>CM040191.1:22288651-22541151 GCA_022606455.1 Callitettix versicolor | reverse complement strand
ACTACCTGACTGTCGGCATAAATATGAATTCAAATTTTCTTAAAAACCTGCTTCACATTTTCCCCAAACACAGAAGCTAAACATAACTAAATGCAAGACCTGACAGATTATCTATCGATCGTTCGTTGGTTCAGAATTCTTCTTTGCTGGCACTTATTTATCACCAATCAGGAGGCACGTGAAGCTTAAAAATCCTGCGGACGTGAGTATAAAAGCACGTAGATCCTATGCATGCGTAGCTATTTTCGGGAAAACTCTAATAAAAATCGTTACAGCGCTATTTTGAAAAGAAACAGATTGTAACAGTTTTTAATAATTCTTAGAATTACAAAATTTTAAAATGGTCCCGAGATATGATCAGAAAAGGAATACATGCCAATCAATTTTGGTCAAATAGTTTGTTCTCCAGCCACAGATACACAACCAAACAAATGATTAGACATCCAAGTAAAACCAACTTTGTTTTACTCAAGGGGCTTGAAAATGGATAAATTAATAAAAATTGTCACGATCACCAAACTTTCTATATACTTCGTCTAGCGAGAAGCGAAAATAACAATTTTCAAAATACAGGTGGAGCAACTTAATAAAAGTTTCAAATATCAAATGGAATGCAGTTTTCTATTTCCTATAAAGTAACAAAACAGTTAATTTTACCAATTTTACCAATTTCTCAAAAATCTTTAGGTGTGTACTTTTATTATATATACCGGTACCCATTTTGCTTTATAAATAATCATTAGATCTCTTAGAACCGTCGCCATGTTTATGAGGTTTTCTGTAAAGTAACAAAACAATTAATTTTACCAATTTCTTAAAAACTTTTAGATGTGTCCATTTATTATTTATGGCGTTACATAGTTTGTTTTGTAAATAATCTTTATATCTCCCAGAACCGTCGCCATGTTAACTGAGGCAGACTCATTTCACAGATTAACTTGAGCTTAACCATGTCAGGGAAAGGATAATCTCTACACCGAGTATACATACTCTCTGTACATGTATTGTCTCTCCGAGTACATTGTATCTGTACAAATGTAAGCGCAGTTAACATTGACAGACAAGATTCAGTGAACCGTTATGTTTTAATAAACCAAACAACGCATTATAAGTAAGGTAGGGTCGTTGTTTATTAGCGGGTGTGAAGCAATCTCTGCTCTCGTTTAGAAAGTTCCAAGGTTGGCAAACCTTGTGATAAACTGAATTTACTGAGCCATACAATTATACCAGTGAACCTGGCTTTGTGGTTAGCCTATACTTTGCATGCATACAGGTCATTAGCACGTACGTTAAGTAACTTACTGAAGGGTAACAAAAGATATGTAACTTGGGTACGACACATTTTTGTTCGTATGTTAAGTTAGTTTGTGTTAAAGGATAACACAAAATATGTAACTTGGATACGACACATTCTTTTTCGTACATTATGTAACTTTCTGTTAAAGGATAACGCAAAATATGTAACTTGGATACGACACATTCTTTTTCGTACATTATGTAACTTTGTGTTAAAGGATAACGCAAAATATGTAACTTGGATACGACACATTCTTTTTCGCATATTAAGTATTAAATTCTTGTTCGCATATTAAAGGATAACACAAGATATGTAACTTGGATACGATACATTATTGTTCCTTCGTTAAGTAACTTTGTGTTAAAGGATAACAAAAAATATGTAACTTGGATAAGACACATTCTTGTTCGTACTTGAAGTAACTTTGTGCTAAACGAGTAACATAAGGTATTAAACTTTTGAAGTAACATACGAGTATTTACATATGCATTAGTACTTAATATAAAAGAACGTTTTCCTTCCCTGTTGTATAGATTATATTTTACATAACGTTTAATGAATAACATATCGAAGATCTGAAATAAAATTTCCTAGATATGGAAGGCATAGAAAGCTTTCCACTTGCCAAAGCAACAGTCATTGTTGGTCACAGAGCTTCGTTCTTCCGCTTGTTACTCAATGAAGCACAATGCCTCCACAATCTCTTATTCTACGTTACTTTCACGGTCAGGATATATATATATATATATATATATATATATATATATATATATATATATATATATATAGGAGATGAAGACAAGACATGAGTCAAAATAAAGAACAGCAGTTCAGGATAATTTGCTTTTTTACCATCCATCCACCCTTTGTTAAATATACTAAATAATTTATACCTAAAGAACTGCTTAACGGATTGTGTTAAAATTTTATACTATCTTCATCAACTGCTTTAAGAAAATAATAAACAAGTTTTAAAAATCTGTTTTAAAATTTCGCCCGTTTAGAAATTTTAATTAAAATTATTCAAAAAAGTAGTAATTTTTTTAATAAAAAACGTAAAGAGTAAATTTTCGTGGCCTATTTTCCTATTGAATTGTAACACTATGGATATTATCGAATAAAATTTACCCGTAAAGCAGGGTCCATTTGTGTATTGCTAAGAGCAATCGGCTGCGTCACGTATCGCCGAATCTGTGAGTATCGGTCCTCTGAACTGTAAGACTGATTATAATCATTATCAGTCCTCATTAGTCTGACATAAAAATGGACGTTAAGAAAAATAAATAAAATTAAGCTTGTTTCTGTCATACGAGACTCCAATGATTAGGAAGGTGTTATATCAAGAGAAATAACTTTTTTTAAATTAATCGAAGATGACGTTGCTGATAAAGCATGAATTGCAGAAAGAATGTGGAACACCTAGTAGCACGCACACGTGCTCGGTCAGTAGACTGACGCCTTTCAGCCTAGACTTTGCTTTCCTTGCGATAAATATTTAAGGAGGCTTATTATTTCTCACTGCATGAAGTGTCTGTTTTACTGTCCAGTATTACCTGAGGCATTGAATTTACACTGACTAGACGTACAGCCACCATTATAAAAAGTGTTCTCGATATTGGCGGCTAAAGTCCAAGTAGTTGGACTATCTGCCACTACGAACACTGTAAGCAGCAAAGACGTTTTTGGGAAAATGGACAGTATTGTCTATTTAACTGTAGTTGAACACTCTGCCGCAAGATGCTACCAGCAGCGAACGTTCAAAAAGTTCTAATAAGGGTTATTATTCTAGTACGTTTACATTCAATGTCTGGGATGGGAAAAATTAATATCGGCTGTATTTATTATTCGTGCCAGATCAAACTTAGAGTGTGGATTTACATAGAACAACAAAAAAAGTAATAATTCTGTTTTATATTTAGTAGAAAAGATAAAGGATCTAGAAAAAAAATCAGATAAATGAAGAAGGGTAGATCCAGCTAAAACTCGTATCTGCACGCAGGTTCGGATCTCATTAATACCATTTCCTGTGTTAGTTACTGACGTATTTTAACACAGTTCCTTTGCCGATAATAAGAATCACTTTCACTTTCTGATAATGTTTGGTACACTACTACCTACGGAAAACAAAAGTGATATCAACTCCAAAAAATGATTATTTGTGTTATTATAAAAGCTGTTCTAGTAGTAATAGCTGTTATAATAGTAGCTCTAACTACCGTGTTTTACAAATTTCACGGAAAGTTAATTTCTTGTGAGATTTTGATCAAACTCAGTGCTGTTAATCTCCCGTTTGCAGTGGTATAACTGGCGTGAACTAAAATTCTTTGAAAAACACAAAAATGTTATGTTCCCGTAAACGTATAATCGATCTGCGAGATCTTATAATCGATTTTACTATCGAACGTAATATCAAAATGTAATTTAAAAAATGCAGTCAACAATGTTTTTAAAAGTCAAAATACGAGAGAGAGTACTAAATATATTTTCTTTGACCGTTCGTATAGATAATTTTAATTTCTACTGGAAGACATTTTTTAAAGTTTTTGTTTGGTACACTGCTACCTACGGAAAACAAAAGTGATATCAACTCCAAAAAATGATTATTTGTGTTGTTATAAAAGCTGTTCTAGTGAAATTATAATAGTACCGTGTTTTACAAATTTCACGGAAAGTTAATTTCTTGTGAGATTTTGATCAAACTCAGTTTCGTTCGCTGGATTAATCTGTACTGAGTGTTTCAGGAGGAAATTGCGTAACTTAACATGCAAATTCTTCACATCAAAATAATAGAAATAGGTTTATATAAACTTTCGTCCGGAAACGCTTTGTTACGGAGTTACGGTCAGTGAAAGATTCGTCCTGATGATTTCTGTCTCTCCTGCAAGTGAGGAAATCTTCCGCTGAAAAACCCTTTTGCAGAGTTTATGTAAACTTTTTTTGTCATTATTTTGTCGAGAGAAATTTTGATTTTGCAATGTACAACTTCTGTCTGAAACACTCTGTATTAAGTGTTCTTATTTTCTACGTATTATGAAATATCACTTGCGAAATACTTGTTTAAAATGGCCTTGAAATATTAGTTTTAGGAATTATGTACTGTTACTAGCTTTCCTGGATTACCTCCAGACAATATGGAGCACTCCTTGGGACTGAAACTGGTTGAACATTTCCTTGAAAGCGGATATTTGCATGATGGCGAGAATATCTTTCTGTCTTCTTAGGTTTTAAATGACTTAATCAATTTCAAAGAATTTAGGATCGGGTTGGACATTTCCTCAGGGACATATTTGATAAGACGGTTGGAATTTGTGTCTGTATTTCTGTAGATAAAACGTATTAATCAGAATAACGATATTGAGGACTAGATTGGACACTTTTTAAGGAGTGCATATTTACAATGGTGGATAGAATGTTTGTACTTTTGCTAGAAATTAAAAGAATTAAGCAATTTGAAAGAATTGAGGACCGGATTGGACATTTCTTAAGGGGTAAAAATTTATAATGATGACCAGGATGTCTGACTGTCTGCTGGAGATTAAAGGCATTAACAAAATTTAGGGCAATTTTGGACATTTCCTTGGGTTTGAATATTTCTTATGATGGCTAGAATGTTTGTCTGTCTTGCTGTTGATTGAATACCTGAATCATATTAACGAAATTGAGCATCAGGTTGGACATTTCCTTGGGGTCGAATATTTCTTATGATGGCTAGAATGTTTGTCTGTCTTGCTGTTGATTGAACGCATGCATCACATTAACGATATTGAGCATCAGGTTGGACATTTCCTTGGGTTCGAATATTTCTTATGATGGATAGAATGTTCTTCTGTTTTGCTATAAATTAAACTCATTAATCACATTAACGATATTGAGGGTTGGACATTTTGTAAGGTATTCCATGATGACTAGAATGTCTGTATGTTTTGTTAGAGATTAAACGAATCTATTCAATGAATTGAGGACCGGATTGCACCCTTCCTTGGAGACGCATATTTGGATGTTAGCAAGAATAATTCTATCGTGCTGGAGATTAACGAATTAAATAATATCAAGGAAATTTAGGAAGGGTTGGACTTTTTTTGGGGAGCGACTAATTACCATGATGGCTACAATATCTGTTTTAAATGACGTTTAAACAAATAAAATAATTTCAAAGTGAATGCTACGTTGCTATCGTTTCAGAATTATATCAGTCTGAATCACTTTTGATTACCAAAATCGTTAAAAATTAACACAAATTCAATTTTATTTTTGCAATTTTGATCCGTTGAACTAATTGTCTGTTCGTTTTCCAATGGAAATTAACGAAAGAGAGTAGATTAGATAAAAGAATGAATTCAGTACAATAAGCACGGCCGCCTTCAACAAGCTAGGTCTAACACGTTTCACTTTCTATCAACCTTGACCGTACTTCACTTCGAATGCTGTTCGTGGAAGTCCGCAGTACTTCCAGAGATACTTTCGTTTTTTTTTTTGTTCAGCATTTCGGAAGTACAGTAGCTGCATTCCTTTTTATGCTGTGGACTGCTAGTTGTTCTTGTACTCGAAACGGTTCTCGAATTTATTTTGTAAAGTAGAATATTTGTGCAAATATTAGACCAAAAGCACATTCAAGATATTTTACTTTCTTAATGTTCAAAGTACGCCTGAACACCAGCAGTTCAAAGATGAGTACTTTGCAGTATCTTTCTTAGTGAATTGCTTAGCTGCCAATTGAAGGGCTTAACCTTAGTTTGCAAAGTTTTTCGCCAATTCAACCGTTTACCGTAATATTTAAGAAAAATATTACGAATTTTAATTGGAAATTTTACGCTTTTTTCCACGAAGCGGTAAAAATTGTGTTAGGACGAGCTATCCAACCAGTATTACAGGATGTAGCCAGCAATTACCCTCGTCATCGTTAAATCAGATGTCGCCATTTTGAAACGGAAGTTGATGAAAAAATCTTACATATACGTAAGACCAATCGACATTGGTCTTTATACAAGGTATTTTTGAACTGAATTTCTAAACAATCGGTCAATACATTTGACTAAAACTGCGCAACAAACGCTCAGATCAAATTCTGAAAGTTCGAGTTGAAAGAAAGGCCTCGCTTCGCTCTGTCAATAAATAACTTCAGTAAGAGTTAAAAAATCCTTGAGATTTTTTTGGATACATCTGTTGCAGATTCCCTTTGTGTTTTAACTTGCATGTATGTGTGTGTGTGTTTGTTTGTTTGTGCGTGTGTGTGTTTGTGCGTGTGTGTGTGTGTGTGTGTGTGTGTGTGTGTGTGTGTTTGTGCGCGCGCGCGTGTGCACATCGCTAGATACTAAAATATAATTGACCGATTTAGTTTAAATTTCCATGTAGTTATGATTTATCCACCTCTCGGAACCATTTTAAAAATGTTCCATAAACTTTTTTTGAATTCAGTTTTTTGGTAAACAAAACTGTTAAAATTTAATTTTCTCAAAACCGGCAGTAACGATTTTGATTAAAATTTGTTAAAGTGTAGTCTATAAGTTCCCCGTATAGTTCTTTGACAAAAAATCTGTTTATGATGTGTAGAAAATGTGGAAACTACGGCTAATTTTTCAAAATCAAACGATTTTGAAAAATTTGCCGTATTTTTCAAATTTGTTTTGATTACGTTTGTCATGTGATCAAATCAAAGCCCTATCAAGTTTTGATCACATGTAAAGATGCATATCTCAAGTTCGTGCAATAACTTAAAAAAATAAAGACTTTATTATAACACAGGTTTACAAAAATAATCTTTCTGAAATTTGATTTGATGATTTTGGTCAATCTTTATGTTTTTTGGTGTGCTGAAGCCGAACATGAGGTCAGTTTTTTTCTATCACGTAAGGAAATTGTTCAATCTCAAGTAAGGGCAGAGGTACTACCATTAAAAGAAAACAGAATTGGCGAATAAGAGTTTTCATGATCTTTTATTTATTTCAATGTTGTTTACTGTACAAAATACATAAATGAGTAGAAATAACAGCTTCAGAATTAACAGTGGCATATTTAGTTATTATTTTTATGAAAACGTTTTTTTTCTCTTGAAAATTTCTCCGTGTTCGTTTCCGGGTGTAGGACTCTTCAGATGATTCACGCTGCAGCATCCAACAATAGTCAGCCATCATGTTTACGTTCCATTTGCCCTGATACCTACGTTCCATTTCCTTGATGTCCTGATGGAACCTTTCGCCTTGTTCTTCACTTACTTCCCCTAAGTTTTCCGGAAAATAGTCCACATGCGAATGTGAGAAGTGAACCTTCAAACTCATGTTGCAACCTTGTAATTGAAATGCCTTCAACATGCGTTCCACGATACTTCTGTAGTTGGGATCCTTCACGTTACCAAGGAACTTCTCAACAACATCTTTAAAAGAATTCCAAGCTTCCTTCTCCTTCTCATTCATGGTCTGAGTGAAATGTGGATCTGTGGAAAGTTTCCGGATATCTGGGCCTACAAAGATCCCCTCTTTTAGCTTTGCATCACTTAATCCTGGGAACTTGGAGCATAAGTACTTAAAACATTCACCTTCTTTATTGAGAGACTTTATGAATTGTTTTATCAGCCCTAGCTTTATGTGTAGAGGAGGTAGCAGGATTTTGTCAGAAGGAACCAAACTTCTCCTAATTACATTTTTTTTGGCCTGGCGACTGAGCTCCTCGTGATGGTCTTTCTTTGTAGTCATTGCCTACACCACCTAGTGAAAGATGTGTGTTTATAAAAAGAGAAATCGTTTGGAAAAAAAACCTACTTCTTACCAAATTTATGTGTATAGCAGGTATATTATGTTCTATGGACTTGAAAAAAATCTGTACGTGATAGAGAAAAACGGACTTCATTTTCGGTTTCAGCACACCAAAAAACATAAAGATTAGCTAAAATTATCAAATCAAATTTTTGGTTGTAGACCTGTGTAATTAATATTTTTTTTAGAAATAATAATAAACCTTGAACGCCGTCGGGTTTCTAAGGATTTTTCGATTTATTACCGAATAGTAATTGATTTTAATTTCAAATTTGGTGCACTGACTTAAGTTAGGGTTTTTAAAATATGCCAACAATTTGAACAAAAACGGATGAATTGATTTTGAAAAATTTCTTCTCATATTCCAAAACGTTTTACGAATAAATCTGTACCACGTGATACCTTCAAAACGACATAGGATGCTATATCATGGACAATAACAGTAAAACTAGTAGCAAGATAGATAAACATGTGGGTATTGTGGGATTGTCAGGAATTCCTGAAAAGAAACAAATCAGATGAAATACAGATGAATTTTAACGAGATTGTAGTTGTTCCCTTCCATCTTTACGGATCTGAAAGTTAAACAACACGAAAAAAGAAATTAATCGCATAGAGATCTCCACGATGAAACTTTTTGAGGTCAGTAAAACTTTATACAAAAAGAAACCGAGTGAGGAACATCAGACAAGATATGCAAACAACCTGCAGCAGAACAAGTGACATTTTATAAACAAAGATGGAAAGACCATGTAAAGAGAAGTAAGAATTATCAAACATGCTTTAAATAATAACCCTGTTGGAAGAAGGGATTTCGAAGGACCAGTTGGTAAAACCGGAACAAGTGAATTGTCTTTTTGTTGATAGCTAAACGACGACCACACATAGTACGATATTATTTCTTCAATTATGAAGTCTTTATCTTTAAAACAAGCAAAACTTCATTTAAAATATCTACTTCATATTATGTATTTGGAACAGAAACGAATTTTGAAATTACGCTAAGCAGAATAATTATGTTATTCAGATATAAATTAGAAAATACAAGAAAACTTTATTGTGTATTCTAAATTTGCGAGTACAATATCGCCAAAGATTTTTGAACAAAATTTACTAATAATTAGGATTATGACCTATTTTTTCTGTTTCGTGATCTATTTACTCACCTCGTAAAGGTTACAACGGTTTCGAAACCTTACTGTTTCATCTTTAGTAATACAAAATGTCAAATCCATTCTTTCCAGCAAGTGGCAAAAGGTTTTTGGAGGTTTTGAAGATTTTCAATAGGCAGTAATGAGCTACTCAGTACACTGCTAAACTAATTGAGGACACCACTCCACTGAAATAGAATCTAAGAGCTTAGTTGCGCAATATATCTTTTGATCGCTGTGACAGGGGCCAAAAAATAAATCAACTTCAATTCTAATCTATTACATTATACCCGTATACATTTTTTTAAATTTACATGTATATTTTTATGTATTTACGTATATATTTATTTCATTACATAAATGTATTAAACATAGGCTATATATTTTATTAAACTGCCACCATATTAGTCGTCAATTTTTATAATAAAACTTTGAAACATTGTGGCTTCAATTATTACATAATGAAAGTTTAATTAATGCAAATATTGTTAATGTTTATTGAAAAGTTTGAAGGTGTTGGTCCAGATTCCGGAGTCAAGTATTGTTGAATGATGACTCGACTACGAAGATAAACTGGTACGCTATAGTGCGATTAACACTTCACTTATTCAGTATTCTCCCCGCAGGGGGTGCAGACTAACTGCACCTATTGAGAGGATTTAGACGTCCCTCTCGATACCCGAGTCTAACATACACTTACACTTACAACACTACACTAACGACTTTAATACTTTACACTCACACTTACATTTATGGTGGCAATAATAGCCTCAATGTGCTTTTCGCCTTTAAAAAAAATTTAGTATTCTTACCGAATAAATTAATTTAATTAATAAAAAATTATAGAATTTCACGCTAGCCACTTTTGTACCGCAGTATTCGACGAACGCTTTGTGTAAATTTACAAACATTTTAAAAAAACTCCTAGTTATACTTGATTAATTAATATAAAAAACGACGAGAACAAACACAAACTTTGCTGTAATAATTAGGCAGATCCCACTTAATAATTTAATAATAAAAAAACTCACTCGATTTTATTGGTTTATACTGATCAGTGACTTCAACATATAATAATATAAACAAAGATTGGTCTTGAAGCAACGTAGATTATCTGTTAAAAAACTGTAAGGACTTCTCTACAAAGACCGTTTCCCTCTAGTTTTTATACCAACTCCCTTCTGCTGTACTTAATTTTGCTTAACTAATAACGAAAAGCGTGGGCAGCGTCTAAGCCAATGAGATTAAATTGCTTTAAATTAAAATTTTTTTGTTACTGAAACGGTTGGTATTTTTTTATGTTTTGCCTACGTGACTTTTCACACATTTTTAGAGTCTTATCCTCGTTATTCTGAATTGTAAAACCTATATTTTTCTTTTGTTAAGGTAACGGCATCCTGCAGTTAATTTTTACTGTATCTTGCCGCTTCTAGTTCCCTTATCATATATATTACGTCTCGAGGCAACATCCCTTTTTCTCAGCACATACTATTCGTACAGGTATAAATGAGGTATCTTTAGAAAGATTTTTTAACCGGCTTCTGACATTGCGAAACGATTTTGCGCTAAAACTTACTGTTTGTGGAAAATGTTAACATAAAAGACACTTTTAACTGTCATAAGTAAAACGGCATCAAGGATGCGCATGCGCGGCATCACAAATCATACGATATTTTGTATATTTTACAAAGCTAACTTATTAATCACGAATAGACAATCCCATTATAAATGCCACATTTTTGCATAACGTGCTTAGAACAATTTCAATATTTACTTAAAAATCATTAAACTTAATCAGCCACATAATCAGTAGGGGTTATGTGGCCCTACTGATACTCCCCTATCATTGTCCGACGTACAAGCCATACCAAACACATGTTTTGGACACTATTTTTACACAAATATATTTGTGATTTTCCTGAATTTATCTATTGTTAATACGGACATCACAAAATACGAAGTATAATTAAAATGTCAAAATACAGTTAGAGGTTATCAAACACGCATTTTCAAAAGACTAGACGACAGTTACCTATTAAAATTACGTTTTCTATCACTATAAACAAGTCGCAGGGACAATCGATTCAAAGAGATGGATTGTATTTACAAAATGCCGTCTTTACTCACGGACAATTGTATGTAGCCTTTTAAAGGGTAACTAAATCATTTTTTTTTTTTTGAAAAAAAATACAAACATGTTTGTATCCATTAAAGAAAATTAAATACTTAGGGTCTATTCAAAAGGCTGTGTTTACTTAAAATTTTCATAGTGCAAAATTTCGTACGGACTTCTGGTTAACTGACAAATTCTTTCAGATTTTTAAATTTCTAAAGCTAAACTATATAGATGCATGCTAATCATGTTACAATACATAATTTTTCAATTGACATATATTAAATATTAAAGATTACTCTTCTGGTATACTTGAAGGTCAAACTAGAAAATCATTGATCAAGCGATCTTTAAGTTTTTTAATTGTAACTGTTTTGAACTATATATAAGTTACGCACTTGATACACTGCAAGTTGCGTGCTGAATCACAGGAGCGTAACAGGTGCGTCTTTATCGTAACACGCGGCCTCGGCTCTCACACAAACAAAGTAGTTCAATTAGTAATTATGTTTCCAAGGCCAAGGCCTTTCTAATTCACTTTCTTTGAAAGAAATTATTTCAATTGTGGTTTGATAACGAAACGAACCGGAGCCTTTTTTGTAGAAAGTGACTGGACAACCATTGCCGTGAAGGCAACTCAAGTTTCAATCCATTTAGGCTAACTGTTCAATCCATCGATTTTAGAATACGGAACAAAAAAAAGAAACTGTCTATTACACGTACAATACAGTATAAAGCAACAAAACTTATATATATATATATATATATATATATATAAAACCGTAATAATTTATAAACATAAACAATATATTAATAAAAGCATGATCATCTAATTCACCATTCTCATGATTATTTTACAATGAATATGAAAAAAGTATCATACCCGGAATATAATATGTTTTATTGAATTCAAACATGTTGCATTCGAATCAAAATGTTCAAAAAGTCATAACCTCGATGAAACTTGGTGTTTTAGAATATTTTTATTAGGTTTTAAAAAAATTTGAATATGCATTCGAACAAAATCAAAAATATTTTTCTCCAACGCAAAGAATTATATCTTTTATCATTTTTATTCTTTTATGGGATGAATTCGGAAAAATGCTCCAATATTTGTATTTTAGAATATGTGTGTTTATTTTTATGAAAATCAGGTAAAAAATGTTTTTCCAATGTAAATATTTAAAACACTTTTTTTTGTTTTTTATGGGATGAATTCGGAAAAATACTGACTTACGTGTTTCATGTTTTGTGTTTTAGAAATGTTGTTTAATTTAGGAAAAAAACCGATAACAATATTTTTCTCCAATGCAAAAATTTATACCTCTTTTTTATATTTCTTTTCTTTTAGTGGATGAATTCGGAAAATGCTGAAAATACGTGTTTCATAATTTGTATTTCAGAGTATGTACCTAGACCGAACAATCAAAAGTATTTTTTCCAATGAAAAATTTTATATTCCCTTTTTATATTGTCTACCCTTTTTTTAATCGCCTTAGGGATTGAATTTTGGAAATTGGTGAAAAAAGTATTTCATTACTTGTGATAATTATGTATTATAAAAAACACATTTTTCCGATAAAAACTAATGTGCCCCATTTTTACCCCTTTAAGGGTTGAATATTGAAAAATCGTTTCTTCGTCCACCTTTAAATAGTGGTACTAAAGATAACCTGAAAATGTCAAGTCTCTATCTATTATAGTTTTGGTTGTGCGTTTTATCATTGCTTCATATATATATATATATATATATATATATATATATATATATATATATATATATATATAGATAGATAGATAGATAGATAGATAGATAGATAGATAGATAGATAGATAGATAGATAGATAGATAGATAGATAGATAGATTTTCCAAAAACTACCAGGGACGTGATCTACATATCCTCATAAAGGGTAAAAAGGAATCTAGTACTTGGGATCGTGGCACTTTTAAAGGATCTGGGTGACCGCTCCAATAGCACATTTTCCAATGAAAATTCGCTAAAATACGTAACTCTTTTACTTTACTCGTTTTTTAAATTTTCTCCATGGAAATTTATGTTAAAATTAGCATAATTGTGTGTTTTAACATAAGTGCGATGTCTAAAAAATAAAACAAGATAATAAAATCCTATTATCAGAGATTTAATCACAGATGTCGGAAAATCTGTGAGCGTACATTATGTATTATCTAGTTTCATCTGTGGTTATACAACGGATCCAGACAATGTTAACGAAAAACGAAACTCGTGCTACAGTGAACTTTCTCGTGCCACCTCTCTAGGCCTACAATGAAGCAATTAACGCCAACAGACTACTCGTGTATATTTATTGGCAATTAAACGGCTTGTTGTCGGCCACAGACACTGATCCTTCGCTTTCTTTACACTCTCCAAATAAATGTAGGGCACGCGCACGCGTCGTATCACGCCGGATGATCTTCCGTTTTATTACCAAATCCCCTCCCCAATTAAATATTCCTTCTGTTTCTCTTTGTCAATTTCACTGGTCAGTCACTGACTTTTCTCTCGTATCCACTTTCCCAAAAGTTTTTAAGCTAACCTAATTTTATTTGACAGTATTTTTATGAGCGACTTCCATTGTAAAAATGAGCTGTTGATACATCATAATGGTATGACCCAGACCTGTCACCTTGAAATGATCACCGATCTTCTAGATCACTTTTTGAGCGGTAGTTAAAATTTTAATATATAGCCCATGTGTTTGTGTGTCGCAACTTCGGTTCAATTTTAATTCAACCTTGATATAAAAATTATGATTAAACTTGGTGTAAAAAATGTTAATAGTTTGGACAAGTTTATTAACAAGCAAAATTCGTACGACAGTTTCAAAATGGTGGTCATTTAAAAATTGTTACGATCCGTAACTTTTTTGACTGTAATGTTTTGAAAATCAGTGAATGTTTTCGTATTTTCAAAGCAATTTGACATTTTCAAACCCTAATATATGCAAATTTAGCACTGGTTATGGTTGGTGAAATCAGAATTTTAAAAAGAGTAGGTAAGGAAAGTACGTTTGTAAATTCTTCAGCGAGACAGCTGCGTGCAGTAATTATTTATTTATTTATTTATTTTTACTTCGCCACTATTCGAAGTATAACAAATTGATGATTCCAAAAAAATCTGTCTGTTTTTTTTTCTGCTTTCAAGTCCCCTGAATTTTTATTTGGTTATCTTTCCGTCTGTGTGTTTGTGAATATTTCTGGTGGCTAAACAAATTGATAGATTTTCTTGAAATGTTGCTTAGAGATAAGCATGACTTGCCTGTATCTCGGGATCATTTCTTAATTTAGTGGAAAAAATTTCAAATCGTTTTTTGCTTAAAACGTTTTAAAAATCAAAATCTGCTTTAAAGATTTTGATCAAACTTTGTTCAAATATTATCCATAAGTATCTAAGCTATATCACCAAACAATCGGGGTTGCTAGTTAGCATAAGCCTATAGGAAAAAGTATGAAAAGAATAACATATTCAGTTTAGACATATATTTAAGCAAATTTGAAAAAAAAGGGAATTTGTTTCGGTTTAGGTTATACTGAAAAACTAAAATTAAACCCTTACGGGGGGTGTAGACTAGCTGCACCTATTGAGAGAATTTAGACGTCCCTCGCGGTATCCGAGTCTTAGCACTACACTTATACGACTTACACTTTACACTCACACTTACATTTAGGGAGGCGATAATAGCCTCTATGTGTTTTTTGCCTTAAAATAAAAAAAAATTAAACTCTTACGTCGTTAGAAACACGAAATGTATTTTTTTTTTATTGGAAATTTGTTACAACTGATTCGAGTTGCAATACTTCATGAATGAACAACAACAAAAAGATTCGATAACCGTTTTGTTCGTTTGTGGTTTCCAAACTAGGTTTCTGGAGGCAAAACTTTGAATGTGAGAAATTGAGTGTAATATTTGTACACAGTTTATTTTAAACTAGCAGTTCAAATAACAGTAGATCTCTCAGTATATTCTTAATTAATCTATAGAGTGCTCGGCCACCAGTTTAACCGTAACTTTTTTCCGCCAATTTAACCGCTAACTATAATATTTACAAACAATGTTACTGGATCAAATTTATTGGAAATTATAATCTTTATATAATTTATATTTTTTGGAAAGTAATCTTTCTTAATGAAACAGTCAAAATTATGATAGGTTTTGCCGTTCAGCCAGTATTACGGGGAACAGCCAGGAACTCCATTCTCAACTTTGAATCAAAGCCCACAATCTTGAAACGGAAGTGAATGGAGAAAAATTTTACACGCTTTCGTACTTTGTACAAAGTACCTTCGTACCGAATTTCAACACAATCGGCCAATGTTATTTGATTAAAATTGCGTCATTCCTCATCGTTAAATGAGAGGTCGCCATCTTGAAACAGAAGTAAATAGGAAAAAACGTTACACACAAGTCATTTGGGCTTTATACAAGATATCTTCGTACAGTCGGTAAATGCGTTTGGCCAAAACTGCTTAACAAACACGCAAACCAAATGCCGAGAACGTAGAGCTGAAACGGAGACTTTGCTTCCTTCGATCAGATAATGACCTTGTTACCGTATTTCTGATTTACAAATAAATCTATCGCCTATGCTTGTGTTCTTTTAATAATCTTCATATTATTACCGAAAAAGAACTTTTTAATCTAAGAGCGAAAATGTGTTTCCATGCTTATTGTTAACACATATTATCACTTAATTAGCGAAATTACATTGGAAAATGAGCTATTACAGGGCCATCTTGGTAAAACCCAGACCCGGAATTTTGAAATTAACGTCGATGTTTTTGACCTCTCGCTTTCACGAATTTGGTAGAAATTGATTCTATCTTGGCTCAAAAATCGATATTGGTAGTAGGTCGGACGAGTTCGTTATGCAGTGAAATCTGTTTAACAGTTTCAAAATGTCCGCCATTTCAAAACTTAAAAAAATTATTAAGTTTTGTGTAATACGTTTTTAAAAAATTGTAATTTCACCATCGTAATCAGCGTTCAATTCGGCGTAAATTAGAATTTTCCACTGAAATTACGAAAATTAATTTGAATGTGGTCAAAATTCAATTAATTAATTATTTTTGTGTGCACATTTTGATGCTGATTACGATTGTGAAGTCAGAGTTTAAAAAAGGAATGGAGTAATTCTGTTTAAGAACGTTCGCTTCTATTACGTCAGCGAGACAACTGCGTGCCCTGCTTATTATTATTAATTTTCGTGTTTCAAAGACAGCAAATACAACATACTGAACTTTAATGTAATATTAAATAAAATTTGCTTTAATTAAAGGAGCCAAAAAGCTTAACGAAAGTATATTATATAATAATATAAGGCCACATTAATCACTTCAAGTAACTTTTTGAAACAACAAAAGTTATTTGTGGAAATGAAGTGTTCCACGTATATGTGAGTTATTCTATTTCAAAAATAACGGGGCACGTTGAAAAGGCGTTAACATTTTTTAGCGAATTTTCATTGTTAAAAGAGCTCTTGGACTTGGAATTCAGATTTTGGACCCTGGAGGTGTTCTCAATTTTGTTCCGATTAGATTCAATCGTAGCACGAAAATCGCTCGTTACCCACGAACTTAGATCAAATTTCACTATCAAAATGACGCGGTCATTCCAAATCTTTAAAAAAAAATCAATATTTTACTTATATTTATTTTTTTAAATCTGATTTAATTTAGGTAATCACAGTGAAAATCTGCATAAATTTGCATTATAAATGTTCAAATTCCTCTAAAATAGAAACGATTTTGACGGAAGAAGGGTTCATTTCATATTTAGTTAAAGTTTGATCATTTGAAGCGCTAATTTACTTGTATTTTAACGCTGATTGGGATCATGAAGGCAGATTTTCAAAAAAGTGTTAAATAAGAATTTTTATATTTATTACTTTTGTGAATTTCATGTCAAAAAAGTAATTTTAAATGGCGCACAGTGTTAATTTTTTTTTAGATTTATTAGTGGCAAAACTTCATACAAATAAAATAGATGTTTCATTCATAACTAGAACATATTTTATGAGATTTTCTTCTCTTATTCCAAAAATCATAATGCTCTCCGCAGTCAAATTCCCAACTGTCTGGCTAATAAACCAGTTTAGTCGAAATTCGATATCCATATCTACGTTGTGCTGTATTTCATTGTCAGATAAGGCTAATTTAATTTGTAAATGTATAAATTACAGTCATAATTTAATTATGAAAGTACATGCTTTAGTTAGTTTTTGTTTTTTCTTAATTCTTTCTTCTCCATTCCCAATCATTGAGCGATACTAGCACAGAACTATGTCGTCTACTCCGTGTGTTAGTTTTTATTCTGTGTGCACAGAAGTGTAACCAAAATATTAATTCACAATCGGAATGCCTAAATCGCATCTTTTACAAAACTATGTCGTCTACTCCCTTTGTTAGTTTCTACTCTGAGTACAAAAGTGTAACCAAAATATTAGTTCACAATCGGAATGCCTAAATCGCATCTTCTACAAAATTAGTCGTCTACTCCCTTTGTTAGTTTCTACTCTGTGTGCAAAAGTGTAACCAAAATATTAGTTCACAATCGGAATGCCTAAATCGCATCTTCTACAAAATTAGTCGTCTACTCCCTTTATTAGTTTCTACTCTGTGTGCAAAAGTGTAACCAAAATATTAGTTCACAATCGGAATGCCTAAATCGCATCTTTTACAAAACTATGTCGTCTACTCCCTTTGTTAGTTTCTACTCTGTGTGCAAAAGTGTAACCAAAATATTAGTTCACAATCGGAATGCCTAAATCGCATCTTTCACAAAACTATGTTGTCTACTCCTTGTGTTAGTTTTTACTCTGTGCACAGAAGTGTAACCAAAATATTAGTTCACAATCGGAATGCCTAAATCGCATCTTCTACAAAATTAGTCGTCTACTCCCTTTATTAGTTTCTACTCTGTGTGCAAAAGTGTAACCAAAATATTAGTTCACAATCGGAATGCCTAAATCGCATCTTTTACAAAACTATGTCGTCTACTCCCTTTGTTAGTTTCTACTCTGTGTGCAAAAGTGTAACCAAAATATTAGTTCACAATCGGAATGCCTAAATCGCATCTTTTACAAAACTATGTCGTCTACTCCCTTTGTTAGTTTCTACTCTGTGTGCAAAAGTGTAACCAAAATATTAGTTCACAATCGGAATGCCTAAATCGCATCTTTCACAAAACTATGTCGTCTACTCCTTGTGTTAGTTTTTACTCTGTGCACAGAAGTGTAACCAAAATATTAGTTCACAATCAGAATGCCTAAATCGCATCTTCTACAAAATTAGTCGTCTACTCCTTTATTAGTTTCTACTCTGTGTGCAAAAGTGTAACCAAAATATTAGTTCGGAATGCCTAAATCGCATCTTTCACAAAACTATGTTGTCTACTCCTTGTGTTAGTTTTTACTCTGTGCACAGAAGTGTAACCAAAATATTAGTTCACAATCGGAATGCCTAAATCGCATCTTCTACAAAATTAGTCGTCTACTCCCTTTATTAGTTTCTACTCTGTGTGCAAAAGTGTAACCAAAATATTAGTTCACAATCGGAATGCCTAAATCGCATCTTTTACAAAACTATGTTGTCTACTCCTTGTGTTAGTTTTTACTCTGTGCACAGAAGTGTAACCAAAATATTAGTTCACAATCGGAATGCCTAAATCGCATCTTTCACAAAATTAGTCGTCTACTCCCTTTATTAGTTTCTACTCTGTGTGCAAAAGTGTAACCAAAATATTAGTTCACAATCGGAATGCCTAAATCGCATCTTTTACAAAACTATGTTGTCTACTCCTTGTGTTAGTTTTTACTCTGTGCACAGAAGTGTAACCAAAATATTAGTTCACAATTGGAATGCCTAAATCGCATCTTTCACAAAACTATATCGTCTACTCCTTTTGTTAGTTTTTACTCTGTGCACAAAAGTGTAACCAAAATATTAGTTCACAATCGGAATGCCTAAATCGCATCTTTTACAAAACTATGTCGTCTACTCCCTTTGTTAGTTTCTACTCTGTGTGCAAAAGTGTAACTAAAATATTAGTTCACAATCGGAATGCCTAAATCGCATCTTTTAAAAACTATGTTGTCTACTCCTTTTTAGTTTCAAAACTATATTAGTTCACAATCGTCTAAATCGCATCTTTTACAAAACTATTCGTTAGTTTCTACTCTGTGTGCAAAAGTGTAACCAAAATATTAGTTCACAATCGGAATGCCTAAATCGCATCTTTCACAAAACTATGTCGTCTACTCCTTGTGTTAGTTTTTACTCTGTGCACAGAAGTGTAACCAAAATATTAGTTCACAATCGGAATGCCTAAATCGCATCTTCTACAAAATTAGTCGTCTACTCCCTTTATTAGTTTCTACTCTGTGTGCAAAAGTGTAACCAAAATATTAGTTCACAATTGGAATGCCTAAATCGCATCTTTCACAAAACTATATCGTCTACTCCCTTTGTTAGTTTCTACTCTGTGTGCAAAAGTGTAACCAAAATATTAGTTCACAATCGGAATGCCTAAATCGCATCTTTCACAAAACTATGTTGTCTACTCCCTTTGTTAGTTTCTACTCTGTGTGCAAAAGTGTAACTAAAATATTAGTTCACAATCGGAATGCCTAAATCGCATCTTTCACAAAACTATGTTGTCTACTCCTTGTGTTAGTTTTTACTCTGTGCACAGAAGTGTAACCAAAATATTAGTTCACAATCGGAATGCCTAAATCGCATCTTTCTATTTATACATGATAAACCAAGCGCATTATAATTATTGTAGCAAGTAATGGAATCGGTGAAATCCCGACTCCCTCCTCGAGACAACCAGGCCAATATGGCGGCTATATAACAAGACATGAGGAGACGCGACAGCCTGTGTGTTCTCAGTGCTCTTGTGAAGTGATACCCCGGATTATTCTGCAAAGTGAGTAGCCTATCCTGCGGATAAAGTGTTTTGGATTAATAACTGCTTTTATAAATATTATTATTAAACGTGATAATTTAATTGCTACTTATATTTACGTCAGTTGTAACTATAATATAAATAGTGCAAGAACGTTATACAAATTTTTCAATTGCCACGAAAAATTGCAGACAAAACACTGCAAAATCGGTTCACCTTATTTTGTTCAAATTTCGATCTTTTATGAAGAATCGTATCTTATTTCAGAGTAATAAATTTGAAAAGAACAAAATTTACCAATCGTCAGTAAATCGTAAATCAAAACAAACACGACGGTCAAGGTTTGTTTTACTATTTACTTCTGGAAAAATTGTCTTATTTAAAATTTAACACACTAATTTAAGATATGTCATTTATGACCATTCCATCAAAATCTAATTACCCAATTTTACGAAAACGTGGTAACCCATAAATTTTATTTAAGTACGTATAAAATCGGACTACATTGTTAGAACAGATTTTGAGAAATTGTTACAATTTTTTTTGCCAAATAATGTATTCAAAATACATTTTTTTTATATCTTGAGATAAGGAAAGACCAAAACTAAACTTTAATTTTCATCAAATTCGGTAAATTTGATTTGCTTCCAATGATGTGAACGCACGTACGTACAATAATGAAAACCACTTTTTTGAATTCAGCGAACGTTAAATAGATAGGTTTAAACAGATAAATCTCAAAACCGATCACCATATTTTCTTTGTAAAATATTACTATAGTTGATGCATCATGAATGCTAAGAAATAAATGGCATATTAAGAATATGTAGGTAAGAATAGTATCGACTGACTTGTTTGAGAAGAATCATTAAAAAGAAAATCAGGAGATTTGGTTATACTTGTAAGTGTTAAAGTTTTTCTTTCTACTTTCCTTCACTAAACGAAGTAAAAACTGGAGTAAATATTGGAGATTATGATGAAATTTTGACATTTTTAATGCATCTATTCGTTTTCAGGTTTTCTAATTCAAAAAATTTGTTTTTTTATCCATATTTCTATATTTATGGTTTGGGACTGAACTAATTAAAATATATTTCGATAACAATTTTGTATAGGTTTTTTCAAATAATTTTGAGGTTTTTACTTTTTTACAAAAAAATGGTTTCTAGTAAAAATAATTGTAAAAATTTTTTTTTGTAGTCCATAATCTTAAAAAATTAGGTGAAAAACTGAAAATTTGCATAATTTCTTAAAACCGTCCACTAGATTTTCCTAAATTTTTACCATATGTAGAAACTTACCATATGTAGCTAACTTTAGCTTGAAAATATGTTGCAAAAACACCATATAAATGTTCTCAAATTCAAATAATTTCCAAAAAATATAAATTTGAGTCTAGCTATAAAACTTATGAAAATCATCCTATTTTTCGAAACTGCTTCAGAAGATTTTCTTTAAATTTATACCAAAACTACATTTATAATAATTAAACTCATTGTAGAAAAACTGAAAGGAAAAATGTTTAATATTAAATTGGAAAAAATAAACCCATTGCTATCGGTATTTTTGATTTAATCCGTAATTTTTTTAAATTTAAAATTTGATTTACTGATTTTAATAATGAATCTTTAAGTATAACCGACATTCCAAGTAAAACCTGTGAACGAAATTTCGTAAATTAAATCTATGTTCTTAACAGACAGTTAATGGACAGATTACACGTTTTTTTTACTTTTTTAAGTTATATTTATATATTTAAGTATGTGTACAGTGCGCTATTTACGTTTTGCCTTCGACTTATTTTTGACAAGACCAAACACAAATCGTAATATTTTGTTTCATAAAATCACTAACAAAAATAAAGTAAAAACATAGATTTACAATATTTATTATTCAACATTGTCTTTAGTTCTTATACCACTATACCAAGTCATAATGATGTCTTATTAAAAGAAAAGATCGTCTTCATTAGCCCACGTGTGCACAATAGTCGGACATTAAACACAAAAAAAAAAATAACAAATCAATAATTTATTTTCATTCATAAATATTTTATTTAATCGAGTCTATAAGTGTATAAGGAATTTTTTTAAATTATTTTGTAGACAGGCATATTAAAATCCTTTTCCAAATTAAAAAAAAAAAAAACTTTCCAAGTAAAATGTAAATTAATCCAACTAGCACTAACCAAGCAACCAGCCCTCAAAATATTTTCACTTGTGATCTTTTTAAATTTAAAATAAATAAGTATTGTAAACTAATTTCAAAGTATACTTCACGAAAACGATTATATTAAGAGATTTTTTTTTAAAATGCGAAAAATATTCAAGAAAATTTAGCAATACAATTTCAAAAGGCTATGGTTAAACCGCATGTCTTCATAAATTTTATTTGTAGATATTTTAGCTATGCAACAATTCTAATTACAAGGAAGAAACTCTAACAAATTTTGAGACAGTTGGAACCGTTCCTCCATGTCCCACTAGGAATAACAATAATCTCTCTAAATGCCAGAATGTTACTCAACGTTTGTAACCACTCCTTATTTCTACCATTCGGCATTTCGGTCCTCGACCATTCGGCATTTGAATCCTTTGTTTATTACGCAGTTTTGGCCAAACGCATTGCATTGACAGATTGTTTTGAAAATTTGTAGGAAGGTACTACGTATAAAAACCCAACGACGTATGTGTAGGATTTTTCCAATTCACTTCCGTTTCTGGATCGATGCTTCTGATTTATCGTTCTGTTACAATTTTGACCGCTTCATGAGAAAAGAGATTAAAATTTCCAATAAAATTGGTTTAATAACATTTTCCCAAATGTTACTGTAACCGGTAAAATTGACGGAAGAGCTTACAAGCATATCAGATCGGTGTCGTGGTCACGCAATTAATTAAAAATATACTGCAAAGTTTTTTAACTACTAGTATCATTTCTATCTCCTCAGTCCAATAAATCCGAGTTCTTCTTATTTCTTTAGAGACAAATGTTGGAATGCCTGAATATCTGAATGCCTACTTTTTCCTTGAATGGAAGTGGAAACTTCTATTCCCACATTTTTCTCAAGAACGATTGAAATTCTTTATGAGATATTCGGCTCTCGTTAGCTTTGGCTTCCTAGATCCGAATTCCCTCAGTGATCTTGTGAAGTTCAACTAAGTGTCATAACTAACAACTACTTTTCGAAGGCTCCAGTGAACCTAGTAGACGAGGTTGTTAGACCGCTTCAGAATTGTTTGTCAATTTTTCCACAGCTACTATGATTATGGTGTCATAAATGTTCACGTTAGATATTTCTTCTTTCTCCTGACCCATGCTAATTAAAAGTTTTAATATTGTTATACCTTGATGTGTATATATGTAGAGTAGTTGATGTGATTTTATCATGAGTTAATTAATTCGCTTTACAAGCACCATATTAGACAAGCAGCAAGTCAGGCAGCCAGAGAGAGTGTTTATTAATCTGGAGCAAACAGCAGGCTGGTGCAGGTTAACGTAGGCTGTGCAGCTGCCGGGAAAGTGGTTTCAACCTTTCTAAACAGATCTGCTGCTAATTGCTCGCATTGTGTTGGCACTGAGTTACGTAAGCAAGGTCCAACGTCTATCGAAACACGCGTTCACTGACACAAGCCGTTATAACAGTAATACAGTCCGTTTCTTTTGTATGCAAGAGATTCATTTCAGCAAATTTAACTAATGACGTAGCTGAACTATATCATCACTTCTTCTTTTCGGCTTAAAACGTTCTCCGACGTCTTCCGACTCCTAGCTTCCATTTTCTCTGTCGTTCTACAGCTCTCGAGCCTATCCCCTCTCTCTTCCTTCCTTATCAGTTCCTTCTCTCCAACTCGGTCTTCCTCTTTTTTTTGTAACCATGTGGTTTTCATTTTAGAATCTGTTTGAGAAGTCGATTTTCGTCCATCCTTTGGACATGGCCAAACCATCGAAGTTGTTTTGCCTTGATATCGTCTACAATGGTGTGTTTCACATCCGTGATATCAAGGACTATGAAATTTTTATTTTTCTCGTTTCGACCAACCCTACGGCTCTTCGCTAATAGTCCATTTCTGTAGCTTCAAGACATTTTTCTGTATTTTGTTTCAGTGGTTATACTCGCTTCCATATGAGATTATACTTTTTATTACTGCATTATATATTCTATGTTAATTTACTTTCAGTATCTGTTGATCCCATATGCTGCTGTTCAGTATCCTTATTGCTCTTCCCAAAGTGGTTCGTACTTTTACCGCTGTGTCCAAGAATCCATTACCAGTAATTGTCTTTCCAAATACTTTTACGTCGTACACCCTTTGATTTGTGTGTTGTGTTCCAATAGAAGATTCCTGCTCTGCCCTCCAAAGCCCTTGTACTCCGTTTTGTTTAGTTTTACATCAAGTACTGAACTATTTCATACCCAGTGCAAAACTAACCCTTTGCAATAAATCAACGTCTGTAAATTCCTGTTTTAAAGAAGTATTCAGATCGAAGTAACTATCACGTTATGTAAGTCTATCAATAATAATATCTAGTCAGACTACCTTGCATAAAATTACAGTTTTTTCAACAAAGCAAATTTAACTTTTACGAGATCATAGCGGAAATGCAACTCACATTCACTGTCAAACACACATCTGTCCCAGAACTTACATTCACTGTAAAACACACATCTGTCCCAGAACTCACATTCACTGTAAAACACACATCTGTCCCAGAATCTCTGTCGAGTTTACTTTCTCTTTTAGTTGTTTTATCTGATTTGTTATTATCTCGGAACCATTTTTGTAATTTTAAAAGCGTTTATTTTTAATAACGCATTGATTTTTTTTTCAAAATCAGCTGCCAAATTTCGTTAAATTTTCAGTGAAACAAATCTTATAAAGCAGAATAAATTGATATCAGAATAAATTGTCTTTCCGATTCAATGTTGAACATTTTCTTTTATTTGGTATTTTACACTGATTTAAGTCATAAATTTTCATATTTGGCAAAAGTTTTAATAAAATACGTAACGAATTTTCTTGCGAAAATGTTTAATATTTTGCTAATATTATGTGTTGTAAATGTTTATCAAAGTTCAACAATGTATTTTCTTAATTAAAATTCCCAATTTTTAATGCAGCGCGGTTTTGTGAATACGAAACCTCTTTATTCGATAAATATTTGAGAGTTAAGTATTTTTACATCATGTTTATGCTTATTTACTTTATTCTACTTAATAAACCACTCGTTTAATCTACTCATTATGAGGTAAATATTGACATTTTTCTTGCCTAGTTCTATAATTTATTCTTCTTTTATTTTTCTTTGAAGAGTTTTCAATTTCAATACAATCTACACTTTATTTACTCATATTTTTAATCATAATGATTGTGAAACGAAATCTTTATTAGAAACAATTATAAATATTACACTGAAAACATAGTCTCTGTCGAAATTTATACTGCTACAAACTGCACTATATTAAACTGCAAACATATTGCTTATATCTTATAACTGTTTAGCCCATCTATACGATAATATGTTTATTTTTAAGGTAAGTTTTAAGTTTTTTTGCGGTTTTATTATTTTGATTATGTATAACCATTTATTAAATTCATCCTATAATCCCAATTGTCGGTTTATAACGCAGTGGTTAATTCATAAAAACACTTAAACGAAACACTACAACTGAACTAAGTTAACTAGATTTTATTCTCCTCAACCTTTTTACTACTTGGTGTCATTCATCCTCGAAATTGTCGTGCTGCTGAAATTTATTCAAACGTTTCACTGAACTGTTTCTTATCGCTTCCCTGCCATCATCAGGTCTCTATGCAAATCGTTATTTATAACATACCACTTCATCAAAGTACTTTTATTTTGAAAAGTATAAAGTTTACATTTGATTTCTTCGTGCAGTCTCACACCTGGATGCAATACGGGTTTTAAAATTTATCGATATCAGAGCAGTTTATTATGTATTGATAGCTCAGAATTTCTTATATAAAAGCCAATACTTATTTCTAAATATAATATTTAACTCATTTTTTTTACATGCGCTTTCCACTTAAGCGTAGTGTCTAAGGTCAAATTTAAATAGTCGGCTGTATTCTCACAGGGAATTCGCTTCGAGTTTCATTGGTATTTTATCTATGGTTCGATTGGTAAGGTTTATATGCGTGGCTTTCGACTCATTAAATTTTAAGAGCCACAATTTCGTCCAATTCTTCACCGCATTGATAGAGTCCAATCATTTTCTGCTTGCTTCTTCCACGTTGTCCCCAATAGTAACTATTGCAGTATTATCTGTAAAGGTAACACTTGCTTCCTCTCGGACTGATATGACTTTTGAGTGTAACAAATACAGTTATAGGTCCCAGGACATTACACTGTGGAACTCCTGCAAGTATTTTCTTTAGGTTCTTCTTCATGTCAGCCAAGTATGAATCACATATATTGTTTTGATAAATCCTTATGCAATTTATATTCTAACCCTCCATGGCAAACCATATCAAATGCTTGAACTATATCTAAAAATACAACCGAACAAACTTCTTTTATTTTAAATCCAATTTTCAATTTGAAATTCAATGAAATAGAAAACTATTCCGTAAGTAGATCGAAGAAAATTTGCTATTGGTCTGCAATATTCTCATAAGCTACTCACAAAGAAAATCAGTCAATAGATTGTTGAAGCTTGACAATAACATTATATATTCAATAGAGTTTCACTAAGAACTTTCCTGTTCGTGAATCAATGTGTTGTAAACGTTATTGAAGCCTCGTGCTGAAACAAAACCAATTTCGTGTACATTTCAAGACAGACGTCACGATAACACTGCCATCCTGATATATTCGTAGAGTAGAAAGCACATTATAAAACTGTTACTTTTCATCTTAGCTTTAGCCTGCTTTCTATCGATCTTGAATGTTTTTTTAATAAAACGATTCATTGTGTCAATTGAAAAATCTGTTTTTTAGTGTAACAGTTTTGCAAAAGAATAAAATCTTTCTCTCTCTCTCTCTCTCTCTCTCTCTCTCTCTCTCACACACACACACACACACACACACACACACACACACATGTACGCGCGCGCGCAATCTCACATTAAAATATTTCAACAAAAATCAGTATAATCAACCGTTCCATAACATTAATCTCAATCTTCATATATATATATATATATATACATAGTGTCTATTAAATATCAGAATTTAAGTCAATGTACCAAATTTATAATGAATGAAAATTACTGTTCAAAAGTAAATTGTAAAACATTGACGACGTTCAGGGTTTTATTACAGACTCTTAGATTTACTCACCGTAATATCCTTTTATTTAAAATTTGCCACACCGACGTCAGTTATAATTTGACCAAAATTTAAGCAAAGTCTATCTGATTTGATGATTTTCATTTTTTTTATAATTCTCGAGCTAGATCTATCAAAATCTCAAGATCAATTTTTTCACGATCTTTTTTATACTTTGCACAATATGAAATGAAAAATATTAAGCGCTCATATCAGGAAAAGAGAAGCAAGCGGGGGTACCAAAATACACAAAATAGAAAGTGCCTATTCTGTTCATTGCACTGGCCGATGCAGTGTACAACGGATATTGATCTACATATTGTATGAATTGGAAAGTCACGTCGGACAATAATTCAGCGCAACGGTTCCCACAGACGAAATATACCAACATGCTGTAATCCACTGCCGGGTAAATAATATTTTCTCGTTCACATCCGGTGTCCGCGACGAATCGTGTAAACCGCCACCGCCGCTTGGATAATCTGTTCCGGTGAAATGGACGAAGAAATATGATTGAATGTAGTGATGCATTTCCATTGCTATACAAATTTCTTAGCCCTATGTCGTATACCCCATGTCATAGATAAACTATTTTATAGTCCCGTGATTTTGCCGTTCTATCATTCTATAAATCTAAAAGATGATTTTATTTTCAGTATGAGACTGAAGACGAAACTTTTCCTCCTGTGCCTGGTGGTTGCTTTAGTCTTCGCCGAAGAGGAAGAAGAAGAAGAAGACAGAGACAAGCGTCAAACGCAGCCGTACTTCACCGGCGGTCTTTCTAGTCACAGGCCCACTCCAAAGCCTCAACCTTTTACAGGAGCTCTGCAGACCGTTGTGTCTCGATTCCCTGGTCTTGGAGGACCTCCTCCTCAAGGATTCAGGTCTGCAACGCCAATCGAGGAAGATGACGATGAAGTAGATAGGAACGCTGTGTCCCCAACGCCGACCCCTCAATACAGAGCTCAACCAACTCCTCAGGTGTGTTTTATTAATTAATACGTATTCCAAATTCGATACTAGGAGTCTTGCTTACCTGATAAAAGCGAATTTCCAAAAACGTAACAATGAATTGTTTTCTCATTATTTTTTTAAAATTTGGTTTCACCATAACTACCAATTTTTAAATCTGTATAATTAACACGCTAGATTTTCAAATTACAATGAACATACAGAAATGAACCATCATCACAGTCAGATTCATTTTCGTATTTTCAATTGAAATTTGAAATTCTAATTGTTGCTAATTACGATGTTCAAAATTGGTTTTCAAAGATGTGTTATACATTATATTCTGGATTCTGCAATATTTGGAAACGCCGCCATTTTCAAACTGTCGAACTCGTTCCAAAGCGGTTTTACCAAAACAGTTTTTCTGCCAATTTGAAAAGATAGCCTAACTGGCGTAAAGAATGAATGCTAAGCAAAGATCCATTTAAATCGGTTTTTATGGGAAAAGTAGGGAATTCGTTTATATATACATGCATACATACTTGTACATACGTTTATATGTAACACGAAATATACCAACATGCTGTAATCCACTGCCGGGTAAATATTTTCTCGTTCACATCCGGTGACCGTAACGAATAGTGTAAATCACCACCGCCGCTTCGATAATCTGTTCCGGTGAAATGGAGGAAGAAATATGTAAAATATTGATGATATATAAGCTCATTACACACACACACACACACACACACACACACACACACACACACACACACACACACACACACACACACACACACACACACACACACACACACACACACACACACACACACACACACACACACACACACACACACACACACACACACACACACACACACACACACACACACACACACACACACACACACACACACACACACACACACACACACACACACACACGTCTCTCTGCTGGTCATCATGATGGCGCTCCAACAGCGCAATGGAAATTCGGGAAAAAAATAACGTAATTTTGAAATGTTAATTTTTTTTCAGAGTTTGTATAAGAATCTCATGTTTAAACTTGAAATTGCAGAAAATGTTTACTTTTGCATGATAAGTAATATTTTAAAATGTAATCTCAGACGAAACAATCTGTTAGTACAAAAAAATCCAAATTGAAGGCATTAAAAATGAATTTTCAAACATGTACTGTTCAACATTGTTCTTTCTGTTTATAGCCATTGTAGTTTCTGGTACATATTCCAAAATAAATTCTATCTAAAACAAAACATGTCAGTTCTTGACGTTTCCGAATTTGAGCACCTCATAGTCGTAGATTCGACACTGAAGTTACTGCAGCAAACTTTTCCTTATTCGTTAACGCCAAGATCAACCGTCCCCATTATCCTAACTGGCACAAATAATGAACGCTAAGCAAAAACCCATCTAAATCGGTATTGAGAGAAGTGGGAGATGCTAAAGAAGCTGCCATTTCTACAGGGGAAGTACTCTGTTCACTAACCAGTCACGGTGATCGGTAACATTGTACTTGCAAGGTTACAAATAAAGAATAGATCGACGACCGCTGACTACACAAAGCTATTTCTTCAGCTAGTTAATTTACTTGCATTGTCTCGTTCAATTTGATTCTTTAATTGATCATCACAGATTAGTCACACTCACAGATTGGCAATGGCAAACGACGCTGCACAGACGTTACGGATGAGCGAGCAAACCTCGACTTTGACTTTATATTTTCTTATCGTGGTTAAGAAGTATTTTTGTTTCAATGATCGTATTTTACTTGTACATCCACGTCGATTTTTTGCCTTGGATGTAAAATTAGATTTTTTAGAAATTGTTTTTAGAAATAATAAGATGAACACTCGAATTTAAAAACGTTTAATTAGTAATACATACTAAATGTACCCGCAGCTGTCTTGCCGTTTTCTGACCCAGTTGGACTCAAAAATAAATACGAGGGCTATTCAGAAAGTAGATTACGTTTTTGGATAAAAAAAAACTAAGTACAGGAAAAAAATTTTATTATATACATTTAAAAGAGGAACTAAAATACTATTTTTCGACATAATCGCCAAACAAATTTAGACATTTGTCATATCGGTGAACTAGCTTTGAAATTCCCGTGTCGTAGAATTCCGCCGCCTGTGACGCCAGCCAGTCAGTCACGCCCGCGCGGAGATCTGCGTCGTCATTGAAGCGCTGTGTTGCAAGCCAAAGTCTTCATCTTCGGGAATAAGTGGAAATCACTAGGTGCCAGGTCCGGACTGTAGGGTGGATGAGGGAAAATCTCCCACTTGAAGGCCGTCAAGACGTCTTTTGTTCGATTTGCCGTGTGAGGGCGGGCATTGTCGTGCAAAAACAACACTTTTGCACTCAGTTTTCCTCTCCGCTTTTTCTGGATAGTTCGTCTTAAGTTTCGTAATGTTTGGCAATACCTTTTTTAAGACGAGCTATCCAGAACAAGCGGAGAGGAAAACTGAGTGCAAAAGTGTTGTTTTTGCACGACAATGCCCGCCCTCACACGGCAAATCGAACAAAAGACGTCTTGACGGCCTTCAAGTGGGAGATTTTCCCTCATCCACCCTACAGTCCGGACCTGGCACCTAGTGATTTCCACTTATTCCCGAAGATGAAGACTTGGCTTGCAACACAGCGCTTCGATGACGACGCAGATCTCCGCGCGGGCGTGACTGACTGGCTGGCGTCACATTCGGCGGAATTCTACGACACGGGAATTTCAAAGCTAGTTCACCGATATGACAAATGTCTAAATTTGTTTGGCGATTATGTCGAAAAATAGTATTTTAGTTCCTCTTTCAAATGTATATAATAAAACTTTTTTCCTGTACTTAGTTTTTTTTTATCCAAAAACGTAATCTACTTTCTGAATAACCCTCGTAAATAAATACTGAAAAATTTTACAGTTTCTATAGATAAACTCCCGTTTAAAGAACATACATACCTTTCACAAACATCCACCAATTGAATCAATTGAAAACTATAGTTTATTACTTTCCCAAAAAATCCTATTCCATAAAGTCTAAATATTCCAAATTTATAAAATTGTGTCGGACAAGAAGAACATTATCGCGCTACTACGCGTCCTGAAATCATCGTGCGCAGTTTAACCTCACCGCTACCCTATATTTTGTTATTTAATATTAGAATTGTTTAATATGTTTTCATAAAATATTTTATTTATGACTAAATGAACACTCACCAAAAAAGGATGGTAAAATTTAAATATAAATAAACTTATTAATCTAATCTAAAAATGTTAATTATAACGTCAGTTTAGATACAAAAAAGTGGAGGTAATAAACATGCAAACTACCTTAAGGTTGTTTTAAGGTTCTAAGACAAAATTAAAAATTTCTTTAGTTCTTCAAACAGTACATACACTTTTGATTTCCTATTCGAAAGCAAAAACAGTATTTCGTGATCCTTCATGCCAACGTGTTAGCTTCGCTTAAGTTTTACTTCAAAACAAACCAATTATAGGACCTAATATGCTGTAAAAATCTATTTAAACTTAGATGAAAGCATGTATGAATGATAGCTTATGCGTCTAAATGTTCAAGACTATTTATTTCAAGACCATAAATGTTTCCTTATCTTTGGTTATACACGCCAGTTCCAACAATCAATAACTACAAGAACAGGTACGCATAATATTCACAATTGTAGGGTGATAAGGAGCAAGAAATGTTTTCAGCGATGCCACACTGCTGACTAATGTCTGCAGAAAGATAGTAGTTGTCTGCTGTTGACTCCTCCAAATCGGCTGCCTCTTACTCTACATCATGGATTCTCACCCTTTTTTCTGCTTCAACACCCTAAATATTTTTTTTTTTATTCCGTAGACTCCCATATGTTTACAATGTGTAGCACAAACATCACCGCAAATGAAACTTTTATTAGGAGCAATTCAATAATCCAATTTTTTTTAAATAATTTGTGTTTTGTATTATTGGATATAAAGTTATAATTATGTTTATAGAAGCAGAAATCTAACTAAAACATAAATCATATAAAATTTTAATGAGATGGTTGCAGTTGATGTCCTTCGATTATCTTATTTATATCCGAGGAAGTATTTGTTGACATTAATCGTAATCACCACGTTCTTATACATTGAATCGATTTCTCGTCTTTCGCAATAAATTACTTACTTGCTAAATCCTGCCTCATCCAAGTAAGAACTATGCCAACAATAGTGGTTCGTTGATACTTGTTAATCTGAAGTATTTTGTGCGAATGTCTTTGCAACTCCAAAATTTGGCACGCCAATTTGTTTGAAAGTTGATTTTGAATTCCAAATTCTCCTTAAGTTCAATCAATTTTTCTTGTAGTGAGAAATCAATCTGTATGAAAAAACATATTATAATTTTTATTATTATTTTGGCAGATATTGCAAATAAAAAAAAGATTTTTTTTACAGTTTTCATTTTTTATGAAGTGCGCATTAAGGAGTTAAAAATGAAATATCTTTTTCCCCCCGCGAATTCAATCGAGTCCCTTCAAAGTTCAATAGACCCCTCAAAGTTATTCCTGGACTCCGTTGAGAACCCCTGCTCTACATATTAACAAACAAACCTAAATCAGCTCAGCGTGACCATTAAGCCGCCTCGTCAAAACATTCATTCCGTGAGGTTTCCAGTTTACAGGCTACCAAACGCGTCACGAGTGTTTGAAGAGCTATTTGCTGCAGCTATCTTTACTGTGTATAATGATTATTATTAACTAGGTGCACGATTATTTCCGGTAGGTAGCAGCACTCTCTATATGGATATTGCGGGTGAAAGTAGTGCAGCAGTAAAAGTATCTAACCTGTTCGACCAGAACTGAGGCGGGATTTTTTCAGTTTACTTTGGTCATGAATGTTCTGTAACACCTTGGTGTACTTTTATATTTCCCTTCCTGATAATATTGTTCCAACTGTTAATTGACCGAGCGAAGCATTATTTTAACTCGACTGTTCGGCATTTGGTTTGTGTGTTTATTACGTAGTTTTGGTTAAACGCATTGACCGATTGTTTTGAAATTTGATACGAAGGTATAAAGTCCGAACGACCTATGTATAAGTGTGTTTCCCAATCACTTCCGTTTCAATATGGCGGGCTCTGATTTAACAAACATTTAATAATTAGTTTTCTGGCTATTTTCTATTACACGGTAAAACCGATAATAATTTTAACAGCTTCTTGGAGAAAAAGCATAACATTTCCAATAAAGTTAGTCCGGTGACATTTTTCGCAAATATAACTGTTACCGGTTAAATTTCAAAAAACGTTACTAAGCGCTGTCGTGAAGCACTATGAATATTAATTAATAATATAGTATTGTTCTTTGATCTGCTAGTATTTATGTTCTCTATTTTTTAGATTAAATTAGGTTCGTTTATTTATAAAATTTGGAGGCAGGAAATGTCACTTTGTTTACTTTTAGCAGCGCTTTTTTACTGCATTTTCAAAACAACGACTTAATAAAAATATAATTAGGTTATTATTCTATATTTCTTACTAACTGTAACTTGCGGCTTAGTTCGTGTGAATTTCGTGATTTGATAAAACTAATCGTTAGACTTGTGTCATTAGTAATAGAATACCCTCAAACTTTTAAAATCAATTCCTTAATGCAATTTCTACCGATACTTTCGATTTACCGATTTTTTTAAAGCTGATAAAATAGATTTAATCCACCTCATGTCAGTTTTGAAATTCTTTCTTAGTGAACACCTACAATACGAGTATAACCCGAACTTCCACACAAAATTCTACAGTACTAACTATTAACGTTTTAGAAATTTTGTGGTTGAAGTTCTGCGGTTCAATTTTTTTTACTGATTACTTTTAAATCGGAAGTTTAAAAAAATACGAAAAATATTTTGTAAAACATTTTTATTTAAAGAGGTACGTATAAAAGGTACTGCTTATTTTCTACAGTTTACTGAGAAGGTTAACTTGCCCTTAAAATGTTCATAATCTTCTTAAAATATAGGCACCTAATGAACAGCGCATTTGACTTTATACAAATTAACCTTTAATTGTATTAATTGAAAAATTGGTTACACATGCGATTTATTCTAAATCGTTGCGTATCGTGGAAGTGGGAACTTGCATCAGGAGCGGGTTAGGCAATTTGAGTACACATCGTTTTACAATTTGCATTCTGCGCCCGAGAGTTAATTAAATGATTCACAAAATAATACGACAGATTTCCTTTTTAGTTAAGTTCCTATTTGAACTAACGCAAACTTCTATATATGCTAAATAATTGGAACTCACGAAAGTAAATATTAGAGACGTTATAACTTTACCATCTAAAATAATATAAAAAAATAGTCGTACGTAGGATTTTTTAATGATAGTTCTACGAGGGTTGATCAAATATAAACGAGACTGATTTTTTAAAAAAATTATTGCTTACTTACAAATTATTCTTGATACAACTTATTTTTCTACATAGTCTCCCGCACGAGTAACACATTTTTCCCACCGGATTGGAAGTTTTTTAATTCCATCTTCGTAAAAAGTTCTCGGGCGTTCATTGAGCTATTGGAGCACGAAGGTCTCCACCGCAGAATCGTCTTCGAAACGCTGGCCTCCAAGCGCCTCTTTGAGTGGCCCAAACAGGTGATAGTCGCAGGGTGATAAGTCTGGACTGTATGGGGCATGTTCCATTGGTTCCCAGCCAATTTGATCGAGTTTAAGCCTCGTAGCGTTCGCCGAATGTGGTCGGGCATTATCGTGAAGAAGAATGACGTTTCTCGCCGGTTTAGATTTCCTTTTCCTACGAAAAGACTGTTTTGCGGCCTCTAAAACATCGCAATAATATTGTGAATTTATTGTGCGTCGTTGATGGAGGAAATCGACGTGAAAGGCGCCTTGATTGTCGAAAAATACAGTGGCCATTACCATCCCGGCCGACGATCGTGATTTGGCCTTCAGGTTTTCTACTGCTTCCCGTCCTTCGGCGAATTCCTTGTGCCAAGCAAAAACTCGAGCTCTTGACAGGGTCCTGTCCCCGTATTGAGCCGTCAATCTACGAAAGATTTCAGTCGGATTGACCCCCTCCTTGGCCAAAAACTTAATAATAATTCTCTGCTCCACAGAAACGTGCACTTCACTCTCACTCATTGTATAGTTTTATACTGAAGGGTCCGAACGGAAATGTTGCCCGTCTACGCCCGTCCCAAACCTCCCAGGCTACCTGAAACCCCACCCTTTAGAGTTCAATGTCCAACGGAAAAGTTTTTAGAAAGTCAGTCTCGTTTATATTTGATCAACCCTCGTAGATTGTTTATTGAATACGAAGTTCGATACTTGGTAAACTGATATCAAGAAAAAGTACACGTGTGGTACTGGGGGAGTTACCGACAGGATCTTTTGTTAATGGTATCTTTGCTGAATATATAATTAATTTGAAGATATGTTTTTACAAATATCTTGTTTTGTTTAAATAAATAAATACGTGAACCTAGCTTAGATATAATTTATTGTAGTTATAGAAAACGATAAGGTGATAAGGCTACAATAAGTTTCAGTTATGTTGTTAAAAACTGTCAATATTAACAACATTTATTATAAACGTTTATATTAATTTCGAATGTATTATAAATGATTACAACGTGCGCGTGTTCTTTAACTAAGGAAAATATCGAAATCAAAGCAACACAACGTTTGCATATAATATGCGTGTACTATTATCGAAAATGAAAAAGAAAAAAAAAGCAAATAGAGAGACGAAATTCGTTTGCTCCTTCGTTCCATATTTCCATAACATTCTTACGTTCGGCAGACTTTTTTTACTCTCTCCTCTCACCGAAGCTAACATTAAAAGCTTCGTTTCAAAAATTAGAACACTAATATAGTTTCACAATATTCTTTTATTTGGTAACATACGTTTCACCGTGAGATATTATCAGACGAATTGTCTGTCTGAAGATGCCCTACGGCGAACAATGGCAATTTGGGGGGGGGGGTCATCTCTTACTGTACAATATGTCTATTGAAACCGAAAATGATGTTCGACAAAGATATGTAGGCCTAAATAATTTGAAAGCTTTGAAACAGGTTATTCATTTTTATTTATTTCTAAAACTGTACTTTCTTAATAATAAATGACTATTTTAAAATTGGTTTGATAAGATTTATGTCACCTAGTCACTGAGAATGAATATTTGCAATTTTCAATTCTTTAGACTGCAATAATATGATTTTATTGTTAATAAATATAAAATTTTATTCTTGCTTTTTATAATATAATTTTAAATACTTTAAAAATGCATAACCATTCTTTAAGGGTGGGTTCTACCTATGAGTGGATAACCTACAGGATCCACACATGATGGCGAAACATGTGTTACTAAATAAAAGAGTTTTGTGAAACTATACTAATGTTCTAATTTTCCTTGAGACTTCTAGGGTTTTACATCAATTTTTATTTTTTTTTGTTAAATTGTATAAAGGCCATAATTAAGCATCACAGCATAAGTTTGAACAAAATAGTTAAAATCTCTAAAATTTTAACTGAGTTTCACTTTGCCCTCCGTTAATTTACGGTACTTAGAAAACAATGACTGCTGTACTTAGAAAACCAAAAAAGCATAAACATTAATGATTTTCCAGGCCCTTGCGTACAGAAGTCCGTCGCCAGCTGCTCACCCTCAACAACAGCAACAAGTGGTGTTAAGGTCCAGGCCAGTTCCTCAGGAGTTCCAAAGCCAATCCGGACGGCGCCCTCAGTCAAACCGACCTCAATATGGCTCTCAGCAGCAACTCACAGTAAGCGGATATTAGAGTTAAAGTTATGATTAAAGTACTTACAGCTACAAACACAAAAATAGGAAACACAATACATACTTTTTTTTAACAAAGCACAATCTACATAGGTACAATGGGTATGGGTGAAACTTATAAACATTTAAATAATATGCACATAATACTGCTTTTAAGATCAAATTTTGTGTGATATTGTTGATAAAAAACCAGTTAGAAGTAACTGACAAGGTCAAAAGTTAGCAATGATCTCTTAAAGCTATGCAGACAAAGTGAGTGGGGCAGTACAAGTAGATGCATTTTATATATATATATTTTTTTTTTTTTTAACGTCAACTATTGTACACACTTGGGCTAATGCAGATGATGGGATGATTTATAGCGTATGAAAATGCCAAGCCCTGGCCGGGAATCGAACCCGGGTCCTCGGGGTGAAAGCTCAGTACGCTTTCAACTAGGTCACTGAGGCGGCTCATATGATGCATTATATATATATATATATATATATATATATATATATATATATATATATATATATCAAATCTTTTTTTGCACACGCTTTTGACTGATTTCATACATTTCCTTTCATTGTTTCACTTTTTCTATTATATGATTACATAATTTTTTTGTTCATTTCCAACTATTATTACTGCATCTAGCAATAATGAGATGCTTTGCCACTTGAATCGTTAACATATGTGAACGTTTATATAGAGAAAAGAAGACTGAGTAGTCGCTGTACAAGGTTTAATGAGTCTCATTTCAAATTTCTCTACCATTAATTTCTAAAGTTATTTCTTATGTTTTACCAATTTCCATATTTTCATATATTTTACTTATGATTAAAAAAAAGTGAAGAGTAATTATCATCTGTATCTTCGCTCAATTTAATGTGTTGATTGATGGGCCACACTACTGAAGTTTTGAGTACCTCACCAGCAATGGCGTAATTAGAACTCCAGCACTGAGGGGGCGGGTACATATGAAAGTCAAGCTGGTTGGTAATCCAGTGAATAGAGCGATAGACCATCAAGTGGCATTAAGTTGAGTCCATTGACATAAAAGAAATTCTTGAGTCCAAAATTTGCTTGAGCAAATATCATTAGACGGCAGTATGGTAGATGCAATTTTTTAGTTTACTTATAAATTTAACAGTCATTGTGTGTGTATTGAGCTAAAAAGAGAATTAAAATTAAATAATATTGAGGTAGTGACGTCTTATGTAGTAACTTAGGTGCAATTAATTATCCTGGCTCACAGCTTTACCACTCCAATTATTTGTGTTAAAGTGAGTTGCCACAGGAAATGTAAATGCAAACAATGATCAGCTTTTAACAGACATATCTTACAAAAAACATTATTTTAAAAAATGATAGAACACCTTCCTTTTCTGTACTCGTTCTAGTCGTCCAGCTGTCATGAGCCTAGACTAATTGCATCAGCAGCAGATAATATGAGAGTGTGCTTTTGTTTAATATCATTCCATGATATCAGTAAATCAGTGATTCGATGATGGACTAATAGAAATTCACCTGACACATTTCTTTGCCTTTGCAGATATGGTGCAGGAGGGATATTATGGGGGAAAATTATTAAAGTTGAAGGGCACATTATTTAGTACATTACATATCTTTCTTATATTACTACAGTCAGCATTCCAATCAGTTTTGTACCAAGAGTAAGGATCAACTACTGAAACTACATATATGGAACACCTTACGTTCGTTAGAACAGCAGAGACTCTCATACCTTATAATTTCCCTTCAAGGCTTTACAGTGAAATTAAACCAATCAAAAACTGACAAAAGTTCTGTAAAAAAAAATTCCATGAGCAGTTTAAACTGTTCCCATTAGAGTGCAGCACAATGCAGACCGAAGTTGCAGAAATATTTGTGTATGTACTAAAACAGTTAATTACTAAAAAAAAAAAACATTGTTGAATGTAAATTTAAATTATTATTGTACCCAAGACTTAATAAATAATTATTGACCGAATTAGTTTTGAAAGTAGAATCAGTAAGTACTGTTTTATGGATAGCAATTTCATACAAAAATACGTCATCCTGACCGTTTTTCTTTTTCATTTGTATGATAATTCAATTTTGAAACTAGAATCAATAAGACAATCTAAGTTAGTTGTATCATGTAAATGTAATTACATAAAAGGTTCTTCTTTTAATAAACAGTAAATATTGTAGCCTAATTTAAGTATGTAATGTAAAATCCAGTTGCAGTAAGTTTCATTTGTAAATATTTCAGTAAGCTACAATGTCAGAATTCAGATATTGATTTTATTAGTTTGAATAGGTATTAACTAAGAAAGTAGAACAAAGTAAGACCTATTGTATTAAATAACCTAGATATAATGAATGAAATTACTTTAAAATAAAGAACTTTTAGCTGTACATTGTTATATATTATTCGTTTTTTTCTGATTAACTGTGAAAAGTCACACAAGTCTACTAGTTGAACTAGCTACACCACTGCTTAGCAGCTTAAATCTGTAAATGTACTAACTGAAACATTTAACTCATTAATATTTGAGTGACATGGTAGTTTTCAACACTATCAATTTTCTCAAATTTAGAATAAGAAGCTTTTGGTTTTTGATTTTTATTTATTCCAATATCTGGGTAAATGGATAGCTAAAATATTACTGAATTTTGGATTCCTAGTCTGTAATATTTACACCTTCATCCCTTACATTACATTCTTTCATATCTATTTTACTTGTTTAATGAACCTTTTTCTCGACTGTCAAGGGGAAATAAAAAGTAGGCCAACTAGCACTGCAACAGCGTTTGGTCTGAGTGGTTCTTTATGAACTAAGCAGATTAAACCATCATCAAATTCATACGAAAAGTTGTTAAACCATACAAAAATATTTTTTTCATTCTTTAAAACCTCATTGTAATGCTTCATGCCTAAGTTAATATCAGATGTTTTTGACATTTTCTTATTCATAAATTTTGAATCATAACAATTCTAAAATTCAAACCACTCTGTTATACCCATATTTTACAATAAATACAAATCATTTGAAATTAATAAATTTAGAAAAGTTCATCAAATGAAATATTTCCAGGAAGAAGAATTAGAAGAGTTAGAAGAAGAAAAAGAAGAGCCTGATCGCCTCACTTTGTTGCTTCCACAAAGTAAATTTAACTGTCAGAACAGGAATACAGGTTACTATGCTGATGATGGCTTGAACTGTGAAGTCTTCCACTACTGTCAGGACAACGCACGGCATTCTTGGATCTGCCCTGAAGGATTCCTTTTCCACCAGGTACATCTGCTTAAAATTTGGTGATTAAAAATGGTTTTTAAATTTAAATATCGTTTAGTTACAGTTCAATTTTATAGAACATCAATCCAGTGGTTAACAGGAAGCTGTAAGTCTAAAGCTATTTTAATTGTTTCTTTTTTTCATTTAAAAGTTTGAATTACTCATTAAAGCTTCAATTTAGTTATTTTTATTATAATTAATTAATTAAAATTATCCTCAACTTGTTATATTTAATTTAACTTTACATATTTAAATATTAATTATTAAGACAATAGTAATTCAGATAAAATACATAAAAATTTAAATATTAAAATTTAACTTAAATAACATTTTATTGCACTCTGAATATTTACTTATTTTATGTGCATAAGATACAAAGCCTACTTAGCTTCAAGTACCTACATCAAATCAGATCCACTTGAACAAATTCTTGAATTACTCAAGTGTGTCATTAATCTTTAAAATTCATCTTCCAAGCAGAGTTATTCTAAGTGAGATACTTGTATGATACTGTAGGCTACATCTTAAAAATAAATACTAACTTACTAAATATTTATAATTCTTTTAAATGTTTATTTTCATTACTGTAGTACAGCATGTTAACAAATTTCTAGATGAAAAGTAGATACAACAATTGGAACAGACCAGGTACAAAAAATAAATTCCAGTCATTTCATCCTTAACATGTTTTGAATAATGTTTAAAATAAAATAATGTTGGCACGCTAGTGTTGACAATTTTGGTCCAGTTTGATTCAAAGTTGGATCAAACAAAAATTTAATTTGAAGCTTGTATGAGTCTAGCAAATCTCATGTATCCATTTCAAAATGGTTGTTACAAGAAATATTTGAAATGTTTAACACTTTATTTCAAAATATGATTTTACTACCATTACCTGTACAATAGATTTCATTATTAAAATCTGTTATTATTAGCATCTGTATTATTAAAAATCTGTATTATTAGCATTTTAAAATTTGGTTATAAATAAAAAATGAACCAGATGGTTATTCATTACGTATTTATTTCATCATCTCTGTTAAATTAACACTTAATTTTATTGTTCTTTGTTTGAAATAGCTATTGAAAATTGACATTTCGTATATGTTCATTGTTTCTTTTTTTAAGAAGAGCAGGGTGTTTCCACTAGCATTGTCGTGGTGACAAGGCTAGTCATAGTTCTGGCCTTTAACACTGCATATTCTCCCACATTTACATCAAAACACTAAGACAGTTTTTAAACTGTCGATGGACTTTTTTCAATCTTAGAGAGTTTGGTACCTTCTACTATGACAATTGCTGTTTGGCTTCTGGATAATAACCACAAACGCAGCTTTCATCACCTGTAATTACCTTATACAATAAGTTGTGATCCACTGCATGTTGGAGCTAGTACAAACTTACACTCTTCTGTCATGCTGATCTAGTGTTAAACTTTGCTACAATTCTGCTCATGTTGAGTTCATCTTGACAAAATGTGTTGGCATGTCTCATACAAAATACCAAAAACTACAAATTTTTTGCTGTTTGGCCAGCACCATAATGAAAATTGCAAAGTTTTCAGAAGACTACTGTCATGAAACAGTCTGTCCTTTACACATATTTCCACAAAGACGCAGCAAGGATTACTTTCAAACAGAAGATGACTAAAAATACCCCGTGCAGAAGAACTTAATTGTTGCCCCACATTTCATTCAAATTCCTGGAAATTTTGGGTAGCACCTCGTGTGTGTGTGTGTGTGTGTCTTGAGTAAATAAGTGAGAGTAGCCTAAGTCAGAGGTTACAGAGTTAATACCTATTAGTTGTTCCATAGCTCTGACCCTGCCTAGGCCTTTATCACTTTAATCAGTATTATTTGTTGTAGTTCCCTTGGTTTAAAATTTTTTAAACAAAATTTTAGGCCTACTTGCAATTACTAATAAATAAATGTAGGCTACTTATTTATATAAATATTACTGTATTATTTATTATAATATTTTACTTGTATGAAGGTAATAATTATCTAGTATGCCTTAGTTAATAACTGGTTGGACAGTCATTGTATACAACCTAGAGAGAATGTTGGAAGTAGATGGTAAGTATGAAGGCAACATATGAAGTGTGCAGGGGCAGTGCATGTTCACTTCCTTACTGCTGCACATGCATAAAAATATATTATTATGCTGATTGACAGCATCAATCATTGTATCAATAAGAAAGTAGTTAATGTATGATTATTTTAATAAGTAGTTCATGGTTATAGTTCTTTTTTCAGTTTTTAATTAATTGTTGAAGCTATTTATAGTTTGTTATTTATTAATTAGTCTTAATTGTGGAGCTAGGAGTATAGTAAGCAATGTAATAAAAGTTTGTGGTGAAGAAGCTTAAATTAAAGCATTAACGATTTCGTTAGTAAAAGCTACTGAAAGAGCTGCAAATTACGCAAATGTGTCAAAACACACTATATTGAATTTTTTTTTTTTTTTGTGGTGTTTAACGTCTGACTATTGTGCACACTTGGGCTAATGCAGATGGTGGGATGATTTATAGCGTATGAAAATGCCAAGCCCTCGCCGGGAATCGAACCCGGATCCTCGGGGTGAAAGCCTAGTATGCTATCCACTAGACCACCAAGGCGGCCACACTATATTGAATATCCAGAAAGAAAGACAAAATGTCAAATCAAACCCTGTAATGAGTACAAGTACTTCTGCTAAAAAGTAAATGAATAAATGACCAAAAAAAGTTATTTGAAGACAATTGTGATAAGACAGTTATTAAAATACAATATATGATTTTTACGTAATCAATAAAACTGTACCAACTTGTGAAGAACTTCTTTCTCCAATACATGAAAAATTGATTTTCTTTGGAAGTAAGAAAGATTTCAAACAGTTTTGAAAAAATGGGTTTGAAATGGAGAAAATGTCAGAGCTAAGAGGGATATTAATAGAACGACCCGACATTATAAACTGGCGTACTTGATACCTTCAAAAATTTAAGCATTTTAGAAATGTTTGTATTTGCTTGCTTTTTTCTATGTTTAATTTCAACAAATTTAAATAAACTGATAATACTGAAATTGAAATTAAGTTACAATTTTTTATTTCATTTTATTATTTTTATAAAACATTTAGCAAAATAGTGTAATGATGATGTTCAGCCTATAAGAACTGTCACTTGGATGTTTTTTGCAAAATCGTATGATATCTATCGTTTAATATCCCCCCAGCCCATCACATACCTCGCACGTTCATACTTAGTATCTGCAGACAGTACCTATTATATTCATAGAGTAGACAGAATATTTAATATCAGTTTTTAATCTTGTAATTTATTTGCTAATTAATTATTTATATTTTCTAAAGCACTTCACAAGTAGGTATTTGAAATAAGTACTTCCATAGTTTCTTACATTTTTTAATTAATTTATGTAATTTATTTGCTCATTAATTATTTATATTTTCTGAAGCACTTCACAAGTAGGTATTTGAAATATATACTTCAATAGTTTCTTACATTTTTTAATTTAATAAAAAAATTATGTAAGAAATGACTGTTTGGCCCTTTTTAACATAATAATAAAACTAAACAGTTTAGTTGGTGTGCATCATTTATTTGATATGTTTTATCTAATTGATCACTTAGCTCATTATATTCACATATTTAATTAACAAAATAATCTCTATAAAGGTTGATAATAATTTAAATTTAAACCTTTATTATTTACATTTTATAGATTTAGAAGAAATAATTTTGTTTCTAAGTATTTAAAATATTGTAATAATAAACACATAGAGTATAATATACAATCAACTTGCAATGAATTTCTTTATTTGTTGCAGGTACATTTAATATGCATGCCTCCAAGCAGTGATAATATTTGCAAGCAATCTGCGCAATACCATTTTGTCAATGATTACTTATACCGTCCAATCAATGCGGAAGAACATCAAAACAAACCTAATGTCACCTTAAGATACGCAGACAGATATTACCCAGAGAATTATTATGAGGAAACTGAAGAAAGCCAGCCTGCACCATCAGCAACTCCAGCTCCAAGGCCCCGCCCTCAGCCACAGTTCCAACAACTGCTAAGATCTACACCTACACCTCAGCAATACCGCCAGACGCAGAGTAACCAGGTGTTTCATTCACCTGAAGAAGTAAATATACCTTTACAGCAGAGGAGACCCATTCCCACAAACCAACCTCACAGAAACTACCAACAGAGTAACCCACAGTTTGATTTCTAATCGCTTAAAATATAACTAGATGTAAGTATTAGTAAAGTGGGTGCTAAATCAGTATTAAAGAACTGAAGAAAAAAGTATCGGTACCTGCCAATACCAAGCTACTGTATTATTATCAATATACCTTTTTTAATAAATTATTTCTTTTGTTTTGTAAACATTATCAATACTCATTATTTCATAATTTAAATATTATTAACAATAGAATTAATAACAATATTTTGTAAGTTATCAGACCTATACAGGTATGAAATATAAAAACTATAATTGCATTCTTTGATAAGCAAAAAGTATATTTTAAAATTTAATGTATTATTTTCATTTATTTTTACAGATATTAAAAAAACTGAATATTATTAGTTAGTAGGTAACAAAGTAATATCAAGTTTTAATCTACTTATATAGTGTTTTGCATAGTTACAAATTTGTCTGTAAAAAGTATTTTATAATGCAATCATAATATTTATGGTTTACAATAATTAACAAAATAGTAATTATTTTTCATTACATAGTTAAACATATTTTGTATCCTACTTCCAATCAAACTTTATTTATTTAAGTCATATAAATTAAAGAACAAAAAACAAAAGTCAAGCAAAATTTGTATAAAAATTTATACAGTCCTTTTCAAGTATTTTGGGAATTTTGATTTCTGCAATTATCCAGTGTGTATCTTAAGAAAACATATACTTGTATTTAGTTTATTTACAGTACTTAGATTTAAAAATTGAGTGTTAAACAAGTTAATTTTATGTTAAAAGTGTTAAATGTGATGTAAATACTATAAATCACAATGTGTGTTATTAAAAAATTTATAAATTTATTAACCTATTGATATTTATTCAAATGACCTCCTAATACTTGATAAAAAAATTGCAACATTAGCCTAGTGAATTAATTACTGAGATTTTAATTTGTTGATAGTACGGTTTAATGGTTAAAGTAATTAAAAAAAAAGAACAACTGAGAAGTGACTCATTATAACATAAGAAAAAAAACACTATCAAATTGTTCCATTATCAAATAGCCTAAACAGCTGAAGACAAGATTAACATTTTAATATCTAGAGTTTTGCTGCTGGTTATAGTTTTATTTGGTTAAAAATATATGTGTTGAAATCAAAAATAGTGTACAATGAATATTCAACAATAAATAGAACTGTTTACTGATAACAGCTGAGTAAATGCTGTGTCTGGTAGCAGATAACAAACAGTAAAGTTGTTAAAATCACTTGTATGTTGACATTTAAAAATATACTTTAAGACATCTGGGCTAAAGTACAGTACAAGATGTAATGATAGAAGTTCAGTTGTGTGAAGGAGTGAAGGGGACTAAGAGAGATATTATGAACAATTTAGTAATTATAATACCACATTTAGAGAGATCAAAAGCAGAAAACATAAATCATAATCAAAATCAGTCAGAAAGTAAGTTTGTAAAATTATTGTTCAATTCTCATTAGGATTATGTTGAAATATTTTTTAAGGTTATAATAGAGTTAGTAGGATTTAATATGTGTAGTATAGGTAGTTTAGTATCATGTTTTATATTCCTTTTTTATTTTAATTAAGATAATTTGTTCAAAAACTGGACAAATTACTAGTTTTTAACAACATAACCTGAAACTTATTATAGTCTAACAACTGTTCAATGAAGTCAGTAGATCTTTGAAAATTAATATAAAACAATTGATCTTTTAATATACGTAATTTCCGTAGTGGAGTAGTTGCACATGTGTCTCAAAAGCGCAAGGTCTCCAGTTCGATCCCAGGGGAAACACAGTAATTTTTAATTATGATTAATTTAATATAAGACTTGCAATGTGCAAAATATACAACAGTATAAACAAGTACTTCGCATCACACATCCCACAAAATCCAACATCACAAACAGCCCTAAAAGAGCTGATATGCATGTTAATAAAGTGTAGGTCTTTATGCAAACAATTTATATTAGTACTTACATTAAATTATAATAGCTCAAGTCTGTGAGAACTGAATTTTTAGGATTATAAATAACTTAAAAATATACTTTTGTAATGATGAAAGCCATGGATGAGGGCTTATGACTCTTTGATATATTAGTACAAAAAGAGTCATATAATATAACAATATTTTATCTGAATTAAATAATAATAACAATATCTGAATTAAACCAGCCTGAAATTGGTTTAAGGTCATTAAAAGGCCTTCTTATGACCAAACCACTTTTTTATACATTAGTATAAGGTATAAAAAATTGGATTAGTAATCTAACTGTATAAATTCTTAACTTAATTACTCTATTAGGTAGGTTTGAGGCTGTAGATGTGGCATACAATACATTTCTAGTACTTGAGGAAAATAAAGTAAACAACAATAATCTTTAAAAAAATATCTACTAAATAGGAGCCTATGACATAAAAATATAAAATTATGTCTTTCTCTACTTCCAGAATAGGTTTATGGTTAAGTAGTACCTATTAATGTGTGCAGGATTGGTCTTAATAGATCTGTCACACCAAGCATTATTTAGGAGCACCACCCTATCCACTTCCCAACCAACATCGAAACATTCTCATGCTGTACTATTATATAGACTTCATTTTTGCACAAACTAAACATAAATTATCTGCCCATTACAACAAAAGGTCAATTATTATTTTTCAAAAGTAATTATTTTCTAGTACTTAACTTTGACTGTAAAATGTAAAAGATTATTTGTGAATAAAACCAGATATTCTTGGTTTTACTTTAAGAATGAATTGAATAAGCAGCTTCTAAACACTAACAGTACATATAAATAAGCTTAACATAATTTCTTCAATCCAGAATATTTTTTGTAGTGGTACAAAATATTTTTTGATTATTTATTAATCATTTTTTCCACTTTAATAAATTGGTTTACAAGAAATGTAACTGTTTCACAAATTATTATTTTTGAAATAAAAATGTTAACTAAAAATAAACACAAAAACATCCAACATTTACTTAGAACTGGGTCCTGCAATTACGTTTGTACCAACGGACTCATTCTCTTGCCTTGGAGTTGGATGGATGTGATATTTCTTGGTGATAGAACTTTTCAAAGAAAGTTATATCAGTTTAAATGTTTTCTAAAAAACCAAACAAGACATTTTTGAATTAACTTTTAAGAATGACCTTTTATTTTTCTTGCAATCAAAATAGACATTCTTCCTCTCTTCGCCATCCAAATGTTTCTCATTAGCCTATAGAAAATACTCTTTCCCCGATGCTGATTTTTAAAAGTGCAGTCCCTGGTGTTAAAACTTAATTCATGTTTTCTACAGTGTAATAGGCAAATAAACAGCCCATTTCAAATCATTATCTCCTCCAATTTTATTTTATTATTTTTTTTTTTTTAATAAGTGATATTAGCAATTGAAGTACTGTCTCATCATCTTCAATGTCAAGTTGTCCTCAGTATTCTGAGTTACATTTGTCAGATACTGTACTCAAATACACATGATTTCACATGATTTGAGAAATTTATGCTTGCTCTGAAGTTTTTCATTAAATGGACACTTTATTTTTGGGCCCACTTCCAGCAACAAACGTTCAATTCACCACATGATAGCCACAACTAAAGTTTTAGCCTTAAAACAAACAAAGTAAATAGTAGCTTATCAATGAGCAGTAGTAAATAACTATTGATTGCCTTCTGCTTAGTTTTAACAATCTAGCATCACTTTCTTATAAAAACAACAAGTGTACTCTTAGATATTACAATAGCTAAAAGTTTTAAATCAACAAAATTGAATTGTTTTGATTTAATTTGAATTTAAGTATTACAAATTTTAGGCCTAGTCTAGTGCATTTATTTTTAAAAAATGTTTAGTAACATGTCTTGAATTTTAAAGAAATCATAAAAAATCATGAAGTTCATTATGACTTTTAATTTTGTTGGCGTATTGCATATGTAATGCACTAATGGTAGTATTTAATGACTAAGTAATATATTATTGTTTAAGTAATATTTGCATCTTTAATATTATTTAAATATTAATATTACTTTAATACTAAATACTTTAATATTAAATATTAATATTTAATAATTCTTTAATATTGCTGTATGATAGTTTGTAGAATGGCACACAGAGATCTGAAATTTTTAACATAGGTGGAAAGAAGAAAGTCAGACAATAACTTGAAGCTGGATTTTAAAATTTCTAATTATTTTTTTAAAATTAAATATTTAGCTGAAAATCATACCTGACATTATCTATGTAGAATATTGATGACAAAAATGTTCATGGGCAGTGCAGTGCAAGTATTACCAGTAAATCATAAAGATTGGAATTGGAGTATATATATATATATATATACCAAAATTGTAAAATAAAGGTTTAACTCTGAAATAAGAAACCACTAATTCTTTGAAATTCTAAATTGGTAGAAAGGCTGAAATTTGTAATATGAAGAATCAAAAAGCATTCACTGTAAATTTGTACCCATAAATTTTTTGAGAATAAACATATAATCATTACACTAAAAATAAAGAAACTACTAGGTAATTTTATTCTTTCACATTCTTAACAAGTCAAACATTTTACAGGCATTCAATCAGCCATTTTCACATGTTAAAAAGATATAAAAATATTTAACATGTACAAAATATTAAATTACTTATTCTAATTTTTAACATATTAATACAAATATTGGTACACTATGTGTTATCACAACTAAAAATTTATGTTATGCAGTGCAGATTGATAACTGATTGATAAATGATCTTTGTCAAAATCTGCTCTTTTCCATTAAAACTTATCTTTATAACTTTATAAGGTCAAATTTGAAAAATATATTTTGAAAGACAAGTTATAGAAAGATGTTTGAAGTTTACTTTAAAGTTCTTTGACATAAAACTATTAATTTTTCTTAATTAAATCTTTAGGAAAGAGGGTTGTTTCCATAACAAATGAATGGTAATGATTAGCTATAGTTTGTAATCAATAACAGTATTTTCAGTAACTGCTATTTTAGTATTTTGTACACTTATTTTGAGTAACAGCTATTTTAAATTTTCTTTATAGTACTTATTTATTTATTTTTGTAGCTGGTAAATGTTTTTTTGTTTTGAATTTTCTTCTTCATAAGTGTTCAAGAAATTTTAAAGGAACTTGCAATTAAGAAGAGATCCAGGTTTTTGAATTTATAAATAAAATCATTTCCTTAATTATAAACATAATTTCAATTATTATTAAAAAATATAATTTGTTAACTACTATTTTAATTAATACTACAACAAATATTTTAACAAACTATTGTAACAAATATTACAAGTCACTAATATTTTTGTAATCTCAATTTGAATTAATTATGAATTAATTAAACAATATGAATTAATTAAACAGTTGCTTTTCTTTACCAACTTTTTACAGCTGATTTTTAAAGAAAATGTTACCTTAAAAAAATTAGATGTTCTTTTGGATTAAGAAATTTAATGACATTAATCATGTGAAGATAAAATGTTTTATTTTTATTTCATAACAAGTATTAGGTAAATATATTATCTGTATGTTGATCTGGATACATGATAAAATAAATATTGTCAATACAATTGTAAAAATATTCCCTTGGTCAGGAGCAATCCATAAAAACGTTTCTGTCAAATCTGCAAACACAAAATATTTAAGCAAACTTCGTAATTTCCGACAAAGGAAGTGTTAATTTAACTCATTAAAGATGTCTTGATTTCTGGAGTTTCATAAGTGCATTAAATTCCAAGATGATGACCTCTGTCTGAAGGCCGTTTGGAGAAGCAGAGGAGGGGCGGTACTCTGTATTCCACAGCTGATTGGTAGCGTAGGCATAGTAATGCGAAGCGCGTTGTGTAAGATGGTTTGACAGTGTGTAGTTATGATAAATGTGAAGCTTTAAGTTTTGTTTGTGGTTTCAAGGTTGCTCTCTTTAATATTTGTTTTTGTGTTTAGCAAGTGACAATTAAGTGTTTAGTGTAGCATTTGTTACTAGAGATATCCGCCATAGCAAACAATAGTTTAGTTCTACATTTCCGCTTTGCTTTTATTGTATTACTAGTTAGCGTTTGTTATAGGTTAGGCCTTTGTTTGGTTTAGCCTATTGATTTGTGCTAAATTTATTGTTTTAAAACAGTGAAATGGCGGTTAATTTCAAATAGTGAAGCCCAACTGAGTTTATTACCTGCGATATTTTGCAGTTTTTCAAACTATTAAAATTCTTGGCATAATTTTATTTATAATCATGAGAGCCTTTTTAAATTAAATTATAACTAATTACTTACAGAACTAATAGGAGAAACTAGGTAATAATAAAATGAAATTATTAAACCATTTATTCATTCATTGCTTATAAATTAATAAGTAGAAGTGTCACAGACCTCTACATAACCTCAAATGTAGGTTATGTTGTGCTTCCAGTATTAAACTCTTAATAGTTAAGTTATACATACTATAGTTAAATTTCAAAGTTGAACTTGTGATCTGAACAACAATGACTGGTACTGAAACGAAAACAGTAGAACCGCAAGACATTTCTACTAAAAGTGTACATTCTAAAGAAGTGAATGTAAATTTAGGAAAATTTGCTCACTTAAAATTAAACTTTAAACACTTTTCTGGAGCTGCTAGAAAACCTGTTCCTGAAATTCCTGCAGGTAATTTTAATTTTAATTGAATAGGCTGTATGGTTACACTTATTAGGTCTAACCTAATTAGTACAGGATTTTTTCAATTTTATAGAATCAGAATAATTGAAATTATGTGTTTGTTTTAGGTTTCTAATTAGGACCTACTGGTCTACTTGTGTATTTTATATACCAATATTTTAAAATAAAATTTAGTTCATATAACCTAACCTTTGTTAAAAAGTAATCTCATATAAAAATCTTAGATTCTATATGTTTCTAGCTTGTTGTGTTCAGTCATAACTTAACAACAATTATGAAACAACACAATGTAATAAATTATGAACCAACCTGTTATAAAAATATGGCATTAGAATCATAGCTTCTAAATATTATCAGCCCAATTGTTTTTCATGTAAGATAACGTATCAAAAAGCAAAATGTAGCCTCATAAATTAATACTGTTAGAGCTTCCCATAACTGAAATGTTACTGGATCTTTAATGATTGTTATGTTTTCTATTGGATATTATTATTGAGTTCAAAAATAATATCTTTAGCAAAGAATTTTAAAGCTAATAAGTCAAATATTAAAAGTTGAGCTTCTAAGTTATAGATTGACTGACTACTTCTCAGTTGTTTTTGTGTAATTATTAAAAGAATGATGGATAGGACAGTGATTCCTGAGCAGTGATTTTTTTAAAGTTTAATTGGAAATTTTTGTTACTGTACTTTGAAATATTGTTTATCAGATTGTGCAAACCCAATCTAAAAATATTACATCTTCTACATACTGGTAAAACCTATATATCATGTAGGAGCATTTGATTTTGTGAAGGCATTATATAAAGTTCGAGAGGCTCATTCACTGTTAGTATTTCATTGAACATGGTTATCTTCATCTAATCAAAACCATAAAATAGGCGTATAGTGTATACAAGCAATATTATTCAATAACTGTCAAGCTTAACTAAACACTTTTAGTAGATATTCTACAGTAGACAACCTACTTTAATTGTTAAGTTGTTATACCTATTAAATTGTCAGACTACAGCATTATACCTGATGCATGGCAGGTCTATTTATATATCAGTATCAACATTTTGTTTTAATTAGGCCTTATGTAAATAAAAGTAAATTTGAAACAGTAAACCAACCTGCAGAAGTAAAAAAGACTAGTTCTTTGCAAAAATAAAACATAAGATTTTTATTACACATGTTAATATACTTCAGTTAACGATCGAATAAAACTGAACCAGAGTGGAGTAAATGTTTTTTTTGTGTGTATCGTCCAACTATTGTGCACACTTGGGCTAATGCAAACGATGGGATGATTTATAGCGTATGAAAATGGCAAGCCCTCTCCGGGAATCAAACCCGGGTCCTCGGGGTAAAAGCCTAGTACGCTATCCACTAGGCCACCGAGGCGGCCTGGAGTAAATGTGCTTTGATCATTTGTAGCTTCAACATCCAACTTACATTGCCAACTTTTACTTACATGTTGTCAGTTACTACGGAGACACTGACTTGACCATGTGCTGTTGTTGCATGAGACCCTCTACACTCTTCTTTGCTCAGCCCTATTCCATCATTACTTTTAATGGATAAAATAATAAACCTATGGCTTATAATCCAAAGTCACTTTCAGTAATGTTCATTAATTTTAAGTAAATGGTATTATAAATAGGCCTACTTGTTATATTTCAAGGTTAACAATATTATAAAAAAATGTAGATGAAGTTAGACTCACTTTGATAAATTAGCCTAATTCTTAATTGTTTTATAATGGAAGTTTTAATAATTGTCAATGTTTAATTTTTTGTATTTAATTGCCAAGGACTTAACAATTTTTTTTCTTAGACTTTTGCCAAAGTTATGATATATAGATAATTTTTTTTCCAAGTGCTTTGCACTGTGGTCATCCGCAGAGGAACTTGTGTCTCGGCCTGTATACTTTAGGATTGTCAAACTAACTAGCAACATTGCGTTGAAGTTCAACTTTAAAATAAATCTAAATTCAGAACAGGATTAAATGAGCGTGTCTTAACACAAAGAAATTATAGGAAAAGTGCTCAGCCAAGTTTTGCATGGGAGCTGTCAATAGCCTTTGCAGTTGTCTTTTAAATTTTGGAGTTAATTTCCTATAAATAATGTAAAAGTAGGCTACCCAAAAGACTGATATGATCCTTATGTACTTCTTATCATATGGGTCCAGCCTCAAGTGCCGATTGCACGATATCTCATATATATATATATATATATATATATATATATATATATATATATATATATATATATATATATATATATATATATATATATATATATATATATATATATATATATATATCGGAAGCATGTTTTATAAGTTCTGTGGAAGTGAGTTTGGATAACATGAGATTTTGTGTGTGTTGGTACTTTGAAGATGTCTCAGCAGATTCTCTGTGACTGAGTGTGCCTTGGGTACACTCAAGACTTATGTATTCCTAGGCTTTTGCTCTTTTGCCTACAATCCATGAATAGAATTGGTGGTATCTGTCTACCATTCAGAAATGGTACAAATACTCTGCTATGACAATGTGTCCAGTTCTAGATTGTGAGATAAAAGTTGTTTGCCTGTGTGGTCCTTGTACATACATCACCAAGTTTGGGCATTTCAGCAAATTGAATATGTTCCTGCCAGTTGTATCATTCTTCCACCTGTTGATCCATGTCAGTGTAAAAGAATGTTTTGCCTCTTGAATGCCATTAATCAGAATTGGTGTGTGTAGTTGTTTTAGATATAGGTGAAGAGCGGATTTTTCTCTTCTGTCAGTCTCTTTGTTATTTCATATGTTTCTTTGTCTAGGGATCTAATGAAAATGAATGGCTTTAGATTTGGTAATAATCAGAATGTTGACTGTGAATTGCCTGTACAGTAAAAGTAGAGAGATGGTTTATACAAATTTATTGTTCATAAGGCTGTTGAGAGAATGCAAATATTTTCTTCGGGCAATGTGCTGCATTGGTGGAAAATTACCAGAAATTTGGTCACTGTTCTAAAGCTATTGGCCAGAGAGTTGTAGGAAGTATATTCTATTTCTCAGATGTAGATACCTTAACCCGACTAGAGATTTTCTGTTTTATGTGACCCAATCAGTATAGGTTTGTACTACCTGTGTGACATGATTCTGTAAGTCACTTTTATAGACTCTGAAAAGATCTACTATATAAGCTACTGAGAGCTAAATATCAAATACCAAAAAATTTCCGTTATAATATAGGCCTAATATGTTTTGTAAATTTAAATTGCTGATGTTACCTCAAGATCTTCTTAGCAACATATATAGGCTGTATATATAGGCTGAGTAAAGCTACGCCTAAGCAATCATTGCATAATCTCTATAATCTGGAAATGTACAAATTTAGAATGTATATTATGCAAGATATCAAAACGCTGTGTTTTTGAGTAAGGAATGTGATACAGATTCACTTGATAAGCCTAGCAATTGCTGTTCTTATCTAATGCAGTTACACATGTAGACTGAAACTTCTGCAATGTTTATGATGAAATTTATATTTTGTATTTTTGTTTAAAGTAGGCTATAGTTCGTAAATACTTGTAATATTTGAATCTGTGTCACTGTTTAACCAAGCTTGTCAGTTCTCTTTTGACCCACCATAATAAGGTAGTTGCATTAGGCCTATTACACAATGGATGGGATACTAGTCAATGAATTGATGACTCAGTCCCTTTACCCTATTAAATTAAGTATAGAATTAAGCAGCTTTATTCAGGACTGTTAGTTAGCCTGACAGTACTGTACAATGCCTTAGTATGTTAACATATTCTCTTTTTTTTTTTATGGAAGAAGAACTAAATGTCTGTTAATTGTGAAGGCTGTATTAATTTGGTTGATTCTCCCGTGACGTAAATTTCAAACTGTCTCCATTTTTTAGGTGGTCTTTCCAATAGTCATTAGTTTTCTGTTTTTAGTGTTGTGTGCCAGTCTGTTTAGGTTCATTGTATCTACATGATCACATCAGTATTTTGGCCTATTGGTTTTCTGTTTTTAGTGTTGTGTGCCAGTCTGTTTAGGTTCATTGTATCTACATAATCACATCAGTATTTTGACCTATTGGTTTTCTGTTTTTAGTGATGTGTGCCAGTCTGTTTGCGTTCATTGTATCTATATGATTATACCAGTATTTTGACATAATGGTTTTCTGTTTTCAGTGATGTGTGCCAGTCTGTTAAGGTTCATTGTATCTACTTGATCAAATCAGTATTTTGACCTATTGGTTTTCTGTTTTTAGTGATGTGTGTCAGTCTATTTAGGTTCATTGCATCTACATAATCACATCAGTATTTTGTTCTATTGGTTTTCTGTTTTTAGTGGTGTGCCAGTCTGTTTGAGTTCATTGTATCTACATAATCACATCAGTATTTTGGTCTATTGGTTTTCTGTTTTTAGTGATTTGTGTCAGTCTGTTTGAGTTCATTGTATCTACATGATCACATCAGTATTTTGGTCTATTGGTTTTCTATTTTTAATATTGTGTGCCAGTCTGTTTAGGTTCATTGTATCTATATGATTACATCACTATTTTTGCCTATTGGTTTTTCGTTTTTAGTAATGTGTGCCAGTCTGTTAAGGTTCGTTGTATCTACATGATCACATCAGTATTTTTGTCTATTGGTTTTCTGTTTTTAGTGATGTGTGCCAGTCTGTTTAGGTTCATTGTATCTATATGATTACATCACTATTTTTGCCTATTGGTTTACCGTTTTTAGTAATGTGTGCCAGTCTGGGTTCGTTGTATCTACATGATCACATCAGTATTTTGGTCTGTTGGTTTTCTGTTTTTAGTAATGTGTGCCAGTTCATTGTATCTAAATGATCACATCAATATTTTGGTCTATTGGTTTTCTGTTTTTAGTAATATTTGCCAGTCTGTTTAGGTTCATTCTATCCACATGATCACATCAGTGTCTGCTTTGTTTTCCTTCCCCATCTAATTGTATCCTCCACATTGCATATTACCCTTTGTTTCTTACTCTGATCCTTAACATCTTTGCTATGATTGTTCTTAAAGGTTTCATCTTTGTTATTTTTAAAACACTTATTTAAAACACATATCAGGTTAAATACACATGGTACTTAATATGCAGAACCTATGGTGCATATTCCATACTAGGCCTATAGGTCAGCACTGGCTAGTACAGAATTTACATATTTGCACTTTATCAGTGTGCATAAACTTTTGGTTATTTTTCCAGATGATATTTTTATGCACCTTTTATTACTAAGGTTTTGTTAACTTGTGATTTGATATTATCAGTTTGCTAATGCTTGATGCTTGTGCTAGTATGTAAACTGTATGTCACAAATTTAAGAAATTTCGACAATGTTTCTTAGAGATTAAACCCAAATGTATGAAAAATTTAGTAAAAAACAATGTAAAAGTTAAATTTCATGAAATATCTATTAAAAGAAAAATCGCTATTAAAATCATTTTATTTTTAAAAAAAATTAAAAATACTGACACAAATAGGAGTAAATGATACGGCTAATAATGGCAATAACTTTTTTGGAAATATAATATGTGTTAGTCCTTACACCGGTAATAAAACCTCTTTAAAAATTAAAATAAAATAGCAATGTAGAAAATCTAAAAAAATATGTGATTTAACAGAATTTTTTAACCAATCTGAGTTAATTTTCCTCAGTTATAGTTTGTAACTTGCTTTTATTTTAAATCAGCTATCAGGCTGGTTACCCACTGACACATACCAGCTAATACAAATTATCCAGTGTTGCCCCTGTATTTATTTATCCCAGTTTTCTATTCACTTTTAAAAAGTTTTAGTATGTCATCAATCATTCTAATGACTTATTTTTTATATTTTTTACCCAAGTCATTCCCATGTGTCATCAGAAATGTCACTGTTCGTCTCTTTGACTTCAACATTATGAATCTGACACTAATATTGATCAAATTTTTTTTCATATCACTCCTCTCCCCTTGCTGGAAGTCGTATTCGTTAGTAAATCTATTCACAGTATTCGTTTGTAAATCTATTCATCTGTGTGAACTCTAAAATGATGAATTTATGAATATAGGTCAATTTTTTATATGACCCTCCAATTCTCTTTTGAGATTCTGGAAATATCTTACCAGACAATAACAGTTCTTAATGCGTAGAAGTTTGGTTTAAATCAGTCCATACATTCCAGAATTATGATGGAACACACATACACACATCCTCTTTTATTGTACTACTCTATTGTACCATGTACAAATGTACATTGATGTGAGTCATGATTCTACAGGTATGACTAAAGTTTTAGCGAAATATGTTATACCGGTTTTGAGAAATTAGGTTTTATAGATTAATCACAATTTTTTGTTCGTGTGTGTGATTTATTTTTAAACCTGAATTTTTAAGGACATATATAGCAGTAATTAATATGTATGGGGTTATGAATTTTCAAGAAAGTTAAATCAGTTTGTGGTATTATTTACTTACAGTCCAGGCTTAGATTTTTTCAATTTATGCTTAGAACGATAATTAGAAATGTTTCTGAAAAAACAAAAATTCGAAAAATAGCAGCTTTATTTTAAATCTGTATGTTTTTGTCAGTACATATTTTGGAATTTAAAACCGGGAAACTGCCGGTCTGTAAGCAGGATCTGCGTAAAACCAGACAAGGTTTTGTTTTTGCATTGAAGTGAGTGTATAGCCGTTAGTGCAATTAACAGAGGAATCAGTGTATCGTAACAGTTAGTGACCTTGATTTATGTTTCCACTACTAAGGAAGTGAAATACCGGTCAAAAGTGATTTGAATTTAACGTTACTGTACATAGGCCTGCGTGTAAACTTATTTAAACATACAGATAATCGTGGCACCCAGCTGTTTCTCTGACGTGATGCAAGCGAATTTCCAAAAATCGATAATATCAAAATAACTTTTATGCTGCATTTATTTTAAAATATGTTTTTACCATCTCATCAACGTTAACTATCTTTCCGTTAATTATCATTTCTAATGTCATTTTTCCGCTAGGAATGTTGTTATTTTGTTGAGAACATACATGCCTTTCCTAGCTTCAAACATTTTATATTTTTTGACGCGTTTCGGAGTACTTCCATTATCAAAATTCAAGAATATAGCAAAACGTTTTGTTAATGGAAGTACAGTATTCCGAAGAGCAACAAATACAAAACGTTTGAATCTAGGAAAGGCATATGTATGTACTCAACAAAATGTAAATTATCATTTTAAGTGTTAAATTACATCGAAATGAACCCTGACCGTCGTCGGATTCTTTTCATGTTTTAGTTGAAATTAACAATTATAATTTATGAAGATTACGATAGTGACTTTCAAACACGTGCTAAATAAAGTAGTTTTGATTTTTTTAAATTTAGAACGGCAGCCGTGATGAGTAAAGATGCAAAATAGTGAAATCGGGTTTTTTAAAAACTTGTTAAATAAAGTTGCGATTTTTTAAAAAGATGTAGAACGGCAGCCGTGATGAGTAAAGATGCAAAGTAGTGAAATTAGATTTTCAAAAACTTGTTAAATAAAGAAGTTGTGATTTTAAAAAAAAGATGTAGAACTGCATCTGTGATGAGTAAAGATGTAAAGTAGTGATATCAGATTTTCAAAAACTTGTTAAATAAGAAGTTGTGATTTAAAAAAAAGATTTAGAATGGCAGCCGTGATGAGTAAAGATGCAAAATGGTGAAATCAAATTTTCAAAAACTTGTTAAATAAAGAAGTTGTGATTTTTTAAAAAAAGATTTAGAACGGCAGCCGTGATAATGAGTATAGATGCAAAATTTCAACTCAGCCTACCTCTGGTCACCTCACCCCAGTAGGTATGAAGCAATCAATATAGAGGTCTGTTCGTTGCAGTAGTCAGCCTTAGTGCAGGGAAAGTGTTGCTTCAGATTGCACCAAACAAAGAAGATGATGCAAGTCTATTTATAGCGTTCATTGCCGATGAGCCTTTGTTAGCTCTGCCGCCGGCGTGATATGACGCTAATTTCGTGCAGTGCCAGAGGAGGGGCCCGGAACCAGCTAAAAAATTTCGGAAAATAGACGTAGAAGCAATAACAAAGAATTGGCAAACATAGAATGAGGGATTTGTTTCTCAATCTTTGAACAAGAAAAATACTCGCGGTACGCAGCTGTTTGGTCGATATGATAAAAAATTTTTTGGTTATACTTTTTTGAAAATCAGATTTCATTATCATAATTAGGGTTAAAATCGCCATAAGTTAGCATTTTAAATTTTCAATTGAACTCCAAAACTTAAAACACTAACTTCGCAAAAAACGCTGATAGGCCTAACTTAAATTAGATTTTTTAAAAATGTATGAAAAAACGTAGTGATTTTTTAAGATTTGAAATTGCCGCCATTTTGAAACGGAAACACACTCACGCACGCGCACGTATAGATTATATCAGTGGTTTTCAAACTATTTTGAGGCGCGGAACCCCTTAATGGTTGTATATTTTTTTAGCGGAACCCTTAAGAAGAAAATAATATCAAATTACTACTTATGTAATTTTAGAATGCTACAAAGGAAAATTAGTATAAAAGAAATGTTATTATTTCTTATTATGAAAGGTTTTATTTTTGTAACTGTCCCCCTTTATGAAGATTGTTGAATTTTTAAACATAGTATAGTTATTGATTACATAAAAGACGTACGTAATAAAGAAGTACTTAGACAGGTCCCACGGAACCTTTGGATATGGCCTGCGGAACTCAGTTTGAATACAGCTAGACTATATAGGCCTACCCATTAAACAATGTTCCAGATATCCACCTAGGCGCTCATTTCAAGGAGCCTGGTCTGAGTCTTACTATGATGTCCGTTTCTATATGTCGTTTTCAAAAAAAAAAAAAATCGTTAGTAAAGGTGTTCACAAAATTTATGTTGATTATAAATTTTTCGATGGCAGTTAATCCTAAATTTTGAATTGTATAAAAATAATCCCACCAACTAAATTTCAGCAAGCTGTTTGATTTGTAGAAGCATAGAAAATTTTTTAAAAAATTCAAAAACCCACATTAAAAAAAAGTTTTTAAACGATTTTACCGATTTCTATGCATTCATAACTCACGTTCTGTTACAAGTCAACACACGTTCTGTTACAAGTCAACTCACGTTCTGTTACAAGTCAACACACGTTCTGTTACAAGTCAACACACTTTTTGTTACAAATCAACACACGTTCTATTGCAAGTCAACACACGTTCTGTTACAAGTCAACACACGTTCTGTTACAAGTCAACACACGTTCTATTACAAGTCAACACATGTTCTGTTACAAGTCAACACGTTCTTTTACAAGTCAATACACTTTCTATTACAAGTCAAAACACACTCTGTTACAAGTCAACACACGTTCTGTTACAAGTCAACATACTTTCTATTATAAGTCAACACACGTTCTATTACAAGTCAACAAACGTTTTGTTACAAGTCATCACACTTTTTGTTACAAGTCTATTACACGTTCTATTACAAGTCAACACACGTTCTGTTACGAGTCAACACACATTCTGTTACAAGTCAACACACGTTCTATTACAAATTAACACACGTTCTGTTACAAGTCAACAAACGTTCCGTTACAAGTCAATACACGTTCTATTACAAGTCAACACACGTTCTGTTACGAGTCAACACACATTCTGTTACAAGTCAACACACGTTCTATTACAAATTAACACACGTTCTGTTACAAGTCAACACACGTTCCGTTACAAGTCAATACACGTTCTGTTACAAGTCAACAAATTTTTCTAATAATTTTTTTTTTAACAAAAACTTCACAAATTGAACAATTCAGTCAACTATGCGGGCTCATATAATTTTCGAGTGAAGGTTGTAGTTTTGCATTTAGCCAAGAGGCAGTTGTGACTGACTGAATGAGTAGGCCATTGCCTACTAAATAACAAATCATTAATTATCAGACCATTAAGAGATAAACAATATCAAGCAGAGATAAAACAACCTAGCGCTGGAAATTATCGTCCATTCATAAAATAGGCAGTGGTTATACATGTGCGCAAGCTTTTTTTAGGAAATCCGTGGACGTAGATTGAGGTAATTAGTTCCGGTTTTGATTGTTTCTCGTATTAAATATGTGTACCAAATAGCTTGTGTCAATATCAATGTCCTCTTTCCGAAGGGCGAACTCTTCCGGGGGGAAGCGTTTAACCACCTCAGTTTTCTTCTTCTACCGGAAGCGCAGTCTATAAAAAGTGTAGAAGTCGGTCTTGAAATGTTTATGGTGTATCCAATTTTCGAGTGTTTTGGGTCCGAAAAAGTGATTTTATGTTTGTCCGACCATGCAGTGGAGATTAATCAAGTTGATCGATTTCCAGGTTTGTGCCTAGTTCTGAACTATTTTCTCGCCAATTTTGATTGCAAAATGAGCTGTTAAAGTAGCCATCATGGTAAGAACCGAGACTTTGAAATGAGTGCCAATCCTGTCTTCTAGATTACTTGTGAAGGGATCGTTAGATTTTTTTTTAACGTACATCCATAATTTATGCCAGTTAAACTAACAACGGAAAGGGTAAAGACAGCAGTAACTGCAAGTCTCGAAACTACAACCTTAAGGTGCGCAGTTCAGAGACGCAGCAGATTGACCGTTGATTTGGCCAGATGGACCACTGATCCCATATATATATATATATGGTATACATTTTCATTTTGAATATATCAAATTCCACTGAAAGTAAAATGAACCTGACAGCGGTCACAGTTCATGTTTATATTTTCAATGTATGTAAATGTTTCATGTGCACTTTATGTAGATTTTCATGCTAATTATTAAAGCGAAGCTTTTAATGTTAGCTTTGGTGAGAGGAGTGAATAGAAAAAAAAGTCTGCAGAACGGAAGAATGTAACGGAAATATGGAACGAACGAGCAAAACGAATTTCGTCTCTCTGTTTCTGTCTCTCGTTTTCATCCTTCTTTTCGACAACAGATGGGGAAACAAGATTTTCAAATAAGTGTAATATAAAAAAAAATATTGTTGGAAAATCGCTTCCATCATGTCATCTCTTGCGGCGTTTATTTTAGTTTTTTTAAAGATTTTCATCTTTAGCTGGTAAAAAAAAAAATGGATTTTTTTACAATCGTCTCTAAACAATTGTTATCAAATTTTAGTTTCTTACAAAAACATACAAATATGTAGGTCCTTAATTTTTCCAATAAATTACGGATAAGAAACCAAAAAACAGCCCTAAACTAAAAAATAACAATGCGCTTATCTCGTGTTGTAAAGACCAATTATTTGGAGAAAGTTAGTGCAGTATTATTTTGCCATTGCGTTTTCATTTGTTTGGAAAGTAAGTTTCTTTAGTGTGTTTTTTCCTAAATGTGGAGACAATAGCTTACTGCGGGAGGATTACGTGTTAACTGGATGTTTGCCAGTAGGCTTAGGCTATTATAATTGTGGAAATTAAAAAAGGTGCGGTTACAGATGTCTTTATACTGAGGAAGAGTTATTTCGTTTCAAAAAATAACTTATTCCATTAAAATTTATTGTTTTTCAACGTTCTTATGTTTTTATTAAGTAATACAATAGCAGCACGTGGCTGTCTCGATGACGTGATAGAAGCGAATTTCCGTATAATAATTTTTTTATCGTATACCTTTTGGAAAGTCCGATTGCGTCATCACAAACAGCATTAAAATGCATTTTAAAATTTCAACTTATACTGAAAATGTAAAAAGTAAATTGAATTAAAAGTAAAGTTTTTTTAAAGATTTGAAATGATCGCATTTTTGAAACTGTTGTCCAGTACTGGAAAGTCTTCATTAACTGTTATTCTCGGAACCGTTGAGGTGACGGATAACAGAAATAGACCGTACTTTCGGCAATTGATAAAAATAACATACTGTACTAAACTTTGTTTATAGTACAGAATGTTTTATTATTATTTTGGAAAATGTTATTATATTAAGTTATATAATCATCTCTAATTATGTGTATACAAATTTTACATACGTAGGTTTAATACAGTAAACTATCCGTACTTGAGTACTCACGTGATTGTTACGCGACTTATACGAGGGTTGATCAAATATAAACGAGACTGATTTTCTAAAAACTTTTCCGTTGGACATTGAACTCTAAAGGGTGGGGTTTCAGGTAGCCTGGGAGGTTTGGGACGGGCGTAGACGGGCAACATTTCCGTTCGGACCCTTCAGTATAAAACTATACAATGAGTGAGAGTGAAGTGCACGTTTCCGTGGAGCAGAGAATTATTATTAAGTTTTTGGCTAAGGAGGGGGTCAATCCGACTGAAATCTTTCGTAGATTGACGGCTCAATACGGGGACAGGACCCTGTCAAGAGCTCGCGTTTTTGCTTGGCACAAGGAATTCGCCGAAGGACGGGAAGCAGTAGAAAACCTGAAGGCCAAATCACGATCGTCAGCCGGGAAGGTAATGGCCACTGTATTTTTCGACAATCAAGGCGCCTTTCACGTCGATTTCCTCCATCAACGACGCACAATAAATGCACAATGTTATTGCGATGTTTTAGAGGCCGCAAAACAGTCTTTTCGTAGGAAAAGGAAATCTAAACCGGCGAGAAACGTCATTCTTCTTCACGATAATGCCCGACCACATTCGGCGAACGCTACGAGGCTTAAACTCGATCAAATTGGCTGGGAACCAATGGAACATCCCCCATACAGTCCAGACTTATCACCCTGCAACTATCACCTGTTTGGGCCACTCAAAGAGGCGCTTGGAGGCCAGCGTTTCGAAGACGATTCTGCGGTGGAGACCTTCGTGCTCCAATGGCTCAATGAACGCCCGAGAACTTTTTACGAAGATGGAATTAAAAAACTTCCAATCCGGTGGGAAAAATGTGTTACTCGTGCGGGAGACTATGTAGAAAAATAAGTTGTATCAAGAATAATTTGTAAGTAAGCAATAAATTTTTTAAAAAATCAGTCTCGTTTATATTTGATCAACCCTCGTACTCTAAATGGTATTATCGTAAATAGTGTAAGAGTGTTTATCTTTCAATAGAAACATTCATGCACTCTTTTCTAATTTGTTGGCACTATTTTGAAGTGTTTCTGTCACATTTCACTAGAAGATAGGATCGCTTACTTTTCCGTTATTAATGTTTGCTTAGGGTAGCACTTAGTGTCAGGTGCCGTCGCTTATGTCATAAATAAGTCATGTCCAGTTACACTGTTGTCTGGAAGGTTACTTTTATTATTTATTACAAATTATTTCCTGTGGAAGACTGTTTAAAAGTGTCAGATAAAAGAATTAACCTGACGGTTAATCGAGGCTGTATTTACAAAAATCGATTTGTGTGCCAAGTTTGAATCAAGTTGGACCAAACCTACGAACTGAAACACGCACATACACGCAGACACGTATACATGTGTGATAACATATGTTACATCGTGGCTAGACGGACTGTTTTGCGCAGCTTTGCTGTTTTATTTCTTCTGTAGCATTGAATATAAACGTACTAGAATAATAACCTATGCCAACTTTGTGAGTACTCCTTGCTGGTGGCATCTTGCGGCAAAGTGTTAAACTAGAGTTAAATAGATAATAGTACTGTCTGTTTTCTCAAACATCCCCATCCCCTGTCCTTGCAACGTTCGTAGCGGCAGATAGTCCAACTACTTGGACTTCAGTCGCTAATATCGAGCACGCTTTTTAAAATGGTGGCTGTACTTCTAGTCCGTTATTTTAAAACGGGTTAACGTACGGAGTCGTTATGTTTTCCAATTAGTCCTCTATCATATAAAGAAGTTTGCCCATTTTGATTTTACTGATCAAACCCTTTTGGTTGGTGGTTGATTTTACAAATTAAACACAATTTTTTTCAAAAAATTTATTTTTACGTGAAAGAACATTTCTTGAATTATTTTTCTACATAGTTGTTACCATTGTTCATACATGTCTTAGCGAGGAACCAACTTTTTAATACCCTCTCCATAGAAAGATGCCTCCACTGAAGACAGCCACTGCCGAACATTGTCTTTTGCGTCGTTATCGTTGTCAAAGCTTCGCCTACCAAAATCACGCTATAAATTCAAAAACAAGGGAAAATCAGAAGGAGCGTGATCGGAACTGTAAATAAGGTTTTCGGTGACACCAGCAGAATGTGGACATTGTCACAGCCAAAAGAATTCGGTTGGGAGCAGTTCGATCATCCTCCGTACAGCCCCGATCTCAACTTGTTTCTGAACTTGAAGCGTGATTTTGGAGGACGACGTTTTGACGCAAAAAACGATGTTCTGCAGCGGCGGCATCTTTCTATGAAGAGGTTATTAAAGTTCTGCAGCGGCGGCATCTTTCTATGAAGAGGTTATTAAAGTTCTGCAGCGGCGGCATCTTTCTATGAAGAGATTAAAGTTTTCTAAGATTAAAAGTTCTGCAGCGGCGGCATCTTTCTATGAAGAGGTTATTAAAGTTCTGCAGCGGCGGCATCTTTCTATGAAGAGGTTATTAAAGTTCTGCAGCGGCGGCATCTTTCTATGAAGAGGTTATTAAAGTTCTGCAGCGGCGGCATCTTTCTATGAAGAGGTTATTAAAGTTCTGCAGCGGCGGCATCTTTCTATGAAGAGGTTATTAAAACGTTGGTTCCTCGTTAATACATATTTTTACAATGGTAACAACTATGTAGAAAAATAGTTTGAGAATGTAGTTTTATATAAAGATTAATTTTGTTTTGAAACAAACATTACGGTACTTACTTTCGGGACAGGCCTCGTACTTTCAGGGTACGAGATAGTTAAAGCACTGGTCAGTCTCCGTCTCTCAGTTTGGGCAACTTAAGGTGTATTTACTGCCGTAAGCTTTTCCCTTTTCGTTATCGCCGCGATTCACTTGTCCTCATTAGTTTAACTGGCATAAAATATGTACGGGAAAAATTGTATAATTTCAAAATCGTTTATTGTTTCACTAACACCAAACTTTCTCTACAAAAGTACTTCATATAGTCCTAGTGAGAGAGCAGAATTGAAATATTTACCCATAAAGAGTCGGGGAACATAAACATAAATCATATGTTTACACAACGTATATTAAAGTAGATTCATCAGATTGCAGATGTTTGGCGGGAATGTTTGTTATTTTTAAGCGGGAATTACAACTACCAGAAATACATTGGCTCAGGACATGCAGTGTGCTTACTTTAAAGTGCTATTAAAACATTTAAAACGTAGCTTAAAGCTGTTAACTCTTCCGCCGATTTAGCCTACATCTCACGTGGGATGCATCCCACATCCCACCAGCTGACGTGCCTCTATTCTCCATCTGCGTTACGTTACGTCATCTGTTCAAACTTTAACAAAACCGGTCTTATTTTGTCCGTGTTACAAAGTAAAGTGTATTTAAGCTATAACTTCCTTAGCGATTTTTTATTCTTTAAGTGAATTTATTAGAACTGCCAAAACGAGAACCGATTACGGCCATTAAAATACGATTTGGTGTGTGTGTGCGTGCGCGCGCGTTTTAGCGTTAAAAATATAGACCATCGTTAATCGTTAGGTTAATTTCTAATTTTCAATGTACTTTCAAAATTTACATTGCTAATTTATAGTCCACATATTTTAGTTATGCAATGGTGTTTTTAAAGTGAATTTTTCAATAAATTTGTTATTTAAAAACGTAACCATCATTTTGATGTGTGTGTATATATATAAAGTTATATAGTCAAATATTGTATATATCATTACATTTCTTAGCTGATGTTAGCAAGTTGAGTCAGCATTTCTTACTTGAACCGAACTCTGAAGAAGCCAGTGTGTTACCAGCTTCCACTCAGTACAGACCTCAATGCTATGAGTTCTTGTACACATTTAATTTGTTATAATTGTTTAAATGAATATTAAATTAATTATAATAAATAGAGTTTGTTTTTTTAAAACACTTCGCTCGAGTCGCTGGACGTAATTTTATATATATATATATATATATATATATATATATATATATATATATATATATATATATATATATATATATATATATATATATTTTTCATTGTTTATCGTGATTAAAAAAACACAATTTTTTATCAACTCCCCTCCACCGAAAATACGTCCTAGTATAGAGGTCAGGGCTGACGCTCATTTCATGGTTACGGGTCTTGGTCTTACCACGATGGTGGCTCCAAGAAATGTTTGTTTTGATTTGCTTATTGTAGTTATGATTCACCGGAAGAGATAAACAGTGGTGATAAACACGTTGATGTCAATTCTGTCTTTCTGTGATAAAGAACGTATGCGTTCAAAGTGCGTAAGCTCAAGTATTATCAGGCATAATCCTAAATTATTTGGGTGCAAAGAAGAGTTCCTCTCGCACAATTATTTTCCCATCGTGATCGGTAGCTGTGGGTAAATAGACCGAGCAAACGGCGCAGTGCTTCAAAGTCGGTCAGTTAGATTTTGTTCAAATTGTTGTTAAAAAGTCCGTGATCGACGTTTAGGATTTATTTTGTGTTTGAATCGTAAATTTTAAATTTGGTACATTGTATTGAGTTGTGAATCTTCATATATGACAACTGTTTAAGCGAACCCAAATGTTTTAGGTGCCACAAATTGCCAAAATTTATGTTAGGTTGCGTAGAAAACTATGTTTTACGTTGTAGGTTCCACAAATGGCCAAAGTGTAGGTCAGGTTAGGTTGAAAAATATTGTATATATTGTAGATTCCACAAATGGTCAAAAACATTTTTCGCTTACTGAAAAAATTACAAATTTGTAATTAAATTCTGTTTTAACAAGTATACCTAGCCAGATCAACATAACACAACATCCTTTATATACTAATTTTTGTTGTTAGTATAATTTTTGTTGTTGGTATATTGTTGTTAGTATTTGTCCTTAAACAAATAAAGTTATGGTTATAATCTTGTTAGGAAGCAAAGCACGTCAAGATATGCAAAATGTTTGTAAGTAACGTGCATTGCATGGTACTGTAGCAAAATCGGCCTGACGTCTGATCTGTGCTCGCTACTAGCCTACAGTGTATAGCTCTCACTGTTGCCATGGCAACAGACAATAGGGAAGTGACCTACATAACGGACGTATCCTTGTCCATTCAAAACCAACTCGATTGTCAGTCGAAAAACTTTTTTATTCAACCAAAAATAAAAATCATGTATCATGTTTTCTCTTCTTTTTTATTTTAATAACGGTAATTTTTTCGAAAACACGACAAATTAACACAGCTAGTTTTTAGTAACATAACCTAAATCTTATTATAGCCTATCAGCTGTTCGATGAAATCAGCTGATCGTTACGAATTAATATAAAACAACTGATCTTTTACTATATTTACCGATATAAATATGTGCACTCTTATCACGCGACGCGCAAAATCCATTACATGTCTTTAAACATGATACTTGTTAAAATGTTTTCCCATGGCATTTTTTCTACTGCATATTAAATTTGTACATATGTTGGCCTGCATCTCTGGTTCTCCAATTGACCATCTTTCTTGAAAACGAGTTAAAAGCATTATTTTTTTTAGTTAATCTCCGTGCACGAATTGAACAACTCTTATATCAGATACAGAAACACGAGCTGTTCTAACGAGTGACTATGTTTTGAAACGAAAAAATTCCGATTTTAAGCGAATTTTCATTGGAAAACCTAATTTTAACATGTTTATTTTTATTTATTATTTTTTTTTTTTATTTACAACTGAGTAGAAATACCCATCTAGTAATTTACATTTAACACTATTTTTACACTTTGAAGGGATATATCCCATTGGATATATTCCCTTAGAAACTAATGTCCATCCGGACCAGCAAAAACCATAAGGTCCAGTGGCTTTGTTCTTCGTAGCCTTCTAACCACACCAGCCTCAGCCAACAATCCGCGTATCTCCGGATACTCGTGTTGAGAGATGCGTTGTCCGTGCTTCTTTGCATACTTTTTTATTTCCTCACTGACCATATCTATTTTCAAATCCCTATGGAGGTTGTCGTTATTTATGTACCATGGTGCATCTACGATGCATCGCAGTACCTTATTTTGAAAGGTTTGTATCTTTTTTACATTTGTCTTCTTTGTACAGCCCCAGAGCTGTATTCCGTAGGTCCACACGGGTTTCAAGACTTGCCTATATATCAGCAGCTTGTTATGGATTGATAATTGGGATTTTCTTCCCAAAAGCCAATACATACTTCTGAATTTTAATTTTAACTCCTCTGTTTTCTTTTTAACGTGTTCCTTCCACTTCAGTTTTGCATCCAGTGTCATACCTAAGTACTTTGCTGTATTAGCATAGGGAACTTGTAATGAATTGATTGTAATTGGTATATGATGAAACATGTTTATGTTACATTTTTTTAAAACCTGATTTCACCATCGTAACAAGCGTTAAAATTGGCAAGTTCCATCGAAAATATGACAATGAATCCGGGTGAAAGTCAAGATTCATTTCAATATTTTCAATGTAATTTGAAAATTTAAGCAACTAATTTATGCAGATGTTAATGCTGATTATGATAATGAAATTAAAAATGGACGATAAAAATACTTATTGTTGGAAATTAGCTTCCATCACGTTAGCAAGCGAGCTTTGTGCCGGGATTATTTTGTATATTTAAACAAGGTTTGTATTTATAACGCAAAGACATCTTTTTGATAAAGAAAACTTAATTTTTTTGTGGCGTCTATGTAAGGGATGAGTTTTTAAGATATCTAATAAAAATGGTTATACATATACGAGGGTTGATCAAATATAAACGAGACTGATTTTTTTAAAAAATTATTGGTTACTTACAAATTATTCTTGATACAACTTATTTTTCTACATAGTCTCCCGCACGAGTAACACATTTTTCCCACCGGATTGGAAGTTTTTTAATTCCATCTTCGTAAAAAGTTCTCGGGCGTTCATTGAGCCATTGGAGCACGAAGGTCTCCACCGCAGAATCGTCTTCGAAACGCTGGCCTCCAAGCGCCTCTTTGAGTAGCCCAAACAGGTGATAGTCGCAGGGTGATAAGTCTGGACTGTATGGGGGATGTTCCATTGGTTCCCAGCCAATTTGATCGAGTTTAAGCCTCGTAGCGTTCGCCGAATGTGGTCGGGTATTATCGTGAAGAAGAATGACGTTTCTCGCCGGTTTAGATTTCCTTTTCCTACGAAAAGACTGTTTTGCGGCCTCTAAAACATCGCAATAACATTGTGCGTCGTTGATGGAGGAAATCGACGTGAAAGGCGCCTTGATTGTCGAAAAATACAGTGGCCATTACCTTCCCGGCCGACGATCGTGATTTGGCCTTCAGGTTTTCTACTGCTTCCCGTCCTTCGGCGAATTCCTTGTGCCAAGCAAAAACGCGAGCTCTTGACAGGGTCCTGTCCCCGTATTGAGCCGTCAATCTACGAAAGATTTCAGTCGGATTGACCCCCTCCTTAGCCAAAAACTTAATAATAATTCTCTGCTCCACGGAAACGTGCACTTCACTCTCACTCATTGTATAGTTTTATACTGAAGGGTCCGAACGGAAATGTTGCCCGTCTACGCCCGTCCCAAACCTCCCAGGCTACCTGAAACCCCACCCTTTAGAGTTCAATGTCCAACGGAAAAGTTTTTAGAAAGTCAGTCTCGTTTATATTTGATCAACCCTCGTACTTTTGAAATAAATTTGAAAATCATTTATTGATTATAATGATAATGATTATTATTGTAAACTTACAATTATTTAAATATAATATAATTTATTAACATTTTATAAATTATTGATAACTTTAAAAACCAAGTCAGCGGCGCCCTTGGGCGCCGCCCGACTTCCCCCTCCCCCCCGGCACTGACCGTCACGACCGGTGTTTTATAAAAGCACTATAAATAAATCAGTCGTATGATATGTGTATGATTACAGAAATTATTTATTTATTTATTTTATTTTATAGTATTACAACTCCCAGATTCAGTGTTCAGTTTGCGCCTCGGCTAGCTTTCACATACAGAATCACTTAACGTTACTAAAACAAACTCTTTGTGGAATCTTATAAATAAATTCTAAAACTGTACTAACATTGTATTTTACTTAATAACTAAGTAGGTGATTTACGGGTGAAATATTTGTGATGATTTATTGATGATTTAACAAAATAAATTGGTGAATTTAAATTTAGTCTATTATACATTAGGTTGATTTTAAAACATTCTGTAAATTTTCAGTTATTATGAAAATGGTTTATAAATTTTTCTTTTAGGTTAATTATATCCTCAAGTCTGATGATTAAAGCTACTGGTGGCATTTTGAATTTAGTATTAAAGAGTATCACTCACCACGTTTTCAAAACTTATAATTATGTTAACAGGTATATTATTTTCTATAAAGTGAATTTTGTTGAATATTGAATAAAATGGATGTTCTACTGCAGTCTCAAGTTGGTTTTGTTAATTTGTTTGATTGTTGCTTAATTATTTATTTTTTTGAACGTCTCTCTTCAAATGCTTGGACCTATTCACTAGCTGCACCTATTTACTAGCTGCAAAATAGACTAGCTGCACCTATTGAGAGGATTTAGACGTTCCTCGTGGTACCCTAGTTTAAAACACACTTACACTTACAACACTACACTTACGACTTTAACACTTTACACTCACACTGACATTTAGGGAGGCGATAATAGCCGCAATGTGTGTTTCGCCTTAAAATAAAATAACAAAAAAGAAAAAACTTTTCGGTATCGTTACAGCACAGCAAAAACATATACGCGTATAGTCAAATAAGCTGAAGACCAAATAAAACAGTATTAAATCAAACAAATTGTTTTGTTTATGTCTACCTCTACAAATATAAAAACAAAAAAAACATGAATGTTTCTACGTATTAAAAGAAACATGCATAAATAATAAAGGTTTAATAATGTAATTGTCAATCTGTACTGGAATTAGTCAGTGAACCTTGGAGTTTATGGAGAATACAGTGATAATGTAAAGATAATGGAATGTGGCGGTGCTGCAGTTTATCACCTCTAATTTTCAATCTATACTCCCTAAAGATGCCTTCAAGGACAAGGAGAAAGGTGCATTCATAAAAGGATTTCTGTTGAGCAATACCAGATGTGCTTGTGATACCACCGCTGTTGCTAAGAGGTCCTGCAACCCTTGCGGAACAAAACATTTTTCAACAACCGTTATGACTTAGGTAGATAAATGTCGCAGAAAATCAAACTCATAATAATGAATAAGAACAGTATCACTGGATGTATTAATGAAGCTGCTATATAAAGGGTAAGAAATTACAGCTGCCTGGACCGTTTTCAATAGTGAAAGGTCCGTTTTCAATAAAATAAGCGCTGTTTTCAAGAGCCCCTGTCTTCTCGTGAAAAACAATATAAAGATCTGCGATGTTTTGTGTTCTTTGTTCTCTTTTATGGACTGAATGGGACCATCACGAAGACGCTGCATACTTTTGAGATGTGGTTATGTGATTTTTTTTTAATGCGAAAAGCACATTGAGGCTATTATCATCTCCCTAAATGTGATTGTAAAGTGTTAAGTGCGGCTAAATGTGATTGTAAAGTGTTAAGTGCGGCTACGAAGTGCGAGTGTAAAGTGTTAAGTCGTAAGTGTAGTGTTGTAAGAGTGTGTGTTAGAATCGGGTAACGCGAGGGACGTCTAGATCCTCTCAATAATTACAGCTAGTCTGCACCCCCCTGCGTTATATGAATGAAGTTATACTGTGGTTATATGAATGAATGAGTCTGCAAGGTTACTATTGCACTGCGACCTTTGTAGATCTGTTGTGTCCCCTTTTTATATTCCTGAGATGCTTAGTTACAGCGCCTTTTCCAGTCTTAGTCTCTTCACAACGTCTAGGATTTGGAGGGTTTTTAAGGTAGCTCCTCCCGTTTCTAGTTGCTGACTTCCCTGTTCGTTATTGAGGTACTTGCTCTGCTAATTCTCTTTCAGTTTATCCTCTCTTCTTCTATTATTACGGAGGTTTTCCTCAATTTGGCCTACTCTTTTTTTTGCGCAGTGAGATTCCGCTCATTCTGTTTTACATTTCACTTATGGGAACATGCACAGGTAGCTAAGGAAACGAGGTCAGCCATACAGAGCACTGCATGTAAGGCTAAGGTATACTGGGAGATCACCATGTCTCCCAGGGCTCCGTGTGTTAACCATTAAGCCGGTGTCATTCACTCCATCAGTATGAATCGCTTTACACTTTACAGTTAGCCAAACTGTATAGAGTAGAGCGCGCGCGCGTGTGTGTCTTTAGTGGATGAATGAGAGTAGTATGAGTTAGAGGTATGGTGGGATTGCTAAGCCTATCAGTTTTTCAAGTCAGCTGCCTCTATCGGAGATGTGGCATGAACATGAACATGAAAGATAGAAGAGCATGAAGAAAGATGTGGCATGTTCGGATAGAAGAACATGAAAGATCACCTAAAAAGCGCGTATACCTATGTAGAATATCAGAAGAATGATGACAGAAACAGAAATAATTTGTAGTCATAAAATGCCGTAAACTGTACCTTGTGTACATCATGCGAAATGGCACCAAATACACCTTGTTAGAATTCATCCTACAGTGAAAGATACTTGGAAAGATAATTACAGGAAGAAGAAGAATATCGTGGTTGGAAAACCACTGAACTTGGTTCCATAAGCTCTCCAAAATCCTTCATTATTGACGCCGGCAAAATCAAAATTGCCAAGATTCGTACGGATAAGCATGCCGAAAAGGGAAAAAATCAAGTATTGTACTGTATAGGTTTTATTAATATGCGTCCCCGCAGGGGCCTGCAGACTAGCTGCACCTATTGAGAGGATTTAGACGTCCCTCGCTGTACCCGAGTGTAACACACACTTACACTTACGACTTTAACACTTTACACTCACACTTACATTTAGGGAGGCGATAATAGCCTCGATATGCTTTTCGCATTAAAATAAAAAATATATTAATACGCGTACAGACAATTGACAATCGATATGACGGAATAATTTCTAAGATTTAGGGTCCTAACGCGTATAAACTAGGTTCGGCATTCCCAGGTTTAATTAGGTAGGCTGTATGTGTTTTCGAGACGATTAAATAAAAGAAAGAATTCTCGGAACATGTAACATAATTACACCTTTAGACGCACGCACGCACGCGCACCATCAGCTCGGCTGGAATTATAGTTTGCAGATTCAGTGACCTTCGGCGCGTCATTCGGTAACTTCTTAGGATTAGTGAGGACGGGCGATTTCGTGAAGATATTTACATTAGGTGGGGGGGTACGTTAGGGTTTGGGGGAGAGCTTACGCAAAGTCGCGAGTTTTTAGCGAGTTTTCATTGAAAAAAATGAGCTATTGAAGCGCATCTCTAAATGCTAAGCTTGCGTGCGCGTGTTAGCACTCGCTCGTTCGCAGTTGTTAGTCAGATTTGATTCAAACATGATGCAAAAATCGATTTCAGTAATAGTTTGAACAAATGCCCTGAAATTTTGATTTCACCATCGTAATGGGCCATTAACGTTAATGCATATAATGGTATTTTTAAACTTTTAAATTAATGAATTGAAAATACGAAAATGAACCCTGACCGTCGTCAAATTCAGTATCTTAATTTTATATCAACGTAACGCTGTTTACCGGTTTAAGGGTTTAAAAAATTACAGAAAACATTTTTTGAGACAAAAAAGTTACGAATTTTTTTTTTAAAGACTTGAAATTTTCACCATTTTGAAACTGTTGAGCGAATTTTGCTAGGTAAGATATTAGAGATGTATTTATTTAGTAGAAATTTTTTATTAAAAAGCGAGATATTGGAGCGATTATTATGGAAACAACTTAAAGCAGGACTTTCCAGGTCAAGGAAATGAGCACCGACCCTGACCTTTAGATCACATTTTGAAGGGTCGTTTAAAAGTGTGTGTGTGTGTGTGTGTGTGTGTGTGTGTGTGTGTGTGTGTGTGTGTGTGTGTGTGTGTGTTGTGTGTGTGTGTGTTTACTTAAATTAGTCGTACATAAAGATTCACGACTTAAGTCAGTGTACCAAATTGAAAAAATAGAATTGACGAATCAATTTTGAGAAATGCTGATTTCCTGGTTTTTCGTCCAAGCTCCTAAAAATAATTTCTTTGAGAGATAATTATCTACGTGTTTGTTTGCACTCGCTTGAAGGCTAGATTTCAGCAAAATTAATTGAGCCGATTTTGAGAATTTTGTTAACTTTTTCTGCTATTTTAAAATAAATACTAAAATTGATATTGCGAATTTCTTATTTACGTCATTAAAAAATAGGCTATATTTATGTTCAACCGATAATGTGCTAAAGTCAGAGTTACCGTTTGGACGCTAGAGAACCATAACCGACAGCCGTTATGTTACGTATGGCGTACAGTCACGCACCAGTTGTCTGTTTGCTCTTTAATCAGCGATGCTTTGTTTGCCCGTATTTTCGTTAACGTTAATTAAATACGTAGCCTTGCCTAGATTGTGCGGTTTTATCACTGCTTAATGATGAAATATTACCCGCTTGTTGCTTCCCGTCGTGTCTAACATAAGTCCGTTCACTTTAGTGATTAATTATAGTACTGGTGTTTTTATCTGCATACTGTATTTTATCTCATTAAATTATACTTTTTTTCTTTTTTACTATTCATATTTGTGGTTGTTTACCACCAGCTGGTTATTGAAATTGAGTAGAGACACTAGTTATTGGAAATGGGGCTTTGCAGAAAATATTTACTAACATCCGGGATAGTGATGTAGGAAATACCATCTTTTCGGCTTAAAACGTTTTCCGAAGTCTTCCGATTCTTAGCTTTCATTTTCCCCTGTCATCCACAGCTCTTGATCCAATCCCCTCTCTCTCACTTCCTTATCAATTCCTTCTCTCCAACCAAGTCTCGGTCTTCCTCTTTTTTGCGACCATGTGGTTTCCATTTTAAAATCTGTTTGGGGAGTAGATTTTCCTCCATCGAACATGACCAAACCATCGAAGTTGTTTTGTCTTAATGTCGTGTACAACGGTGTGCTTCACATCCATGATTTTACGGATTCTTACATTTTGATCTTTTCCCGTTTGGAGTGACCTGCTAATAGTTCATTTCTGTACCTCAAAACATTTTTCTGTTTTTTGTTTCAGTGGCCATACATCGCTTCCTTATGAGTTTATACTTTTTATAATTGCATGAATACGAGGGTTGATCAAATATAAACGAGACTGATTTTTTAAAAAAATTATTGCTTACTTACAAATTATTCTTGATACAACTTATTTTTCTACATAGTCTCCCGCACGAGTAACACATTTTTCCCACCGGATTGGAAGTTTTTTAATTCCATCGTCGTTAAAAGTTCTCGGGCGTTCATTGAGCCATTGGAGCACGAAGGTCTCCACCGCAGAATCGTCTTCGAAACGCTGGCCTCCAAGCGCCTCTTTGAGTGGCCCAAACAGGTGATAGTCGCAGGGTGATAAGTCTGGACTGTATGGGGGATGTTCCATTGGTTCCCAGCCAATTTGATCGAGTTTAAGCCTCGTAGCGTTCGCCGAATGTGGTCGGGCATTATCGTGAAGAAGAATGACGTTTCTCGCCGGTTTAGATTTCCTTTTCCTACGAAAAGACTGTTTTGCGGCCTCTAAAACATCGCAATAATATTGTGCATTTATTGTGCTTCGTTGATGGAGGAAATCGACGTGAAAGGCGCCTTGATTGTCAAAAAATACCTTCCCGGCCGACGATCGTGATTTGGCCTTCAGGTTTTCTACTGCTTCCCGTCCTTCGGCGAATTCCTTGTGCCAAGCAAAAACGCGAGCTCTTGACAGGGTCCTGTCCCCGTATTGAGCCGTCAATCTACGAAAGATTTCAGTCGGATTGACCCCCTCCTTGGCCAAAAACTTAATAATAATTCTCTGCTCCACGGAAACATACACTTCACTCTCACTCATTGTATAGTTTTATACTGAAGGGTCCGAACGGAAATGTTGCCCGTCTACGCCCGTCCCAAACCTCCCAGGCTACCTGAAACCCCACCCTTTAGAGTTCAATGTCCAACGCAAAAGTTTTTAGAAAGTCAGTCTCGTTTATATTTGATCAACCCTCGTATATTTAATATATGTTAATCCCATATGATACTTTTCAGTATCCTTATTGCTCTTCTTCCCAAGGCATTCCGTTCTTTTATCGCTGTACCGGAAATACTCCTAGGTGAAAAGAACTTACGAAATGGGCGTATTTCCGGGTGTTCTCCCAAAGGCTCGGAAAGCAAAGTGGAAATTTATAAAAAATTTAGATATTATTAGAATTTGTCAGTTTCTACTGCTGAGGCGATAATAGCCTCAGTGTACTTTTCGCCTTAAAATAATTCATACAAAAAATATTATTTGCCTAGAAAAACGTAATTAACACAATGAATAGTGTAAACTGTCTACTCTTCTTTACTGAAAAATATTAATTTACTACCTACTAATTTCTAAAGCATTTTCTTATTTAATTATTTAAATATTTAATTTATCTTACGCCTAAGCCTAATCATATTAATTTTTTTAATCTTAAGAAAACCTGTGTTGTTTTGGGCAAAACTACTCTCTTTGGTCAAACGCCAAAACGCTTTGCTATATGCTGTCTATTAACAATGCAAAATATAAAAGAAGTTAGAACAACGGGAAGTTAGAAAAAAATTGAAAATTATATTGACAACCATAACCTCAAAATAACTAGCGCATCTAATTAACTAAATGCATGTTATTAATTGTAAAGACAATGTAAACTTTAAAAAAAGACTAAACAACCTAACTAACACGGTTGTTGCGTGAAAAACCTAATTAACATGGTTTTGTTTATAATTAGTATGGCATAAAAATTACCTTCTAATGACTGTTAGGTTATTATCACACCAAGCATTAAGTGGTCGGTTAATGGTTTAAAAGTGTAACCGAAATAAATTTGATCTTCTGCGAGTGAATATCTCTTAATTGAATAACAGAATACGTAATAAAACAAAAACAAATCGTTAGTCATTACTTTAGTAGGTTGTAAGTCCCAAAAATTCGGAAATATCCTGTTTTGATTTAAAGCTAACAGTATTATTAAATTTAATACAAGATGAGAAATTACAAGTTCGTGTGTGTGTGTGTGTGTGTGTGTGTGTGTGTGTGTGTGTGCGCGCGCGCGCGTGTGTGTGCCCACGCGCGCATTTTAGCACTCTAGCGTTTGCATCAAAATATTGATCGTTCTAAATTACAAATTAATGTATTATTTTGTATCTTACATTTTATAGAAAATCCGATTTAACTATTTCGTAATCGGAGTTAAAATTTGCATTTATTAACATTTTACTTTTTCAAATTCCATTGAAAATAGAAAAAGAATCTGACGGTGGTGATGGTTCATTTTCGTAGTTACAACATACGGTATGAGTTCGTGATTTTAAAAAAATTAAATGCTTGATTTAGATAGAAATTTTAAGGCTGATTACGTTTATAATTTTTTGAAAATTCGCTTTCATTGCGTCAGCGAGACAGTTGCGTGCAGCGATTATTTATAAATTCGTTGAATGAAGCGGTCTGGGAACTGTGGAGGGTTGTGGCTAGGCTATGGTGCGGCGGGCGATGTGGTTTAAGTGTTTCCGCTTCCGGAAATACAGTAAAGTCAAATTATATTCCAGGCTTCCAGTAGTGTACCACCTACGTTATTTACTTTGACGATGCAGTGTGCTTCCTTAATGCACGGCCACTTCAATGATACGTTTGTCATTTTAATTTTGCACTGCCGTTTAAATATCCAGGCTTCCAGTAGTGTACCACCTACGTTGTTTACTTTGACGATGCAGTGTGCTTCCTTAATGCACGGCCACTTCAATGATACGTTTGTCATTTTAATTTTGCACTGCCGTTTAAATATCCAGGCTTCCAGTAGTGTACCACCTACGTTATTTACTTTGACGATGCAGTGTGCTTCCACGGCCACTAATGCACGTTTGTCATTTTAATTTTGCACTGCCGTTTAAATATCCACTTCAATGATACCTACGTTTGTCATTTTAATTTTGCCACTGATACGTTTAAATAATCACTGCCGAAATAATCTCTCTGCTGTCTCGTTGACATTACACGAGGTAGGATCAAAAAGTTCCCGGAATTTATCAATGAAAGTTTATTGAAAAGACGTATAATATTTTAACTTTATTTTCCTTCAAAATATTCTTCCTGCATGTACACACTTCTTACACAATTCATACAATTTTTGGAAACACCCCCGAAAGCCATTTTTGTAAATTTCGTTTAGCCGCTTCGTCGTATTTTCCTTCGCCTCTTGCAAATCAGCAAAACGATGTCCCTTCAATGTCATTTTCAGTCGTGGAAACAGGTAAAAATCCTGTGGTGCAACATCGGGAGAATAGGGAGGGTGTTCCTGAGTGGTAACATTGTGTTTCGCAAGGTATTGTTACACCATCAGCGATCGTTGTGACGGGACGTTGTCATGAAGATTTCTTCCAATCTTTCCATCCAATCGTTCCGTGCCCATTTTCAGGTCGTTTTCATCTAACTGCATCTTGTAGCCGTTTCAGGATCTCGCCCTGGTACAAAAAAAAAAAAAAAAAAAAAACACCTCCAACATGTCTTTATCCCGGCTTCTGTCCAAGGCCAAAAGGGTCGTAAAGGAAGCACTATGTTTTTTTATCCTGTTTCCAAGACTGAAAAGGATATTGAAGAGACATCGATTTGCTGATTCACAAAAGGTGATGGAAACGACGAAGCGGCTAAACGAAATTTCAAAAAATGGCTTTCTGGGGTGTTTCCAACAATTGTATGAACATGAAGCAGTGTGTACATGCAGGAGAAGATTATTTTGAAGGAAAATATTATACGTTCTTTCAATAAATCTACCAGTTACGGTAACTTGTTGACTATACCTTGTATAAGCTAATTTTCAATAATAACGTTTTTTTACCTTGCTCTTTTTTTGAAAATCTGACTTCATAAGCTTAAAATCTATATAAGTTAGCATTTGAAATTTTAAAATTTCTTTGAAAATACGAAAATTTATCCGTCGACAGATAAGGTTCATTTTCGAATTTCAGTGTACGGTAAAAGCTCGTAATTTTTGAAAATTGAAAATACATATTAATAAAAAAGCTACTAGGACAAGGGGTGGAGACTTTTGAGACAGTATACAGTATTATCTGTTTAACTGTAGTTGAATACTTTACCGCAAGATGCCACCAGCAGCGAGATGACAAATCTCTCATAAGGATTGTCATTCTAGTACGTTTATATTCAATGGTACAGGCCAATACAAACGACATTGTGTTTCACCGCGTAGTCACATAGGAGTGAGAGAGTAAATATTTAATATAAGATGATAGACGAATATCCTTTTCCCTCTCTCTCTTATTCTGCGACGTAAACGTTCTCCAAATGCAATGTCGCTTGTGTTGGCGTGTACACAATAATAAAGAACCCTACTCTACATTACTGACAGTGGAGTGGTTGGGGGTGAAGGGTAGCACACATACCGGTGTAAGAAATCGGCATATGAAGTATAATGCACAATGTTTTTTTTTTTTTTGTAACCATGGCCTGAACAGAAATTTCAGGCCTGGGACCCATAATCTGAAGCTGGCTCATTATGAAAAATGTTTTTTTTTACGAAGTGGAAAAAGTTCGTCATCTTAAACCTAGAGTGGGTTTTATTTTATTTATTGGTTGGTTTTATCGTCTGTAAAACTTCAATTTGTACAGTTAATAAATATTTTTCAGTTTTTTTTTCAAGTATAGTCCCCTAAAAAATGGTATGCTTGGGCCTGGGACCCTCAGGTGCACTGCAATCCTGACTTTTTTTATACTTTCATTTTGCTTGACGGCGATGATAACCTTAACGGTTTTTCGCCGCAAAAAAAATATGGGGTCTATTTCTAAAACTGAACTTTAAACCCGGTTTACAACTACCGAATGCCGGTGAGCTAGATGTATATACAGTAATTGTAGTTTTCTGTGGTTGTAGGCTAAAGTGCGGCTAGTGATTGTGGTGTGGTCGCTTCCGTTTCCGGAATTAAAGTTGTTGTTTTTAATGCCGGTTAGAAGAATGAGGACGGAAGATAGGCGCTAACGGCAAGGTCTTGTGGTCCAAATACCAGTTTAACCAATAACTGTAGGTTAGGTCGGGTTAGGGAAGATTATAGTTATAGTTATGTTAGGATGATTATGTTAGGATGATTATAGTTATGTTATAGTTATGATTAGGTTAGGTTAAGTTTGGCTAGGTTGGGTTAGGTTAAGTTAGGTTGGTTTATGTTAGGTTAAGTATTTTAAATTTCCTGTGTAAATTGAAAATTTAAATTGCTAATTCATTCAGACATTAGTTGTTGATTACGATAGTAAAATAAGTTTTTCAAAAAAAAATGTAAGATAAAGTTTTTTCACTTTTGGAATGGCTGGCATTTTGAAACGAACTTGTTCAACCTGTTACTAAAATAAATTTTGTAACAAGTTTGTTAATCAAATCCTGCCAAAAATGTGTACACTAAAGTAAAAACATACACACACACACACACACACACACGCACGCGCGCGCGTAAAACTCGAATATACTTCATCTTTCTAATAGACGCTAAATTGATGTATTTTCAAAGTGTATATATATATATATATATATATATATATATATATATATATATATATATATATATAGAGAGAGAGAGAGAGAGAGAGAGAGAGAGAGAGAGAGGGGGGAGAGAGAGGTTCTGATTTTACATTTATTTTTCAAGCCCATAAGGAAATGAGTAGTGCAAATAGAGAAAAAATTCGTCAGTATTCGAACGGAGGGATATTTAAAATTTGATTTTTTGTCCACTATTTTAATTTTTGAATATTGAAAATTGTGTATATATGTTAGGGGGCATAAGAATTTTAGAAATGCTTAGGCGTGTCTAAGGCGTTTACCAAATGGGCCGCAGGCTGGCGAGGAATGGTGAAAGAAATTCGCTTCTTGTTTAGAGTTGGCAGCATTCCTTCTGTTTCCTCCCGAGCAAGTTGTGATGTCTTGTACACTTGTTCCGGGTGTTGATAGACTGCGTGTAGTTGTTCTGCAGTGGGTAGTCCTTCTCGATGTTTTCCGGAACAACAATTTATGTTTTCCCTTCTCGATGTTTTCCGGAACAACAATTTATGTTTTCCCTTCTCGATGTTTTCCGGAACAACAATTTATGTTTTCCCTTCTCGATGTTTTCCGGAACAACAATTTATGTTTTCCCTTCTCGATGTTTTCCGGAACAACAATTTATGTTTTCCCTTCTCGATGTTTTCCGGAACAACAATTTATGTTTTCCCTTCTCGATGTTTTCCGGAACAACAATTTATACTCGAAGTTATGGCGGGAACCATAATGTCTCAGAATTGCATTGTTGAAACTGAAGAAAAAACGCACCAATCAGAATGAAGCTATTGTATACGGGAGATGCGATGTGATGCGCCAGCAGTAGTGCATGGACAGAGATGTATTAATGTAGCTTAGTGTAGACCCGAGATACGCGTGCTCTGCTAACTAATCAGAAGTGAGTATTGGTTGACGAAGTGAACTAGGTTTCGCAGGGCTTAGGCTGGTTCCAGAAGTTGGATGATTTTTAACGTGGTTGTTTAGGTGTCAGTAAGCGGGACTAGGTTGTGTAACTCAGTTCCTATGTTGTTTAGGCGATGATATATGGATTTGCCATAAAGGCCTGGAATTGACTCTAGGCACTGAATATAAACGTACTAGAATGATAACCCTTATGACAGCTTTTTCGTTGCTAGTGGCATTTTGCGGCAGAGTGTTCAATTACAGTTAAATAATACCACGGTATATAGATACATATACCGTATCTATATACATCTATGTATCTACGAGGGTTGATCAAATATAAACGAGACTGACTTTCTAAAAACTTTTCCATTGGACATTGAACTCTAAAGGGTGGGGTTTCAGGTAGCCTGGGAGGTTTGGGACGGGCGTAGACGGGCAACATTTCCGTTCGGACCCTTCAGTATAAAACTATACAATGAGTGAGAGTGAAGTGCACGTTTCCGTGGAGCATAGAATTATTATTAAGTTTTTGGCCAAGGAGGGGGTCAATCCGACTGAAATCTTTCGTAGATTGACGGCTCAATACGGGGACAGGACCCTGTCAAGAGCTCGTGTTTTTGCTTGGCACAAGGAATTCGCCGAAGGACGGGAAGCAGTAGAAAACCTCAGCCATGATCGTCGCCCGACCACTTCCGTCACGGACGAAAACATTGATGCTGTTCGGAAGCTCCTGGACGAAGACAGACGTATATCGCTGCGATTTATTGCAGATGAACTCCAGTTGAGATATGGTAGCGTTCAAAATATCGTTACATCAAACCTGGAACTCAGCAAAGTATCTGCAAGGTGGGTTCCACGAATTTTGACCGACGTTCACAAACGGAATCGTTTGGAGATTTGCCAGCGACTATTGACCCAATTTGAACGAGATGGTGAGGCATTATTAAACCGGATTGTCACCTGTGACGAAACATGGGTTCACCATTACACTCCCGAGTCGAAACAGGCAAGTATGGAGTGGCGGAAGAGGGAGAGAGGGCGCCTCTGAAGGCCAAATCACGATCGTCGGCCGGGAAGGTAATGGCCACTGTATTTTTCGACAATCAAGGCGCCTTTCACGTCGATTTCCTCCATCAACGACGCACAATAAATGCACAATATTATTGCGATGTTTTAGAGGCCGCAAAACAGTCTTTTCGTAGGAAAAGGAAATCTAAACCGGCGAGAAACGTCATTCTTCTTCACGATAATACCCGACCACATTCGGCGAACGCTACGAGGCTTAAACTCGATCAAATTGGCTGGGAACCAATGGAACATCCCCCATACAGTCCAGACTTATCACCCTGCGACTATCACCTGTTTGGGCCACTCAAAGAGGCGCTTGGAGGCCAGCGTTTCGAAGACGATTCTGCGGTGGAGACCTTCGTGCTCCAATGGCTCAATGAACGCCCGAGAACTTTTTACGAAGATGGAATTAAAAAACTTCCAATCCGGTGGGAAAAATGTGTTATTCGTGCGGGAGACTATGTAGAAAAATAAGTTGTATCAAGAATAATTTGTAAGTAAGCAATAAATTTTTTAAAAAATCAGTCTCGTTTATATTTGATCAACCCTCGTATATACCGTTATTAATACTGCCTATTTCCTCAAACGTCTCTACCCTCTGTCCTTGCAGCTTGCAGCGTTCTTAGCGGCAGTTAGTCCAACTACTTGGACTTCAGTCGCTAATATCGAGCACGCTTTTTATAATGGTGGATGTACTTCTAATCCGTTTATATTCAATGCTGTATAGGCCACTTTAATGCTACCTAACTGACACGCTACCATTGCTGTTGTGATATATTAGCGCCTTGTTAAAGGTAATTACTGTAGTTGATGCATACTGCTAGATATCGCCACCCACCGCTTTGAACTGGATTTGTTGTGAGTGACAATTTCATTGATTAAAGTTAGTTGAGTGTTATTGAGTTTAATTGGACCGAGGAAAGAGTTGTAACATTAAACACTCATTACGCTCATTTAGCTTGTTTAAGCATATGACACGGGGCCGTGGGTGGGTGATGAATGAGTAGATGCATTTAGTTTTAAGCTCCAAATTAACCCATTTAAAACCATCTGATTGCAGTTTTACTGGTTCCAAAAAGTCGCTCATTTCAAACCGAACTAGAACAGTTTACAGTAAGATTAATTTTGATGATGTTTCAATGTTATTCGTGTTAGGCAATTTTCATTTATGTACTGATCCTGACCTTTAGGACATCAAACATTTCACACAGTACGTGTTAGCATTATTCTGGTGTTTGCAATATTGGACGGATTTGATTGGAAGTTGGCAAAACGATTTAGTTATAGCTCAGCTAAGTACGTTATTCAAGCGAAATTTGTTTAAAAATGGCGGCCAATCTAAAGTTTTAGAGTTTTTCACGTTACAATAAACATCTTTTTTCTCAATGTTCACACTTAGACTAATGAGGACGAGGGATTCGTCATTAACGGAAAGGATAAACGGTAGTAACTGATTCTCGAACATGCGACCTTGAGGTGTTAATTTCAGAGAATGAACGGTGTCAAGCCACCTCGACCACCGAACCTTTTATGCACCGACCTTGACCCTGTAACATTTAACACTGTTAGTTTTATCACCCTAGTTTGTGTAATTTTGATTCAAATTTGGCAAAAAAATCGATTTGGTAATTTTTACCTTGGTAAGTTCGAATACGAAGCAAAACAGTTTGAAAATGGCGGCCATTCTAAAATAAGTTTTAAACTTGTCCATGTTACATGAAATGTGCACTGACTAGAACGTCAAACCATGTAGGCCTATATGTTAACACGTGAGCGTTCTCAATTTTGGTCGGACGCGATTAAAAATTTTAAAACATCTTGGTTGTTTTCAGTAAAATATCGATTTAATATATAATAACTTAATATAATAATACAATAACTTGAACAGTTTATTGAAATTAAAAAATGAATTCGACATCTGTCAGGGTTCAGTATCGTATATTAGAGTTTAAATAGCTAAATTAAACAGATTTTCATTCTGATGAAATGAGATTTTCAAATGGTTAATTAAAAAAAAATATTAGAAATTTCTTTCCATCACGTCAGCGAGACAGCTGCGTGTTACGATTTCTTTTCGATTAAGTCTGGAACAGTGAGTGTGTACATATAAATAGTTTACTTAGTCTAACCAAATACAGTACCTGTTAGAGTTACAAAACAAGTCTACTGGTTTAAGTGCACAAGAATTAAGGGTATACACTCCCTCGTTTTACGACACCGACTGAACACCAAGTACAACGTTTCAGGCATAAAGTAGGGTGGGGGGGGTTATTGATCTGCTCATGCATTTACTCTCCGTACCGCCGATCAATGGGGATATCGCCTGTTCGCAACGCAAGACGTAGCCTATCGCCTCGCGCGCGTGTGAGTGTGTCTGTGCCCGTGTGATGTGATTTTGTCAAATTTGTGTTACGAACAAGTTACCATTGTGACGTTTACGTACAATAGGCTCACCTTGTCCTCCATGCAAACGCTCAGGAAGAAGACAAGCCCTTGCAAATGTAAGTCCGATCCTTGTTTTAGAGTTGCTGTTCAGTCAGGGTAGGCTTTTGTTTACTGTTGCCGCCGCTCAGGTACATAATAGCGATTTTTTATGTTTTTCGAAAGCCCGGCTGTTATTTAATGCAGTACTCAATCTATCCGGAAGTATCGGGGCACCCTGTGTAACCAGGAAGAATGTTACAAGGTTTCCGACGTACGGAAGCCTAATTTGTCGTAGGAAACACCTTTGACGTGTTTTTTTTCTACTTAACGGGAAGTAATTTAATCCAGAAAAAATGTAATGAAGTATGGCAATTGCATAACACCATTGAACAAAAAAATATTATTCGTAAATCAATAAAGACGTTTTTTTACAATAAAGTTCTAAATTTTAAATTATAAATAAAAATCAATTAAATGGTTTTTAATAAGTCAAGTACGAAAACAAAATTTGGTGTAAAACATAGCAAAAGCTAAATGTGTAAACCAAAAACAGTTGCGGAATTTTAGTTGAAAGTTATAGAAATTAATTTTAAAAAAAAGCCTAGTAAGTTTTTTTTGTCCAGAAGGTTTATTGAAAAATACTATATATTGATCAGTGAATCCATTGTCAATTAAACATGGTAAAGCTGGTTTTTTTTATTTTATATGACATAGCTTCTCGTGTGACTTATCTCGATGGATCAAGTCCCCTGCTATCTAATATATACTATCTGTTATAAAAAAAATCATCATAGTGTATGATGTATGGCAAGTTTTTTAAATTGCATGAAAGTAATATGTTTACCAACAATTGTCAAAAATGCTAAAGTGAATCTAGACTTCAAGTTTCTTTTTAAGTTTCTGGCTCAAACGCTTCAATTTCTCGTTGTCTCTTTTAAACTTTATGTGCTAAAGATCTTCTTCTTCTTCTTAAGTTGTTCAGTTGGAATCTGTAGTGCATTAATCAAATTATTGTTAGAGAGAATCATCATCTGAAGTTTATTATCCATGATATTATCAGCAGCATCTTTTACCAGGTACCACTCTTCCGTTGCATTAATTTTTTTTTATAATTATGCATAAGAATTTCTGTAAACCTATTAACCTCAGCTATCTTAATTTTGTAAATTCTCCTTTTCCTCCTTATTATTGTTCATTTTCTTTTCCCATGTTGGACCAGTAGATTACTCTGTTTATCTTTTGACAAACCATTAGTCTTTTGACTTCTTACAGTAAATTGTTGTAGGTTCATTCATCTCTTCTTGATGTATTCAGTTCTTGAAACAAAAAGGTGGCCACTATTTATTATTAAATTAAAGTCTTCAAATTGTTTTTTTTTTTTAATTTTAAGATGAAAAGCACATTGAGGTTATTTCTCCCTCAATAATTGAGCCGTTATTGCCTCCCAAAGTGTAAGTGTGAGTGAAAAGTGTTAAAGTCGTAAGTGTAGTGTTGTAAGTGTAGGTGCGTGTTAGATTTGGGTACCACGAGGAACATCTAAATTCTCTCAATATGTGCAGCTAGTCTGCACCCCCTGCAGGGTTCTTAAAATTGTACAGCAGTGTTTGTTACTATATGTTGTAATGATGGATGTGTGCAGTATTCAGTCAGTTTGCAGTTTCGTGGTTTGTTGATAGGTTTTTGTCCTAAGAACATCCTATATTTTTTCACTCTGTTGCTTGATATTAAGTTGGCATTCCTGTAAATGGCCAGAAAACCGTCAATAACTGGATTAAAAACCTTTCTCAAGTTCTGCTCTTGGTACACCTTCTTTACCTTGAAGTTATTTTCTCCCCATCATGTAAAATTGTGACATTTGTATCCAAAAAAATTGGCCGAAAAAAGAACAGCTAAAATTATTACAAGAGATCAGTCCAAGAATGATTGAGTGTTAACAGTTTTTATTTTTATGTTATAGGTTTAATACTTTAGAGCAAATGTTGTTTCACATTTTCGAACCATTTTGTATTGTTTCGTACACAAATGACGATAAAAAATAATAAATAATGATAAAAAGAAGAAATGATTTAGTTATACGAAAATGAACTTGAATGAAAGTGAATTGATTATTTAATTTTTTTATTGGATAAATCAAAAGGCAAAAATGAATAACACCAAACACTATAATAAATTTCAAGTTCTGTCATATTCTTTCAATGTTCTACACTCCGCTCACTATAACCATTGTCATAGCTTTGGATTTTGGATAATATGCCTTTGAACAAGCATATTAAGGAAATCTTGTTGTAAAATCCACCATTTGGAAAAATATTTTAGTTGTAGTCATTTGATTTGCATAATTATAACAAATGAATGATCTGGTTTTGGTAACTAATGAGCTTAACATCTCTAGAACAAATGGGTATACATTAAAATCTCAGCGATAATCCATAAAAAATTTTGGGTTTTTATTCATCTTATTTACCCAAGAATTTTGACAAAAATACTGACATTTTTTTTTATATGTCTCCTTTTTTAATTCCACAACTTCTATTTGATCCCCCTGCCATTGTATGATTACTTTTGGAATTCAACAACTGCATAATGAATGACAGCTTCAAGTGCCCTTTAGATCTGATTGAAGGTTATCAAGGTCACTACATCTCCTGCATAATTATGCATAATTTAGTTGCCGTAACAATCAAGTTTTATTGGTTAACTAGTTATAGTGTAAGGCAACAACATCCTTATTTGATTTATTGTCTGTTTATAACATTTTCATTGTTTACGTAATTCAGGAACTATTTAAAAATAGTAGAAAAATATTTATAGAAACTTACTGAAGAGTGATTAATTTAGAATTGATTGATATCTTAATAGTAGGTACTGTCGAACTGGCCTATGACTTGCATACAAAATATTGTTTGTTTTATATAATTTTGATGTAAAAAAGGAAAAGACAGGTAATTATCAAGTATGAAGAGTAACACATATACCAATAGACTATGATAGATACGAGGATTGTGATTTACAGTTATTTGAGTAGTCAATTAATCTGCCCAGAGAGTGTAGCTAGTGGAGGACTAGAGGTAGTCCTCTGGTCGATAAAGTGGTTACCATTATTGTCTGATAAGTTAGAGGTAAGTAAACCCAATTATACCAGGTGATAAGCTATCTCTCGACAAAATTATTCAGTTTGATTCTTTACTTTTGAAAGCATTGATTCTGTACATTGTACAGCATTGATATTATTAATATATCTTCTTTATTTCTGTTATAAATGTTATAATTTTGTTGAGTACATTCATTCGTTTTTCCTAGCTTTATCAATTTTTCATTTGTTGGTGCATTTCAGATAGCCTCCATTATCAAAACTTATACTGTCTGTAAAGTGGCTGTAAATTAAGTGTAGGGCACTGTTCTTACTAACATTCAAGCAGCCTCCTCTGTCATTGTTATAGACAGGTTAACTTACACTCAGGCTAATGTAATATAATATCTCTTTACATCAGGCGAGTCATAAGAGGTGCTTATACAGAATAACTAAAACTAGTTTCTCCATGCTCAACGCTTTAAAAATACTTCTCATGATAACATTATCACAAACTTACATTAAAGTAATTGATTTAATTTATTTTCTGACAACAGAAAAATTAATTTAATATTATGCCTTCAACTAATAGTATACCTTTAAGTTTCTTCCTATAAAAAAGTTTGTTGTAGGTCACAATATAAAAATTATGATCACAAAGTTGTTGGCCTCAAACAAAACCTGGCCAGGAATCTGGTAATAACGCCGGTTGATTTATTCTAGAGTAGAAATAACTCTGGTTCACTGTAGGCCCTTCTAGGCTTAAGATAAAAAAAAAGAAATAAAGGTATTTTCTTCTCTTTATTTGTTTCACCCAACTTTGGGGTACACTACTAAATCAATCACTTTTTAATGTTCTGTGCCTTCCTCGTAGCCCAGTATTGCTTCATTCGTTGTGATCTTGCTTTTCTTTCTTCGTCAGAGATTTGGATCGTTCGCTTGGATTTGACTTTGCCTTGGAACCGTTGTTTCTTGTCCTTGGTTATTGTTTTGGCTGTTCTGTCCATGAGCATAGTGTCAGTGATCTGCAGTTCTGTTATGTCTTTCTCCATTTCTCTAAACCAAAGTGGTTTGGCTCTTCTACTGCGAAAGTAGTCAAATATTTTTTTGGTTAGTCTATTTTTGTCCATTCGGAGGTTGTGCCCATAAAAATCAAATCTCCTTTTTCTTATTGTGTCTGATAGTGTTTCAGTTTTTTGGTAAAGAGTTTCATTACTGATGGGGAGTAATTGGTTGTTACGGAATTTGGGGCCTAAGATTTTTCGTAATATCTTTCTTTCTTTGATCTCCAGCCTTTCAAGTTGGCCCTGGGTTGTGAGAGATAATGTTTCAGCTGCATATAAGGCTTCTGGTTTAATTACCGTATGATAATGCCTTATCTTTGTGTTCCAGGAGAGGGACTTCTTGTTGTATGTGTCCTTGGTAAGTTGGAAGGCTAATTCAACTTTATTTCTCCTAGATTCCATATCTTTTTTCTCTAGGGCGTTCCAGCTGATCCATTCCCCAAGATATTTGAATTCTTTCACTATCTCAATGTATTGTTCTCTGACTTGAAGCTTTTTTGGTGGTTTTTGTATGTTTGTCAATATTTTAGTCTTTTCAAATGAAACTTTTTTATTTTCAAATAAAGGTATTTTATTTTTTATAAAATTACTTTTTTTTAAAAACCTATAAATCATTATATGAATAGTTAAGAATTTTTTTGAGTTACTATGTTCAGTATAATGATCTGCCTTCCCTAGCTTTATCAATTCTACTTTCGTTGATGCATTTCAGAGAACCTCCATCTTCAAAAACTATATACTCAACGCAGAAAAGAAGAAGAATATAAAAAGAATTTTTTGAGGTATTAAGAAAAAAAATTCAGGTAAATTGTAATTCACTGCATTGTTTCAAATTGGATACATTTCTTTACTTAATATGAACATGTTGTAAGTAATATACAAATCAAATTCTGTTTGTTTTAGATAAAAATGAGCCATCACGATTCTTGGGAGAAGGGGTGAGCTATAAGGCGAAGCTGATTGGTATTTTAGAAGTGTCAGATCCTCGTGGTGATCGTATGTGTCAGGAGGCGTTGGCAGATCTCAAAATGGCTATCCGAGCAGCAGGGGAGCACAAGCAAAGAATTACAATCAACATTGCTATTGATGGCCTACGGCTTCGAGACGATAAATCTGGAGTAAGTAAATGTCAAGAAATCTTGACATAATTTCCTACAAGCTTATTTGTATGGGATGCTGCTTCATATTGCAGAGAAAATCATCATGTCCGAGATGGTTATAGCATCTGCCAGTCTTCTGCCTCCCAAAACTTATGAATTCTAATATTAGGTTTGAGATTGGAGTTACTGTCTTAAACTTTTCCCTTGCTGTCAATACCAATCGCTCGTTCTCATTAGTCATAACTGGTAAGAAATATGAATGTCAAGGGGAAAACATCTTCTCATTGGTCTTGTTAATTTATGCACTTTTTAACATTAATTATGACGATGAATTTAGATTTTCAAAAAAGTGTACTTTAAAAAAGTTTTGAAGTTTTGACGATTGAAATGCCCGCCATTTTGAAACTGTAAAGTGGATATAACTGGATAATGAACTTGTCCAAGCTAATACCAGAATTTATTTTTATTTCAAAACACACACACACACACACACACAAATTTTATTAACAACTTATTAAACGTATGAACAAATTGACCTTGAGGTCAGGCTTGGTGTTAAATTCAAAATCTTAGAACTAGATTGTAACAAGATGGACATGAATGTAGCTTAATTTTCAGTGAAAATTTGCTGATGACAATTTGTTTGTAATCACTATATATTTTATACCATATAAGCAACTAGACTTTTGTTAGTAAGAAACGCATTCAATTTTAGCCTACCTATGAAACATTAAAATGAAAAAAAAAACATCAGAGAAAAAAATAAAAGCAGCTGACTTTTGTCACTAATTAAGAGGGCACAGTTACAGTCGACTTTGAGTATTGAAATATAAGATTTTTTCTGTATTTAAAAATATAATGATTCAGTTGAAGCTTGTTATTTCAAAATAATAGGAAGGTGGGATTATCAATCACAGTGAAAGGTTTAGAAAAACTGTAAAATTGAATTTAAATCAGATAAAGAAATAATAATACAAAGTAAAATACAGTGTGACATTGATAACCTCTTAATCAAATAAATAGAATATTGTCTTTAATTTGTTTTGTTTCCTGACTGCAGATTATAATAGTATTAACAGGCTTCTGACATCCTAATTTAAAAAAAAAATATTTTGTAAAATAAACAGTATTGTTGTATTGAAAAGTTTTAAAATAGGGCTTATATTTTAAAAATGGTAGTACTATTTTGATGAATTTATTTCAAAGTAGTCTCCTTCTAGGAGACATTGTGTTTCCACTTTTGAAAGCATTCCTGGAAATTTTCTTTCTTACGGTTATTTAATGACCATCTTCTGGATGTCTCCAGTTTATGCAAAGCCAAGCTACTTTTTTGGAGGTTGATTCTCTTTGAATAGTGAAAATTATAATTCAAGAAACTGGTAGATAGCAGACACGATATGAAGGGAATAGATGGATTGCAGAAACACAGGCATTTAGAATTTAGCCAAAAACTCTGTGATGAAAAATTCACAATGAGCCGGAACATTGTCATGGTTAAACAGTTAGAGGAGCACTTGACAACAAGGCTAAAACACATTATACATAAAAAAAACAAAATCTGTTTCCTTTAATCTGTAGATAAGTGCTTATAGCAGACTAACTGTCGGTAAAACTTTCCAGGCCTATTTCAAAGAAATTTCTATATTTTTAATGATAGTCACTTATAATGCTAAATAAAAAAAGTATTCCTATCACTGACAAAGTAAACAGTATATATGTTTGCTATAGTATATGTATATTAAAATTTCTTTATAATATTAGTTCATCAATGTGTCTGTGTTAGAAAATTTTAATATAACCAAAAACTATGTACAGGAGCAGTAAATAAGAAGAGATTTTTTATGTGTTTCAGGATTGCTTGTACCACCACCCAGTGCATAAGATATCGTTTATTGCTCAAGATATGTCAGACTCTAGAGCTTTTGGTTATATTTTTGGTTCTCCTGACACAGGACATCGGTTCTTTGGAATAAAAACAGACAAAGCTGCGAGCCAGGTAGGTAGTTTTATTTTACAAATAACTGTTATTACACTTTACACTCACACTTCCATTTAGGGAAGCAATGATAGCCTCAATGTGCTTTTCGCCTTAAAATAAAAAAAAAAAAATTTGTTTACAATGTTAGTCTTAATACTACTTAATTAATTAGTAATTTAATATCTATTAATTTTCATTAATTAATTAATATTAATGTAATATTAATAATTATTAAATATATTTAATGTTAATATTTATACAAATTAATATTAATTAATTAATGCTAATTTATTCATACAAATTTATGAATTTTCAGTTTTTTTACATTGAAGACAACTGTGAGAATGAATAGGCCTACTACATAAAAAAATTTATTATTATTCAGATTCTATACAAAAAAACTCTTCCTTATTGAATCATGATTTCATTGATTCAAATCTTGGTATTGTCTTATTTCAAATAACACCATTTTTATATTATTACTTTTTACTTGGACAATATAACATAGGCTAAGGCATCTAGGTTTATGTTCTAGTTTTTATGTTTTAGGTTAGGTACTTGAGATAAGAAGTTGATACACACTCAAAATGGCGTAGGTATATTGTTTCTAATACACAAATGATGATAAATTTGTGAGTAAGAAAAACATAATAATATGAATACTCCTTAGAAGTAATACAGGTCGCTGTCAGTCATTAATAATACACCTTATTAGACTATGGTGTTACTTAACCCTGGAACGGTCACACGCCGTCAAAAGGACCGCAGAAGTTTTAAATTTTGCCATTGCGCCATTATTTATTAATAAACGCTTACATCTTGCTTATCTCTCACCACCCTCTATATTCCAGGGTGTTTAGACTGGTGTTTAGTTTGATTTGGTATTTTCAAGACAGTAGACGTGTCTTCTTGAGGTGCGGTCATTTTGACGCCACATGACTGGTTGTGTACTTTTTAGTGTGGTCTTTTTGGTGCCACACGACCATTTGTGTTGTATTTATTTTAGTTCTAATATAATATATTTATTAAGTTTTTCGTTAGTAATTTCATTTTAATTATCACTGAATACAGTTGTGTACTCTTTATGCATTTTTTTGACGTTACGCGACCATATATATATATATATATATATTTTAGTTGTAAATATGCCTATTATTGTTTCTATTACATTTTTGTGTAAGTAATTTCACTTGAATTCCATTATGGATCAATGGGAACACAAAAGTATCTTAAGCTACTTGAAAATGTAGGAAAAAAAGACATAGATAAAGAAGAAGTCACACTTGCAACGAGAAAATTTAAGAAGAGTTGTTTGACCCAGAAATCATTGGAGATACTGAAGACACCGATGAAATTATTGAACGTGCAGGGACAGATATATCCTAAGAAAAGTGTTCATTAGTGAATATGATACGGATTCAGAGGCTTCACTGAAGGACTTAGAGAAGGAAGTAATAATACAGTGCTTTGAAAGTGAAAATGAAAATTTTATTTTAGGCAAGGACAAAGTTACAAAGTGGTCTGCACACATGGAAAAAAATTTACATGTTATAATTAGTCACCACATCATATGAAGAGAGAGAATCGGTGTACGTCTTCCCTATCCGGGGAATAATATTGAAATATTATTAAATATTATTTTTGTTTTGTTTTCGTAAATATTATATTATTAAAAAGAAATATTTGTTTTAGTATTTTTATCGTTCTTTGTGGAGACGTGCAATAGTAATATATATTATGCAACACAGCAGATGATTAAAACATATTTCTCAAGTAAATGTAATGTATTTTTAATTAATAAATGTTTAAAAGTTTTTAAGTTTTGGTTTATTACTTCAACATCAGTTAAGGACATAAGGTCATTTTGACGCCATGCGACCACTTGTGTAACATGTTACTGCACATTTAGTCCAGGGTTAATTTTGATCTACTTGTGCCACGGATAATAATACTTAATAAATATGATCAGTTGCTACAAATTTCATTTTAAGTAAGTAATATTTTACTTTATAGTAATAACTGATTAAATAATAATAATAAATAATTACTAATAAATAATCAGACAAAAAAAATGCAGAAGACACTACTAGACTAACAATAAAAGGCAGTAATTATCATAGATTGTACATATACCATAAAATACAACAGTATACTAATACAAAATAATGGTGGTAGAATTTAGCACAGGAACAAAGCTGTGATCAGATTCTAAAATGTCGTACATGACTTATGTCATTGAATAAAAAGTTTTGTAATTAGTTAAACCAAATGTATTATATGTGAAACAATAAATAAAGTTAATTATATGTAGTTATAAATATAATGAGAAATTATCTGTATTTATTTGTTTACAAAAATGTATTTGAAAATCTGAAATTCATGTAGAGGTGTTGAAAAAATGTATTTTAAACTCAAATGTATTAATTAAACTAAATTAATTAATATAATTGCAACTTCATTAGAAGAAAATATTTGTGAACTGGGCTTTTGTTTCCCATATAAAATTTGCATAACTGGTGCAAATTTATAACAGTATAAATAAATTCAAGGTCTTTTGTGTTATGAAATGTTTTCTAATAAAATAGGTGATAATAAATGTTACTTTGACTCTTCTCAGATATAATACAGGCATGTGTCAGCAAACATTGTTATCTTGGTTATCATTAAAGTTGATTGAAATTCTACGCTGTGGATTTGGTTTGCCAATTTGTTTTCAATTAACAGCATTTGTGTTCAGTGTGATATTTCTTATAGGAATGTTGTTATTTACTCTTAGAATTTATTTGAGTAAAATTGGAAGTTTTGATTTTTAAAAAATCATGAAAATAACAATATAAAAAGTGTTTTTACAGTGTCATCTGTCCTTTTCTAATTACAGAGTGTGTCTTATCATGCAAAGAGAGTCACTACATTTTTATTGAAGAGGTAATTGACTTTTATCTTGATCATCCCTGGCTTAGGTTTTCAAAAGGTTTGAAAGCTAATACATATCAGTTTGACAGATAAGTTTTAAAATGATTCAATCATATTAGCACAGAAGATTGTTATCCAAACTTTTTGTATTCAGGTAGGGCCATATGTATAAAACAGTTGTTTTGTGTGTTTTAATATAAAAAAATGTATTATTGTTGTTTTCGTTTAGGTTGTTATATCCATGCGTGATTTATTCCAAGTTGTTTTTGAATTGAAGAAGAAAGAAATAGAAATGGCCAAACAGCATATCGAACAGCATCAGATAAAGTACGGCATGGGTCTGTACTTGTCTGATTCTTTGACAGGCAAGGTAAGCTCTCATAGTGAAGTGGGTAAAAATACAATTACAAAATCAATATACAGTTGAACTTGGTTATAATGTTATTTTCCATAAGTCTGGCAAAATGCCTACCTTTAACATATGAAAACCAGGTTTGAGCAACACTAAATATTGTACTATGGTAGTTGCGGATTATTGTAATCACATTGGAGATTGCATGTGTTGAACATAATAAGCAGCAGATTGGGAAACATAGCTCATACTGTGGTGTTTGGCATGACTTTCTGCAATCCCAATTTACAAAACAAACATACCTATAGGGTTTAATTATAAAGTATGTTATATGCATTTTAAAGTTTTATTTAATACAATTGGTATTTTTTTTTTTACATACTGTATTACTGCAGTTACTGTTAGAAACAGTACAACAGCACACATTTTATACAAGCCCAAGAATGTTTTTAACATTTACAGACATCATAATTATCCGTGATAATGGTCCAGGTAGATATTGCAGATAAAAATTAAATAATGTAAAATTGTATTTATTTAAATTTAATTCCTTGAATTTAAAAAAATTAATCCTCTAAAATTTAAATCACTTTTACAAGCACCAAATACATTACAATACAATATATATGTATATGTGTGTGCGTGCATGCATGCGTGCGTGTGTGTATAAAAATCAAGACAATATGAAACAATTCTGCACTGTATAAAATATAAATGGGATGTCTTATCGGCTGAAAATAATGTTGGAAAACAAAAAGGTGCAATAAGCATATTCATGTCTGTTACAATTCCTTATTTATCACATAACAGATGGTTGCAGACATCTCAGATAAAGTGTAAAAAATTTATCAGTCAGCAGTAGAGAGATGACTTATTTGCTGGCCTAAGCATTTTATCTAATGACTGGTAAATGAAATCGCTATCCTGTCAGCTGTCCAAAATAAACCAACTGTTGTTTTGTATATTGTGCTTTCCTTATCTTCACTGAATCAATATATACAGTCACTATCTTGTTTTCCTACTTCACAGAAATGTATTCAGTCACAGAAATGTACTCAAACAATTGTACAAAAAATTATGTTATCCTGATGATGTATGTAGGCCTTATTTAGATAAAATACCTAGCATCATTTTAAATATAGTAAACGGCAAAACCCACATAACGACAATAATATCGTCTGTGAAATTAATGCATTTACAAATAGAATCCGTCTTTTGTGATTTGATCAGTATAAAAGACTGATCGGATTAACCAGTAAGTGCTATAACTGGCAACTACTTACTTGCTTATAGTGTCAAACATTACTGTGTACATTTTACTTCAAAGTTTATAGCACAGTAGGATCTTTTTATCTAAATTAATGTTGACCAATTCCTCTGCGTTACTTTTTCAAAACATACATAATTTGCCTATCACTGATACAGTACCTCTTTACTTACTACGAGGGTTGATCAAATATAAACGAGACTGATTTTTTAAAAAATTTATTGCTTACTTACAAATTATTCTTGATACAACTTATTTTTCTACATAGTCTCCCTTACGAGTAACACATTTTCCCACCCAGATTGGAAGTTTTTAATTCCATCTTAAAAAGTTCTCGGCGTTCATTGAGCCATTGGAGCACGAAGGTCTCCACCGCAGAATCGTCTTGAACGCTGGCCTCAAAGCGCCTCTTTGAGTGGCCCAAACAGGTGATAGTCGCGGGGTGATAAGTCTGGACTGTATGGGGATGTTCCATTGGTTCCCAGCCAATTGATTGATAAGCCTCGTGCGCGTTCGCCGAATGTGGTCGGGCATTATCGTGAAGAAGAATGACGTTTCTCGCGGTTTAGATTTCCTTTTCCTACTGAAAAAGACTGTTTTATGACCTCTAAAACATCGCAATAATATTGTGCATTTATTGTGCGTCATTGATGGAGGAAATCGACGTGAAGGCGCCTTGATTGTCGAAAAATACAGTAGCCATTACCTTCCCTTCAAATTGGGTCAATAGTCGCTGGCAAATCTCCAAACGATTCCGTTTGTGAACGTCGGTCAAAATTCGTGGAACCCACCTTGCAGATACTTTGCTGAGTTCCAGGTTTGATGTAACGATTTCTACCATAGCTCAACTGGAGTTCATCCGCAATAAATCGCAGCGATATCGTCTGTCTTCGTCCAGAAGCTTCCGAACAGCATCAATGTTTTCGTCCGTGGCGGAAGTGGTCGGGCGGCGATCATGGCTGAGGTTTTCTACTGCTTCCGTCCTTCGCGAATTCCGTGTGCCAAAAAAACGCGAGCTCTTGACAGGGTCCTGTCCCGTGATGAGCCGTCAATCTACGAAAGATTTCAGTCAGATTGACCCCTCCTTGGCCAAAAACTTAATAATAATTCTCTGCTCCACAGAAACGTGCACTTCACTCTCACTCATTGTATAGTTTTATACTGATCCGAACGGAAATGACTAAACCTCTATTGCAAAATGATAATTTTAGAAAGTCATCTCGTTTATGATCAACTAATCTATTGATGATAATTCATGTAATGCAACTAAAGATGAGTAAATGGACAGCATAAGAGTGTTAATAAAGACATGATAGTTGAAGACTGAGCTGTATACTTAATCTGTTCTTCTACACTTATGTCCAGAGACAATTGCGATTGGAAGTCCCATTATTATTATTTCTAATAACTCTTCCTTCTTTCTGATAATATTTTAAAATATGTACTGTATTTGCCTTCATGTTTTTTTAAGCACAAATACTCATCGCTAAATATTTAAGTACATCAATATAGTTATAAATATAGCAAAAGAGTAAAATAAATATAGTATATATTGTTGTATATCAATTCAACAATAATTTTTTTTCTTATAACTTAATAATCTTTAATATTGACTTTTTTTGTAATTTTTGTTGGTCCTTTCAGTGAAGTTATTTACAAATTCCACTGTATTAGTTTAATCTGTTATGATTTGTTACTTGTCCACTGCTCTTACCACCAAATGTTAACTTTATTACTAGTTCAGTATTGATTTACTGCCTAATTTCTTAACTGATAGTCTGAAACACAGATTCAAATTAATCCACTTGATGAAATAGCGAATCGAATTGCTCTACCCCAAAGCACAAGTAGGATCCAAACAGCCGATTTTTACAGAAAAAAGGTCGTCTCATTCATGTAATAAGAAAATTGCTAATGAATTAAAAATTTATGATCTGGAAGAATAGCACACTCAGTGGTGGGAGCATTTAAGTCAGCTGTAACGGACATAGGGTTAAAATTCAAAAACATTTTTTACAAATCTCATAAGAAACAAAATTTAAGCAGACCACATAGATCGCATTAAATTATGCATTGTATCATGACAGCATTACATTTCAGTAAGACCTAATTAGCAACTTTTCCCACCAGGTCGTCAAACTAATAAACTGTGGCTCTTCAGTCTATGCTAGATCAACAGCTTCCATGGCAGTATACCAAGTTTATTGCTATTTATTTTATTGCAAGTTTTAATCTGTGTTATACGTAATGATGTACTTTTAACACACCAACTTAAATGCCTTAAGTGAGATTAGGATTTCTTAACTTTTACATTTTTTAGTACTTGATTTTTAATAAATTACTTCAAATCTACAATAAATCGATTTTCACTTCACATATTTACTTCAGGTTTAAAAAAAAAAAAACAGGCCAAAATGTGATGTTGGTAGTTAAGAGAGTGGTTGATAAAACTGTCACAAACAGCTAAAAAAACATAACCCATTAACGTTCTACGAAATTTATTTTTTCAAGCAACCTTTGTTTTTAAATTCTGCCCCTATTTTGAAAGTGTTTATTGGAAGAAAAGTAAATAAATGTAATGATGTGTGTATTTACTAAAACAGCCTGCTGGAGGCAAAGTGAACGCTCCAAGTGAAGATAAACAGAACGTGAGCGTGATTGAAAGACTGAGTGAATTGAAGATTGGAGGCTCATCTTATACTGAAGTAAACTAATATATTATATTTATAGTTTTATTTATTATTATGTAGATGGCTTGAATATTTAATTACTCGTCATTTAGGCAGTCTGACAGTAATGAATATGCTTATCTCACAGCTGTTTGGCTAAACACCATCTTTGCCAGATAAAACATGTAAAGTAAACAAAAAAAATCATTTTTAAATGAAAACAATGTAGTGTCATGTGGAATGAAATAAACAGATATGTTTATCTCTGTATGGCGTCAGACATATTCAGCAGCATTTGTATCTATCATCTGGTGAGAATATAGATTTACTCTTCTTGTTCTTGGTTTCCAGCAGAAGTGTTGATATCCCTGGTCTCATATTTGCTCATTGCCAAGGAATAGGAACATGAATACTAGTAGTTCAAGGAACAGTAGACTTCGCAGGATATACAGAGCACTCCACAACAGCGCTGTAACTTTTTCTGCCAATTTATCTGATACCCGTAATATTTACGAAAAATGTTTACTGGACCTACTTTATTTGGAAATTTTATAGTCTTTCTCCATGAAGAGGTTAAAATTATAAAAGGTTTTTCTATTTAACCAATATTAAAGGAAATAACCAGTAAATACACTCTCAATGTTGAAACAGAGCCCGCTATCTTGAAACAAGTGAATGGGGGAAAATTATACACATACATATTTCTGGCCTTATATAAAGTACCTTGTGCCAAATTTTGAAACAATTGGCCAGTGTGTTAGATTAAAATTGCATAAACTTATTATTATAAATCAGAGGTGGTCATCTTGAAATAGAAGTGAATGAGAAAAAATCTTACACATACGTCTTTCGGGGTTTATATAAGGTACCTTCTTACCTAATTTCAAAACAATCTGTCGATGCATTTGATTAAAATTGCGTACACTCGCCATCATTAATCAGAAGCTGCCATCTTGAAATAAAAGCAATGGGAAAAAGTCTTACACAAACATGGTACATTGGTATCAAATTTCAAAACAATCGGTGCATGCATTTGGTTAAAATCACATACACTTATTCTAAATCAGAGGCTGTCATCTTGAAATGAAAGTGAATGAGAAAAATCTTAAACATACATCATTTGGGCATTATACAAGGTTCTTCCATATGAAATTTTAAAAAAATTAGTCAATGCATTCGGCTAAAACTGCGTAACAAACAAACACACAAACGAAATACTGAATGGTCAAGTTAAAACAGAGACCTTGTTTACTTGGTGAATGATCTTATTGCTGGTTTATTTCTTATTGATTCCAAATACAATAAAACCCTCTTTAAGTAAACTCAGGTTACCTGAAACTCTGGTTAAATGAAACAATATCAGAAAAAAAATTGAATATAATAATTGGGTTACACATAGATTAAATGTTGTCACATGAATGTCAATAATCTTATTGATAACTTGTTTGCGTATAACAGTTGGCCAAGGCATCACTGTCAGAGTAGCTCATTCCGCTTCACTCTCTTGTTTTGTAAATACTACTGTACTCTAAATTGTTTGAATTGAATTTTGTGTTTTTCAGACCTTTTAACATGGAACCGTAGCTTCCATCAATTATCCAAACATTTCATTACCCAAAAGTATCCACCCTTTATTTCAGTTGAAAAGTACTCTGAATATTCCTGTTATTGAATTGTTTTGGTTTTGGAACCAGAATAAAATCATATACAAGTCTGATAATTTCATCCATACATTATCTCAACAAATGATTTCAGTTTAGAATATTCAACAATTACACATATGCATAGATATTTTGATGATATGATTGGATTTGGTGCTGGTTCCAAAACATTCCAATTCATGCAAAAATGATGTAATCTTATGTTGGATTAATAATCTGAATATTTAAGTCATTTGATTCCGACCATTCCGAAAATCTTTATCATGTAGACCTATTTCACTGGATTGCACTGAAACTTTCATTTATCTCCGATATTATGTAGATGAGAGTGGTACAATACTATTTTGTAGGTATTCATGTGGGCTGTAGTACCATTAAACAACCTAAGAAATAACAATAATATATACGTAAAGTATAATGCAAATTTTTAAAGTTACGGGTATAAAAAATTTGCCTGTAAATGAATGGCTTTTTAAACCAAAACGTTTTGTTATAAAATTGTGTATCTTCGTAACTCATGTCATTAATTGATTTATTTTACAGGCAGGTGAAGCAAATGCAGCTGCTAACAAATTGAGGACAATAGTTGAAGATAACGCCTCCAAGGAGAACGGAGCAGCTAAGCCATCTTCAGGACCTAGTGAGGTATTTATTTTTATGCTTATGTTCCCATAATATTTAGCCTGTATTCTATTATACCTGGAACAAAACTTAAGTAAATGTTTTAAATTTATGTGTGTGTTTTTTATGAAATTATAAGAAATAAAATATAAGCCTTTTACCAAAACTTTTTGCTTATTGTACAATAAATTTTGCTTTTTAAAATTCTTCAAAAGTTAATGTAATTAGTCATTGTAGTAAAATTATTATAATCTAAGCTAAATCATATATTAAAATTGTTTAAATAAACATCATATTTATAATGTTTATTATTATTTTTGGGTAAAGTATTTGGTTTTTAACTTTTTCATTAAATGCAAATTTTCAAATGGCAAATTTGATTTTACAGGCTATTGCTGATCTTTTAGACTTAGAATTTGAACTCAATAGTATCCAACAAGGTATTAATCAGATGGAAAGGATCACACCTTCAGATCCATTTGGAGATTCGTTTGCCCCTCCAGTATCAAAGATTCCTCCACCGCCTGTTAAAGCATCGACATCTTCCATTGACACACCACCATCTAAGGATCGGCACTGGTTTGACCAAGAGAATGAATCCATCGATACCCCACCCTCTACACGTAATGCTACTCCTGGTAAATCTGAAAAGGAACGCCACTGGTTTGATCGAGAAACTGAGGCATTGTTTGATGAAGGTGAACTTCCAGCATCACCTCTCACAGTTGTGTCCTCAGCTACTACTCAACCTGCGGTCGCTGCATTTTCTCCTCCCACATCTGCTCCTGCTAAGGTAACATTCTGGATAAGTATTTTATTATGTAATTTCTATTTTAATTTAAAAGGAAGTCTCTGTGATTTCCCTTATTTCAAAATTGACAATATTCCTTTCTGATTCGGTCACTCTCCATAATTTTAAAAAACTTTAATGATTATCACAAATTAACAGATTAAAAAAAAACTGTTGATAATAAAATCTAAAACTTTACCCTGTCAAATTTTTCACTAAGTAAAATTGTGACATCTGTAAAAATCAAGTGTTGCTCAAGCTTCTATAATATTTAAAATTTCTGATTCTTGTGAAATGGACTAATTCCAACACAATAACAGCTACTAATTCAAAGAACAGTAGACTTCATTGTTTTGAATTAGTTAATATACATAGTGCTCCACAACTGTGCTCTAATGCGCTCATAACCATTTCTGTTAATTTACTAGTAACAGTAATATTTAGGGAAAATGTTACTAGATCCACTTTATTGAAAATTGCATGCTCTTTTTCCATGATGTGGTCAAAATTATTATAGGTTTTGCCGTTCAACCAATATTGCAGGAAATAGCCAGCAACCATACTCTCATCATTAAATCAGATCCTGACATCTTAAAACAGAAATGAATGGAAAATTGTACACATAAATCGTTCAGGCTTTATACCTCTGTACCAAATTTCAAAACAATTGGTTGACGCATTTAGCCAAAACTGTATAACAAACAAATGAAAAAACAATTGCAAACATTCAAGTTGAAAAAGAGACCTCCCTTCACTCGATCAATAAAAGATGTCTTCTCTTATATACAATTGTTTTCTCAGTTTATTTACATACAGAATAATTTATGTACCAGGTGTGGCAAAAAAATAACCAGATGGTATCACATTCTTTGTTTTTATTTCTTCTCAACTTTAATATTGACAGTCAGAGTATACTTCCCTTCAATATACTTCCCTCCACAATCCCAACACTGCTCCATATGAATTTTCCATTGATCAAAGCAAACGTTTTATGTCGTTTTTTCAAAGCATGTTCAGGATCTCCTTCGCTTTTTCTTTCACAACTTTTTATTTTATCTGCTGTCTCAATCTCGTTCCTTTCAATGTTGATATCACTTTCGGGAACAAAAAGAAGTCATATGGCGCAATTTCTGGTCATTAGGGTGGGTATTCCAACATAGAGATCTCATGTTTAGCCAAAAATGTCTTGAAAACTAATGCAGTATGGGTCAGTGTGTTGTCTTAATGAAGAATCTGTGACTTGTTTTCCACAATTCAGGTCACTTTCTTCTTACTCATTCATGGAGAGTAGTTAAGATTTTAAGATAATAACTCTTTTTCATGGTTTGACCTTCAGATACCCAATTTACTTACACAATCCTATGTGTGTTGAAAAACACAATCATCATGGCTTTAAATTTTGATTTGGGCATTCAAGTTTCTCCAGACTTGGTGAATGGGGGCTTTCCGAGTGCATTGATTAGCACTTAGTTTCTGGATTATAAGCAAAAAAAAACCACGATTCATCACAAGTGTGTCTAGTTTCCAACAGTTTAGGGTCTTTTTTGAAGGATTTAAAAGTGTCAGCACAAATGTTCATTCGATAGCCCTTCTGTTCAGGTGAGATTTTTGGGCACCGTTTTTGAACAAACTTTCTTCATGTTAAAATGTTTATGCAAAAACTGATTCTTTGTCAATTCTGACGATCTCAACAACAGTGCGAACACTCAGTTGAACATTTTTTCAATGTTCTCGTTCATTGTTGCTGTCGAAGTTCGTCCTGAATGTGGGTCAATATCAGTAACTTCTCACCCTTCTTTTAACCATTTAAACCAATCAAAAACCTGAGTATGTGATAAGTATTCATTAACATCCACTTGTTTCAACAAAGAATGAGTTTTTATGGCAGATTTTTCGAGTTTACTAAAAACTTCACGTTAAAGCCAGGTGACGACCAAATGCAGTGCAGAGTTGTGCTGAACAGAGTGGACTATGCATTCAAAATTGAATCTCTTGTTTTTAATGTAACTACTGCCACTGAAAGTGAAGACCAGTGATGTCACTTGACTCTGGTCAGCTCTGTTCCACTTTCAGTGGCTGCATTTATGTTAAAAACAACAGGCTTGGTTTTGAATGCTAGTTCACTCTGCACAGATCAACGACACTCCTCATTTGGTGGCCGTACACTCTAATTTGTTTCTCTTTTAAAATGCTAGGCATTTTTCCAACAGGCACAAATGAGGGCCACAGCCAACTGAGATCACAGTCATATCTGCGTGATTATTTTCCACATTTATCACAAAAAAATATAAAACTATTAAGTAAAATTTAAGTAAAATAACAAAAGATATAATGTAAATTAATTATTCATTTCAGATTATGCAAAAAGAAAAGGATGATAATTCTACCTCTGCTACATGCATTGAGGTTAAACCTTCCAAAGACCAGTTTGACGTGTTCACAGAACTAGATCCACTAGGAACTGGCAAAATCAAACCTTATGTAGACAAGAAGGACTTTTTCCAAGATCTCAAAAATCCTCCAAAAAAAGTTCTAAAAGATCTTGTGGGAGATGCACCCAACGACTGCAGTGCACCGTTGTTCCAAGCAAACTTTGATAATACATCACAAACTGCAGACATTGCAAAAGACAACATAGTATTTCCTGTTACAACATCTTCAGATCCATTTGGTGATGATCCCTTTGACAAAACAGATCCATTTTTAGAAGCAGATTTTCCTCAAACAATTGGCTTTCCAGTTCTTCCAGGAAGTCATGATCCTTTTGATACATGTTTTGCAGATTTTAAAGCATTCAACCAGCAAACCAATGTGGCTTCCGGCACTAGTTCGGACATTTCTGTGCAAGATGAAAGTACTTCAATGCATGGACCATTAAGAGTCTCCTTACCTCCAGAGAAACAGAGTGATAGCTCTCCTCGACTCTCACCAAGCCCTCCAACTTCTCGTAGCAGAGGAAGGTATTCTAGGTTGCATAAGCAAAATACTTTATCCACTATGGTGAAACTGCCGAGTCCAAAGCAGAAAGCTCGCTCTAGGTTTTCCAAACAAACTACTGTTGATTCTAGTTATGACAGAAGTTCTCCAATAATGGAAGGTATTACATTAAAAAATAGAGGTATATCAACACCATCACCTCCGAACGTTTCATTGCTGGGCGATTTAGCTCCAGAACCACCACCTAGACCAGCAAATACAGGTGGTACTTTAATCAAGCCACCACCTTTACCACCTAAACGACAACTACAATCTGCTGTGTTGAAACCACCACCTCGACCTCCTCACTTAGATGATCAACCTCACTATGACTACATAGAAAACTGTGAAAGTTCTGGCGAGATTACAATAGATATTAAAAGTCCTCCAATACCTGTGCCTGCTCGTAGGCCTCGTCTAGGTGGAGACAACGATACTACACCTCATAAAACAATGAAAAATACTCGGCAATTAATTACTGAACCTGAATATTACTTAACACCTTTTCCATTGCTCCCTCCTCCTCAAAAGAAAAATACTTCATCACCAAAAAATTCTATTTCTCTTAGTGAATCAAAACCAGTTTCAAGTAATACTACCAGTTCTTTAGATATTACTTTAAGTCAGCTGACCAAAACTGGGTTTAGTGACCTGGCTGCTACATTGAACATGTCACCAACAAGTTTGTCCAAAATGACACTTCAAGAACTCACTAAGTGTTTACAAGTATTATCCGAAGCTCAAAAAACTGAAACTACAAATGAAGAAAGTAAGGACGAAGCATCAAAGCTTAGAACTAATGTGCTAAAGAGTGAACAGTATTCAGCCCTTAGAGAGTCCTTGGATGAAGACACTCCTCCATTTAAAGCTGAATTTGAAAGTCATTTTAATTTAAACATTGATGTGCAGGATCAAAATGAAAAAACAGAGGAGTCCTTATTCGATAAATATGCAGTGTTTCGTGAACTTTTAGAGCAAGAAAAAAATGAAGCTGAAATTGAATATCCAAAACCAGAAAACGAATTGCATGCTAAAGATTCTTGTACTGAAGACAATCCATCTAACGTTGTTGTGGAAGAACACCAAACTATCGTAGCACAACCTACAGAAGATAGATATGCTGCATTAAGAGATATTTGTATAGATGAATTAGTTATTGAGAAAGATGAAGTTTTAAGTGACAAAGAAGACAGTATAACTGATATTACACGATGCGAAGAAGATCTTGACACTTTGACATCTCATCCACAAAGCGAGAGCACTGATTCCCCAACTGCAACAGTTAAAGAATCTCAGTCCATTATGGAAACAACTATAATGGAGGAAGATGTAAGTGCTTTAGATGATGATGATGATGAAGGTCTGGAAGACATTGCAGATATTGGTGTTACTCTTCCGACTGTAGTGGAGTCTAATGAAAGTATGGAGGTAATTGAATCTCCTGTCCTTGCAGAGCCTGACAAGAATCCGAGTACAGGATCTTTACCGTCTTTAAAGGAGGATGTAATAGATGAAGAGATAAAAGGAAAAGATGTTGATATCAATAGTCTGGTAGATGGGTGGGCCAAGTTTGATAATTGTAATATAGAAAATGAACAAGCAGGAAGTGTTCATAGTGAAGGCAATATATCACCCTGGTCTGTAGACAGTAAAGAAATGAATAAAGAAGCATATTCACCTGGATGGAGAGAGCAGAATGAAAGAAAATCACGTAAAAGTAGGCGCCACAAACCTCCTCACTCAGAATGGTTGGAGGATGATGAATCAGAAGAGGGGTGGGATCATCGACGAAGTCAAAACAGTTCTTGGGAAGGTTCAGCTTGGAGGGAGAATGGCTGGAGTGATGGTGATTCTATGTACGATGATGTACCACCCTATGCTCCTTATCACACACAACGACATGGAAGAAGAAGAAGAAAAGTATCTCCTTGGAGGAAGTCATCCAGAGATCCTTCACCTTGGGAAGAAGAGGACAGAGACATGAGTGAAGATCAGTGGGAAGGAAAACGTTGGGACGATTCATGGCAGGGTCGGCCTAAACTCCGTGGTTCATCATGGGATGAAGAAAGGAGAAGAGATGAATCTAGGAAACGGAGGCCTTCACCATGGAGTACAGAAGGGGATAGGAGAAGCAGCAGAGAATCCTTAGCTTGGGAAGATGATGAAAGGTATCAAAGAAGAAATTACAGAGACAGGAGACGCAGGAGGTGGGAAGAACAGCAAGGTTATTCTCGAAATAGGGAATGGAGGGAACAAGGTAGAAGAAATAATAATTATCAGTATTATAGAGACCACTCTCATGAATCTCCATGGGAAGATGAATACAGTGAACAGGGGGATGAAGAATCACCAAGATGTCAAAACAGAAAACAGGTTTGGCCTCGCAGAAGACATAATGATGAAGAATGTTATGATAGAAGGTATATGCGACCTTCGAGTAGAGAAGACCAAATCTCCCCTGATACAGAACATCACTGGACTGCGAGGAAGTCACAAACTTTGCAGACTAGAAAAAGTAATCGTTACAAAAAACATACGCAAAACTCCCCATTTGAAGATGATTTTTCTGCGCATACTTTTAGTTATCCAGACAAGAGTCCGGGAACGGGATCTGATGTGCCTGCTGATCAAGGAAAAGCCGTCCAGAATAAAGTACAAACATCACCAGATGTCTTTAAAAGAAAAGAGGATTTTGATGAAACTGTTGACTTCAGTCCTCAAGATGCTGGAAGAGTCTCAACACCTAGAAGTAGTCAACGTCAATCTCCATTTGAAGATGACTTCACTCCTCCTGACACAAGAAGATGTAGCGGTCGTAGTATGTCGAGTGAAGTCAGTGAGAAACGTGGAAGTAGAGAAGAAGAACACAAGGCTAGTGATGAAGTGTTTGTTGGTGAAGTTAACGGCAGTGATATAATTAGTAGGCCAAGATTAAATAAAATGGACAATGTCATTGAACTGAATATGGCAAAAAGAAAAATTAGAAATATCGTTTCTAGTGAAGTAGGTTTAGGCAAAACAAAAGGGGAGACTGAGAATGTAGTTGAAGATACGGTATCTAGGAGATTTAGTGATAGGCGACAAATGGGACCTGAATTAAAGTCTAGAATTTCAAATTTAAGGCGAACCGATTCATCGTCAAGTCTTCGTAAATCAGAATCTGTAAATATATTTGCTTGTAATAGCGATCCTTTCGATGATGATTTTTTCAGTACGGATAGTAATACACTACCACGAAATTCCAAAGAAGATAAATCTAAAGCGACCAGTGATCCCTTTAAATGGACGGAAGCTTTCAGTGCTTTTAATTTTGATCAAGAAGCTAAGTGATACACTACATACCGTTATAACAATGTTCCTGTCACTTTAAGAGTGGGTTCATATTATGTTGCAACACTAAAAGAATCGCATATTGATTCTAGTTGGTCATAATTTTAGCTTTAATTATATTACTATGAAATTTTAATTTATTACTGTTGCTTTTAATACATGCATTTAAATTTATGTGTGGTTTATTTTATGTATGTCTTTATGTGTATTTGTCTTACTAGTCTTACAAAACAATGCACTTCGTAACCTCTGCAATATTATCATTTATATTTGTTTACCAAATGTAGAACATATCATTCATTTGATTCGAATGTTTGTAAAATAAGAGAACTATTTTATTAGTGTTATGTGCATTTAGTTTACCAAATCAGGAAAATTTACGAGTTGTTTTATATGCAATAAAAGCAATAATCATAGTTTCAAGTTGATCAAGTAATCAGAAACAGGAACATATCTCCGAGATAAAATAGCATAACTGACATCACATAGTAACTGTAAACAAAAGTTATAACTTTAATCCAGAACTATGCAGCAATTGTTATTTAAGCATTTAGATAAATTTTATTTTCATTGTTTTTCACTACCATATATTTCATTTTTTATAAGTGTTCAACAAATACTGTATGTACAATTTTACAAATTTATTTTATTTTATATGTGGTGTAATATTTTTAAGTAAAAGTTAGACTGTTGTGTTTTTTTAGATATAATAGTGTTTTATGTATAATAGTGCATAATATTATACATAAATTGGTCTAAAAGACATGTCCAGAAACAATACGTGGCCGTCAAAGAAATATAAATGTCGCTCCGCAAATTTTTATATTTTAATATTTGTTTAAATTGTTGTAAAATATCTGAAACAGTTGTAGGTCCTAATAGTTGAGTTATGACAATTAATTTTAGCAATAAATGTAACAATGAAATTAATAATTGTAGACAAAATTTAATGATTATGGAAAAGAGAGCGTGAGTTAGTAGTCATTGTAATTAAAGACATTATTGGGGGAGGTCATAATAGGGTATCAGACAGTTTGTTACATCTATCCCCTATTCATTAAACAGTTGTAAAGTAAAAACAGCCAATTTCAGGCTAACTGGTATAAAGTAAAGATGTTTAAACCCATAACGAAAAATGTGCACAATATAGTACTTTCTGCAACAATATTGGACACAATGTCATTGATGATTTGGTTGCCATAATTCTTTTTAAATACTCAAAACTAAGAAATGAATGTTATAGTAAACACCTGAATAACAACCTATATGTGGTAGAAAGTAACCAGTTAAATTAGTGTAAATGCTGAAAAATCTCTATTTATAACGGTAATAACCTAAACTATATTTTTTAATGATTATTTAATGTTATTAGCACCATTTTATGCAAAATTTAATTTTTTGCCAAACATAGTATATTTAACTGAGTTGCTACTTAAAATTTGTAGAATTTCTGAAAGAGTTGAAGAAAATGAATATTGTACTAAACAATTACACAGAGTAAATACTACTGTACTAGTAATTACATGTATTTTTGTAGTTTTTTAATAATATAGTAAATATAAAATTTTTCTATTAGTTTTGAAGTACTTTACACTGGAGTCCATAAAACTGAGGATATATCAGAATGCTTTGATAGCCATGTGTGGAACCAATATTTACTTTATAAACTTGCCTGGAATCCTTTAAGACTTTATATAAGCATAAAGTAAGTTTACTTTAAATTTTAGTGTTTTGTAAAAACAGGTTTAAAATGCAACATGACAAAAATGTAACATTTCACAACTATTTACATTTTTAAAAAAATGGTTACAGGCTCTGAACTTGAAATTATAGTCTTAACAATAAACATATTTTATACACTAATTAAACATAAAATAATCAAGGTATGCAGCTGGCTCCCTGATGTGATTGAAAATGATTGGAAAACCTGGAATAACATCATATATACAGTACAAACATTTTGATGTGGGAATCATATTTGGAAAAAATTGATTTTGGAAATAGCTTTTTCCAGTATGACTTCTAAACAGGCTTTATGTGTGTCTGTTATGTTAGCTGTTTAACCATGTTTTATTAGCATAGAAGGTCTGCAAGCTTGAATAGTAAAATTGCCCCTCAATGATTGAGAGCCCACCAGTGAATGAAGAAAGAGTAACCCAGGACTTAATACCTTGTGAAGAGGCTACTACTCCCTCCCACTCTCTTCCCAGAGGCCAGATTTCCTTCCCCATAACCGAGAAGAAGCCTATAGAGAGGCCCTAGAGATACACCTGAGAAACTCTTCTCTTTCACAGACTCCCTCAGGAAGAAGTTCATATTGGAAGCCCTTTTCCTTCTACCTCTACGGCAAAGAAGTTACACAAGTGCAACAAGATCAGTTGCTTTCAAAAATGAACACTAACAGATAGCCTTGTTCAAGAAACTTTTCTGTCATATTGTTGCACATAGAGGTTCATGTTTGTTTTCTTTGTAGAGGTGCTGTATCAGAATGTTTGTTTTCCAAGGGTTCAAAGGTTCCACTACAACTGCCAAACACAGATTCTTACTAAATCTGTACATTAATATTTTATAACCTGATCTGATGGTAATTCAAAATTATTGCCTTTACCCAGACAAATAATCCAGTCGTAAGCAGCTTCTACAATTACACAACAAAATATGTTTCAAAATCATAATTTTTTTCTTGTTTGTTTTGAAGATCTGGTTTTACCATTATAATTAGTGTTAAAATTTTAAGTAACATTTTAAACTGATGCCAGTACCCCGTATATAAAAGTTTGTTTACATAATGTTATTCAATGTTGTTAATTTTCAAATTTATTTTTATCATTTCTGTCGTTATTATTCATCAGTGAGGCATTCAATTTACCAAGTAACCCAAAAAATGTGTTGTAGTTGTAACAAATATATTGATTTGAATTACACACATGTAAACTTATATTTCCTAATAAAATAGAACACAATTTTCTGTTATTCATACAGACCCTTATAATTAGCACAAATATAACAAGTATTTCTTTATATTTCCTTTGCTCATTATATGTAATAAAAAAGCCAGTGAATGATTTTGTACAAAGTATTTCACAGAAACTGTAACATTTCAATTTCCTGACTTTAAAACTTTTTAAATCCTTTTAATAAATAATCTAACTAAGAAATAACCCTGCAAATTATATTTCAGTTAATTACTTCAACTATGTATTAGTAGAAATTAAGTGTAGAACAAAAGTAATTAAAAGCATAATTTGCAAGTTTTGTATGGAGTAATTTAAGTTTTATATATTATTTACCACATAATTAATGTTAATTAGGTCTGTAAGTGTTAAACGTATAATTTTATACTTTGATTGAAGTTATTTATATTAAATGTTTAAAATTAAGGCATGAATAAATTGTGAACAAAATTATTATCATAAGCTGCAATAAACATGACTTTCAGAACTATAATAATAATAATAATAATAATATAGAAACTTACTTGATGGCCTTACACCAAATATAACAATTTGACTGGTGGAGGTTACCACTCTAAGGCTGGGTGGCCATGAAGTGCGGAGCTGAGTGGAATATTTAGATGGGTAGCTTTAAAATTTAAATATTTAGGCCTACTGTAATGGCTGTATGAACTACTATATTTAAAAATCATAACCGCATTAATGAAAGTTTGGAGGCGGGAGAAATGGCGTTTCTTTCAAAATCGAACCCAGACAGAGTCAAAGCTATACAAATTGGAGCCCCAGCGATATCGCTTTAGTCCACTTAGCACCATTGCGCTTTCAGTGGCTGTACTCGCATTAAAAACAATAGGCTTAGTTTTGCATGCATAATCTGCTTCACTCAGCACATCCGCTCCGCATTTGTGGTCATCTGGCCATTTTACAAACATTAACTGTTTAGGCGCGTTGGTTTTTTTAATTTTTTTACTATCCCAGAAAGTATGGAGATTGGGTAACAAATACCATATTTTTATGGATATATTCTTTTTTAAATCCACAGAATAAAAAAAAATTATTTGTACCTTATGTCTGTGTGAATCAAATGAATTGACTGACTGAAATTTCGCTTGTAAGTAAAGCCAGCACATAGTTTTCTATGAATTTTATTTTTTAAACTTGTTTTGGTTATTTTAATGTATTGGTTTGTTAACTACATGATTGTTCACATTTGAAGACATTTTTTCCAAAATTGATTACTTTTAAATCCTCTGTTATTAAAAATACCCCTAAAAATTAGCAAAAACAATTTTTTTTTATCAGCTCCAACAATTTTGATCATATTTTATACTCAAATGTAGTCCTTAAATACCTAAAAAATACTATAGATCTCTTTTTTTAAAAAAAAGTGTGGTTTTGAAGATATAAACTATAAAAGCAGTATACTTTTTCAAAATTGGTTTATCAGATTTTGACCATTTATGAAGATACAAAAATACAGTCAGTATAGCTGAGTTGAATAAAGGAAATATATAATTCATAAGTTTTTTTTTTAACTGTTAATGTATATATATTATATTTACTATTAGTTATATATGATGCGTTATGGAGTATGGATCATATGAACCAAATCTGATGAATCAGTTTGAACAATTAGGCTGTTGTTTTCAATAACATTAGAACCAATTGTAGGAGAAATTGCAAGCTATTAAAAAGTTTGTGATTTTTTGCACTATTTATTTGGTTTAAGTTAAAAGAAGGGTTTCAACCATCCAAATTCATTTACAAAGATAAAATAATTGCAGCACAGAGTTGTTCCTTGCTGACGTAAAAAATCAAAATTCCCTCAAATATTCTTTTACCATGACCTTTTCATAAATCAGATTTCACAATTATATCAGCATTAAAATCTTCATATATTAGCATTTTTAATTTTTAGCTTACATTGAAAACACGAAAATGTACTTTGACCCACTGTAATTCAATTTCTCAATTTCAACAGATTTTTGAAAATGTAAACTTAAATCGTAATTCATAGTTTTTATTGCTGATTATAATTGTGAAATAATATTTTAAAAATAATAAAACAAAAAGTTACAAATTTTTAAATTTTTGAAATGATCACCATTTTTCAAACTGTTAAACAGATCTTTCTATGTAATGAACTTACATAAGCAATTAATGAAATCTAGTTTTGGACCAAAATTGCAAACATGAGATTTGCAACACTCACACTAACACAAAATGTATATATATATAAATTTTAACAACCTTTCAAAAAGTGATATAGTGGTCACAAACTCATTTCAAGGTTTTAGGTCTGGGTCTCACCATAACTCTATTAACTCATTTTGCAATAGAAAATTTCTAATAACAAAATTATTAATGGCAGAATTTTTTAAAATGTTCTTCCAATAACCTTCTCCTATAAGAAAACAGAGAATTTGGTGGTTGATGTGGTAAAAGCACCGATTAGTCTGCTGTGTGTCTGAACTGCGCACCTTAAGGTTCTTAGTTCCAGTCACGGTTATTCCCATTACTTTCCCTTATTGTTAACACTGATCCCTCATCCTGATTAGTCTAACTGGTATAAAGTATGAACTAAAGAAAAATAGAAAACAAGTGTTGTTACCATATTTTGACCAAAGACAATGTTTGTACCAGTCAGTTGTGTATATTTGATGTGAAATCAATTTAAGAACAAATACTCAAGTTTGTATACTAAATGTTATAAAAGCCTTGAAACAGGTATCATTGGTCGTCAGAGGTTCCCATTTTTTTTCGGTTTGCGGCTCCCTAAATAATCGGACTTTTTACACAACGCCCTTAACGCATCAGATTTTTTCTAAATTTTTAACTTTCTTGAAAAATTTGAAAACTTTCCTTTTTAAAAGCGTTAAAGTTGTTAAAATCTTGGAATTTTGTCAGCATACATGATTATTGGCTGCTGACAACAAAATCGTTGACAACAAAATGTCGAGAATTTGAAATTCCAAGAAAATTGCCAAATTGTTTAATTGAATATTTCGCGGCGCCCTTATGACAGCACCATGGTGCCCTGGGAAGCTGCAGTGCACACTTTGGGAATCACTGGGTCAAGTTGTTTAAGAAACCAGTCAATTTCCTGCGTCTCTGAACTGCGCATCTCAAGATCTTGGGTACAAGACACAGTTACTGCTGTAAGCATTACCTGTTCTGTTGCACTTTTCAAAAAAATTCTAAATGAGGTTACATTTTTTCAAACTATACCTCCAAAACAGCTATCACCCTACAATCATTACCACCTTCTCAGATTCCATCTCTTAAATCCATAGTCTATCTATAGTCTCTTAAACCCATAGTCACATCAGATAAACTTAATTTCTTAACCATACCTTATAAGTCACTTTATGTTCCAAGTGTTTTATTCTGATAACTTTCTGTTACAAATATTTCTTATATTTACAATTTTGTACTGATGTGTTACACATAACAATATAAATTTTAAGAAATTATTGTACCACTTTATAATTTATGTTCTTCATACAAATATTACATGTTTATGTTTTCAGTGTTGTTATAATTTGTATATTATATGGTTATAGTTTATTGATATGTTATATTGATTGTTATCAGTTTTTAATTTACAATTCTAATATTAACTCTGTGCAATTAAACATGTTATCGACCAATATTAAAATGAAATAATTATTTCAATATTGTTTGAATGAATTCAATTTATACAAGTTGCGTTAAAATTGTAACATGTATTGATTCTAAGTTATAAACGAATAATATACAACAATATGCAGCTTGAAGTTGAACAGTGTTATATATAGCACCTTTTCCTCTGTTAAAATAGACATTGTATTTAATACTTGTAAAACCTGTTAATAAAGCAATGTAATTCATTATATTTAGGTTACTTAATAGTACTATAAGCCTTACTTTGTTCTACTTTCGAATTTAAAACTATAATCTCTAAAATTAATGACTGAATTATAACATCGTACCTTACTGGAATATTTACAAATGAAACTATAAAAAGCAGAGTATTTTATTTAATAACATTTACATATTAGAACTGGTCTAAATTGTCTTACCAATTCTACTTTGAGAACTGATTTGGTCAATAATTATTTTAGTCTTGGATACATAATAATTTAAATATAAAACTATCTTATATCTAGTTATTTATGAAAATAGAATGGAAAATTAGTCTGATTTCTCAAAATGTGATGAACCAATTTAAAAAAATTAAACTGATTTTTCAAGGGGTGTTTTTATAGCTTCTGAACTATATTTTTTGGGGGCTAAGTGACCTCAACATTTTTTAAAAGTACTTATGGACTACATTTTAGCAAAATGTAATCAAAATTGTTAGATCTGATTTTGAGTAAATCCAATTTTTAACAGTTTTTTTATCAAAAATGGCTTCAAAAAACTGAAGTCCCGAAATATGAGCAAACAATATTTGCATGCTAAATTTTATCAAACCCAGTTAATTACTTTATGCTCCAGTGGTTTTCACTCATGCACACATACACTAATGAACACCCAAGTAAAAACCAATTATTTTCATTCTAGAGACCTGAAAATATCTTTAAAAAATTTCTTACTATCATTTTTTCCACAATAATACTTTATTTATACTTTGTAGAGTCAGAAAGAAAAAGTGATACCACAAATAATATTACTTAATCTTAGTACTAAACAAATATTTGTGAAAATAAGCCATGACTCACATAAGATTTAACTTATCTGAAGATAAATACTGTATTGTACAATGACCTGCAGTCAGTTCTATGATAATATATAAAGCAAATTGTTCTACAGCAGGTCAAATTTTATGAACCGTGCAACAAGTTTAGCCATATTAAAAATGATTTAGGTTATCAGTACATAAAACAAAGACACTCACACACATTGACATAGCTAAACCTTGAAAAAAAATAGATTTACAGTTTGAAGTTGAAGTGTGATATAAAAATTGCAGTTTTTTTAATGTCTTGACAATGAAAAAAGGAGATGGTAGTATATCAGTTATTCTTGTAGTCATTGTAAGAGATAAGGAAATCTGCTGTTTTCTTCTTATTTGCATGCAAAGTAGATACTAATTTATTTAAGGCATAACACAAGTATGCCAGCTTCCAAAACAAAAATGAATTATTTATTTTAAACTTTGCCCCGTTGTAGCTATACCATTGACTACATGTAAAGTACCAGCCAAAATTAATAAGAGACAGTAGCAGAATATCTAGTCTACCAGTTTGAACAGTTCATGTGTCATTAATTTTTAACAGGAACTTTTGTAAGAAACAAATGTGAACGTTTCTAAATAAATTTGAATACCGGAGTTTAAAATGCAGATTTTAACACTGATTAATTTTGCTGCATATCAAAATTATAGAAGCTATTACAGAATCATTGTTGTGCCATGTTTTAATAAAACGTGGACCAAAATTACAAACTATAATACACATGTAATATAATTTTTAACTACTCAACAAAAAAAAAGATCTAGAACCAGGATTGAGACTCATGATGACCACTCCAATTACTCATTTTTCAAGGCAGATTTTCTAAAAATCAACTTTTTTATCTTAAACTTTATTAAAAATCTGAATTCACGGTCATAATAATTGTTAAAATTTGCATTAAGTTTTAAAATATCAATAAGTTCTGCATTAAGTTCTGCAATCTTCTGTTGCTATTCATTTAAAAAAAGAAGACATTATAGTCCTAATTTCACTTTATCTATTTAGTTATTAAAAAAATGTAAATAAATAATTTTGACATAAAAATATGGGTTTGTCAGTCAATTTTCAGCTCTCAACAGGTCACCTGGCTGTTTGTTGAATATTTATAATACTGAAGTGAGGTAATATTGTATGTTTTTATGGTCATTGTCTATGTAGTCAGGTGGCTACATACAAGCTTTTTTATGGCTATTTTTTAGTATGACTACACACAAGCTTATTTGAAATAAAATATCATTGTGTCAGTTTTATTTTCATGTTAATTATGATTCTTATACAAGCATAATATTTGTGTCCCCTCTAATACCAATTAGATTTAAATACAGTCTCTGGTGTATTTGTCAATATTGAATTTTGTGATAGAAAATGTAATTAAAGACATAACGATATCAGTTGTTTTACCCTTGAAAAGATTTACTTGCACTTCAAGGTGTAAAGAGAATAATTATTATAAATGCATTCAGATTTGTGAAAAAAATAACATTTTTTTCTAATTCTTTAAACTTGTATTTAAAACAGTAATTTTCATCCATCACATTTAATGTCCAACATAAATACCACCACTAACTTCTTACTTAATTTAATAAACGTTTTGTATTCCTATATTATTATTCCTTTTAAGGTGTATTATTCTATGATTTAGGCCAAGTGGCTGCCAATTGCGGAGCGGTGTTGTGCTGAGTGGAGCAAACTACGTATTCAAAACCTAACCTATCGTTTTTAATGTAAATGCAGCCACTGAAAGGAGCTCAGCGGTGTCATAGGTTCTGCTTCGCTTTCAATACTTCATTTACATTAAAAACAATAGATTAGATTTTGAATATGTAGTCCACTCCGCATTTGGTGACCACCAGGCCTTATGCTGAGTATGATTAAAAAAATAATTTTGTTAAATTATTATACATTTTTATACAGTGATGGCAATATGTTTTACAGACCAAGCATTTAGATTTGACAATATTGTTTATAAAAAAACAATAAAATTATTGCAATTTATGGATAGAAGATACATTTTGTATCTTCTAATTTAATGAATGAATTAAATACATTTTGTAGTGTAAACAAATCTATTGAGAATCTTTTAGGTTTTTTAGAATATAATTCAGTTCAGATATTTATCCATAAATAAACATTTAGCGAAAAATAACGAGAAGTTTTGCTGTTGCCAATTGTAGTTTTTAAAATATGCTTTAGTTTATTTTTTGTTTAAGTCTTGTACTGATGATGTAATTAAAAAACATGTTCCGATTAGTATATTTATATATACTTGTATTGCAAAATGTAATTACTCTAGCATTATGATAGATATGTGTAAAAAATATTATATCACTAGAGTTGAACAAATTTTTAAAATTGTTATAAATAAATATATACATATATGTACATATTTTTCTTAATTTTGGTTGTATTTATTTTTCAATCTTTGAATAAAGTTAGTTCAAGCGAAAATTTTCATTATTATTTTATTGAAAGTCACAATTTGTAAGGTATTTTAATTTGTAAAATGTGTATTAGTGTCCTGTATAATGTTTATTTCTGTATACAAAATATTTTTAAAATTTAGCACTGAAGAAAGAATTCTTTTGCACTATAGATAGATATTTATTAGACAGCAACCTGTTTTGTGTACTGGTGCAAAAGGGACAGAGATTAAGTATTAACTTCCAATTACTACCTTCCCTACATGCATGGGCTTGCCCTCTGAAGGTCGCTGTTAAATAAATCAACTACTAAACATAGTAATTGGTTTGTCTTCTTACTTCTTTAAAACAAAAATATATAAAACAACTGATTTCATACATTTTTTTAAAATTTTTCTATACATTTTTCATGTTACTTAAATTTGATGATCATGAAAAAATTGATCTTGAGATTTTGATGTATCTATCAGTTTGTCCTGAGTCCAAAAAAGCGGTTTTCATTTATATGTATGCCCGCCTTTGTGTCCGTTCACATCACTGGAAACAGAGTTGATCAACTGTGATAAAATCTGGCTTATAGGTAAACTCCTATCTGAGATACAATTTTAAAAAAAAATATTTTGCATATTTTTTTAATATAAAAAACTTTTTTACAGTCCTTCTGAGGTTGGTTGACAATGTTCTGAAAAGCAAAAGATATAAAGGTCAGCATTTTAAAGTTATTTTCTGAGATAATATAATGTTCTTATGCTTTCATCTGATTATTGATATGTGTAGAAGCAATTAATAAAATTTTCCCGGCTTAATTTTGCCCATAAAATACAGACATTAAATAACTTACACGTTATGGTTTATATAGAAGATTCATTTACTAAATACTACAATATTAACAATAAATATTTTTGTGAAACAACATAATTGTTAGTAAGTGTTTTAAAATATAATACAGATTTTGTTTATTGATAAAAAAATTAAAATTGTTACATAATCAGTTCATCGCAAGTTCACAATATTCAATGACAACAAAGCAATACTTCCTGTACATTATAAACATACTTCCTGCCTCTAACTGCTACACTGGAAAATTCAATGTGCGTTTGAATCTGTTTTAGGTTACTGCTATAGTATCATTTAATTATACTTGAATTACTGGTGATACTGCTTCTACTTAATGTAGTATCATCATGATACTATATTATTACTTTATAAAAAAAAATATTTTCATTAGCTTATTTACTTCCTCATGGTTTTTTAAAGAAATTATTAAAAAGTAGTTGGGTTTAAAATTGTTTCTTCTAATCTTATGTATTTTAAAACACCATTAATGTGTTCATATGTTTTTGTTCATTGAAATCTAAAAAAAACTAGCATTATTTATTTAGGAATTTCATTTGTATTTATTCACTTTCTTGGGAATGACTTTATTTAGGTAGGTTTGGTAGTGGTAGTAAAAGATAGTTGTTTTTTTAAGTAAATTTTTATTTCCTTTGTTGAATTAAAAAAAAAATACCATACATCTTATAGAAAATCTTCAATGAAGATCTAAGAGATAATTAGCTGTAAAGCAGCCAAACTAGTAAATTCTTTAGGAATACACACCAGATGTCTGTAACTTGTGAACTGGTAATGAAATGGTGAGCACAGTTAGGGGCTAGAGGGGTACAGAAGAAGAAAGAGGTATTTTGGTAGCTACAAGAATATTAAATATTTTTGTTTATGTTACTCCTTGACATTATTGATGAAACTATGGTTGTAGTACACATACACACACATCCCCAGTAGCACACATTGTTTGCCCAATGTTGGGATTTTTTCGGCCAAGTTGGGCAATGGTTAGTTAATATGCCAACAAATTATCCCCAATGGGCCAACGAGCTGTTTGTTTGCTAGGCCAACTGTTACATTCATGAAAACCTCTGCTGTTGGCCCAACATTAATTCTTAGTTGGCAGAAAGTATAAAATATATTTTGTTAAAATAAATATCTCGTAAATTAAATAGGGTATAATTATTCCAAAAGTTTAAAAATAGTGTCTTATTTGTTAGTATAATAGTATTTTATCGATGTTGTAAAATTTACTGCAAAGTGCAAGTGCACATGTTGACTTACACAGAATTGCCAACAACAGAACAAATTTCTTTTTAGCATAATTGTGAACAGAATAATATTACATCTTTAATTACTATACTAACAATAGTGTTACAATGATTAAAAATTTTTAAAATTCTCATTTTATTTCTACTTAAATATAATCATTTACTATGGATGATTTTATGATGTACTTATTATTTGAAATATTGCCAGCACTGTGGAAAAGTGAAAGTTTTACTTTATTGCTGGTTTACTTCTTTGTCACTGACCAAACTTAGTTGTGCGATCCTACATGAGTACAGTTATAGTTTTAATCTGGTGCTATAGTTTTTTTTTTTTTTTTTTTTGATTTGGCTTTTCACAATTGAAATTTAAATAAATGTTTGTGTGAATTTTGTCTCTTTTTGTAAAATAACCTTGTTTCAGTAACGAAATATGCCATGTTGGTTACTCAACTAACTTTCAATAGTAGGCCTAACCTTACTAATTACCAATATGTGTAAATTGTTATATTTTATTTAATTGATTAGTGAACGTAATAATAATCATAACTTCTCAACATTCTTAAACACATTTGAATACCTTTTCTTATCAAATTCAATATGTATTCTTACTCAAAATAATATGTACATTATAATATACAATTAAAAAGCTAAAGTAGGCCACATATTATATATTACTTCGAGTAAGAATATTCTACATTTGATAATAAACGGTATTCAAATATATTCGTGAATGTATAGAAAATTATGATTACTATTAAGTTCACTAATCAATTGAATAGAAATATAATACTTTGAACATGTTGGTAATTAGTAGGGTTACCATTGAAAGTTAGTAGGGTAACAGTTGGGAGTAAGTTGGGCCAACAATTTCATTGTTGGTTTTTGGTGATGTTTAATTGTTGGCCCTATGTTGGGATTTGGTTCGTTATTAATTGGTAGGCATTTGTGCCAATTTTAACCGTTGCCCATCCGTGTGTGAAAACAAAATACCAACAATGGGCCAACAGAAAATGCTACTGGGGATATATATATATTATTATTATTATTATTATTATCTGCTTATAGACCCTGTTGGATCATGCAAAGCACTCCGACTCATGTCTTGCTCCTTCTAATCCTCCACACCTCCCTCATCCTGTCCCCATGGATCTTCTTCTGCTCCTCCGTTTATTTTACTCCTGCTCTCTTTGGGATTTCATTCTCTGGGACCTTCCAACCGAGCATCTTTCTCCTGTATGCTTTCCTGTCTTCAACGTCTGTTTAGTGTATTTCTGTGTCATGTAGGTCTATTCTGACTTGTGCGATCCACAACGTTGTTGATTTGACACCTTGTATATACTTAAGGATTCTGTTGGCAAGTCTCGTTGGGAGTCTAATGATGTGTCCATAGAACCGAAGCCTCCTTCTTCTGATATCTGCTGCCAGGTTCGATATCTTCTCTGTGGTCTTCCGGGAGTGCAACCTGTATCCATCTTCTGTTAATCTCGGGCCAAGGATCTTCCTCAAGATTTTGCGTTCTTCATTCAAAATATCCTCTATGGTAGCTTTTGTATGGAGTGCTAGCGTTTTATATATATATATATATATATTTCTATAAAGTCTGAGTTGTACATCAGTGCGGCAAGGAATACGTGTTCATCAACTGACAGTGTACGACTGTTGAACATATAAATTCTTTCTGTACTTAACTTAATGAATCATAAGTTTCATATTACTACAAAAAAAAAAAAAAAAAATACTAAATTAATAAATTATATATTACAGCTTAACTAAATTTATTAAATAACATTTCTTACCTTTATGTAAAAATGCTCATTGTTATATTTTTCTTCTTTAAAAACTTCTTATAAAGGTCCTTATATATTTTTGGCTTATGGTAATACATTTAAAATAGGGTATTTTTTAAAAACATGATAATTTATACTGTAAATATATGATTCACAATGATATATAGTTTTATATCTGTATTAGTTTATTGATTATGAACAGGTACTTAAATCAGAAAGAACTTAATTCACATAACTGTATTCATTTACATATATATATAATATCCACAAAACAGTAAAAAAAGTAATAATTAATAGAGTACCCAAACTTTAAAACAATCAATCAGCTGATTGTATAAAATATGATTGATCGCCTCTACCAATTTTGATATATGACAAACAATATGATGCCTCTGCTATCCAATTTTAAATTATACTGCAATTTCACTTCCTTAGATGTACTTTACTGAATTTCCACTTGTGCAAATTTCATTGATATGAAAAGTTTGAATATGATCATACTTATATCATGTACCTTTTAATATTCAATTATTACCTTTTAATATTCAAATATTCTTAAATAATTTCAAATGTAGGGAATGTATCTTGGACTATTAGATGTAATCGTATTCTAACAGATCATCTAAACATTAATCCATAAGCACTAGAGACAGTAAAGTTTTTCTTGAGTCTTACCAACAATTGTTACAGCTTGATGTCAAGCTTTCAAACATTTCTTTACAGTCTGAAGAAATCTTTCAGCTTGACCACTGATACATGGATAGTGTGCAACACTTGTCTTATAATAATGGATTTGTAAAAATTCGTTGAATATTTGTGAGATAAATGGAGACCATTATCAATTACGTCTAATGCAATTATGTATTAAATTTTGAAATTGTGAATATTACGTTTACGTGTTTGATGCACCATTCAGAAGTCTTAGAGGTATATTACACAATCAAAAATATTTATCAAAGTTTTATCAAAGATATAATAAATACATTTGTCAAATTTCTTTAATCATCTGGGTTATTAACTAGAGATATTTTAGGGTTATGTTTACTCAAGTGCAATAGTTGTAATATTGACTTGTACTGCCATATCAAGAGCTTATCTTGCTATGGTGCTATTAAATAAAAAGAGGAAAATGAATAAAAAGTACATCCTTTGAATGGATGCAAAAGAGAAAGATACTAGGTAAATGTCACTCTTATTAAAAAAATGCATTTGGAAGATTGTGATACAAATAGATTTTTTTTTAATGTATTTTAAATCTAAGTTTTTGTAAGCATTAATGTGGATATTCCACAAACAGTCTTCCTTTTTATATTGTAGGATTAATTACTTTGTTTCAAAAGTTCATGAGAATTTCACCATAGTTTTAAATTGTATGCAATGAAAGAAAAGGAAGGAATAATGTGACACAAACAAGAAATTTTTTTTTTAATTTTATTTTACGCTACAACTAAGTAATAAAACTTATCTAGCAGCTTAAATCTAATAACAGTTAACTACTAGGCGGAATTTAGTCCACTGATTTAAGTCCACCAGATATCCACTGCGGGAAACAAAGTATCATCACTGCACTAAATCTACAGGCTTGGTTCTCTTAAGTCTCCTTATTACCCTGTTGGTACTTGAGATCTGGAGCACTGCTGGATTTTCGTGATTAATAAGCTTCTTTAAATGCTTAATTGCTGTAATTTTAATTTCCTCATTTACTGTGTTCATCTTTAAATCTCTGTGGATGTCATCATTCCTAATATACCAAGGGGCGTTAACAATTCCACGTAGCACCTTGTTTTGGAAGTTTTGTATAATTTTAATATTGGATTTCTTGGTGCAACCCCAAAGTTGTAAGCCATACCTCAAGATTGGTTGCAAAATTTGTTTATATAATAACAATTTGTTGTGTATGTTAAGTTGGGAACTTCGTCCAATCAACCAATACATTTTCCTATACTTAACAGCTAGCTCTTCTTTTTTCTTTTTGATGTGCGCTTTCCATTTTAATTTAGTGTTGAGTGTCATACCAAGGTACTTTGCCTCATTTGCATATGGAATAGCTTGTTCGTTTATGTACACTGTTATCTTCTTGATTTTTCTGTTTGTAAAATTTACATGAATTGATTTTTTTTCATTTAATTTAATGCGCCACTTTTTTGTCCAAGCATTAACTTTGTTGACCGAATTTTGTAGCTTACCAGTAGCTTCTTCTATAGTGCTTCTTTCGGCCAGAATAGCAGTATCGTCAGCAAAGGTGACCATTGTGGTATCTTGATTTAATGGTATGTCACTGGTATACAATAAGTACAGTACTGGTCCAAGAACACTACTCTGGGAACTCCAGCAGATATTTCTTTGAAGTCAGAGTATTCACTTCCATGTTTTATTCTAAACATTCTGTCAGATAAATAAGACTGTAGGATTTCACAGAACTGTTTTGGTAAGTCACGTCTTAACTTGTAGTAACAAGTTGATACATCATGCCAGACTTTATCAAAGGCTTGAGTAACATCAAGAAATACACTAGAGCATACTTTTTTTCTTTCTAGTGTGTCTTCTATTATTTTAGCTATCCTGTGTACCTGATCAATTGTAGAATGATTGTTTCTGAAACCAAATTGGTGATTTGGAATCAGATTTCTTTCCTTTAATATTGGGTTTAAACGGCTTAACAGCAGTCTTTCAAACACTTTTGATATTACTGAGAGCAGTGATATAGGTCGATAAGATTTTTTGTCATTAGGATCTTTTCTTGGCTTGAGAATCATTATAATTTCTGCTACTTTCCATTGTCTTGGTACATCTTTTAGTCTAACAACAGCATTTATGATATGCAAAAGCTTCATCAATGCTATTTTAGGCAGCTCTTTGAGAATCTGACCTGTTATTAGGTCATAACCAGGACTACTTGAAATTTGAAAATTTGAGTTTAAATTTTTTATTTCTTGTTCAAGCTCTTTGAGTGTTATGGGTTCAATTTCCATTACAATATTTTGGTGGTTTATTGTAATATTTTCCTCTGCTGTTAGTCTAGGGAATGGTTTAAAAAGTGTCTTCAAAGTGCTGTGCAAATATATCTGCCTTGTCTTTATCACTTTTTGCCCATTGGTTATTGTCTTTTCTAATAGGTGGTACTTGAGATACTGGCCTTTTAAGCCCTTTCGAAGCTTTCCAGAGTGAATAGTCCGTATCCTTCTCTGCAGTTAAATCCTGGAGGTAACGGCTGATGGTTTCATTTTTTACTTCATTAATCATGACTTTAAGTTGATTGCCCAGTCGATTTAATATAGTTTTGTCTTGTGAAGACCGACTATGTTGCCAAGTTTTCCGTGCCTTTTTTTTGGCGTTTACTAACTCTCTGACATCAGCCAAATAGACGATGTTAGTTTTACCGTTCATAGTTGCTTTGGTGGTTGGTGTATTCCTCCAAGCTGCACTCTGTATGTTACCCACAAACAGGTCAACTTCTCTCTCCAACTGTTCAAATGTTTTTAGAGGCACCTGTAGTACAGTAAGGCTTTCTACTACATCCCTAAATCCATCCCAGTTAGTTTTATAGTTAGTGAGCCTCGGTGGAATTTCTTTTTGCAGCATAGTTTCATTTATTGTTAAGCTTACAGGTGAATGATCTGATGAGAGATCGTTGTTATGTTCAACACTTGTAGAGTTTGTAGAGAATCCTTTAGTTACGAAGAAATCGATAACATCTGGCACTCTGTTGACATCAGCAGGCCAGTATGTGGGTATTCCTGTAGAATGGAAGTCACAGTTTACTTCCATTCCTGCTTCAAAAAGTGCTTTTCCTTTGATGTTAGTCAGTCTTGAACCCCAATGTGTATTTTTGGCATTGAAATCTCCGCCAATGACAAAACTGCTACCAAGAGTTTTGAATAAGTCTAAGTAATTGTTTTTTTGTAATATATATCGTGGAGGACAATAGATGGCCGTGATGTTAAATTTAGAGCTCTTAGTTTGCACAGTAACAGTAGTAGCCTGTATGGATTCAGATTCTATTTGTATATTTTCTGTGTGTTTTAATGACTCTTTAATAATTATAGCAGACCCTCCTCTTGCTTTGTTGGAAGGATGAATAGTGTGATATATTCTATATCCTTTCATTTTAATAAAGGATTGTTTAGTAAGATGAGTTTCTGAAATTAAACAAATGTCTATTTTTTCATTCCAAAGGAATACCACCAGCTCTTGCAATTTGTTCAGGAGCCCATTCGCATTCCATGTTGCAATTCTGAAAAAACAGTTCATCTATTTTTTCCTAGACTTATCTTTATCCTTTTTGCTCTCAAGTTTGTCCAATCTGCTGATTATCATTTTGTTTGTTTCGTTTTGTTCATCCAGTCTGCTAAGGATGAGAGCAAGAGTTTCTGTAATATATTTTTCATTTTTACTGGGAATAGCTTGAGTTACTTGTGCGAATGTTTTTTGGTTAGAGCAATTGGGTTCATTTTCTTTGAATTCCCCGTATCTTGCCCTGTTATAAAAAACTCTGGGTGTCTGCTGAGTTCTTTGTCTTTGTGTTAGATTTTCGTTGCATCGTTTTTGGAGCTCTTTGGCAACCTCACATCCTCTATAGTTGGCTGGGTGTGCTCCCTTGCAGTTGATGCACTTAGGGGTAGTTTGTTTATTTTTATCACAATTTTTAGTAAGGTGTTTTCCAGCACATTTAACACAGTATGGTTCTTTCTGGCAATATGCTTGGGTATGGTTAAATCCTTGGCATCTCTTACATTGTGGTATGAGTTTGGAATTTGTCTTTAACGGTTCCATTTTTACAATTAAATTGAGAATTGACTTGATTTCATAAATTCTCTTAATATTTTCTTTGTTTTCAAATGTTAGCATAAAAATAGGGAGTCCTCTCTTAACTACAGTTTGTTCACCTCTTACATTAACTTGTTTCTCATATCTGAGTATATTAACTGCATCAAGGATTTTATAACCTCTGTTTGCCAGATCTTCCTTTATATCTTCCACTGCACATGACGCATGGATGCTTCTAGCAATAACCCTTATTGGCCTATCATTTTTGTTTTCATACGTATACCATTGCAGATTATTTTCCTTCAGTTTCTTTGCTAGGGCTCTGTAAGTGTCTGAATCCCCCACATCGATTTTGAATACATTGTTATTCATTGTAGTAGCTTTGTATTCTTTGTCAGTCACTGATTTTAGTATAGATTGTAAATTCTTATTGTCTATTATTCCTGTCATGTTGATTGGTGGTGGTTGATGTTCTTTCAGTTGCTTCATTCTCACTTCATTTTCTTTTGTTTCTTCTGTCTTAGTTGTTAAATCTACAACTTCAGGTGAATATTCCGCTTTCCGTTTTTTGAGCGGTCTTTTTCTTTTAAGAATCCAGTCAGTTTCTCTACTTAATTCTTCTTCATCAGTCTGGTATTCCATATCTTTATCTGTAGTAGTCTCACTGATCCTGGTTTGTTCTTTTCTGGCACTTGAGCCTGTGTCACCTTTATTTCCTTTTTTGAGTTCCGCTATTTCTTTCTTAAGTTCATCACAAAGTACTATCATCTCACTAAGTTTGATCCGAAGTACGATGTTTTCTTCTTCAAGATTTTTATCACTTTCCGAACTCTTTGGAGGAGTTCTAGCTATCATACGACTCCTTCTAAATGGACTATCATTAAGCAATAGTTGCCCCCCAGAATCCTTGGGACCGACCTCCTCAGAGGGTGGATTTTCCAGTTTACCTGGTCTGCCACCTGGGGTATTATTATCCGTTTGTTGATCCATTGCTCATGACTTGAATTTGGACTCTTCTGTAAGGGTTACCATACCTAAAAAGAAGCTGATGGAGAATCCTCAGCCCCCCCCCCAGCACAGATCTGCTCACTGACCCAGTTTCCACCGGGTTACTCAGCTTAACAGGGGCACCTCTAGTAGGTTAAGTGCTGGAGTTGGAGTGAGAGAGGCTAAGAGAACTCTCTTCATGAGTACTTATATTACACAAACAAGAAATGACAAAATTTTGAGGTTATACCTACATATTTTGAAAAACTTTGTCAAATATTACAAACATGTCAAAGTTTGATAAAACTGTCAGTTCTTCAAAGTACCATCAAATTTCTTTCATAAAAGACCTTTGATTGAAGAAATTTGGTAATGTAATATGCCCCTTAGTCTGATATAACCTCAATCCACTTAATTTATGTATCAGGGACAGTGAAGAATAAATACATCAAAAGGAACATAATTATTCATATGACTTTATTCATTTATTTATATAATATATCCACCAAATAGTACAAAAATAATACCCAAGTCAAACAATAAATTAGCTGAGAACCAGATGAGTATAAAATACATATTACATATTTATAGGGCTATTATTTTGGTTTTTTTATAAATCTATTTTGGTCACAATATATTAAAAACGTACATCAGGGACTCGATGGTTGATGTGGTAAAGCACTGGTCAGTCAGCTGTGTCTCTGAACTGTGCACCATAAAGTTTTTAGTTCTAGCCGCGGTTACTCCCGATGCTTTTCCTTTACTGTTTACGTTGATCCCTCAACCTCATTATAGTCCAACCACTTTGTAAATGGCCTGCACGAGAATTTCCCGATAGAATTCTCCTGCAGCTCCTTCCAACAGTCTGCCAATCTGAGTCTACAATAGGGGTGGGTGTTTCTGCTATTATTACAAAACGTCAACAAACTGTTTGTTGAGGAAAAAAGCTGCTTTTAAAACAGTTGAAAAAAACAGGTTTAGAAAACTGAAACTCAAAGTTATATTAGCAGCTAAAACATAAAGCACATACATTCAGTTTTCTAAGACTACTTTTTCATTCTCACTGTCACCATGTCTTTAACTGTTTTTGATGATATAATCATTATTATGTTTAAATAACGTACAAAGCATTTAGAAAGGATAAAAATAATCCTTATAAGTGTAGTAATAATTAAATTATATTCTCAAAACCTAATAGTTATGTAAGCCATTTTATATTTACAAAATGCAATGAATTTCTAATAGAAGCATTCTTTTTTTTACTTAAAAATTAAGTAGGCCTGTGCATATTTACCAAAATGCAAACAATTTAGAATATTTTTAGTTGATTAAATAAATTATTGATGATTGATAATAAATATAAAAATATGTTTAAATAAAATTAGGCTCTGTATTTACAAAATGTGTTACTACAACTGGCAACAAAATAGAGATATATGTTGATATTGACCAAACAGTTCTTATTACACTACAAGCAATTAAACTTTGAAATAAAGGGAAAAAGCATAAAAGCAGGTAGAAGAAAAGCAGTTAGCAGGAAAACAGTTTTAGCGCTTGCGGCAACGTTCGAATAGAACGTGGGTGTGGTAGTGGGGAAAGTCTGATCCTTGTTTAACAAATCATAAACCAGTCGAAATCCAACAGCTTGTTTCCGCAGTGTGTCGTTTATAGGAAAACAGTTTTTTAACAGTTTGGTGTTTTCTGCCCCACCACTAGTCTACAAACTGTTACTACTCACTGAGTGACAGTGAAGGAAAAGGAGGAAGCTGTTATGAGAGAGTGAGGATTATTTCTCTCTGCCCCACTGGTGCTCTTAGCAGGCCGTTTTCTAAGCGGCTGACTAACTGGCATAAAGTATAGACGCTAAGAAAAAAAAACTAACACCATATTACCAATTTAAAACCTATATATCTACTAACTTGATTCACCTTTAAAAACGCCTCCACTTTTTAAATTTGGAAGCTAACTTTTGAATAATTCAATTTATTTTTAACTAAATTCTAATTTCAATTGCAAAAATTTCCATTTAAAAACTATTGGAGTCAATTGAGTAACTAACATACAAACATTGTTTGACTAATCTATCAGCTGATAATTTTGTAACTAATAAACAGCTGTTTCTTCATTGTTTAAAGGAAGTGCAGTATTATTGGCCAATGCACAGTTCAATGTCTCATGTCATTCAATGTTATAATTTTAAACACATATAGTAATTCGTTATTTCAACCTTATCTTTTCATATTTTAGTTCTTTTGATAAAATAGGTGAGCACTATTATAATTATCGGTCTGTGTATGGTTACTACCAACAATTAGTCTGTAAAATAGTTGGATCTTCCAACAATGTTATAATACTGTTATAAACCTACATAATTAGGTAGGTTACGGTAACCTTCATAATAGGTTATGAAACCTACCAATAATTGAATTAAACTTTTATAAATTCTTTTTATAACAAGGTTTTATACTATCAGTAATTTTCAGTATTAGTATAATGTATAAAAACAATGTGTAACATACTATATTATAAACAAATCAAATATTATAAACAAATCAAAAATTATAAAATAACGGGATAAAAAAAAAAAAAAAAAAAAAAAAATAAACATATCAAATTAAAAGATTTCAAATAATCTATACATATATATATATATTGTTGTTTTTATAATATCAATTAATACCATAGTATTTCTTAAAAAATATAACAGCTGATGGAACCCTTGAAATTTGTTAACAATAGGAACGAGAAGCACATGACTTGTCAGTTGACAAATCAGGACAGTTCTAGTTTCTGGTTTCAGTTTATAGTCTTTTCAGTGTTGTCATTGTCATTAGTTTGTCAGATGGAGTGGCAAGTGTTGTGTGATATTTAACTCATTAAGTGAAGACAAAGATAATGAATCATTTATTGGTTTTGTTGCAGTAATTCGTTAGTATGTTGAATAGTCCTGTTCTAAAGAACTCTTATTTATCTTTTTGTAATATAAAATAATAGTCATTTATTTTTAGACTGACATATTTTTTGATAATGAGTTATCCTGATATAAAAAATAGGCTTAGTTCAAGTGAATCCAAAGTAAGTTTATTTTTATAACCTCTTTAACTTTATGAATTATAAATGCTTATTATGAACCAATACATAAATATATTTAACATTTATATATATATATATATATATATATATATATATATTATATATATATATAATATTAATGATAAGAAGGTTATAAGGACATTAAATATATAGTAGTGACACACACACACACACACACACACACACACACATATATATATATATATATATATATATATATATATATATGTGTGTGTGTGTGTGTGTGTGTGTGTGTGTGTGTGTGTATGTGTGTGTGTGTGTGTGTGTGTTTATAAGTTGTATCACTAGAAGATTATGAGACCTTTTTATTTTATTAAAACCTAACCTTAAATTTTTATTTAGAAGTATACAGTGGTACCTAAAGTAACTTGATTTGTTTTAGGGTGACATGAATGAAGGACTGAGGTTAAGAATTTCTCGAAATCGAAATGTCAGTTTTCTACCTAAACATTATGGAGGAAGAAAAGAAACTTACAAAGCCCCACTTCCACTATCGTCAACAGTATTTTTATCAGTGTTATACATTCTTGTAATAGTTTATGTGATTATAATAGAAATGGAGAAAAGATTACCAACACCACTAATGATTGAAGATGAATTTAACAATCCTGGGCGCTTTATTTCTGAAAGAGCTCTAAATCATGTGCTCAATTTAACAAGTTTAGGTCCAAGGCCTACTGGTAGCTTTGAAAATGAAGTTTTAGCTGTTAACTTTTTATCTCGTGAAATAAATTCAATATTTACAAAAGCAAAAAAAGTGCACAGAGTGTCAATGGACATACAGAGAACAAGTGGTTCCTTTCCATTAGAATTTCTTGATGGAATGACGAATGTTTATAGGAATGTGCAAAATGTAATAGTGAAAATTGGTCCAATCAAATCTTCACCACACAGTTTATTACTTAATTGTCATTTTGATACTGTAGCTGATAGTCCTGGTAAGAAAATTATTTTATTTAAATTATGATTATTGTGTAATTAACTTAACTATATTATTTATATTATGAAGACATGGTAATACTCTAGAATAGCGTGACTATAAATTACTTTTAAATAGAGATATACTTAATAGGTTTTTAGACATAAGTAATCTATTTAAGTTTACACAACCTAAGGTTTACACAAGCAAACAAAATGGTGATTACAAAGAAAGCAAACACCATACACTTCAAAATGCTCGAAGTTAATAAAAACATTTAGGTAGTCCAACAGAATATGTATAACAAAAGTGTAGTATTTGTATTAAAATGCATTAGGTCACTAAATTAAGTTTTTTTTAAAAATACAAGTACAGCCAGTTTGAATTAATTAACATGGTTTGTTACACAACTTATTACATTAACTAATCACATTTTGTTACGCAACTTATTTACTGTGGAATTGCTACACCAACATATTTTAAAAATTGTTTTTATTTTACTCAGGAAAATGAATACGTGCCTACTTTTAATATTAATTTTAAAAAATAATAAAATAAAAAGACAAATTTGTTGCCCAGCTTTCCTAGAAAAATCTTACGATATTAATGTTTTTTAAAATTTTTAATTGACTTTTATTTTTAGGTTGCCTACATTTTCGAATGTAGGATATGTAGATCTAATTGGCTAACTGGTACAAAAATGTAAAATTAGTAGGTTCAGCTGCAGGAAATAAATGATTTAATTTGCTTGGCACTGAAGCTTACACATACATCAAGTGATGTGGACATTTTATAATATTTATTTTATACTTTATACTTATTTTATTTATTATTTAGGTATTTCTGCACTTTGTGAAAATTATTATATTACCGATTAATAAAGCAGAAAAAGTCCCTAAAGTGCAATTTTATCATTATTTGTTTTGTTTTCTGTCTTTTCACTTTTCAAATAACCTTTCAGTCTTATTCCTTCAGCATTCCAATATTGAGTTATGTTTGGAGTTATATTTTCAGCCTTGATGTTTAATTTAATGTTAAGTAACTTACTCCTTTAATTTGGGTTAGTGGTTACAGACTCAAAGGTCTTGTACTCAATTCTCAAAATGATAACTTAATAGGATATTCTTTTCTGTTAGGCCTTTTTAGCTTATGCCTTAAGAAAACAGTTTCGCCAATTTAATATTTTTTTATAGTAACTGTTATGTAGCCTAATTCATAAAGTATTCATGCAATCCTATAAAAAATCTTTTACTTAGGAATTAAAGGTGATTCTTAGACAAATCTTACAATTTTATCTTCTTAACATATATTTTTAATTAGGGAGAAATAGCAATTGATTATTGTTTAATTCTGTCCCAAAAAGAAAACTTTTTCTCAGAAAACCTCAAAATTCATCATTTCACACTAACTTTTTATTACCCTAAACCCTTTATTCTACAGAGAAGTATTTCTTACCTTCCACGCTCACAATATTTAAGTGGTAAGCCAAATTAATATAAAAATGTAAAGTATATATTACATTTTAATGGAAAGGTTGGGAATCCCTGATCTTATAGTTTGTACATAATAATATCTAGGTAGTATTATCCATTTGTAGAAATGTTTCATATTTCTGTTATAAACAAAAACAGTTTTCTCTTAGCAGTTTTTGATGTTAAACATAAGAAATAATGTTGTTACTTCTGGCATTGCGGAAAAGAGGCTTGTGAAATTATTATTTATGTTTATCATAAAAGATGATTGCTGGGGTAAAGACATAATCTTCTGTTGTGACAATCGTTATTCTCAAAATAACAATAAATTCTTTGTTTATCGTTATGTCTATACTTATACTGCATTCAGCCTTCGAATATCCAATCATTCATAAATATTTAATTGCTGGATAGTCACAAAATGAAGGTAATTCATTAACCATATTTGTTAAGAAAAGAAAAGAGTCTTAAAGAGCTGCTTATTTTTTCCCCAGTTGATGTGCAACAGAAAACTGGAGTCTCGTATGTTCTCAAGGAAGTGGGAACTTTAGAGTTTTTTTATTTAATATTTCTTTACTCTAAAATGGTAATAAATTTCACTAATAATGCATAAGGTAAAAAATTTAAATAATGGTTAAATGTTAAACTCTTCAAAGCAAATAAAAGTGAACCATTTTCACTATGTCATAAACTTAACTTATGAAAAAAATAGTTTAAAAAAATAAGAAATCAGTGTCAGAAATAGGCAGTGTAGACCATTGTTAATAATTCAGGACCTTTGCAGACGTAATATATTTGCATTAGCAAAACAAAGAACCCTTTGTCTTTGTGCCTCCAGTGCCACACCAGAAGTTTGTAGACACTTTTTTTGAAAATCTTAAATCAGTAGAAAGTATGCGTGAGTCAGAAGATCTATCAAATTATGATAATAACAAATAAGTAAATAAAATTACGTAAGACATGTTGCAGAAAATATTTTCGTACCTCATTCGGTAGTAATTTTTTAAATAAAAAAATATGATATAGAAATTATAGAAGTAAAATTATATCTTGTTATGTATAATTTATTATTGTATTATATTGTTTTTGTTTTAATGTAGGCTGTGTAAGGAAATAAAAACCAAAAAAATTCAAATTTAATATTATTAGAATTACATTTTTTTCTGTGTGGTTAAATATAACAAAGGTAGTTATATTCATTTCCAATATTGTATATAATCAGGTACAACAAATAAAAATTGAAAATTAAGGAAAATAAATAATATATTTTTACATATTGTAATCCATCATATAAACAACAGATTTGGTAAAAAAAAAAAAAAAAAAAAAAAAAAAAAAAAAAAAAAAAAAAAAAAAAAATAGTGCAGTGTTCACATAAATACAAATTATATCAAAGAAAAGTAGAAGCAAAATTTTAAAACTGCTGTGATGTAAAATCATCATTTTGATGTAGCACAATAGAACTAAGCCATTGAAATGATAGTTATGAACTTCTGTTTACTAGCATATATTTCTGAAGATGATTGCTATATAACTGAAATGTACATCACAGTAAAGTATTTTTTATTAGTTTGATATGAGTTGTTTCATAGTTTTGTTGGTAGCAAAGTAATTATTTTTTCTATCCCAAAATTGTCCATGTAGGTTAATATATAATACTTGGTAATACTAGGGTCTGTATGGCTTTGTTAATGTAACCCTAAAATTCAGAAATAGGTTTTCACCCATAGATTGAAAATTACATTAGTTTATTGTTTTGAATTATAACAATTCATGAAGTTAATTCATAATTTTGATATAACTTCAACGTTTCATCCATTTGTTTCTTGTCCTATGAGTTTTAATATTTAATTGTTTGATTCTAAGCTGGTGGATGTTCTAGTGACTAGTGCTGTACATTAACAAGAGACAGGATTCAGATTTAGTTTCCGAGAGTGCCCAGAAGAGTTCTGTATAGTGTTAACCCAGCAGTACAGGGTAGATTGGGAAGTTGTGATTGGTAACAAACTGGTTTGGAATGCAAGAAATATGGTGATAAACTAGTGTAGTCACCAATAGCCATATGAAAGGGATAGTTCATGTGTGGACTGTTGTGTGATAGAGTTAATGATTCTGAAGTATCAGTAGGTCCATATATCATTTGTGTTCTGAATCCCAGACACCCGTTATTGTTGTTGCTTGGTATAGTGTGGAAAACATATTTAAGGCAGTCTTATTCCTAGTTGACTTCAAGCTGTGTTAAGAAAAAAGTGGATAGCGTACTAGGCTTTCACCCCAAGGCCCCGGGTTCGATTCCTGACGAGGGCTTGACATTTTCATACGCTATAAATCATCCCATCATCTGCATTAGCCCAAGTGTGCACAATAGTCCGACGTTAAACACCAGAAAAAAAAATCATTTCAATGAAAACAAAAAATCATGTCTTCCAGACACAAAATTCCAAAAGTAATTTTTCTTATCATTTGTGTGAAACTATCACCATCATAGTCAGCCTTAAAATTTGCACATTAAACTTCCAAGTTACATTAAAAATACATAAATAAATTTTGATTCTGATAAATTCAAATTAATTTTAATGGATTTCGAACATTCAGAATTTATGCAGTTTATAACACAGATTACGATGGTAAAATCAGATACTCTAAAACATTCTAGACAAAAAAAGTTATGAATCCTTAAAGATTTTGTGATCAAATTTTGCTGGATAACAAACACTTATCCAAACAATTACAAAAATCAGTTTTTGTGCCAAGTTTGAATCAAATCAGACTAGAATTGTGAACATGACTGTGCTAATACAAATAGCTCATTTTCCAGTGGAAATTAGCTAACAATCTTTACCTTTAAAGCATATATAGTTATTTAAAAAATTTCATATATATTTTGTATAACTGTTGTAAAAATGTAGTAATTTCTTTATAGTTATAGTAAAAGTATGGTAATTGTTGTAGACAGTGAAAGTAGTAGTATTTTAACCATTTTTGTATATCCTACCTAAATGTCTTAAAATTATGGAAACAGAACAGAATCATAGAGGTAAAATAAATAAATAAAACTCATTCCGATGATGTATAATTTTTTTTTGAAATTAATTAAATATTAAAATGAAGTTTTATAATTTCACAATAGGCCTACCTATGTTAACTTTAGGCTTAGAGCTCTTTGTCTTTATCTGTAAAATGATAATACATTACTGTCAAAGATAAAAACTTAGTATGCTTAAAAATATGTTGCTCTTATATTCAACATGTTATAAATATTTATATTCAATGTCCCTTATATGCTTTTTATATTCAACATGTTATAAATATTTAAACAATTCTGTCAAAACATTAACTTATTATTGTTTAAATTATATTAATGATATTCAAGAACCATTGCTGTAAGGCCTAAAATTTAATCCCCTTATTTTTGTATTCAAATTTATTACTTTAGAAACAAAGTATAGCTTATAAAATTATTTTATTTTAAAGATGATAAAAATCATTGATTATATTCACATCTTAAAAAAAGTCACAGGTTTTTTCTTACTATTTTAAAATCGTACTATTGTAATCGGCATTCAAAATCTGCACAAATTAGCATTTTAAAATTTCAAAAACTATTACAATTTTAAAAAAATATTTGACAGTAATCAAAGGGAAATGTGTGATCCAAAACTTGAAAACACAGGTAGCCTATACCTCTGAATTCACAGAGTAGTGGCTTTCTAATCCAATGAATATTTAAACCACTTCATTTGTTGAAGTTTTAGCACAGTGATAATATTCTATAATTGATTAGCATTACTAAGAAGTAAACAAGTAATTATAGTGGTTAGTTCAGACTGCACTAATAAAAAGTGGGTAGTTTTAATATGTCATTTGTATATTTATCTTTGCATCTGTAATGGTTTTACATTGGGTTTAATTAACAGTGTATCACAAATTTAATTAACTATAAACAACACTTTTATCTTTTGTCTTTGTTTTACTTCATTCATTAAACTTCATATTTTTAAACATGCTAGGTCTGCTGTATTGGTGATAAATGTAGGCTATGTACAACATTGTATTTTAAACATGTTTTATTATATCCTGTGTAAGAGTGTTGTAGAAACACTACCTTTAATATAGCTAACGTGAAACGAGGTGAAGTCCAGGTAAGAGCAATTCTGTGACGGAAAGGAGCCCTAATAGTTTAATACAATGCTTCATCTCGTTCTGCAACAGTTGTAGTTGATAGAGTTGTAGTTGAACAGTTAACTAAAACTCCGACTTCTAAGTTCTTTTTAATTTAAGTTACTACTGTTGGTTTTTTTCTGTTTTTTGTATTTATCTTTTGTCTTCAAGAAATTTACAAAAAGAGAAAAAATAAATAAGGCTTTACTTTAGAAATAAAAAATTTTGATTCCTTAGTTTTAAATATATAACAGATTTATACTAGGTAGTTGTATATTTAAATAAAATGCACAAAACACACAAATGGTTTTCAAACATAGATTGCAGAATAAAATTTTTATTGTTTTTACCTTGATGCATATTAACAAAATTTATAATAGAGAAATATAAAAAATATGAATTATCACATATGAAATTAGAATTTGAAAAGTCATAGAGATTTCAAAGTTGAATTTCTTGTTTTGTTGAGTTGAATCTTATAAAATAAATGAGTGATTTATTTATGTTTTAGAAACATGATTTCAGAAATAAAAAAGGCAAGGCAAGACTTCAATTGGTGGTTTTTACTTTTCTACCATTCTGGAAAGGAATATTTTTAAAACTTTTGAAATCAAATTGCATTTATTATTTATAACAAACATATTTTTTTATTGGTATTCTTCGAAGTGTATAATATACAGAGTCCTATATTGCATTCATAGCACTCAAATGTACTGTCTTAACAGTTTTATGGTCTTATCTGTTTAATTGCACTTTTGTAAATTTCTCTTCTCTCCGTCATGTACTTGCATTGGTTGTATTAAGTACTGCACTGTCAGATGCAGGGGGTTGTTCTTGGCATTGTGTAACGCTGATAGGAACACAACACAGAAATAACCTTACTCTTAACTGAATACTCAAAACACCAGCAGGAAGAGTTTTTGTACAAATATTTTGATGAAGGTGTTATGTGAACATCCAAGCTGCGTAATTTTTCACGTCAACACCTGACTTGTTTTGCATTCCAGAACTAACTGTACACTTTGCTGATCTTTATATTTCATGTTTAAAAAATATTTTAGAATTAAATTATTATATTTTACAGCTACCAAAAATACAAAAAGCTGAAAACGGATTTTTTTTGAATGTATACATGAAATGTTTTGGAACAGAAATACTCTTTTAAGAACTGAACGTAAAGAATGTTCCTGAACTTCTAAGCAATATTTAGCCTTATTTATTAAAGATTAAACATGTTTTAGTAATAATTTTTCTGCTTTTGCAGGAGGCAGTGATGATGGGGCCAGCTGTGCAGTCATGTTAGAGATCCTAAGGATTATTTCACAGTCAGACCAGCCTCTAATACATAATATAATATTTCTGTTCAATGGAGCGGAGGAAAATTTGATGCAAGCTTCACATGGTTTTATCACACAACACAAGTGGGCTAAAGAAATCAGAGCTTTCATTAATCTTGAAGCTTGCGGAGCCGGAGGCCGTGAAATCCTGTTCCAAGCTGGCCCAGAGAACCCTTGGCTTATGCAGGTTGGTTGTAATCATTGTGTAACATTACTAATTATATAAATAGTAACATTTTTTAGTACTTACATCATTCTTGAAATAACTTGTTAAGCCATTCATTATTTTTAACTGGTGTTAAAGAGAGTAGAATCTTGTTGTTTCTTTTTTTCTATGTAACAGGGTTAAGGAACATGTTACCTGACTGGACCTGTACCCTTAGAACTTGTTACAGTAAAATTTCCCTTTTATAAAATGGAAACCTGGATAAATGGAAAATAAATTGCAATGGATGTACATACACCAGTATTAATTTAACATCTTAAAATGGAAAACTGTCTAAAGCAGAAATGGAAATTTTTGTGGATACCATTTTTTTATAAAATGACCAAATTAAAACACATAGTTACTATATTACTGTAATATAGTTGTTTTTTTTTTTTTTTTGTACTATACTAAACATGGCATTATTTAGCAGAGTGTACAGGCACTGATGGGACAGTTTCTAGGAATCATAACAAATAAATTAAAAACATACAGCTTGAGAAACTGTGGGTGAACAATAAATATTGTGATCACTTAAATTGTAGATGTTTTCAGATTTTTAGAACCAAAAACACACATAAAAACATGTTAAAGTTACTTGCTTAAAAAATGTTCTCTCGTTTGTTATTAAAACAGAATTAAAATATTATATTTATACAAGGTTTTGGAAATAAAAATTGAACAGAAGAATCAATTACCAGTGGAAAAATATTTACAAAACTAATTTTTAAAAACACAGACTTTGTAGTTAAGTATTACAGATTTTGTAGTTTCTGTCATTTTGCAATAGTATGGCAAACAGAATTGAAGAATATTCAGTTACAACACTAAATAAATAGTGTAACACTGTCCACTGGTGGGAACACATGTTTGCCTAACAACAGGAGTAAAGTTTACCACACTGATTAGATGTGAAATTTCCGAGGTTTTTCAGGTAGTAGACACGTTCTAGTTTAGCATACAATCAAACACAGTTACTTTATTGCAGAGGCATGTTTTACTTAATAGGGTTGTCGAATAAATGCCTTGGCAAGATGGTTTGGATTTGCCTGTTGCTAGTTAGGCAACCAGAAAACAGTATTTTAGTATAGTTCTAATGGAACTATGGAAAGAACATGTTGCTTTAACACAGTTGCTCTGACCTTGTCAGAGACATTTCGATTTACTGGCCTTTTGGGTGGTAGAAACCCTTAAAATTTCAAGCAGTTTAAGCTGAGGGTGAAGTAACTTTATTGAAAAATATGTATGAAAATATGGAGAAAGAAAAAAATATCTTAAAACTAAAAGTGTTTATAGAATGAAATGAATTTTGCATGCACAACATTTAGTTGCTCAGATACATCGTCACGTGAAATTGTTAAAGTATTCAATAAACATTATTTTGTTTTTTTTTAACCCATGAAGCAGACTTTTTTTAATTTTGCACAGTAACTTTAGTTACAAATCTATTTCATACTTTACTATATGAACAATTCAATTCAATTTTGAAAATTTTTGAAATGTGGACTAATTATTTTCATCTTAATCAGGTTTTTAAATTGGGATTTGTCATGCAGTATAAAAGTTGGCTCATTTCCACCAATTCAACAATGGGTTTATAATTTAATTGAAAAAGTTATGAAATTTGAAAGTTTTTATGTCTCATTCTGTTATTTTTTCATTTAAGGCTTACTCTGAAACAGTACCTTATCCATTGGCTTCGTCATTGGCTCAGGAAGTGTTCCAGAGTGGTTTAATACCAGGAGATACTGATTATCGCATCTTCAGAGATTTTGGCAATTTGGCAGGTAATTAAATATCATGCTTTCCAAAAAATTCTTTCTCCTTCTATCCTTTGAACCAATGTAAATGCAATAATCTCACATTAGTCTCATTAAAACCAGTTAATCAAAATTTGATAATAATTCATAACTGAAGTCGGTGTTCTAAATTTGAAATAAAACAAATTTACAGTTCTAAAATAAATAAATATAAAAAACAAACTAGATTAAGGTCAGAGTTTGTTCTTGGATTTTTTTGTTTTACTTCTGTAAATTTCTTTTATTTAAAATTTGCTGCAATGACTTGAGTTGTAAAGCTTCATACATAACCAAAATTTGATTAACCGATTTTTTGATAATTACAAAAGAGAATTTTTAAGAACTACATCAAGCCATATGTTTTGTTTGGCTGCTTACAGACTATGTTTTTCAAAATCATTAAAGCTAATTTTGAGGAATCTGGTATTAACAGTTTGTTTACCAAAAAATGGTGCAAAAAAGTGCAATAGTACCAAGATGCAAAAAAAAATAGTATAACAATTTCTAATTCTATCAAAATCAATTTAGTCTCCAACACACACACACACACACAAGATGTAATTTCATAAGCAGTTAAATTGACTCTTCATTCTTCAAATCACAAAAAAATAGCCAAGGTATGCATGTGTCAGTATAGGTTACTGATATAATCTTATCTCATGGCATTGATTTTTTTTTTTTTTTTGCTCAGTAAAGTTGTCTAGGAAGCTTTACCTGTTGCTTGAAGTTAGTGTTGGACAAGGTAACCTTCACTGTCTAACCTACCATAGGTGTATACATTTTAACTCACATTATTTTAAAAAAAGAAGTTTATAAAATTAATTGTGTAAAAAAACAGAAACGTTCTCACGTACAATTATTTCTCCAAAAATATGCTACTGTCAAAAACATTTTAAGTAATTTCTCAAAATGCTTTGATCAAATTTTGGTCAAATGAAAGAAAAACATTCAATGTTATTGTTTATTTAATTAATTTTTTTTCTAATGTATTTTCTCCTACTTCATAAACTTCTTTGTTTAAAATTTAATACACTGACTTGTTATGAAACTTCGTTTATTACCAAAATTTTAGCAAAATATGATGAATTTGATTTTGAGTAGTAATCAGACTGAATTTTATGTTAATGGTAAAAGAACTTCTTAAACCAGGTTTTTTTAAACTGAAGGTACACTAGTTAATGATGTGTAAAAAAATTATACTATAAGGCAGTTTTACCCTTACAATATCACAATCTTTTATTATTAAAAAATGTTAAAAGTACACAATCAGTAAATACATTATTTATTTAAGTTTTTTTTTAATTTTTTTAAAAATTTTAAAAATTTTACTTCATCAAAATTTTGGAAATATTGGAAACTTGTTATTTATAAATATAGAAACTTCAAAAACAGACTAACTTTTGTATTTTGACTACACACATTAAAAAAGGTTTGTAATTAATTCATAAAGGTTATTTGTTATATAGGTTATATTTGTTGTTTACTATACATTAAAATGATTTTATCAGCTGTTTAATTAAGATAACATGTTGATTGGCTACTTGTTATAACTCCAAAATAACTGTAAAACTAACTGCAATGGTTTTTGGCATTTACGTTATCAACTTTCATTAACTACATTTTTTAAGATTTACTAGATATTGTACATGTTTTGTAACATGTGTGATGTTATAAAATGTAAGTGATAAGTTTCTCAGGAGGCCGGTTTAAGCCAATAAATGTTATTTGATCTGCAAATGTATTTTTCATCTGGACTATTCACAAAATCCGTAAAGATAAATTTAAATAAACCCTTATACTATTTAGGCCTATACTATTTTTTAGTTTTCAAGAACAGGTATTGAAAAGAAGGTGGGAAATGTTGTAAACGTCCTTGAAAAGAAAAATACTTAGGCAAATATCTGGAAAGCATTAATTACATGGAAAGAAGATGAGTAAGGAACTTACACAAGAAGTAACCGAATGTGGATGCATAAAATGGGTGAGACCAGTAATAAAAAAAAAAAAAAAAAAAAATTAGTATGATATAAAATAACTGAATTTACAAATTTTGTTATTTATTTTATAAAGGAAGTTCTTTACAACAGATAAAAAATATATTAACCTTCAACTGTGTTTTTTTTATTTATATTTTATAGTTTCATTGATTGATTCTTTAGAGGTTATGGGGTTTGGTGGCTGCTATTGTATCTATTATATATTTATACCGCTTTTATTACAGGTCAGTAGACCAGTACCCTCAATGAGTTGTAGTAGTCAACTAATTAGCTAATTCTGCTGGGGTCCTCAGGATCCTGGAAGCCAAACACTCTTTGCTGCCTGCTGACATTGCCGTTTCCTTATTCCACATAGCCTACATGCGGTTTCGCCATGGTATAATTGGTCCCATAGGCTAACAGCTCTTGGAGCTCATCAGCCTTAACATAGCCCTGAATAGGTTGTGCTTCTCACTCCAAAGTTTGATTCCTATGAGTTCTGCCTCTGATTGGAAGCCCCTTCGATACCACCTTTCTTGTTAGTTTGATATTTTATGCACCTGATAAATGGTTGCACAGTTTTATTCTCACTTCTTCCCTTGTAGAAGAAGTCTACAGTCTGCCGCAGTTCATTGCTTGTGGGTTCTATGGGTTTAGTAACGGCCCCAGATTTTCTCCATCTCCATGCAATTTTCATTTCCTATGTCCATTTTTGCTAGTTTGCTAGAGATTTTTAGGGCTTTATTAGTTTTGACTGTGTGCTTTCAGTGATTAAAATTCGACAAGTCGCTATGAAAATAAATGTTCACCCAAACAGACCCTGCATGCACGAGTAAAGCTAGATTAAAACTGGAGATTGTGTGGTATCCAGAGTCTGCATCGTCAGTCACACAGTCTTAGGCGACGATGTTTCACCTTAACGTGGAATGAAGGGATTAACCCAAGAGCACATAGATGAAGAAAGGTCAGATCTGGGCACTTCTGAATTGCCAAACCCGTACTCGTAATGTATAACCCCTGATATTGTTTAAAAATTGTAATTCATAAAATGCTTTTTGTCATATCTAGGTTTAGACTTTGCATGGTCTTCCAATGGTTACGTCTATCATACACGGCTGGACAATGCTGCTCAAATCCCATTAGGTACCCTACAAAGAACTGGAGACAATATACTTCCGTTGACGCAGAGATTGGCCTCCGCACCACAGATGTTTAACGTTTCAGCATATAAGAGGGGGAACCTTATGTTTTTTGATTTCCTTGGTGCATTCATTGTTAGTTGGACAGACGTTGTTGCTGCTTTTGTCAATATGGCTATTGTCATACTGTCTCTGTACACAGTGCGTTGGAACATGAGGGAGTCTGAAGGCCAGGGTGAGTACTGTACTGTATTAGTCTATCCCTCTTTCATTGTTGAATAGGGATAGAAATTTATTGAAATTATCGTTGAATTTGAACCTGTGAAATTTAACAATGCAATTTAATTATGCACCAAGATATGCTGTGATAACAAAATACTATAATGACATAGACATAAAATTTCATATAAAAATGATGTAAATCTTCGTCATTTTGTTCTGTGCATGTGTCATTGACAAGTTAAGCCACTTTATACTTAGGGACATATGATGGAAAATATAAATGTAAATTTTGTAACATAATTAATATTGCAATAGGAGGAAGTTTGGGCAGTCAAATTTAGACAAATAATTCATTGAGCATGGTCTCAAATTTTATAGTTAGCACGCTTTTCTTGTTTCCTGCATAAAATGTCACTTGATTGAATTTACAAGCATTTTTTGTAGAAAGTGTAAACTTTTTTTAAAATTTCTGTCAAAGTTATCAACACATGTTCAAATAATGATTCGGTTCAATTGCTAAATGAGCAGCCTTATTTCCTTTGTCAGGTTATTATTTTTTTAATATAGCTTTTTATACAGTTATAGATAATGGATAAGAATGTGGGTGAGTCTAAAATTTGATAAAAAGTTTTTGTATTGGTACAGAGTTTCAGTTCATTTGGATGACTGGAAGAGACAAAATTAGCCCTCCGTAGATTTTATTAAAAGACAGCTACAATCAAACAAAAACAAAACTATTAAAAAGATTTAAGTGGTTGTTGCATTCGCCTAGCACATATAATTATCTTTTCTCTTAGTTCAGTGATAGTAATTAGGGATGATCAAAAGTGATAATAATAGGGTTGGTGTAATATGGTGCATTTACAGTCTATGAGGGAAACAAAGAAATAGTGATCAGTGATCAGTATAATAATTTAGAATTGCAAAATTCAATTTGAAAAATAATAAAGAAACAATTAAACAATTCAGACTAACAATCAGATCTTACTTTGGAATTTTATTCCTACCAGTGAAACACACAATTTCAATTGTAGAATGGAAAATCTGCTGAAAGAAAGCACTACCCCAGGTGGCAGCTCAGGAGAGAAATCCACCATTGCATTATGCAATGCATGGGACCTAGGGTTCTGGGGAGTCCCAACATCTACAATAAGGATGAGTCGGAGCATCCTTGGAATTCATCCATACTCAAGTTTAAACAGAAATTTTTTGCAGGCACTTTGAATGTAAATCCTTTGTTAAAGGTTGGTAAACAGAAGGAATTAGAACTACTTCTGGATAGAAACGATATTCAAATTTTAGCAGTACAAGAGACTAGATTTTTGAATAACAATGTGACAGAAACAAAAGATTATAGAATCTTTAAGGGTAAACCTGCAATTAAAATTATGAAAAGAATGCCACTCTTGGGCACAGCCTTTTATGTCCATAAAAGATTATTAGACAATGTAACTGAATTCAAATCTCGCTCAGAAAGGATGTCCCTCTTAACAATCAAATGCAAAAATAAATTTATAGATCTTATAGATAAAATTTATAGATAAAATGCAAAAATAGATCTTATGAAAGGTCACAACTTATTGACATGCAAGACAACTTTGTTGAAAATAATTCTCGAGACTTATATCAGACTTTTAAGAGTCAATTAAAAGGATATCAAGCACCTAGCATTTGCTTCAAAAATGAAAATGGTAGACTTAGCCTAAGCATTGCTGAGAACTGTGAAATACTTTCGAAGCACTTTGATCAACTTTTAAACTGCCCTAAACCAGAACATAAGTTGGAATTCTCTCAAACAGCTGAAAATCTGGAAGAAGATATACCACCCAATGCTGAAGAAATTAAAGAAGCATTTAACAATCTAAAAAATAATAAACTATAGAGGCATCTCTCTTCTGCAAATTGCATATAAGGTATTCTCAAGGATGCTGCTGAATAGAGTAGAGACATCACTTGACAATCAACTGTAAGAGTATCAAACTGGTTTTCGAAAAGGTAGATCTTTCTCAGAACAAATATTTAACTTAAAATCCATCATTCGCCATAGGTTACTAAATTCAAAGGACATAGTTGTGACTTTTGTAGATTTTAAAAAGGCCTTTGACTCGGTTGATAGAGAAACCATAGATAAAACAATACGTGAATTTGGAGTTAAAAATAAATTGGCAAACTGAATACGTAAAACACTTACTAACATGATTTCAAAAGTAAAATTTATGAGTGAGATATAAAAACCTATTAAGATAAGTACAGGTGTACGGCAAAGTGATGGTTTCTCACCTCTTCTGTTCAACTGTGTTCTAGAAGAAATTGTTAGAATTTGGAATGTGAAGCTAAAAGAATATAACATTTCGCCATTAACTTTGGGGAAGAAAAATAAAAGCATTAAAGTAAGTTGCCTGGCATTTGCAGACGATTTTGCTATATTGTCGGACACTCTAAGAAATGCAACAATACAAATTAATCTTTTAAATGAAATAGCTAATAAAACAGGTTTGAAAATCTTCGTAGAAAAAACTAAATTTATTACAAACATCAAAAATGCTCCAAATTTTTTGGTTACAGATAATTATCTGTACAATTGGTACAAGGGAAAAAGTAAAGAAATTCAAATATTTGGGAGAAGTAGTAATCCAAGACAATGGCTTGGAGAAATCTGCTGTTGAAGAAAGGGTACGCAAAATGGAAAGAGCATATGGTATCACTAAAAATTATTATAACAAAAAGTGCTTATCTGAAAATCTTAAAATAAGGCACTACACTACAGTAGTGAAACCAGAATGATTGTATGCAAGTGAATGCTTGGTACTAAATTATAGTTTAGATAAACTGAAAATACTAGAAAGGAGAATCATGAGAAAAATTTTAGGCCCAGTGAAAACTAAAGTAACATGGAAACTAAGATCTAATGATGAAATATACAGGAACATAGGGACATAACAGAGACGATAAGGAAGAGAAGACTGCAATTTTTTGGACATATGTACAGGATGAACGATTCAAGACTAGCGAAAAGGATACTCAAGTACCTATGGGATAAAAAGTTAACAACTAGTTGAATTTAAGAGGTAAGGAAAGATTTAGAAAGAAATAATATAAAAGAAGAAGAAACGCTGAACAGAGAGATTTTTAGAAAGAGGATATTGAGTATGGAGGGAGTCAAGGAAGATTGCAGAAGAAATCTGGTGTGAAGTGGTCCGAAGACAGAAGGAAGCTGCATAGTGAAAGGATGAGGGAATATTGGAGGGAACGGAAGAGAAAACAGCTAAGTGTGAAGAATTGAAATTGTCATGTGGTCTCTAGCAGGCCTCATTGAAAGAAGAAGAAAGAGACAATTAGAATTAAGTTGTACATTTCTCTATAATATGGCTATTACTATATGCAAGATTGTACAAAAAAGTAATTATGACTTTTCTTCATTGAGAAGATAATATTTTAAGTTTTCTTAAACAATTGGATTTAGTTTCCTTGGTAGGATATTTTAGAAACTTACGAACTTACAGCTCTGTTTTCTAATTTTTTTTAACCAGTTACCTTTTTAAATACTATAGTAGGAAAAATAATAATAGTAGGAAGTAATTTGACATTTGTGTACTGTACAATAGCATCAAAGAAGTTTTTATGTAATTTTAATAAAGAACGTGAGGTTTTCTTTTGAAACTATTTTTATTATACCTACTTCTGTTTGTTAATATGGACATTTTTTATGTTATTACCATGTCTTTCTAAACCCATGTTCTTTCTATTGTTTATTTCTTTGTATAATTGAGGTTCTATTGTATCTATATTTTAATCAACCAGTTGTTTCATTTTGTTTATTTACTGAGCACAACAAAATAGTTTTTATATATATTTTTCACACCTTGATATGCAGAACTAGTTCACTATTTACTCCACAGATTTTCTTAAGAGTAAATGCAAATTTATATTGGCTCTAATTTATATACAGTGAATTTAATTTTTTAAATTTTATACTTTTAATTTTTATAACTTGTCTGTCTCATTCCACTTACTTTTATTTATGAAATACAGCTTTTTGAAAGATTTTAATAATAGCAGAACAGGAATTTTTCAATTGTATGTCTCCTATAGTTTTGTTCTAATTGAAAATTAGAATTCTCAAATATAACAAAAATAAATCCTAATTATTATACAGTTAATTTTTACATTTAGAGTAATTTACAATTTATCTTGTAATTGTTTTCTTGAAGTATCAAAGCACTCAGTTTGTAAATTTGTTATTTTTAGTATGATTGTATCAAAGTAGCAATAGTTGTTTTTTCATATAACAATATTTTTGTCATGTTTCTAATAATATTTTTTCAATTTACAGGAATAATTAGGAAAGTTTATATCCGACAGCTTATGATTTCTGCTTGCACGATCTTGACATCATGGCTGGTGCCGCTATTTACCACTGCTTTACTTGCTTTCACACTGTCTAAACTTGACCGAGCGATGAGTTGGTATTCACGACCAGCTTGGTTACTTTTCCTGTATATTATTCCTGCAATGTTTGTGTCCATGTCGGTCGTATTATTGGTCGCCAAGAAACAAAGGCTTGTAAGTAAACTTTCAACGTTCTGTATATTATCCACCGACCAATTTGAATCCATTATTCTGTACTTTCAGACGTGCTAAAAAGTTGAAACTTAATAACATGTACATCATATATTCCAAGAACATCTTAACATGTTGATTGCCAAATGCCCCATATATGAGATGCAGGGTGTTTTCAGCAGATCTGTCCAAAACACTAGAACACCACTAAATGCTGACTTGATGTTATTCAAAACAAAAGTTTTTTTTAACAATATCAACCTAATATAATGAGAAACACATTTCCTAGCAAAAAAAAAAACTATTTACTCATTTATATATAATTTTTTAATGTCCCATATGTGGGACGTCAGTTTGTAGCTGCTTATTATGGTTATGGTCTATTATGGTTATTATTATATATTATGGTAATTATAGGTTTTACACCATATACCGTTCATTTTTAATGTTAGACAAGTATAAATAAATACAAAGGTCAAAAAAATTATTGTATAACATACTTTGCACAATAATATTATCTATGTTCCTTGTTCCGGTTATTTATACAGGGTGTTTCTAAAATAAGCTAACAGACTTCTTCAGTGATTTTCTTATATTCAAATAAAGAAAAAAAGTTCTTGTAAACACAGGTTCTTTGTTTTCATACTAGCCATCATTTAATTTTTTTCACTAAATAATTTTTACCTCCAGAATGGTTTCACCAATTATGTTGAAATTTGGCTTGGTACTTACTTTGATAAAGGCTTATTGTTAAAGAAAAATAATAACCTCATCTAATAACATTTTTAAAAAGACAGCCATTTGACGTTTGTATCCCAAATTTAGATTTATTTTTTAGTTTTAAATAAACTAGTGTATTTGATTTTCTTGTACTTGCATCACAAAGTAACCAGATCTTTACTAAAATGAATACATAATTTGAACAGAAAGTATAATAACAGTCATTAAAAAAATGTATTTTGAAAGACGTTATTTGAACTAAAAAAATTTTTAATGCTAAAAATTTTGAAAAGTATTATTAGACAAGGTTGTTTACTTTTTTAACAATAAGTCTTTATATTACCAAGCCAAATTTCAATGTAATTGGTGAAACCATTCTGGAGGTAAAAATTATTTAATGAAAAAAATAAAATTGTGGTTAGCAGGAAAACAAAGAACCTGTGTTTAAAAGAACTTTTTTTTATTTGAATATAGGAAAATCACTGCAGCAGTTTGGCAGCTTATTTTAGAAACACCTGTGTGTGTACACACACACATACACACACACACACACACACACACACACACACACACACACACACACACACACACACACACATACATATATATATATATAACACAACAATTACAATTTACACAACACTAATAAAATGAATTAATAAATCTCAAAGAAATAAACTATGCAATACTTCAGTCAACTTGGTTTTGTTATGAGAACAAGACAACAACTACAAACAGAGAGTTATAAAGTTCTATAAGCTCTATAAAGTTGCCTGAACTGTTTGTAAAAAGCAGTTCAGATAACTTTAATCTTTAATTCAGATTGCTTTTGTAAACAAGAAAAAATATATCCCATATAGAGACACAATGTGTCATGTGTGTTATAAATCCTAGTAGACCGATATACAAAAACCTATACATTTACATGAACTGACTAAATATTAGAGAACATTATCCGGAATAGTAACAACATCCTACATGTTAGACGTTGGTCAGCTGTGTTTCGACCAAGTATCATGTAACCCTTTATTTCTATCAAAAATGCATTGTGGAGTTTTTGTATTTCAGCTGTCTGCCATGCTACAGCAGCTTACAGCTGCTACGTCATGCGTGCAATGACGGCAGAGCAGAATTATTATTATTTTTTTTTTTTTTTTTTGTAACTTATGGTAATTATCTCACAACCACCCATTGTGCCGTGGTCATTTTTAAATTTACAATTTTATATTGCCAAAATAGATTTAATGAATTATTCTTTACAAATTTACAATTTTAAAGTTAAAATTAGGTTTATACAATGTCTACAGTTTTAAAGGTTAAATTTTGATTTAAATATATTTTTTATTATTAAACTAAAGGAATTGAATTTCAGCCAAGTGGTTTTATATCCACTTCTGTACCATTGATACTTATATTCAGATTATTCCTTTATTAATTGATATAATTTTGAAAGAGCCTCTGGGAGGCTGGGGGCCTAAAATTTGCTGTAGCTACTTCACCCTTTTTTGTTCAGTATTAGCCAGTGGTTACCAGACTTCAGTCTTTACTTTTTGTACAACTAAGACATGATCCTTAAATACACCATTAAGTACACACACACACACACACACACACACACACACACACACACACACACACACACACACACACACACACACACACACACACACACACACACACACACACACACACACACACACACACACACACACACACACACACACACACACACACACACACACACACACACACACACACACACACACACACACACACACACACACACACACACACACACACACACACACACAAAATAACTAAAGTTTTATTTTATTTTAAACAGTTGCTTGTATAAACTTGCAATCCTCAACTTGCACCAGTTTGTAACTGTAACAAAATGTTGGATCACCACTAATGGCTTGGTACAGTGGGTATCCTAAATTACACTTTTTGAGATATATGAGGCTGGTCTGATAAGTTTCCGACCTCAGCATGAAGATAGCAGCACTCGAATTTCGTTGTTCATCTGTTGACAGTTACTCATCAAAAGTTTCAGCCATTTTGGACGCTGTTGTTATGTAACAGTTGTTTGAGTGAGTTGATGTGAGTATTTTTATGAAAATGGACAGTATCGAGCTGTCATTAAATATTTGTTTTTGAAAGGCAATACACCAACGCAAATCAAAGATGAGTTGGATTCTGTGTATGGGGACTCTGCACCATCATTTACCACAGTGAAATTTTGGGCAGCTGAATTTAAATGTTGCTGTAAGAGCTTGGGAGACGATGAACGTTCGAGATGTCCAAAAACTGCAACTACCGACGAAAACATCGCCAAAGTTCACTAAATAGTGCTAGATGACCGCAGAATTAAAGTGAGAGAGATAGCAGACATTATGAACATGTCAAAAGAACGTGTTTGTCACATATTAAATCAACATTTAGACATGAGAACGCTGTCCACGCGTTGGGTGCCGCGTTTGCTCATGTTAGACAAAAAACTGTGTTCGAGTGAACATTTCTAATGCTCTGTTGGCACAGTTTAAGCGCAATAAATCCCAGTTTTGGCATCGATTAATTACTGTAGATGAAACTTGGATACACCATTATACACCTGAAACAAAAATACAGTCCAAACAGTGGACTGCAAAGGGGGAACCGGCTCCAAAAAAAGCAAAAACTGTTTTTTCAGCTGGGAAAGTGATGGCGACTGTTTTTTGGGATAGTCATGGAGTTATTTTAATCGACTATCTTCAAAAAGGAAAAACCATTACAGGAGCATACTACGCATCATTACTTGACAAGCTGAAGTTAGAATTTGCGGAAAAATGGCCACATTTGCAGAAAAAGAAAATCCTGTTTCACCAAGACAACACACCGTCTCACACCTCAGCGGTTGCCATGGCGAAAATCCACGAATTACAGTTTGAACTGCTTGACCATCCGCCTTACTCACTAGATCTAGCCCCAAGCGACTTCTCTTTGTTCCCTCATCTAAAAATTGCGCTCAGAGGACAAATTTTCGTCAAATGAAGAAGCACTCACCTTCATGAACAATTATTTTGCAGAAAAAAATGCCGAGTACTATTTGGCCGGGTTACAGAGATGGAAGCATCGCTGGGAGAAGTGTGTAGAGGTACAAGGAGACTATGTTGAAAAATAAAAAAAAAAATTCTGAAAAAATGTCTTGTATCTTTGTTAGGTCGGAAACTTTTCAGACCACCCTCGTATATTTAAAACAACCATGGTACCCGGGTGGTGGGTGCAGATTAATTCTCGAACTCCATCTTTGGTCCATGGAGCGGTGATTCTATGTATGCTTGGATTGGATGAAGTTCTTCCCTATTTTCTACTTCATTGGCAACTCTTTTTCCCTTGGGCACGAGCCGCAGAAAGAAAGAGAGATATTATTTTGCCCATTTGTGCACTGGCCTCCCCTCCTACTTTAATTACATTTCGTACCGCAGATGGCGTGTGTGCTGCATTTGGTGGGGTATCTAGAAGATTTTATTTTAGGTTGCATCACAGCATGAGCATTTTTGGTACTTTTTTTACTTGGGTATTTTTTTTTCTTTATCAAATGCATGAAAGTATTAAGTTTAAAATAGAGATATTTCATACCAGTATTAGGTTACTTTTATTCCATAATCTGTGGTGATGGTAAGCTATTAAACTCTTGACTAAAGTATCCACACCTAAAATTGTAAACTCTTGAATTATTGTTTACCGAAGATTAATACAGAATCAGTAATTACTAATATTACCAGTTGAAACAAAAAGGGTGGGGAGGAAATGTTCAGAACCTTTCCCCCAAAACTAACACATGGGGGAATTTTATTTGACAGTTAATTTATTTAAACAAAATATGTTATGAACCAGATATACATTTTATAACTCAAACACAACTGTTAACTCAACAGTCGAAACAATGTTTTAAAACATTAGGTATTCATTTTAAAAGATACCAATCCTTATCTTTTTATTGAGTTGTGTTCAAAATGTCCTTTTTTTATCATTATTTTTGTGTTTTATCTCTCTGTATAATATTAATTCTTAAGTAGCATTTATAAATATTACAATATTTTTCCTTTTGCGTTGCAGAAAATACAGTCACCATGGCTGTTGTTTCGGATATACTATGATGCTGGCCAGCTTATATTCACTTTCTCTGTTATAATTTCAATAATATTTGGAATACTTTCTGGTTTTATCCCAGCTATGTGGATTCTGTTCTCCAGTTTGGGAAACATTCTCAGAGAAAGGGTTTTTAAAAGAATTAAAGGTATGTAAAATTTGTAAAAGACAGAATACTGTAACTGCAAATGTCACATCAGGCTAACTTGTGTATATAGCTGCAGGCTAAAATGAAGATTGTATAAACTTAGTAAAAAAAATAACAATATATTGTGGTCAATATAATTTTATATTCATTGTAAAAAAAAACTGAAGCATTTCATTTTTAACAATGTGCAAATTATTAAAGAAAAAGTTGAATTTGAAGGGGTAACAAAGTATACCATCATTTTGAATTGTATAATACTAAAAGCATAAACATTATTATTAAAGAAAAGTCTAAACAGTAAAGTAAAATCCAGTCTCTCTTAGAGCAAGAAAGGATATTATTCTAAAATTAAACCACTACCTTAAATATTCATATCTTTTTTGTATATGGTTTCTTCAGCTGTATGGCCATGTTAAGCGTAGCAGTGATCAGTTGTGCAGACATTTGCTCCATTGTATAATAAAAAGGTAAAGGTTTTCCTAGACCAATCTGTAAATGGATGGCACTAGTGGGTGTGGGTGGTAGGAGATGGGTGGTAAGTGGTGGGCAGTGAGGTTTAAAACAAACACATTACCTATAGTTTGTTTTATTTTTTTAAGTGGATAATTTATAATAATAATTATAATTATTATTATTTATTTATTTATTACCAAAAATTCCTTTATACAAAATATCATATAAAAGGGTACATAAATGTCTGTACATAGGTTGGTCCTATAACTAAATATTCATATTTTATACATAAACAGTATTATTATTTAAAACAATAATTTATAATCCAATAAAAGTAAATGATTAATTGTCAGTTGTTTACTAATTGGAATTAAAGACAGCTGTAACTATTTAACCACATTGTAATGGCAATAGGCATATTTCGTTACAATTTGTAGCTAGCTGTAAATAGAATCTGGACAGTTGTAGACATAACATTATAACAATTTTGAGGGTTAGAACAAATTTTAAACTTGCAGCATTAGAACTAATTATTCGCTGGCACTGCAACATGCTTTCACTTGGGGGCGTATGAAGAGTTCCAAGTTACCAGTTACAGTTATATCTGCATATCTAATGGGACCTATACAGCTTTGCGATAGTGAGATGTTAATATCGCTGTTTGCACTCTAGACTGGCGCTGGCTCAGCATACATGTGCTTGTCTTCTTGTTACCATTTATCCAGTGTGGTTATACAATAAATGGAGCTTTATTACTGATTGTACCTATTATGGGGCGTTCAGGGTCTGGAAACCATGCCGAGATTGTGCTTTCGCTGATAACGTCAGCCATGTTTCTTCTACTGCTTAGCTTTTTGGTAAGTATTTAACAGTTGGACCTTTTCAGAAAAATTTTTTGAAATATTTACATAATATTCTCTTAAGTAATAATTAACTCTTGGATTAAATATTTTAATGTTTAACTAAAATCTACACAAAATCTTTCAACTTCAACTCAAAATTAAAACAGATATAATCACAATAATAAAGAAAAGAAAAAGTTTTAAAAATTAAGAATCACATCCTGGTGCAAAACAATTTTTGGCATTAAAAACCAAATAACTTATGTTATCTTACAATTTGACTTTTTTTCCTTAAATATAAATCCTTTATTACTAAAAAACTTTTGAACTTTTACAATGCAGTTATAGATTGTGAATAACAAAGTGCTGTAATAAAATTTAAAAATTTGTCTTCCGATTTATTTTTTCAGTATTACAGATTTAAAATATTTAGAATTTAAAATATTCTATATTAGAAAAAAATATAAAACCATGATAAGCTGAGAGTATTTTTAACTTCTGTTAAGTAATACCTCTTTTATAATTTCTTCAAACAAGAAAAAGTATAAAAATAAAATGTTTTATTGTATAACCTATAATGGTGTATAAAAGTATAATTTCATTAAAAAGATGATTAAAAAGACAATATAATAAATAAATGGATGTGAAGAATTTCCAAGAATCTTAGAGTGTCAGTCCAGCTGTCAAGTAATCTTGATGTCACAATGCATCTGTGATGACCATCAGAGACTAGCAACACCCTTCTTAAAGAGTTTTTTTAGTGTATCCTATTTACAGTCCGTGATGATTTGTTACAAAGATTCTTATCTTAAACGCCCTCAATTGCATAATGGTGAATCTGTAATGCTGAAAAAAAAAATCGGACAACAAATTTAAACTTAAATACAGCATTTTGTTATTTACAATCCAAAACTACATTGTAAAAGTTCAAACATTTTTCAGTAATAAAGGAATTACATTTAAAGAAAAAAGTCAATTTGTAAGATAACATAATTTATTTAGTTTTTAATGCTAAAAATTGTTTTACATTAGGATGTGATTCTTAATTTTTAGCACTTTTTCTTTTCTTTATTATTGTTTTGTTTCTGTATTGTTTATTATTTTTTTATTATTGTTTTAAAAGTTATTAAGCATTTTTTTTATTAATTTACGGATTGCATTTAAGCAAAAAAAGAAATAAAAATGACTGTTTGCACTTATTTCATTGTTAGCTTTAGGTTTTCTACAATAAATTATTTTACAGCATCAGCAAGGCTTGTTAGTTTAATAATTTAATTACTGTTTTTTACCGTTTTTTTCATTTACCATTGACTTTAAATTCATACTAAAACACGATCTTCTTGCAGGTGCCTGTGATTTTATTGGTTCGCAATGCAAAAAGGGTGATGAGCTTTTTCATAGCAGTATTTTTTGTGTCAGTATTAACATTGGTGCTAACGCCTCTTGGATTTCCTTACTCGAGTGACCCATTGTCTCCATGTCCACAGAGGTTTGTGGTTTTGGTAAGCCATTGTTGTAGACTACCCGTGTGATGTTATTGTATATACTATATCAGATTGTTGATATCTTGATAAAGGTATTCTGTTAATAATGCATTTAAAAAAAGAGCTATCAAGAACACAGCACATATTGTTCTGTATGTAATACATCAGGGATAAGTATTGGTTTACTGTATAAGATAGAACAGTGGTACCTCGATATACGAGTGTTTTGAGATATGAGCCGCCAAGCGAGCGATATTTTGCTTTGAGATGAGAGCAAGATTTGAGATACAAGGAATCGCTGCATACGACCCCAACATGCGGGACGCTAGTTGGGGTCGTGTGCAGCGTCTAACAGTTTTTCCCACCTCAGACTAGACCTCAGTCTGTGTGCTTGTTTCCCTCGTTTTCGAAGCATTTTTGATAAGTTGGGTTCGCGGTTTTTGCTTTTTGTACATAAACCTGGTGTTTGGCCCTTCTGTTAAAAAATATCTACAGGAAAACAACCTACCCATGCAAGCCCTTCTCGTCCTCGACAATACACATGCTCACCCACCAAATCTCAAAGATGATTTACTCGAAGAGTTCTAGTTTATAAATGTTCTCTACCTACCACCCAACACTACTTCTATCCTGCAGCCCATGGATCAGCAGGTGATTTCTAATTTTAAGAAGTTGTACACCAAGCGCATTTTTCGGCACTGCTTTGAGGTGACGGAGAACACAAACCTTACCCTTCGAGAGTTCTGGAAGGACCATTTTAACATCATGATATGCCTAAGAATTATTGATCAGGTCTGGCTGGGTGTTACAACGAGGACCTTAACCTCTGCATGGAAGAAGCTGTGGCCTGAGGCTGTAGCTGAAAGGACCTTCGAAGGATTGGAACCCGAAGTGTCTGTGGTAGAGGAGATTTTTTTCTCTAGGAAAATCCATGGGTCTGGAGATGGATGAGAGAGATGTGAACGAACTCGTCAAGGAACAGTCAGGAGCTGACAACCGAGGAGTTACTCGTTCTACATTCGCAGCAGCGTACGGTGGTTCAACAAAAATTAGTTTTGAAGAGGAGCCAGAGATCGAGGAGGTTATCTCTACAAGAGATATAAAGGAGATCTTGGGAATGTGGGAGGAAGTTGTAGAGTTTGTGGATAAAAATCACCCCGAAAAAGTTGCAACTGGTCGTGCATTGGAGTTGTTCAATGAAACTTGCCGAACTCATTTCCACAATATCCTGAAAGTGAAGAAGAAACAAACCTCCTTGAACAGTTTTTTTAAACGATCTGCAGGTGAAAATGAGCATAGCGTGATGAAAAAAGCAAAAACCAGTGATGAAAATTAAGCGCTTCCGTAAGAACTTCACTTTTCTTTTATTATTTTTTTATAGAATATGTATTTGTTATTTATAAATACATGTTTCTTCTTATAAATACATTTTTCTTATTCAAAAACACAACAAAAACAACTGAGGTGGTGTTTTGGGAGCTGGAACAGATTAATGGCATTTCAATTAATTTCAATGGAGAAAATTGCTTTGAAATACGAGCAATTTGACGTACAAGCAAGGTTACGGAACGAATTATACTCGTATGTCGAAGTACCACTGTATTGGTTTATAGTCTATGACAATAGTGTAAACATGATGGAGCATGTACAGGGTGTTTACCAGGAACGACATGTTTTTGTACTGGGTAGTACATGACAAGTATTGGGAAATGGTGGTTGGGAAAGTCCTATTGTTTAGAGGGGAGTTGGAAGTTTCAGTTACATTGAAGATGTGGGACCTTGAGCACCACAGTTTTGTTATGAGACGGTTTTACACTAAAAGTAAGTAACCAAAACCCAACAAGACTTTCACCGGCACTTCAATGTTCCACACGTGGAACGATTCCGGATTGTAACACAATTTTGAGGTGGATGCATAATGTGAACACAATGGGAACATCGACGAAAAAAACCCTCTAGGGCCAGCGAAAACCATTTGTACGCCTGAGAATGTTGAGCATGTACGCGTCACTACGTTGGAGAGCTTCAACCGTTTGCTAAGGAAGCAAGCCTCAAACCTCCGCATTTCTGCCTGTATGGCAAAACATTTTGATTAAGGACTTCAAGTTCCATCCGTATAAGCTTGCAATATGTCAACAACTGAACCCTGGTGATTACAGACAGCGTTTAGAATTTTATCAGCGAATGATGGCAATCTTGGATGAAAACGAAAAAATGCAGTTTTACTCATGAGCAACGAGGCTCATTTTCATTTGGATGGTTTTGTAAACAAGCAGAACTTTAGATTTTTGTGTTCAGAAAATCCACAAATATTGCAAGAGAGGCCTTTACAGAGTGCTTGAGTGACAGTGTAGTGTGGGTTGGTGAAGCCCCCACTTAAGGTCACCCCCCCCCCAGGTCATCAGGCCATATTTTTTTGAGAACAATAACAATCAGGCAGTTATTGTTATCATAGACCGCAACTTGGAAATGCTGAATAATTTTTGCTAGCCTGTACTTTGCCATCATCGCATAGCATTGCAAAATATTGTGGGGCTACGGCAATGTCCGACAAGCTCTCCCTGAAAAAGTAATCTCTCATTTTGGAGATGTTACTTGGTCCCACAATCTGATGATCCCAGACTTCTTTCTTTGGGGTTTCTTGAAATCACGTGTTTGAAAAACCATGCACATTACCAGAGTTAAAGGAAGCCATCTAAAGAGAAATCCAAGCTATTCCACAAGAAATGTTACAAGATTCAATGCGTAACTTCAGGTAACGTCTGGAAATATGTGTTCAATTGGAAGGACGCCATCTACGCGATGTTATTTTTGTTACTTAATTTTTTGTAAGATTTTCTTAAAATTCCGAGTTTGTAGAACACATTGTTTAAAAAAAAATTAATTTTTGGTTCAAAATTTAAAAATTTGAGGCTTTTTGAAAATCATGCGATTCCCAGTAAACAGGAAATTCCCTTTATAATCTCAGGAAATTTTAACTTCAAGGCCAAATCCACAATTATATACTTTTCTTATAATCTATTGCCCTGGAAGTCCCTATACACTGTACACCTATCAAACATAAATAAATGACCATATTAAATGACCAGAAAATCTAAACTTAAATGTACGAGGGTGGGGTGAAAAGTTTCTGGCCTGACCAAGAGATGGCGCCACTAATTCTATTTTTAGAGTGATGTCGTACAGTACTATCCCTAACTAGCTTATATGTACACTTCCAGCCCAATCGCCACGTTAGTTTATGTTTGAGAGCACACTGAACGAGACACCTCTGATGTTTTCGTGAAAATAGAAAAATTGGAAAATCGTGCTGTTATCAAATACTTCTATTTGAAGGGTTTTACACCAAAACAAATAAAAGAAGAGATTGATTCAACACTAGGACCCACCTCCCCATCATATTCAACTATTAAGCAGTGGGTTTCTGAATTTAAAATGGGTCGTGTGAGCACCTCTAACGAGCCACGCCCAGGACGGCCCGTTGAGGTCACAACTCCAGAAATGATCGAAAAAATCCATAAAATAGTGTTGGAAGACCGCAGATTGAAAGTGCATGATATAGCTGAAAGCTGTAAGATGTCAGCTGAACGTGTGCGAAATATTTTACACAACCATTTGGGCATGGAAAAGCTGTGTGCAAGATGGGTGCCGCGTTTGCTAACACTCGACCAAAAATTGCTTCGAAAAAACATTTCTACCGATAATTTGGCACTGTATAGGCGTAATCCAAACGAATTTTTGCGTCGATTCATAACTGTTGATGAAACTTGGGTTCACCACTACACTCCTGAAAATAAACAACAGTCTAAACAGTGAGTTGAACAAGGGGAACCAACTCCAAAGAAGGCAAAAACAATTTTATCGGCAAACAAGGTTATGGCTACTGTTTTTTTGGGATGCAAGAGGAATTATGTACATTGATTACCTTGAAAAGGGTAAAACTATCACTGGTCAATACTACGCAGAGTTATTGCAACGTTTGAAGAAGGAGTTACAAATTAAAAGACCTCATTTGGCGAGGAAAAAAATTTTGTTTCTTCACGATAACGCACCAGCGCATTCGTCGAGTGTTGCCATGGCTAAAATCTACGAATTGAAGTTCGAATTGATGCCGCATCCTCTCTACTCTTCAGACCTAGCCCCCAGCGACTATTATCTGTTTCCTAACCTTAAAAAATGGCTTAGCGGTAAGAGATTTGGGAGCAATGAAGAAGTGATTAAAGCTGTAAATCAGTATTTTGAGGAGCTTGATGAATTTATGTTTAAAACTGGTATAACTAAATTAGAACACCGTTATGAGAAATGTATCAGTCTCAATGGCGATTATGTTGAGAAATAAAGCACACAAAAATTTAACATCGTTTTTCTTGATGTTAAAAACCAAAACAATTAACCACGGAAACTTTTACCCCACCCTCGTATGGTGGTACCGTGTGCCATGACACATTCTTCCTTGGTTGTCATACTGATTAAAAGGTTAATAGTCTCTTTGTTGTTAAATCATTTATCTGAAATAACAAATCTGTGATCAATACATCTGTAAATTTAAATTTTGAGGTTGATTACCATAATGTTATTCAGAACAAAAAAAATCATAATAATATGTTCTGAAAATATCCAAACTAGCGATTTAGTATTAAAATGAAAACAAATTTGTAGATTGCATATTATTGTGTGGACACTGGAAAATGTTGTTGATGTGAGGCAGTCCATTTACAGTCTAGCAAAAGGTCAGGCTGTAAATATATTTGCCTTATCCGTGTTTGATCTGACTGTCAGAAGAATTTTGCACCTTGATCTTAATGGTGATTTTTCAAGTTCTTACATAATGTAACTGGGAGATTTTTTCTTTTTTGTTTAACGTCTGACTATTGTGCACACTTGGGCTAATGCAGACGATGGGATGATTTATAGCGTATGAAAATGCCAAGCCCTCACCGGGAATCGAACCCGGTTCCTCTGGGTGAAAGCCTAGTACGTTATCCACAAGGCCACCGAGGCAGCTCTGTAACTGGGAGAACTGAATGGCTTGTTGTGAGGTTTTTTTTAATGATTAGTTCTTTAATGAAATAAATCAATAATGATTAGTTCTTAATAGTAAATAAAGTCAGTTCAGTAATTTTAGATGTTATATCAAACATTTTAGAAGTACATTATTAGTTGAACACAATGTATAAAAATTAGGGGTAAGAACTATCAGAAGAAACTATAAAAATTTTTATTAAGAAAACGAGGTTTTTTAAACATGTTTTATTGAGACGTTTACTTTGAGTAATGTTTTGATTCATGAAAGAAATGTAATTCTGTTATAGCATGTTGACAAAACATTTCATAATATCAACGGAGACGTCCGTAAACATGATTCTGGCCTGTGGATTGTGGACTTGGACGTCAACAGTCCACGGACTGTAACAGCTTTGGTTCCCGAGATGGAGCAGGCTGTGCTCATCAAAGAAGACTGTGAAACAGAGCTATACTGTGGCCTACCTTATTTAATTCCAGTGCATACGTTTATATGGTAGGAATCTATCTTATAAACTTGTTCAATATAACTAGGATACGTAATGACATTATTTGATATCTATAAATGTTGCTATGTCTTCTTACAAAGAACGGGAGATCACAAAAATTACACAAATAAAAAGATAAAGCTCATGCTTTTGAAGCATATACTGAGTAGGTGTCTTGTTTCCTGCCCTTGTAAATTGCAAACATCTAGAATACTTACACGTACAGTGGTACCCCGGTTAATGGTCTTAATTCGTTCCAGAGCTAAGATTATTAACTGATCAGACTGCTATGTGAGTCAAAATTTACAATATAGACTTATTGAAAACATTTTAATTTGTTACATAGAAAAAAATAATTGAGTACTCACTACTAATATGCCAAAGATGAAGAATGAAGAAAATTCAAAAAACAGAAATCACACTTTATTTTAACTAAATTCGTACAAATGTAAATATGTCACATGTATATACACACAGGACAAATCAGTACTGTTTATTTTTTTAGTTCATAATGTAACTTTTTTTAGTTCAGTAGTCAAAGTTTGTGTTTTACTTCCACTACCACAAGCTCTTATTTTAGGACCCATTTAATTAATATTCACAACAAAAATTGAAAACAGGATTTAAACAACAATTTGAAAATGGTATTCACTCAGATAAATAAAGGTTCGTAAAATGTTAGTTTTAAGTTTTGTTTTTCACACCGAAATTAACAAAATAAAATCATTTTTTTACACTTCGTAGTTTTTTTTGATTTTTCAGTTGGTTGATATTCGGGAAAGGGAATGAATTATGAGGTTTTCCAGTTCCTTTCTAGGTTTTTGAAAAGTACTACAAATTTAGTTTGTCTTCGATAAACAATGTTTTTGTCTATAAGGAACAAACAGAATTTCTGTTTATATATATGTAGATTATGTTATTAACTATAAATCTTGGCAAATTAAAAAAAAAACTGAATGAGAATACAATTTTTTAATCATAAAAACCATGAATGATCTTTCTAAAATAATTTGATGTTAATAATTATTACAATCATTTCTGTGTATTGCAAGTATTAAAATATGAGAACAACAACAAAGTTTGTTTTGTAAGTTTTGTTATTTGAAGAAATGATCAATTTATTTGTAGGCAGACACACTGGATTTCAGGACCAGCTCCTGTAATTTCTATCAAGACTGAATTAAACTTAGTGAGCATTCAGGAGAGAGAAAACAATATCAACAGACTAACATTTAGTGTTGTAGGTCAGTAGCTTAGCTTTCAGTACAAGTTATAACATTTTCTTTTTGTATTTTGTTATAATAATTATACCTTGACTGTTTTTAGAGTAATTACAATTTTTTCCACAGGAAAGCCCAAAATACAAGGTATGTTTTTAAGTAAATACTGTTTTGAAATTAAAAACACAAGTATACTTTCTTTAATAATTTTATATTTATTTGTAGGCCTGTGTACCTTAATTTACTTTTTTCATAATTTCCACTATTGTTAAGACACTTATTGTATCATACAACCAACTTTTCAATTCCATCCTCATAGAAATCTGCAGCCAGATTTGATAACATGGCTCTTTTAATCTCATCATCATTGTTGGGGCACTGACCACACAGAACATGTGGTAGTCAGTGGAAGCTAGATTACGACTGTACGGAAGGTGATTAAGTTTTTCCCAGCCAAATGATGCAATGAGATTTTAAGTTCGATTAGCTACATACGGATGGGCATTGTCTTGAAGCAAAACAATCCCCTTACTCTGCGTACTATGCTTGGCGCAGTTTATTTAAGGTCTCATAATAGGTCGCAGAATTTATTGTGTCACCACGGGGCAGAAAATCTGCAACCAACATCATCTTTCAATACCAAAACACATTCACATGATTTTCAATGAAGCAAGGGCTTAAATTGTTTGCTTGAACTTCATTTCCTTAGGTGATGTTAAATGCCACCATCCCATGCATTATTTTTCGATTCCGGTGCTCAATATAAGTCAACCAATTTTTTTATTGCCTCTGACAGTTTGGGATAATAAATCATCACTAATAACAGTGTATCAAGGAAAGTCAACACACTGGCTTTGTTGATTTTTTCATCAATTTTTTATATCAAATCTTCAGTAATGACAGGAGGTCGCCCACTTTGTTAATCGTCATGAATATTCATGCAGCCATCTTTAAAAGCTGATACCCATTTTCTTATTATTTCATCACTTATAATATTTTCTCCATACACGTTACTTTTTTATTATTAATAATATTACAACTGAGTCAGAAACCCATCTAGTAATTTACATTTCTATGAACACAATTGGTAAATATAGTACGTTTATCTAGAGTTATAACCCAATGGTTATTCTCTACTAATCAAATCAGAAGGCTTAGTTCTTTGCAGTCTTCTAGCTGACGTAGGTGTAACCATCAGTCCCCGAACCTCGGAGCATTCATGATGTGAGATGCGGTGTCCATGCTTCAATGCTTGCTTTTTGATTTCTTCACTGACAAACTCTACATTCAAATCCCTATGAATGTTGTCATTTCGTATATACCATGGTGCGTCAACAATGCTTGAAAGTACCTTATTTTGAAAAACTTGAATTGTATTAATATTCGTCTTATTTGTACAGCCCCACAACTGTATTCCATAGTTCCACACTGGCTTTAAAACCTGTTTATATATTAATAACTTATTATGAATTGACAGTTTGGATTGTCTTCCAATTAGCCAATACAATTTTCTAAATTTAAAATTCAATTCTTGCTTTTTCTTTTTTACGTGTTCCTTCCATTTCAGTTTCACATCCAAGGTCATTCCCAGATATTTAGCAGAGTTAGCTTGGGGAATTGGTATAGAATTTATTGTAATTGGGATGGAATGATCTATCTTAAGATTTGTAAAATTTACATTCACTGACTTGGTTTCGTTCAGGCTAATGCGCCATTTTTGGTCCATTTGCACACCTCATCTGTAGCTCGTTGAAGCTTCATCCCAGCTTCTTCAATTTTCTTACCCGTAGCTAAGATTGCAGTATCATCTCTTGAACGTACCAGTGGTTGTATCATCTGCAGTAGGAAGGTCACTTGTGTACAGCAAGTAAAGCACAGGTCCCAAAACGCTACCCTGTGGAACCCCAGCTGATATTTTCTTCAATTCCGAGTATTCGCCTTAGTATTTCACTCGAAAATGTCTACCAGTTAAATATGACTTTAGAATTTCATAATATTGTTTTGGTAGATCTCTCTGCAGCTTCCAAATTAGGCCCTCATGCCATACCTTATCGAAGGCTTTCGCTACATCCAAAAATATACTTGCACAAACTTCTTTTTTCTCAAAAGAATTTTCTATAATATTTGTGATCCTATGAACTTGGTCTAATGTAGAATGCCTTCGTCTGAAACCAAATTGATGTTCTGGGATAAGTTTCCTGTTTTCAATCATGGGCCTTAGTCTTTTTAGCAACAGCTTTTCAAATAACTTGGAAATCGTTGGTAATAACGAAATTGGCCTATATGACATCTTATCATTTGGTTGTTTGCCTGGTTTCAATATCATAATAACTTCAGCTATACACGTTACTGATTTACTGATAAATTCAGTGGCTTTCACATCTTACACGTTAAGAAAACAAATCTCAGCTTGTATTTGACAATCAACAGGATGTTCAGTTGACTAAGACATTTTAAATACACACAGATTGATGTAAACATAGTTGAATGCTTCTGTAATGGTATCTTTGACTAGCCAACAGATTTAGGTAACCAACACTCATATGCCAAAAAGCAACAGCAGTGTTGCAGCAGCCAAATTTCAAGGCAGTGCTTACTTAAAAAATATGCCTCGTCTTTGTTTTGGTATTGTTCTTATTTTAAATCCTAATACAGATCTCGACTGCTGTTGGATTTGTTTTGTTTTTTCAATTTACTCTGGTGCCTTAAATTTTTTTTATTTCAAATTTGCTATACAGGTAAGACTTGTATAACTAAATTTTGGTTAAAGTGTCATGTACCAATTTTGAGAAATTAAGACTGACTCTCATTTTTTGGCAAGATGTTTTTGAAATTAATTGAATGTGAGATAGTTTGTATAATTTTTTGCACCATTTACTTATTTTCGATAAAAAATGTGATTATATTTACATTTCTTTTCTTTAGATAAGAAGTTGAATTTAGTGAAATTATGTATTATAAATTATCATCAAATATATATATATATATATATATATATATATATATATATATATAATGAGTTAAACATTTAATAAATTTATTTACAAATTTATAAAAAAAGCCTCACAAACGAAAATATTTTAATTGGATCTGTTGGCATAATCACATGTTAATAAAACAAATAGAAAAAACAAAGCTAATATTTTAACATATTAATAAAATAAAAAATCACATGTTGAAAAATTTTAAAGCTGAAGCTTTAAAAATTGTATTTAAGCTGTTATGTAAATTGGAAATGTTGGAAAATATGTTTAACAAAGCAGGATGCTGAAATTAAGGAAAAATAAAAATAAAGCAAGTCAGTAGAATGAATATTTTCAAGTTAGAAATACATCTGGAATTAAAATAGAAAACAAACTAGTTATGTGAAAAACTAAAGATATTTTCAGTCATTATTATGTCGGACCTGCCAGTAAAAATTACACACTTGATTTGTACAAAAATGGAACATGATCAGGTCCTCACTAACAAATTAAAATTAGACTAACTACATATATTCTTTTAATCACATGGTGTCATTATGTTGGCAAAAAATTCTGTAGTATGTTTTATACTTTGAATTCTGTTTATTGTTGGAATGGCAGCAACCCAACTAATGAAAATGTAGTTATTAAATTTAGATTATGTACAACAGTTATTTGAAATATCAAAATAATTTTGCTAAAATATTTTTGACCAACTATCAATAATAGTACACTAACTGGTAAAATAATTTATATTTATTAATTTCCCCTCAATTTGTCTATGGTTATGTTAGTTTTTTTTAGTAGTTTTACTATATCTAACCTTACTATGACCTTTTTAGGGTTATATTATTATAAATTGAAGTTTATTATATTTTGTTTTTATTATGTATTTTGTTTAACATACATTTTGTCTGTTAATGGTATTTTGTGTTATATAATGTTAATTTATAAAGTCTTTTCTTATAAATTTAATTTATTGTTTAAAAAAACATGTAGTATTTGCCTAGGTTTCAGTAAAATACCATCTTTTGTCTAGTAAAGAAAACAGTGTTTAAGGCTAACAAATGTTAATAAAATGATATTAAAAAATAAGACCAAAAATCAGTCAAATTGATTTGTGGAAAAAGTGATAGATTGACACAAAGTAATACATTTTGAGCAGAATAATGATGGCAAATTGAGCAAAAGACATTAAAGTCAAATATTTGGCTTTTTGCTTTGTATCTTGTACAATATTGCAGGCTTTTGTGTCTTATTTTGAACAATACAGCTCCATATTTTCAGTTGATATGTATTCTTTAATGAATACAATATACTTTCCAGTTGAAAAATATCTACAATAAAGTTTTTATGCTTACTATATTTACAACTTATATAACATGTTACATTGTTCCCACAGGGCCAGATCACATGAGTATAGTGCTGTCACCATCTGAAGGCCTTAAGTTAACAAACTGGAGCCTTGTGTCTGGCACACCCTTAGCAGGTCCTAGATGGAAGGGTAGGGACACATACTTTGTATATTATTCTTGTGGATCCGACCCGGAGCCCTTCGTCTTCTGGGTAGATATACAGGTACACTGTTAACTTTGTTGTTAGTTGCTTATTAATCAATCAAATATTCTATAATGCAATTACCAAATTATTTTCAAGCTTTTAAATATTAAAGTAACACCAGATGAATATACAATAGAGTCATTATCATTCACGTCTTGTTAGTTCGAGATTCGTGTATTTCGAGCTTGGTTTTCAAAAAAATTATACAGTTGACCTTGGTTAGAAAGTTAACTCAGTTATAGCGCTATTTTCATAATGTCCCCAATATTCTATATTAAGTGTACCTGTATTTTAGGCTCATATACAATGCTTTATGAATTCGGATACAATACTGTCACGCTGCTGTTATAGTCCAGACACTTAGTAAACAGCCTGCACAAGATTTTCTCGCACATGTAGGAGAATTCCCCTCCAAGGGACACAGAATCTGCCAATCTGAGTCTAGAAACTGTTACTACTCAGCAATAACGAAGGAAAAGGGAGGAGCTATGGTGACAGAGTGGGGACATGACCTCTCACTCCCACATTTTTTCTCTATGTCCCACTGGTGTTCTTAGCAGTTTTCTAAGCTGCTGACCTGTAGTCACTCTCACTTGAAATACAATTTGTGTTCTATTTTTAGAATAAAGGTTGAGAATAGAAAGGTATCCTTTCTTAGAATTTTGTTGCAGGCTAAATAAACAATGTAAATTGTATCCTCCTGCAAAAGTGTTCTCTCTCACACACACATATACTCTGTACGCCTTAGCGGGGGGGACTTCAATCTCACGAACCCTCACAACAGTGTGCGCACTGTGTTGCATGTATACATACTAGACTGTACAATACTTATATTCTATTAGTTTTAACTAAAATATATTTCAAAATTATGTAATATGTATAATAAATTGTAATAAAATAGCCATTAATTATGTATAAATTACAAAGTATGTTTTTCTTTCACTGCATACGGTATTTCTACCGTTTACAAACTCGGTTACAACGCTATCTCGTTTACAGTGCTCATATACGTTTCGTCCCTTCAACCGCATTATATCCGAGGTCTACTGTATTAAAATATTCCAAGAAGTATTATTACACAGTAGAATTGGACAGTTCTAAAATAAATAAATTTTACAGACATAAATATTGTAATTTAAGCTTGCAGAATACAGAAAGCATACAAAGAGAAAGTCTGAGTAATGTGGAATGAAAGTTGCCAAGAAATAATATAGCATAGAATAATTACAAGACTGTTGTATGTGTAGTAATCCCATTGCATTAGACCCAGAGGTGATTTTTATTTTTTTACTAGAGAATATCTCAATTATCTACCCCCTAATTTGTGAAATATTTATTCCTGTATTGGTTTATTTTTCAATTTAAATCATATTCATTAACTCATAACCCTTAAATTTTAACCACAGTTTTATCAATTACTATCTTTCTGTGGATCTTTCTTATCTTTCACAGTTGTGCAGGATGCTGTACAACTGTTGTTAACGTAATTGTAAACTAAAATATTTTTTTTAATTTTCAAAGTATTGTTGTTTGTTCATATTTTGGTGTAGCCCCATTTTACTCAAACCTACTCCATTCAGCTCAATGAGCTCCAATTAGCTCAAGTTACCACGACTACTCTATTAGTTTTAATCAAGTAAAGAGATATGTATAAGTATAAGAGTATCACACCTGCAACTGCATTATATCAAACCTATTTACTAAAAAAAGCAATATATAAACAACTAACATTAATAATTTGTAAAATCAACTAACTATATAAATTCAATCATACATATGTTACTTATAACTAAATAGCTTAAAATTTGTCGTATAAAAATACGTACATTTTTATTTTCTCTTTTTTTAAAACTTCTAATAACCACACCACTTTTAAACAGAATAATGTTTAACCTGAAATGATGTCCATTTTTATTTTCTCATTATACGAAGTAAAAAGTACAAAAGAGAATTGGGAAAAATTGATATTGAAATTTTGGTGGGTGTTTTAACTCTTTGTAGTTGGATGAATGTAATTCAGATCTTCCTTTCATCTCAGGAGGTCATACTTAGTAACTATTGTATTTTTGGTGTGAGGTTGATTTTAAGGAGCACTCTGTTATATCAGCTCAGATGGGCCAAACATAGAGGCTCTTATTGCTTTCCGCTTGTAGTGGCTCTATGTCCCACTACTGTTTTCTTTTCTTATAAATTTGAGATAAAGCACTTACAATATACGAGGGTTGATCAAATATAAACGAGACTGACTTTCTAAAAACTTTTCCGTTGGACATTGAACTCTAAAGGGTGGGGTTTCAGGTAGCCTGGGAGGTTTGGGACGGGCGTAGACGGGCAACATTTCCGTTCGGACCCTTCAGTATTAAACTATACAATGAGTGAGAGTGAAGTGCACGTTTCCGTGGAGCAGAGAATTATTATTAAGTTTTTGGCCAAGGAGGGGGTCAATCCGACTGAAATCTTTCGTAGATTGACGGCTCAATATGGGGACAGGACCCTGTCAAGAGCTCGCGTTTTTGCTTGGCACAAGGAATTCGCCGAAGGACGGGAAGCAGTAGAAAACCTCCAGGCCAAATCACGATCGTCGGCCGGGAAGGTAATGGCCACTGTATTTTTCGACAATCAAGGCGCCTTTCACGTCGATTTCCTCCATCAACGACGCACAATAAATGCACAATATTATTGCGATGTTTTAGAGGCCATAAAACAGTCTTTTCAGTAGGAAAAGGAAATCTAAACCGGCGAGAAACGTCATTCTTCTTCACGATAATGCCCGACCACATTCGCAAACGCTACGAGGCTTCAACTCGATCAAATTGGCTGGGAACCAATGGAACATCCCCATACAGTCCAGACTTATCACCCTGCGACTATCACCTGTTTGGGCCACTCAAAGAGGCGCTTGAGGCCAGCGTTTCGAAGACGATTCTGCGGTGGAGACCTTCGTGCTCCAATGGCTCAATGAACGCCCGAGAACTTTTTACGAAGATGGAATTAAAAAACTTCCAATCCGGTGGGAAAAATGTGTTACTCGTGCGGGAGACTATGTAGAAAAATAAGTTGTATCAAGAATAATTTGTAAGTAAGCAATAAATTTTTTCAAAAATCAGTCTCGTTTATATTTGATCAAGCCTCGTACTTGGAAAGTGTTGCAGTCTATCGGAGAGTAACAAAATATCATCGACTCTGCATTAAAGGTAGTTTATACAACTGTTATTGCATTATTTATTTATGTCTAGTCAGTCGTTCGTACCATGCGTTTACACTTTAAAGATTTAGATATAACTTTTATAAACCTTTTTTGTTAATTTTGTTAAAATTTAAGTTCATTAGTTTAAATATATTTTGCAGTTTCTGACAAGTATTGATTTTTATATGTATAGTAAAGCCTACATTGCTATGGTATTTGCTTATATTTTTAGTGACTTTATATTGACTTGATTAAAAATGTACTATTACAAACACTTTTTGTTATTAAAAAAATGGTCTGTGTTTGAAATTTGAATTTATGTTGTTTAAAATTAATTTAATTATATTATCATATTACGTTGGCATTTAGTTTTTTACACTTCAGTAATAATTTTTAATAATGGTGAAATAACACAAAGTTTGTTTTAAATATAATTAATTATTAATGCTTTTCATAAAATTATATGTATTTTGTAAATAAAAATGTTAATTTAAAAACAGTTTTACACATATTTACAGAAATAAACATAGTTTTTTAAGAATATATAAAACTATACATTAATATATATATATATATATATATATATATATATATATATATATATATATATAATATACTGAATTTCTAATCAATAAATATTACATGATTCAGTGGCAAAAATGTTATTGTAAAATTTTACCCAAAAACAGTTATTGATTGATAAAAGTTATTGATTTAAATGAAAAAACTTTCAATCCATACATGATTTGATTCCAAGCGCTAGGTGTGAAACCCGACAAGCCTAACAGCAAAACATTGCAGACCACTTGTAGTTTGGGTATGCTCAGTCCACCTGAGTTCTGGGTATGCTGTGGCAAAATATTTATCCATTCTGATTAGATCATTGATAGCTATATATAGTGGCCCTTTGACTGCAAAAGATTAAGGTCTCTTGGTCAAAAAAGTGGTTTTTACTTTGTGTGTGTGTGTGTGTGTGTGTGTGCATGCGCGCATATGCACATATTGCTAAAGACTAAACTAATTGACTGATTTTTATGAATGTAGGTCTTATTCTCACATATCTGGACCATTTAAATATTTTTAAAGGTTAAAACTGTTAAACATTATATTTCTGTAGAATCATTTCACTTTATTCTCTAAACTTACATAATTTATGTAGTTACATAATTACTTTAGTTTTATTAAATTATTAATACTGCAAATTTATCCTAAATTCCAAAGTTTATAATTTGTGTGTTCATATTATTTACTTTTTAATCTGTCTTTTACCTGTAGATAATCAGGAGTCTACTCTAACGTAACCTAATATGTGTATTATTAGACTATATGAATGTTTTCTTGTATTTACAAATAAATTTTCTAATGTTTTTTTCATTAGAAAACTGCCAGTCATAATGGCAGTCTAGTGGACATTAACCTAGGAGGACACTTTGTCCATGGGCCTCATCAGACCACCGTCAGGCTGCGAAGGTTTTTGTCGCAATTCCCTCCGTGGACTGTCACATCTGGCTGGACTGCAGTATTTAAAGCTTATGTCTTCTGACATAATATTTCTTGTTTTATGCAGGCGTAGTTACCATTGTAAATGTTAAACGCTACAAGTTTATCACACATTTTTGTAAATTTATTTTGTATCTACATGTTAAGACATGTCAAGTGTTTTATATCTGTTATCATTACAATTAAAATTTTATACCTTAAGTATGTTTCTTACTGTTGAAAAACTGTATTATAAAATAAAGCACTATAAAACTGTTAATAATCAATTTATATGTTATGTTTCTGTTAGTTATTATTATTATTATAATTATTATTATAATTAATTATTTTAATTAATTCATATATTTCCATTTCAAAATGATTTTTGTCTTCTCTTCAGGTCCCAAATATAAACAAACACACTTAGACATTCATCATAAAACTATAGTTAGATATAGGAGGCTTAAAAAAGTAGATCTAGGAGGCTTCAAAAAATATTACAGTTGTCAATTGTCCATTATTTCAAAGAAAAATTCTTAGCTCCGTCAAAGCTGTTAAATGTTTATGCTACAAGGTACAATATCTGTTTTATTATTTTACAAATTAGTTTTTAAATTATCTTTTTTTTTAATGCTGTAAAAATGTGTATTTTGTACTTCATCGTTGATAAATTTATCAAATATTTGGATATACCAGAGTATAGTAAAATAGGAATTTTTAATAATATGGGTTACATTTTCGTAAGGGACCTCATAAATATTATGGTATTAACACTGTATAGGAAGTGTAGTGATCATGCAGAAATTTAATTTGTAGATTTTTAATAAAATATTTAATTTGATATACTTAAACCTAACAGTTTGAGATAGAACAAATTTTTATTAGGATTTATATTAGGATTAGGATTATTCTGAAATTACAACATGGAAACTCTTAAATTACAAAAATTAATTTTTTTCTAAAAACATCTGGCTAGGTGTAGCTGTTTTTTTTTTCTAAGTATACTGCTACAGTTGGATTCTGAAATTTTTTATGACTTTGTTAGGCAGGTTATTCAATATGTTGGCTATTTCCAGGTAAATTGCATCTGTTATGTTGTGTAGGATCCTAGGGCGATGTTTAAACACTTAAGTGTTAAGATAGGTTACTCTCCACAAAACATTAATGAAAGGGGTTAAATCTGGTAAACAAGCAGGTTACAAAATGATACCCCCCCAAAAAGAGATCGGTTAAAAATCTTCAAAACTGTTGTTGAATTTCATGGCACCATCCCACTTCAAACTAGTATTTTTTCAGGAATTAATTCTGTCAGATCTTTGAACAAGACTAGTCTGTTGCTAAGAAATTGTTTAATGGAAGTAGTGAATAGGTCAGTAAGGAGGAGGGTGCTGATGTTTTATCTTTGTGTTTTTGTCCAAATCTGTTTCTTAATGTACAAGTCAGTTAATATGATGCCTGTAGTACCAGGACACACAAGGTTCTGAGGCTGGCAGTCTGAAGACCCTGATGTGTTACACTGAAGCAGATCCCCAAACTTGGCAAAAGTACATAATTTTGTATCTTGTATAAACTGGGTAAAACATTCTAAGTGTAAGGGTGTCATCTCTCCATTTTCACCCAGCAACTACAATGGCTATCCAGAAAGTAACTTATATTTAAAAACAAATTAGTGCGACTGAAAACATTTCTTATTATTTATATTTGATAGCCTAATTGTTAAGCTACTTTTCAACATAATCGCTGTTCAAATTGAGGCACTTATCGTAACAGTGCACCAGTTTGTTGATACCATTGTCAGAGAATTCTGCTGCTTAAGACTTCAACCACTCGTTCACATTATCCTGTAGTTTCACATCAAAATACCGGGTTGCAGGCTGGTCTTCATCTGTGGAAACAAGTGGTATTCACATGGCGCCAGATCTGGACTGCAACGGATAGTTGCCATGATTTTTTTTCTTGGTTTTCTGGGGGAACTGTGTCCTCACTCCATGACTTTTCTCACAACTGACATGTTTTACGCGTCTCATCACCGGTTATGACAATCAAGAAGTGAGTATTTGTGGTAAGCCACAATTCTGACAAGAATTTTACTGGTCACCTGGTTATGCAGAGCTACCTGTGTAGATTCAACCTTGCAGATTCTCCGGAGTGCCGGCTGTGTGAGAATGGTGAGGAAGACCTGCAGCATATTCTTCTTGGCTGCCGGTATCCAGTCCTGCATAGAGACATTCTTAGAACGAAGGTGACGGGAGTGGAAGAGATTTTAAAGGGGACGAAATTCTGGACTCTCGCTATCCTTGCCTACCATGGACACCGGGCCATTGGCTATACCTGAAGCCGGAAGCCCGTAGGAAGAAGTAAGTAAGTTCTGACAAGAATTTTAAACAAAATGTATGGTTAGCCTAACTGATCCTTTACAGCTTCATGCCAACAAACTTCGTGAAATTTGAGGAAACTCAAACGAGAGCTTTGAAAGTGTAAAACAGCTGATATTGATATTTGTATCAAATAAAATAAGAATCAGTTGACTCAGCTACATTCTATAATTATGTACAAAATATTATTCAAGTGAGTTAATTACAAATATTTGTAAAACATAATTAGGAAAAACAGAGTAAATACTTATGGTCTGCCAAACAAAGAGAATGATCATGTCATTGAATTGATTTTTCATTTTGGGATATATTTATTTTCATTCCTTTGCAACAGACATCTCTGCGATTCATCTTCAATCCCTTTGTCTATGTGGAAATGTCATGTGTTAGAGAAAATGAAATTTGGTGTTTTGTGTAAGTTTATAATAAAGTGATGCTCATATTATCTAACACATATGACAAGATAATCATACCAGTATAGTATATTATTACAGGGAATATAGGCTATAACTATAAACATAAGAGGGTTCATGTTACAGGTCTAGACATGGGCCCATTACATAATATATTTTGCTTAGAGTAAACCACTCAAGAAAAAATTATTTATTTTTACATTTCTCATTTCTGTGGTTCATCTGCAGCCAATCAACAATAAACAAACATGTTCTTTCCTCCATGAATCTCTATCCTATGTCATCTGTTGAGACCCCTAAACACTTCAGTGACTGCAATACTTTCTCCTTCTGTCTTATCCACACCAACTTTTAACCTTTAATGTTAATAAATATAAGATGTTCCAAATTATTCTAACGTCTTCTTGTGCAGTGATGATTATCGCATGCTAAAGTTGGCTTGATGTGACACAGCCGATCAAATATATCTTCGGCTATGCCGACATCTTGCCTGCTCCCCGCTGCGATTTTGTATTTTGGTTCTCAAAATGAAGATATTCCTGAAACAGAAATTTTTTTGTGTTTTGACTTATAAAAGAAAAACGAATTGCCTAACATAAAGTACAGTATTCAAGGTGAATAAGAAAAGAAGATAGAAAATACAAGAAATGGAAGCGTTCTTTTTTACGGAAAGAAGGCTAAGATTAAAAAATAAAATACTAAATTTTCATTTGTTTAATCATGTTTACTACGGTATCTTTTTTGTAAGATGGGTAAAAATTATGTAAAAAAGAAATTCAATTTTCATTTTTTTTTACAAAGACCTGAGCTGAGTTCATTTGATTTATGGCACTTTATTTAAAAGGTTTAAAGTTGATTTCTAAAGGACTAATAGTCTACTAAAAGTTGTCTCTTTTCATGAGTTCATACAATTGTGGAAGTTACAGTATTCAAACAGAGTATGTCTATGGAATTGATTTTAATTAAGAATAACGGTTAACTTTTTACAAAAACATCCAAGATACTCCTACTCTGCTTACAGGAAAGTGTTGTAAATAAAAAGGCATTAGTTATTCAAATTAAAAATGAGTCAATATAAACACTTTTCTATAAAATTTAATCATATGTAGAAAAAAGTTATACTTATTTTTCTGTGGGATTAGGCTGTTTATGTGTAATGTATATTAAATTATATAATTTTGTAAGGTCAAATTTGAAAACAATCTATTTTGAGAAACCAGTAAGTCGTAGAAAGATGGTTGAAGGCTTATTTTAAAGGTATTGGTCTTGAATTTGAAGGAAAATCTCATTTATCTTAGTTAATTAAGCCCTTAGGAAAGCCTATAAAGAGAAAACGTTTCCATGAGAAATGGATGGTAATAATGATCAGTTGTAAATAATAATTAAGTTCTAATATTGGTTTCTGTGTTAACAGAAGCATAATTTACATAAGAACAGTTAAATAAACAGATATTTTGTTGGGTTAGCCCTTAGTTTATATATATATATGCAGTATATAATTCTGTAAGATCAAATTTTAAAACAATATTTTGAGAATCTGGTAAGTCATAGAAAGATAGTTTATGGCTTATTTTAAAACTCTTGGTTTCGAATTTAAGAGAAAACTGTACATTTTTTTCTTGATTAAGCTCTTCGGAGACTCTACAAAGAATGCAAGTTTCCATAAGAAATTAATGTTATGGTTCAGCTGTAAATAATATTGGTTTCTATGGTAACAAAAGTATAATATTGATGTCTGTGGTAACATATTAAATTTAAATAAACAGGTATTTCATGGAGTTGGATCTTGAAGTAGGCAAGGGTTTCTGCTAGTTTATTTTGTAAGAGGACCAGACAGGATTATGAAAACCAATACCACAAAATTATTTTTTCCAAGTACTATATAGTTAAAAGTAGTTTTTTTCAAATTTCTGGCTTTATAATATTAAAGAAGATTGAAACAAAAATTGTTTTAGAATTTTTATCATCCATTAGGTACAACGGATTCCATTATAGTTCTGAGAAATTAACAAAGTTGGTCTATTGGTTTAATCTTTGTAAAAACTTATGGTTATACAGATATCTAAAAAAAATCCAGTTTTTTGATGAAATCGATATATTCCTCAGGATCGATTTTTTCCAACCATACTTTGTCAGGACTATAGTAAGAAAGCAACAATGAATAAATAATTTTATTTTTGCTTCTTATGAGGCCTACATGACATTCTCTATTTTAAAACCTGTCAACAGAACAGATTCTGACTGTACATGCCAAGTTGAATGGCAAGTGACCCAACAAACACTTTTTGCATTCTAAGCACATATTTAAGACAGAACTGTAGTTTTATTATTCCAATGCCAACAAGAATTCATGGTAAATCAAATGGACATATTATTTCATATCCTACATCAATAGTGTATTTTTTTAAATAATATTTCTATGTCATATTTTTAGAAATAATAAATAAATATGTGATGTTAACATAATACCATAAAACAGTTTTAATAAGTAAATATAAAGCCATATGGTGTGTGCTTAAAGTGAATTTTTCCAAAATTATGGTTTACAAATCTATAACCATGTGTTATTGGTATGAATTCCCCTATTGATAGTAAAGTTAATTTTGTTTTTTTTACAATTTTTTTCGTAAACTATAACATGAACTCAACATAACTCGTATATTGCTGATAACTTCATTTTGTTGGTTAGGGGGTTAACAACAAACAGAAATTATTTGTGCAAAATTTTGAAGATTTCCCTGAACATAGTTTTATTTTAAACTTATGAATTTAAAAAAATATATTTTGAAATTTAGTGCTACAACAAAAGTATCCTGCAGTTGAGATTTCTCTCTACCAATTTCAATTTGTAAGATATTGACAAGTAAAATAATGTATGAACTTTCATTCAAAAGAACATTATATAAAGCTAGTTTTCAATTCAGTTTACCAATGCGATCAGCTGATACATTACAAAAAAATTTCTTACTTTACCCATTCCAAAATTTAATAAGTTTTCAACTAAAATTAAATTTGAAAAAAAATCAACTTATTGGCCAACACATTTACAGAATCTTCAGAAAAGTTCCATAACAATTTTTTTGGCTCATTATTACTTTCTCTTCATAATAAGCTAATGCTAATAATTAACTAATGAAATAATTAAGCCGAAATTAATAGCCTACCTGTGTATCTGGGAAACCCAGTTCAAATGTAATTCATGTACACCACCTAGAGATATATACATAAAATTTGAAAAAAAAGCTATAGGCTACATCCAAATGTGTGAAACATCACTAAAACTGAAGGCCTATTGCTTTTTTCCTCCTTTATTTCACTCAGGCTAGGATGGTCAAATGAAGGGGGGTCTACTAGTACTGGGGGTCCTCCTCTGGAAACTTTTCCAAACTTAAACTCAAAATGGCTAGTATTAAAGCGTTTGAGGACAACTTTATTCTTATATATAAGAATGAATTCCATTCATGGAATGCTTATATATAAGGAAAACGTATATAATAAAAGTAATTAGTAAGACATGACGATGTTTTTAAATATTTTTTTTAGGTTATTTAAACAATCTTAAAAATTACGGTTTTTCAATTAGGCTTGCGAAAAAAAAACATTTTACTATATATCTGTGTTTTTGTGTCTGATGTTATAATTGCATTGAAGAAGCCTAGTAGAATACATTTCACTAAGCAAGTACAAGCCAAACGTTAATAATATAATAATGCAGTAATTCAGTAGTTGCTTTAGTAATGGTTTTGTTGCAAGACAAATAGTGACGTAAAAACTTAATTATAATTGGAATATTAGAAAATGTGTTACAAATCGTCGTTTTTTATCAATGGGGGGGGGGGTTACCCCCAAAACTTCCTGAATATGCCTATGATTTCACTTATGATTGATTTAATATTCCTCAAAACCAAATAACAGACTGTTTATGAAAACGTCAATAAAAAGGCTTCTAAATTTGATAATGTTATTTCTTAAAATATTGAATTATATTCATCAAATATAACATAAAATTCCTTATATGTTATATGCTACAAATAAACGCTTTTGTAAAGGACTGTCGAAAAGTCCCCGGTACCCTACTCCGAAGACAATTTCGAACTTCACATCCTGTGTATTATCGCGACCACACTCATCGATTGGCTGTTATTTTAATGACGACTTTCGCACTAACTGCAAGTCTAAATATGGTAAGGGATCGATTGGCATCGAATGATCATATATGCAGCAAATAGCATTTTACCAGTCATAAAAACGTGCCGAAGTAATGAATGATGTTTTTGGGATGGGCGAAACGTCCGGTGACAATGGTTTGTCATTGCCTGCACGTAAGTTAGACATTCTCCCCACAGCTACGTCCGTACGCCACGGCATACTAAATATCAAAGCTTTGGTGCTTTGTTGGAAGACCGGAAGTACAGTCAGTGCTGTTTGCTAAGACCAGACTACAATACGATGAAATAACTTACATACTTCTTTTCTGAAAACTGGTTGTTTAGAGAATAACACGCCTAAATTACAAACACAGTATGTATAATTAGGGAATTAAAGGTGCTAAAATTAATTAATTTCTTTTAAAACAAAAACAAGTTAATTTATTTATGACCATAAGGAATTGTAAATAATGAATTTGTTGGTTTATAACGTTAGTAGGGTCTTTTGGTTTAGCTTATTTTTTGTGGCAGGGTTGCAGACTAGCTGTACCTATTGAGAGGGTTTAGACGTCCCTCGTGGTACCCGAGTCTAACACACACACTTACGACTTTAACACTTTACACTCACACTTACATTTAGAGAGGCGATAATAGCCTCAGTGTGCTTTTCGCCTTAAAATACATTAAAAAACTTTGTGGTAAAGTAATTTTTAGTAGAATTATAAATTAACATTGCATTGTACTTTGTTTCGATCCACAAATCGAAAATGGTAGAAAGACATTGATTGGCTTTAGCTTCCCCCACTGTATTAAATCAAGGTTAATAAAAATAAACACAAACTTTCCCACATTCAGTTGTTTAAATCAAAAAAATCTATTTCGGAAGATTTTTTGTAGACTAAAAAATTAGAAAATCAGCCTAATTTTTCAATACCGGTTTATCAGTTTTATTAAAATTTTGTTCATGTATAAAGAACCATGACTCAAGTTAGTGAATGTGAAATTTTGAATAAATAAACTTCTGATTCAATTTGCTACCCTAATTTCAGTAATGAATTTTCATACATGACTGAAATTTGAAAAGATTTTTTTTACAACTCCTGAACCAAATTTGTTTGGAAATGTGTTTTATTTAAATACTTATGGGCTACATTCAAGCAAAATTTAATCTAAAAAGTTTAAGCTTATTTCGATAAGATATCATGTTTAACATTTTTTTATACCGATTGAAAACTTTTAACATACAAAACGCATATGTTAAAAAATATCAGTTTCACTGTGATCTATTGACACCGAACCGGAAAATCGGGGATGGGAAATGTCTTAAAGGACTAATTTTGAGAACAAAATCGTCAGATTTTGCTCAAATTTTGATCACGTATAAAATTGTACGACTCAAATAATTACACTAAATTTTAAAAGGAATAAACCATGGATTAAGGGTGAATCAGGGACTCGGGTCATATGGTTTCTTCTTGAAAGTAACACTACCTTCAAACGACCAATACGATTCCTTTGGGATTTTAGAGGTTTACTTTAACCTAATTTTATTCATTATGATAAAGTTTGTGCCATATTTTTACGTGTTTTATTAGTTTATTGGTGAAAACTATCAAAATACTTTATTAAAAACATTGTTTCAATTTTTTCTTAGCGTCTGTATTTTATGCCAGATTATGAGAACAAGGAGCCCTTGTTCTAAGCTAAGATAAAGCTACGGCTGTAACTGCGTCTTGAACCCACGACCATGATATAGAAAAAACAAAATACATGTTACAATTAATAAAACAGTACAAAAGTATGTTATATAACGAACAACCAGGATTTGCAGACAATGTAGTCTTTGTATGTATGTCCTCTTGAATAAACTTATGAAGGAAGAGGGTAAACCTGTCTGAAATTTAATAAAATTTTCTAGAAACAATTAATTTCACTTATTCGCTACTCTAGGCCTATATGTATATCAATAGTTGTAGCAGACTTTGGGTTTCATTTCCATTAATACTCAAAGAAAATATTTTTACGCACGCGCGCTTGTGTGTGAGCACGCACGTGTGTCGTACCGGGGCTAAAACTACTAAGCCTAAACCGATTTGGTTAAAAATTGCGAACGTAAGAGTGTTACCACACTCACGTGTATAAAAAAACCTATCAAAAAGTGCCTAAAGGTCATAATCGGCGTTCTACAAAGTCCCGGGTTTAGGCCTTACTATGATAGCCGCTCCCATGGAAATTCGCTACTTAAGAGTAACATAAAAAACAACAATTTTCTCATAGCTGTAACAACAGAACTTGATCAGAATTTACTCAAAATGCAATACTTAACAAAACACGTGATGTACGCAATCTGATCACAAATGCCGGTTCTTGTTGATAACGCACCTCTAGCGTCAAAACAGTAATTTTGTTTGCATAAACGTATGTGTCATACAAAGCGTTTGCTTGGATAATGAGGCCTGGCGGAAATTGTTTAGTAACGAGTCTAAGGGTAATTAATAAATAAAAGTTTGTAAATAGATAGGTTAGATTAGAGTACAGTATTTGGCACAGGCCTTCTCTTACAACCCACATGGGACTTGGGTTTGTAATGGTGGAGCGGGTTTGCCCTGACATACACTAAAGTCAACAGTAAAACTTGTCGCATAAATACTTCAGCGACAATAATTAATATTAATTTTTATAATAATTTAAAGTACTCAAAATTATATTTTTAAGTGCCCCATAATTAAAAATATATTAATAAATCTCTTAACACTAAGAAATTTTATTCGAGAGGTTTTGACAAAAATTGGAATAAAAGATTATAAGAATGTTTTTTATTTACGCGTATAATGGAAACCGTTTAACAGTTGTTTCCATTAGAAAACCGCCTTCGACAAAATACCAGAGTTCATTAAATTTCCCTCGAATTATGGCTTTGCTTGAAGATTTTTAACAGAAGTCAGTGTACCAAATTTTAATTAAAATAAATTTACAGTTCAAAAGTAAATCGAAAATCCCCTCCGACAGCAATCATTTTGCTTTTTACTTTTTTTTAACATTTATCATGTTTTAAAGCTGGTTGTGATGTTGGATTTTACGTGATGCGAAAGCACAAATTTATATTAATGTATAGTATATCTCGCGCGTAGCAAGGCTCATATTAAATTAATTATAATTAAAATTTCCGCCCGGAATCGAATCGAGGATCTTGCGCTTGTGAGATGCACGTGATAACCACTACACTACGGAAACTGCGAAGACTTTTGACCGATGTAAATATATGAAATTAATCGTTAATTTAATTTTGATAAATGTGTAATAGTAAAAGATCAGTTGTTTAATATTAATTCGAAACGATCAGATGATTACATTGAACAGCTGATAGGTTAAATAAGTTTCAGGTTATTTTGTTAAATCCAGCTATATTAATTTTTCGTGTTTTCGAACAGATTATCGTAATTAAAATAAAAAGGAAGAGTAAACATGATACATGATTTTTATTTTTTTGTTCAACAACAGAAATTTTGTTCACTCCATAACCATCGATTCCTTTCATTAAATTTAGTAGGCCTACACTAACTTGAGTCTAGAATTATTAATTTTAATAAATTATGATGAAAGTATAAGAAAAATTAAACTGATTTTTTGTTTTTTCGATAACTATCAAATCGAATTTTTGCGATATCGACCATATTTTTTTGGTACTTTTAAGAAATCGATTGGTACATTATTAGAATCAATTCTGATGAATTAGTGTCAATTTTTAGTCATTATTAAACAAAAACGTGTTAAAAAATAAAACACAAATTTCATTTTTTTTTTGAAGTGGTTTCGAGAAAAGAGTAAATTGTATATACGTATGAAATTTCAGTGTTATTGGTGCTCAGGCAGACAGACGGACATCTAGTAAAAACCATTTTTTCGACTGGTAGAGCCTAAAGATAAACATCAAAATATCTAATCGGCTTTTTGATAATCTCAGTACTTATTTATAATTTGTATAGTGACTATAAATTGAAACAAGAAAAACAGATATGAAAGAATTTTGATTCTTCAAAATCGGCTTTAAAAATGACTATATAAAATTCAGTATATGATTTGTTTAAAAATTAACTATTTGCTTTTCCATCTACAGAAGCTCTGTAATAATTTCTAAGTTCAAAATTTTTTTTCCAAAATTAGTTTTATGACTTCAAGAACTTTTTGTTTCGTGTTCATCGGTTTACCAGAATTTTTTAATTTTATTGTAATTTTAAAATTACGGTCCGTTATACATTTTAATGTAATAGTCTAAATGCTTGAGGAAGAGAGATGTAAAAGGGACACAAAAATTGTCATTTCTACGTAGAAGCATATCTCATATTCTGATAATTCTATTGTCGACAAATCTGTAGGGGAATGTTATTTTAGTTTGGGGGGGGGGGCAATATTGGTTCCAAATTATAAATTTTAGATATTAATCCAAAAGCTGATCAGTACTATATTGTTATTTAAATACATTTAAGTTAATTTCACTTTTAAATAAAGTTTTGCAAACAAGATATCCTTTAGTTTTGCTGGTCTAATTTGCTTATTGAGAATCGATTAACAGTGATTGCTTTTTTCACCCTATAGCTTAAAATATCGTCGTTAAAAAAAATCGATTTTGAGAAGTTGGATATATTATTTTTCGCATATGATAATCAGAGGTTAAAAGAATTATTTATGTGTAGAATAAAATCAGCCAGATAACAAAAACTGTATCAAGTCTTTTGGGTAAAATTAGATCCACGAGAAGTGTTGTATTAAACAATTTTAAAATTAAAACACATTTCTTGGTGGGAAAACTTGGAACAAATAAACCTTTCTGCAAACAAACAAAAAAGCTTCAACGGTTACGTTTAGAACTTATCAAATTTTATTCACAAACAGCTTTTTTAAAAAAATCGCTTTTAAATGAACTTTGAAAAGTTTCGGTTTTTCAATTTTTAATAGCGAAGAAATTATTATTATTATTCCAATACACTACAGTTACAGTAAATTGAAAACTCGTAGTTATATGAAAAAGTTTGTCCTAGTTTTTAGTAGGCTTACAATCATACAATAAAACAGGTTCATCTCCGTTAAAAAAATGGTAAAACATTTTCGATTTAATATTCTTTTAAAAAATCACTAAAAATCTCTACTAACAGAATTACATTTCTTACTGTAAAAGTCGACGTAAATCAACATAATGAATATTAAAAAAAAAACTTACGGTCCTGGTCACGAATTATACGTTTTGAAGTCGAAGCCGCTTACCCGAGAGTAGATGTGTGCCGGTCAACGGTCACAGAAACAATGGTCTGTCACCGCACTAACACTGACACTCTGTGACTCATGAATACGTTAATGAGTTGCTACTTTGTATATCTGTCACAGACATCGCATCCTCACCAAATTCATTTCAACAATCTCTTATGATTTGGTATAATTTTTCACTTCGTCTATCGTCTCCTATCTTCAGCTTGATCTAAAGATAGGTTTACATTGAATCCAGACTGAATCAAGACTGATAAACTGGCTTATGTTATACAGATCTCTCTGGTTTACAGCATAAAATAGGTATATTTTATAAGTTTTCCCGATGAACGAAATGGGATTGTATACAATTTTTTAATTTCTTCGATTGGTAACACTGATTTAGCCAACACGCAGTTTCGATAAAAATGCTAAACGAAAACGACTGGTTGTTTTTGGCCTAAATAATCATTTTTGTTTTAAAACCCTGCATTTACTTTTAATTGTTTGTGTTCGTGGAAATTTTAATCAAGTCTAACCGTGAACAAATATTTTTGTACAAATTAAACAATCGCCATTATCAAATAATAAGTTTTGTGAATAAAACTTTTTTTTTGAGAAACTGATAAAATAAAACTATACAACGACTTTAAATTTAAAAAAATTAAAATAATGGATCTCCTGTTTTCATTCATAAAAAGGCTACTAGGGAAAATTATGCAATGATTTAACATCCTTGCAAAATAACCTTGTAAAGTTTGTTAACAAACGAATTCGAAAAAAACCTGAAATATACTCCTATTTTTGTTTTTGAAGTCGAATGCATTCCAGTGTGATGCATTTCTAGCTCATTTCTGGTATAATATTTCGTATTTACTAGTGATAGCTTCACTGCTTGCGGTCTCAACAATTTTTGACCGATTGCTACACTCGCAGCTAAACAAATTGCGTCAGTTTACAATACCGAAAAGCTATAAATCTAACTTAGTTTTGTATATCGAAAAAACAATTATTGTCAACAAAATCAGCACTTTGAAGATAAAATAAAACTTATCCTAGAAATGAACCTAAAAAATTTTAAATCGTTCCATTCACGTCAACAAAATCCCTTGTTAGCACAGCATCAGAATGTTGCAATTTTAAATTTATTTTCTATACGATAGACTAAGGTTAAACTTATAAAGTTATAGTAAGGAGGAACACCAGTTAGGTAAGAAAACAACCTTAAAGTAACATAGAAACGTTTTTTTGTAAGTTAAACGATGTGGTTAGGAAAATATGAACATTACCTTAATTCTCCATCAGAATACAGGTGTTAAATAGTTCAGGATACTATTGAAGGTCCTGCAATTAGCGGTACAAAAAGTTGCTGTTTTGAGCCGATTTTACGCATAGATTTATCGTGGTAACGCATATAAATTTAATTTTAGTTAAAACAAAAATAATTTACGCGATACATTTTTCTGAAAAATAGGCCCAAATAGGCTGTCTCTGGACTTGGCTTAATTATTAGCAACCACTAAGAACATTCAACAGGTAGTGTCCACGTGCATCCTATGCTTAACCGAGCTAGCCTAAAAATAATTAACACCTGGATGTGTCCACGATCAGCTGATTGCTTGACGCCTAGCTTGTTTATCACTTACCAAGGTAACTATAACCTATATTCAGTGGGCAAAGGCTACTTCTAAAATTTGTTACACTGACTAGATCTTTTTTTTACAGGACTGTTTCAATACATTTTAGTTTTTTCGAGTAAATTTATGCAAATAAAAGACAATAGAAAATAATATGCACTTAGAATTACAAAATAGGAAATTATATTTATTTGATAAAAAACTTGTGGTGAAACAATTATATAATTTCAAACAGTGTTTTCCCATTACAGTTCCTCACCAGAATAAACATAATTTACTCGTATGGAAATTTTAATAATAAGCCCTACAAACATTGTTTTACATTCGTCAAAGATAGCTAGTCTACTCCTGGTCCCAAATAAGTAGGTAAACAAAAATTCTTTAACCATTGAAAATACGAAAATGTGTTCTGACCGTTAAATTTGTATTCGCAATTTTCATGGTGTTTGAAAATTTAACGTAGATTTTAAAGCTGATTACGATAGTGAAATTATATTTTCAAAAAAGTGTAAAATAAACTCTCAAAAGGTGATATTATTGTCAAGATCAGTGCTCATTTCAAGATACTATAATAACAGCTCCAACGAAAATTCACTAATAACAAGAAATGAATTACTTCTAGTATAAATGACTAGATTTATTAACTCAACAATTCTTATATGTATTTACAGGCTTGTTATAATGTACTTATGTGAAAACAGAATTTATTATTTTTAACAAATCCAAAAACTCGTACAGATAAATTTAGAATTTCTCCTAATTGATTGTAATATTTGTCGATGCAGATTTTCAAATAATTATGAAAGTCGAAAATTTTTAATGATTTATTGGTAAAAAAAGAAAAATACACCTCTTGAGAAATGCATTGTTCTGAAAATTTTACTTCATGCCAACATTTGAGAATGTTTTATCTAGTTTTAAAAAAATAAATATTTAGTAATAGGCCTAATCTGTAGAAAATTTTAAGAGCTTTAAAAATATTTCATAATCGTTTCTGAGTTATTTTTAAAAAAACTAAAAACCTCCAAAGTTCCTACCGTTAATATTAATAAGTTGGTACATTTCTGGGGTAGTTTTCTTATACGAACAAATGAAACATGTGATTAAATTAATATCAATTAATTTAACAGCTGACTAAAGTTTTGATGTGTTTCTTTGTACTACTGAACCTTCATATTAGCATTGTTAACAAATTAGGCCTTATGTCGTCAAGTGAGTTAATTCGTTTTTACCGATTAATTTTTCCCACATTTCCCAAGTATGGCTACAAATTACGTATAACCAGCTACTTTGATAATACGTTTCATAATATTTAATAATAAATTGATTTCCTTAATCATAAATTTGTTAATTAAGAAAGTAAATATTTCGGTTAGCGAGGCGCATAATGGCTTCCTAGCATGAAACTGTTCTGGCAGAGTGTAAATGAACGCTAATATGTTGGACGGAACGGATTGTAGAATGCAAACAAAAGAATCTAATGGAGCTAAGTGAAAACGTTTCGACCATAATGAACGCACGTAGCCTAATTAACATAGCCTAGCCTCAACACCGCTTCAATATGAGTGATAGATTTGTAGGTTATACCTACTTTATAAACAAATAATTGGAAATACATATGTGATTGTTTGAAGAAAGAAGTAAACGACTTAAATTTCCGTTATTGAGCCAAAAATAGAAATCATGAATCATTTTTTTATTTTTCCTTTTTATTATAATTACGATAATTTGTTCAAAAACACGAAAAAATAAACATAGCTAGTTTTTAACAATATAACCGAAAACTTATAAAAAAAGTTCAGTGAAATCAGCTGATCGTTACGAATTAATATCAAACAATCTTTTACTATTATATATTTACAAAATTAAATTAACGATTAATTTCATATATTCACATAGTCAAATTTCTTTGTAGTTTTCGTTGTGGAGTGTTTACCATTTGTGTCTCACACGCGCAAGATCCCTGGTTCGATCCCGAGCGGACTCACAGGAAATTATAATTATAATTAATTTAATGTGAGACTTGCAACGCGCAAAATATACTATTATATATATATATATATATATATATATATATATATATATATATATTTGGTGGTGCAAACGAATATGTATGTATATATATATATATATTTATATTTATATATATAATTTTGTGCACTCGCATCACGCAAAATCCAACGTTACATTATTTTAGTTATTTCATAACTAGCTCTAAAATATGATAAGTAAAACCTAACCTAAGTCTAATAAGCACCGGAAATTAATTGTTACGCCTTTGTGATACAGGGTTGGAAATGTACACTAAACAGCTGTTCACTGAACAGTTGATTTCACACTACAGCTGATAGGATGATAGGAATGTTTTAATTTAGGTTAAGTTTATTTTATACATAATTATCGCAACGCATCTATATCACTGACATAAAGAAAGCGAATTTTCAAACAAAATATTTGACCTGAAAACTTCTCTAGGTGGTCCTAGCACTTTTTTTATCAGGAAAAATTGAATTACATGGTAGCACGAATAAAATGTAAAAAAGCGTTAAGTTTGTCGTAAGTATATAATTCGCATTTTTGAAGTAAATACTAATTACTAATTCTACCAGTGAGCTGATGAACATTCCCTTTTACAGCCATGGCGAATGCGTTCTGCTAAGAGACGTGAGTTCAGAACCCACTAATGACAATTTTTTTTTTTAACATGAATCATGTTTTAGGGCTGGTTTTGGTGTTTGATTTTGCGTAATGTGAGTGCACAAATTTATATTGATATATAATAGTATATTTTGTGCGTCGTAAAATATAGTCTCATATTAAATTAATTATAATTTGTCATTAACATTTTTAAATTACATTAAATAGGCCTAGCCTATACGAAAATGAACCTTGACGGCCATTAAATTAACTTTCGTATTTAATAAAATTTGAAAATAAAAAATGCCAATTTATGCAATTTTATGGCCGAGTATGTTTTGTAAATTGGATTTTCAAAAATCCAGGCCGTAATAATTACTTAATTTCAGCAGGTACAACTTTTATTAAATTTGAAACTACAATTTCTTTTTTATAATTTTACTTTCTCGTCAGGAATATATGATTTTTCTTTTTCGTCTTAATACCTTCGTTTTGTGATGGGTCAACATTTTCTACCTGAAAGTTACTGAAATGTGTTTATTATATGTTTTAGGATTTTTGCTTTGTTTATAAGAACCGCCTTTTTCAACCAATAATATAATTTGATGTGTGGAGCTTATTAAAAATTTTTGTAGGGAGCAGCACATATTTGAAAACTTCCTTTTTTGTAAATTAATTTGCTTCATTTGCGTAGTACCTCTTAAGTCTACGCTATACCAAAATTGATTGATAATTGATATTGTCAAATTAATTAATAAATATAAGTAATAAAAGCTAATAAGAAGTTACAGAATTAAAGAAACACAAATCTCACAATACTTATTTTTTCTATTGAATTAAAAAACAAATTTTTGTTATTTAGTTAACCATTTATTTTCTAAAAAAATATTTTTATTCCCGTCTGTTTTTAAACTTTAATATTAAATAATATGAAATGGTATGACTAAGAAAAATAATCATTCATTATAGTATACAAATATTATAACAGTATACAGTACCATTATAGTTTACAAGTACTATTTGTAACTGGCTTTATAAATGTTGTACCCAAAGCCAATCTCGCAGATGACTGCACAGTGTATAATAATGGTTAATGTTTAGCCACAGTGTCACAGTTTTATGATTTGTTTTTATCTTACGTCACAGTTAAATTGAAACCGGTTATGTATAACGTGAATTGAGTACAGTTGGCATTCTTTGGTGTTTCATTAACTAAATATAGTTTTATAAATAATAAATACTAAGTTTATTAAAAAGATAAATTATTTACAATAAGAACTCTACTTGGTAAGTTGTAGAAAGTAGATATAGTTAAAATGAAATGAAAATTTTTGTCTATAAAAAAAATTAGTTTTGAGGTTATGTTACTTTATAATAATAAATGAACAATAAGTTACATAAAGTTTATACTAACGTTACATAAAGTAACATAAAATAAACGTTACATTTTCCTTTGATTTACGAGTATTGTTTATTTAAATACAACCTTTGATAATTTCCCATTTATTTTAACAGATAAAATCTATTTAGCAGGAATATATGATGACTTTGTTCTGTGTTGAGTAAAAAATATCTTATTTCTTAAGTTATGTAAACTGTATGGTCCCCAAATATTGTTCTTAACTGTGAATTTTTGTGTTACATTGTTCATTTGTTTTTAATTTAAAAAACCTGCCAAAACAAACAATAGCCCATTAATCCCAGAAACCTTGCCCTTCCAAAAACCCTTATAGGATGTATCATTGCAATAGTTTCCTTTTTCTTTTTAAATGAAACATATTATGAATTGGACAAGATTCTTCTTGGAAAAGATTATCATAGGTATTCCTGACTTTTTCAGACTTGCGCAAGTAATGCTTTTAACAATTTTTTGATTTTATTGCAAGCTATATTATTTTGTTGAGGTATATTAATCCACAGAAGATTAAATTTATTATGATTTTTAGTTATTTTTGTAGCTTCCTGTTGTTTGCACACTTTTACATTTTGAATTATTAATATTGTATATATATATATATATATATATATATATATATATATATATATATATATATATATATATATATAATATTATCTGTTTTGTTGAAAAAAATTACCAGAAAAAAAGTCCAGAAAACTCAATTTTACCATTTCATATTCTGACAGATATTCTTGGAAAATCTAAATAAAATTTAAAATCACCTTAAGCCAAGTTATAATTTAATTAAATTATATTTAATTAAATAGTCTTATGGAGCCTGAGTGAAGAAATGTTTTTATTAAGTACAGTCTCATGGTCTGAAATTCATTACTATTGTATATTAAATTTTTTTACATTCACTGATTGTGACTCTAATATTGCCAGTAGGACCAAAGATAATACACTACATAATAATAATAATAATTCTGCCAAATAATAAATGGATGTTTATTTATCATGGCCTGTGTTCATAAAATGGCATAGTCTTAATATTTCAAATGAATACGAGAGAACCTTAATACTTTCCCTGCTACACAGGTCTAGTTACAAAGCTGTGAACTTTCTTTAAAGTTTCAATTCATTTTGTTGTTTTACAAATTTGAAGTTTGCCTAGCTTATAAGTTGTACTGAAAAAATAACAAAATAAAATAGGTCATAATCCTAATGATTAGAATAGGTCATAATCCTAATCATTTGAAAAAATAACTTCAGCAACTCATTTATTTCAATACTATTTAATAATTTATTAAATTGATGCAGTCTATATAAATTTCTCTCAGAAAACTTTCAATTTAGGTTATAAAAGAGAAGGTAATGTAGGCCAGGTTGGCATTTAAGAAGGTGCTAGGTTAGCACGCACACACTGAAACAATCTTCAGGACGGTGTTTAAACCATCCTGTTAAGGTAGGTTAAAAGGTCTTTTCTAAAAAAAACACGTTTGCTAATTTTAAACTTAAATAATTAGATATTTAATTTGATTTTACATTTATCAATATCTGAAACATATCATGAAAATTTATTGAATTATTTTGTTTATAGTGATATATAAAAATAGCTGTATGTGGCTAAAACATAATCATTGTTCGTTTCAGAAATGCAGTTACCTTCATTAACTCTGATCTTATCAGCATGTTTTGTTGCATATGTTCTACATTCCATATGGACGCTTAGTTTATTGTTTGAAGCTCCGAAATGTGCTCCACAACAAACATGTTTTCAGTATTACCTCAATAGTAAACCAAAATTGCAAGTAAGACTCTCTCCTTTGGAACTACACTCTAGTTTAGTATAATGTATCCTAGTACTGAAAAACATTAACCAACCTATATTTAAAGTAGTTTTACACTTTTTAAACACAAGAGTATGTATTGCTATACAATCATTAACGATAGGAAGTGTCTAGCTACAGTCATTCAATTACTATCATTTGTACTGTCACTAATATTAAGTTACTATCATTTTGCTACCACCAGTCTATCACTATTACCACATGTATGTATGCATCAGTGAATAAATCATTTCACAAACATTATAGAAATGATAGTCCTACATGTAATAATACAATATAAATCAATTATTATATAAGAAAACAGTGGTGCTTGATAATAGTATTGTAGTAAACAAGTAATGAATAATACTGTGTGCTATCCAATCTGATATATATATATATATATATATACACACATACACACACCACACACGCGAGGTTTATTCAGAAAGTAACGAGAATTTTTAAATTTCGTGGGCTTGGAGAGTCCGATTGTCAAACATTTTTTTTATTATGTAGGTATACATGCTCTTGAAGTATGATAAAACTTTCAGCTGTTTTAATTGTTGACTTTGTCTGTGACAGCTACTAAGGTTAGACGTGTTTTTATGAGCTCGGCGATTTTCATTTGTTAAAAGAAATGGATCAAATAATTTATATTTAAAATTTTGCGTAAAAAATGGAATAAAGTGTAACAAAGTATGTGAAATGTTAACAAAGGCCTATGGTGAGTCTGCTATGAGTAAAGCAAGAGTTTACGAGTGGTATAAGCGTTTCCAAGAAGGCCGTGAAGACATTGAAGACGACGAAACGCCCCAGCACATCAGCAACCGATGAAACATGGAAAAAGTGAAAGAAATGATTATGAACAATCACCGAATCACAATTAGAGAGGTCGCTGATGATGTTGGCATATCGATTGGATCATGTCATGACATTGTTTCCAATCTTTTGTGTATGAAATGCGTGGCAGCAAAATTAATTCCAAAATTGTTGAATTTTGAACAAAAACAGCGGCGAATGGAACTTGCTCAGGAGTCACTAAATGAAGTCAACGAAGATGCGGAATTATTGAAATATATTATAACAGGTGACAAAACATGGGTTTACGGATATGACGTCGAAACTAAGGCTCAGTCATCCCAGTGGAGGCATTCTGGCTCGCCAAGACCAAAAAAGGCTCGACAAGTACAGTCGAACGTGAAGGTTATGCTCACTGTGTTCTTTGATATTAATGGCATAGTGCATCATGAATTCCTGCCACCAGGTGAAACGGTCAATAAGGAGTATTACCTACAAGTTCAACGCCATTTGCGTGAAGCAATCCTGGATCTGTGGAAAAACAATTCATTGCTTTTGCACCACGATAATGCATCACCTTACACTTCATTGCTTGTTCATGAATTTTTGGCCAAAAACAGTACTATAACGATGCCCCAGCCACCATATTCACCAGACATGGCTCCGTATGACTTTTTCCTATTTCCATAAATAAAGAGAACGTAAAGGGCCGTCATTTTACAGCCATAGATGACATTAAAAGCGCATCGCTGAAAGAACTAAAGGCTATCTCAAAGATCGAGTTTGAGAAGTGTTTCGAGGATTGAAAAAAGCGCTGGCACAAGTGCATAATCTCCAATGGGGACTTTTTTGAAGGCGACAACATCAATGTAGAAGAATAAATAAATATTTTGTCCAAAAAATTAAAATTCTCATTACTTTCTGAACACACCATGATATATATATATATATATATATATATATATATATATATATATATATATATCAATCATATATACAGTAACATAGTCATATACAAACCAAACTAATTGGTTTAGATCATGAGAACATTATAAGATTATACAATGGCCATAAAATTTAATTAAATCTGAGACAAGGGAAAATGCTTGCTTCCTGTATGCTGGAAGGGTCAATCCAAAGAAATATAACTGTGACGTATTTCCCAAACACATGAGTCGAGGCACAGTGCTGTGTTAAGAATAAGTAGTTAAATGGTGGTGCTTTGAAAATATGGACCAATCGAGTTCCATGTGGAATATGTAAGTCATTCAACTGAAGTAGTTCAGGACGGTTGACTAAGCCATAAATAATTTTGTAAAAAAGCTAGATCAAAAGCCGTCCTTCTAGAAAAGAGAGAGAGAGGGAGAGAGAGAGAGAGAGAGAGAGAGAGAGAGAGAGAGATAATATTGTGCTGGTCGGTAGCCTCCTGAATGTTCTTATCAAGGTGACTCAAACCATTTATGAGACTAATCAGCCGAAGAAAGTGCTTCTGAACCATGTTGAGGGAGTTTCAGCGGTCGATCTGATGAGGTATCCAAATAAAGACCCATACTCCAAGACAGGGAGGACAAGTACAACATAAAGGATCTTGATAGTATTAAGTGATAGGGTGTTTCTAGGTTGTTCAAGCAATAAGTCCTAAAAAACACTATTTGCTTTAGCTTGGTTATATGCTCTCCTGGATCAAGGCAATGATAACCTTAATGGTTTTTTGCCGGAAAAAAAATCCTGGATCAAGGAAAAGCGTGAAGTAAAGTCCCAAATTCTTAACATCAAGAACATCAGTGTTAGTAACAAATTAAAATATATTGATTATAGTCATATAGATCTATAGATATAAAAACATCAGTACAGTAGCTCACTTAATTAAACCTCTAAAGAAGGGAAAAAATGCTGTTACAAAACTTTCTCTGTTTGTTTTTTTCTCTTTCAAATGGGGTTCTAATAGATTTTAAATGTCAATCTTTTTTCTACTGAAGGATCTAACTTAAGTTTGTGTACATGAATACACAATCAGTTGATCAAGTTGACATATAATAGGCCTGTTTTGGTTTATAATGTGTTTATTGCATAATATTTGTTAGTTGCTATGCAGTCGGCCATTGTGTGCGGTTGATATTGTGCAGGTAAAACTGATTTTTAAATTTCTCAAACCAACCGTTGCATGCAAGAAACCACTACTAATTTAACCTGAAAATGTTGTTATTTGTTAATAACTTTGTGTTTGCTTTTTCTCATTTGGTAACAGTATGTCTGATTAAACAAGTTTTTTTTTGACAGTCTTCTCCAGTTTAACATACTACAAAATAGAGCATATTTTGCAGCAATTGACACATTATTGATAACACAGCAGTGTTTTCTTTACACTATTTTATTTCATAAACATGAATAGGCTTGTTCATTCATATGTTTTATTACCTAACACCACATTTTTACCACTTGTTGAATTACCTATCTAAAACATCTGTCTGGTCTTTTACTCTTAGTTTGTTTATTACAAGAGGGCATTGGAGAAAGTAGTGTTGATGCTGATCCGTTATAGGAGTTTGCTTCAGTTAAAGAGTGGGAAAGGTGGTGAAGTAAAAGACATAGAGATTGCGGAATTCTTGGAATTTCATTTTGTTTTTTACTACATGCATTCTGAAAAAATAGCAGTTATAGAACCTTTATAAACGTGCTCATGCCAACTTCAAATAAATTTTCACTCTAAAGCAATTTTATAAGCCATTTTTGTCCTAACATTTTTTAAAAAATGTAGCCTTGTAGTTGTGTAAAGGTGCATTTCTTAGAGCAATGTTTTTATGAATTTCAACTATCAGAGATAAATAAAAACAGAGATAACAAGGGATTGCTACATTACTATTACAGTACCATAAACGTTTACTGTAGTTATTTGTATAGGTTAGTTTCAAATGTAACTAAGCATTTTAGTACCATTAATTTTTGCATTAAGTTTATAAAAAAGTTTTACCATGTTATAGTTGGCTGTATTTACTTCTACTAAAGCAAGACTCAGTACAAAGTCGAGGGATGCAAGCTTGGTGCAAGTTATAAAAGACTTTGATTATAACACTGCCATGGAACAGTAAGTTAGACATTATAATTTAATTTAATTTAAAATTGTTTTTAAAATGTCTTAAATACACATTTTTTACAGTAACTAACGTAAAAAAAAGATAATCTGGGTTGTGGTCCAAATGCCGAATTGAAAGAAGTGATGAAAATAGCAAACTTTTAAGTTAGGGAATTTGATAGCCTGAATCATTAGCAGACGACAGTCAATCTCAAGGAACTGAAATAGGTGTTACCAACATATCATTTGGTTGCATTACACGGAAGAAAATATTGTGTTTTTCCAGTAATCAAACCTATTCCTAGGATGATACAACCTAGCATTTTCGGTAAATACATGTTTTTTCTTGTTTGTTAATTTTTTAAATTTGTGTACCAAAATACTATTGCATGCTCAATAGTAATAATACAAAATATAAAAGTGCAGAAACTACAGGAAGTTAGAAAAAAATATGAAATAAAAGTAACCTGCATAACCTAAAAATTACTACTGCACAAAAGTGGGCAACATGTTTTTATCGCAAAACAGTTAATTAAATTTATATAATTAATAATAAAATCTATAGGAAGTTTTTTTTAAATTACCCTAAAAACCTAACTAACATGTTTTTGTATTAAATTAGTATTGTGTGAAAAATCTAACAAAAACGGTTTTGTATGATGTCAAAACATAGCCTTCTGCTTGTAACATATATAAATATGCTGTAATAAAAGAATAATATTTGAAAATCATTACTTTACTAACACAAGTGAAAAGTCATAAATGTCTACATTTTTAACACAGAGTACATGTAGAATACAGAATACATTTCATTGTATTATTGTTAAAAATGAATACTAACATAAAATATTTATTAATAAAATTAAAAACAAACTATTTTTTTTTACATCAGTGTCAAGAAGGTTACCAATCAACTTTCACAATCTGATCGTTACTGGTATTTGGCTATAATTGGTGGCTGGTATCGTACTATAATTGAAATAATACTGTAATAACCATCTACAAGGTTAAAAATTCAAGTTAGTTGGAATGATTTTTCCAAAATGTCATGGGATTTTCTGAACTAAAACTGAATGTTGCCAGCCCTTAAACATTTTCAGATTGACAAACTAAATATTCTGTAAAAATCCACCATTTTCGGCAATGTTAACATTTTGAAATAAGCCATTTCAAATTTGAAGTGGCTTTTCAATGGCCATTTCAGATTTAAATTTTATTAAATATTTTATAAAGTTATTATCATATTAATTTTTATGAAATAATATTTTTGGTGAAAATTATAACAATCATTCAAATCCAATTTTGTAGTTTAAATTTTCATTTATATCACTTTTTATTAGATTTGTAGGCCTCTATTTATAAATAACATTTGAAAAATGTTGTATGTAATGTGGTTTGTTTTCTATGTTTTCAGAGTACTGACAGTAAATATTCCTAGAGAAACACGCAACAACGGCAGCTTATTCATGCATTTGTTTGTATTACCCAGGAAGTACAAAGTAACACAATGGGGAGATGTGGGTGACTTTAGTGACGTATCGTTTACTTCAGCCAGCCTTACTCACTACCAAATACCTGCAAGTTCTACCTATCAACTCTTGTCAGGTGTGTTATAACTCAGTAATATAGTATCTAACTACCTAATTTAATTACTTTAACATTAACATTACGCTCTTTTTATGCAACATGTATAACAATAGGTTTGAACTGTTGTTTTACGACTGAATTTACAGTAGAATCGAGATGCAGATTTAATGAATGCATCACCAAAAATTCTGATTGACAAAAAATAAACAAAAACTTATCCTGTCTAAATATTTTATTTTTAATGTTTACAGTTGACAGTGTCTATGTACTTTGTAAATTGTAAATTACAGTGTACATGAAACAGTAAAAATACAACTGATAATTTCTTTAAAGAAATTGTACTGCAGTAATCCATGAGATATCAGATCAGAGGACTGACAGATTTGTTTTTTGTTTTTGTTTGTTTGTTTTTTTGTTTTTTGTTTTTGTTTTGTTTTTTTTTTTTGGTATTTTAACGTCTGACTATTGTGCACACTTGGGCTAATGTAGACGATGGGATAATTTATAGTGTATGAAAATGCCAAGCCCTGGCCGGGAATCGAACCCGGATCCTCAGGGTGAAAGCCTAATATGCTATCAAGTAGGCCACCGAGGCAGCTTGACAGATTTGTTGAGGCTCATTAGATTAAAAAAAAAAGAAAAAAGAAATTTTAAGAGCAGTAACTGTGTTTATTGCATAAAATATATGTTATACAGTAAGGTAAAAACTAGAATAATGTTGAAAAAAATTGTATACACTGCAGTTAAAAATGCAATATTTTTAGTTATCAAAAAAGTTTGAAACAGGCTTTGTTTCAGTATTTTCCCATAATTTACATTAATTTAATTATTAGAATTAAATTTAAATTATTAGGTAATTTATTCCATTAAGTTTATTTATGTTCCGACAAAAATAAAATAAAAAGTGTAGAGATAAAGTTTAATTTTTATTTGTTCTGGGTATTTTTACTCGTGGGATCAAAGTGAAATGGTAATTAATACTGAGATAAAGAACGGTGCATATAGAATCACGTATATACAATAGTGTTTGTAGATTGCTAGATTGATTCATTATCTGTGATCACCATATTGAATTGATTCACGAAATGTAAAACTTTTTCTGATCCCAATTTTGTAGGTTTTATTTGATATTATAAATTAAAAGAAAATATGTCTGTTGGTAAAATTTAAAATAAATATGAAATTCTGTTCCTTTTACAGGTGGAGTTATTATTAATATTTTAAAGTGCCGTAAAAGTGATTTTACTTAAAAATTGGACTTGCTATATAGTCCTACAGTTACTTAACTATAACTAGATTCTTCAAGTGCCTATCTATTATTAATGTAAACATAGCCTTATTTTTAAATAACTAACATTTAGTTTGTCTAGATGACAGTTCCTTTCTTTTTTTTTTAATCAGGTGGCAGTAAGAAAAGGCAAGGTCAGCCTACTTCACATTTTAAAACCAGTGTTGGTGTGAAGATGCTGACTGGAGTAAGCGCTTTTCCATTGACAGGTATCCCTGGTGAACTCCATTCGCTCATCAGGTATTTTTTATATGATTTTCAATGTTACTAAAACTGGTGCAAAAAGAATGCATGGATTTAATCTTAATGTAAACAAGTTTATTTTGAACATATGAGAAACACAGCTATACCAATACCATTTGTAGTACACCCAGTTTTTACAAACCTACTTTTTCACTTTTTTTTTACTGGCAGAGGCAGCTGAAGTGAGTAGCTGATGGGCTTAGCGACCCCACAATACCTCTAGCTCATTCTACTCTCACTCATTTACTCTCCATACACACAACACACACACATACACACACACTCTCTAACACAAACACATACACACCCGCAGGGAGGTGCAGAATAGCTGCACCTAGTGAGAGGACTAGACGAACTTCGCGGCACCTGAGTCTAACACACACTTACACTTACAGCACTACACTTATAATGTAAACACTTCACACTCACACATACATTTAGGGATTTGCTGTGCTTGTTCCGTTATGTCTGGGAGTGGTGATTCTGCTTGGTTTCCTTTGGTGGGGCCAAGAATGTGGAACCTGATGTGTGCCTAGCACTGCCGAGGACCTCTGATGGGACAGGTTCTGGAACCGAGCAGCCTATAGGCGCTTGGCAAGCACATGAATGTTGAGTTATGGGTGTCGGAGCCCATTGCTGGGTCTATCGAAACAAATGGTTGCATTCTGTGAGTACATATAGGGCGGCTGCCAGTTGTACTTGGGTTTGGGGAACTGTAACTTTGTACCGGAACCCATTCCTAAGTATTCTGGAGTGCTGACAGACCATGCATTTCGGCTCCAGGATATTGGAGGTCACCCCCCCCCCCAATTTATTGGGGATTCTCACTTTAGTTCGAGTATTCTGGGCTGCTGGTGGTCGTTTGGGTGCACCCTGTGCCACTTGTTCGAAAAATCTGCATTCGTGAATTGCTCGGCAAACTAAAGTATGGATAACTTAACCAAAAACGCCAAAGGAGTTTTAAAGAGGCCTCGTTCGGCTTCGAACGGGTCTGTTGGTAGCAGCGGAAGTAATTTAAATCCGGGAAATGAGGAGATGCAAGCTGAAACTTTAAAGCTACCACTCCAAAATTTCTAGTTTTTAAAAACTCGGTGGAAGGGGCCGAATTGTCAAAAGTGTCCCCTTTCCTTATAAATAAGGCGATTGTTGCAGTAGCAGGTTCCATAGCTTCAATTAAGAAGCTGCAGAACAGGACCTTACTGGTTCAGACTAACAGCGATAAGCTCTGACATCGTTCTATGAAATGGTCAAAGTTTCTGTGGGGCCCCACAGAACCTTGAACTCAGCAAAGGGAGTGATAACTTGTAAAGATCTCCTCCATGTAGACCTGGAGGAGATTAAATCAGAGTTAGCAAAACAATCTGTGCTGTATTACGCGAAATGATAAGGGGCAAAAAGTACCGACTGCCTCATTGATTTTAACTTTTGGTAAACCTACCGTACCAGACCACATCTAGCCGGATACCAGCGCTTTTCGGTAAGGCGATACGTTCCAAACCTGAGACGGTGTTTTAAATGCCAGGGTTTTGGACATGTTGGCTCCACATGCCGGAAGGATCAAGTATGCGGTAATTGTAGTGGAATAGGTCATGATAGTGACCTACATTGGTCATGATAGTGAGCAATGTAAAAATGTTCCAAAGTTTTTGAATTGTGGTGGAGACCATCCCGCTCGTTCCTTCGACTGCCCTAAGTTTAAGGACGAGAAAGCGATTCTTACTATCATGACCAAGGATAAGATATCTTTTTTAGAAGCAAGGAAGCGCTTTTCAAAAGCTCAGAGTCGATAATCGAAGGTAAATTGTTTGCTGCTGAAACTTCTACTAGCAAATCATCATGTGCTAATTGCGAAGAGCTAACTAAAACGGTAAAAGCATTATCGGAATAGCTAACTCTGATTGCTGCGGGTACCACTCCTGATTCGCTGTCTAAATCGTCTGAAACGTCTTCCTATGAAGTGTCTTCAAAAGGAAAGGATACTCACCATTCGAAAGTCCTACTAAAACCATTGCGACAAAAAATCCGAGGCCTGTAATTCCGGAAGTAAATCCGTCTTCTTCCAATCTAGGCGTAAGAACAAAGTCGCTATTGTTAAAGTCTTCGTCTAAAAACGTTCCTTCTGGACTAGTCCATTTTCTAAAAAAGTCTAATACATACCCACCAGTGGTTGTGTCTAAAAAAGAAAAAATACAAACAAAGAAGGAAAAAAAATCAAAGGAAGGCGTTGCTTCCAAGGTGCCTCCTTCCAAAAATAATATCTCTACAGAGTCGGACATCAATCACAGTAGTGATTTGATGTCCATTGATTCTGATAAATCCATAAGCGTGAATCCGAAATGAATCCAGTTGTATATTAAACCTAAGCATTTAATGTCTGCATGTTCCAAAAATAAAGTGATACATGGAATGTTAATGGGGTAAGAAGCCATATTGAAGATCTGAAGGTTCTTGTACGAGATATGTCGTCTTTAATAATGTGCCTTCAGGAGACTCACTTGCGTGAATCTCACATTTTCAGTTTCAGGGGTTACCTGTAATCAACAGATTTCATAACTGAGGAAAGAGCCAGAGGTGGTGTAGCCATTCTGGTTCACAACTCAGTCGATTTGGTTCTTGTGAATATAGTAACTCCTTTACAAGCTCTTGCCGTTCAAATAACCGTACCATTCAAACTTACAATCTGCAGCCTATATTTACCGCCTAATTACAATTTCCAAAACCATGAAGTACGTGACTTAATATGCCAGTTGCCACTGCCGATATTATTATTAGGCGATTTTAACACTCATCATACTGCATGGGGTTCATCAACGTGTAACTCTAGAGGAATACGCATTGAAAGGATAAGGTCCGAATTGGATTTATGTCTTCTTAATAACGGTTCCCATACGCATTTAGCGGCATCTACTGGCAATTGGACTGTTGTTGACTTGTCATTCTGCAGTCCAATTCTGACAACGAAGTTTGAATGGTCGGTATTACCTGATCTTTACGGGAGTGATCATACTCCCTATAATATTTCATTTCGTAATTTCCCTTGTCCGGATCAGAGCCTGCCGCGTTGGATTCTAAAAAAAGCAAATTGGGAGGAATTTATGAAGAAATTTGTATCACCAGACATTGAATATAGTGACTGTATAAACACAATAGTGTCAAAATTTACCCAACACATTTTACAAGTAGCAGAGAAAACTATTCCAAAACTTCAGTACGCCCATCACGTCCACCTGTTCCTTGGTGGAACGAAGAGTGTAGGAAGGCGTTACGTCTTCGTAGAAAAGCTCTGAGGAGATTCAACAGAAACCCGACAAGTGAAAACCTAGTCCTTCGTTTTCACAACAATATAAAGTCCTTCGTGCAAAAGCTCGTAGAATATTCAGGCAAAGCAGAAAGGATTCTTGGACCCAATATATTGGAACAATATGTAGAACAACACCTACATTTGTAGTATGGAAGAAATTGCGTTCCATTTGTGGTCCGCCTCCATCTGTAGGACTGATGGGACTTCAACAGGTGAACGGATTATTGGTTTCTGACAGTTCCGACATTGTAAACCTTTTAGGGTCATCCTTTGGAAGTTTTTCCTCTTCTGCAGCCTATAACACTGTCTTTTGTAAATACAAAAGCGCATTAGAAAAATTGCCTTTCACTGTCGGTACTTCTAATGATTCTCCTCTGAACAGTCTGTTTACTCTACGTGAGCTAGAATCTGCACTGCTGTCCACCAAGGATTCAACTCCCGGTCCATGATTAAAAATCTTCCACAGTCGGATAAGCTATTTCTTCTCAAAATATACAATCATATGTATAAGAGTGTACATTCCCTGGCGATTGGTTGGAAGCTACAGTAATTCCCGTTCTTAAACCAGGCAAAGAGAAAACTGATCCAAGTAGCTATCGTCCTATTTCTCTCACCAGTGTGCTATGCAAGCTAGTAGAAAAAATGGTAAATCGTCGCCTTGTTTGGTATTTATAAACTAATAAATTACTATCGAAAGACCAGTGCGGTTTTCGACAAGGTCGATCTTCTATGAATAAGCTGGTTTTGTTAGAATCTGCAATACAAAATGCCTTCCTCTTGTGTCAAACACTTGTTTCTGTATTTTTTGACCTAAAGAAGGCATACGACATGGATAGAGAGATCTGTTGACCATGCAGGACAGTGGATATCCCCAAAACATGAAATCCCATGTCATGTAATTATTTACCGAAGAACCACCATTTATTGCAGCTGGGTTGTTTATGCCTCTCATATATTTGGGGTTATGCAAATTATTGTGTCTATGGTTTTAACTAGTTAAATCATTTATCTTGAAGTCAGTTCTAATAATTATAATGTAATTTATAATTCCTCTGTTGCAGGGTATCCAAGGACATAATTTTACCTGTTTTACACTATGATTTTTTAAATGATCGACTACGGAATTTGGTGGAAATCGATAGTTCTACTGATAGTATCAACACGACCTTGCATTATTCTACTATTTCAATCGGACAGCTTAGGTAATAAGTATTACAAGAAGATTTATATAACAGTATAATAACTCTTTTGCTGTAGTTATAAAAAATTGTGTTATTATATTCAGTTTCTTTTCTCTTTAATACTGATACTTTGGTGCTCTTTATACAATCTATGTTATCATGTAATAAAGCAAAAATCTCTGGACAGTATTTTTTTTTTTTTAATCTTAGTGATTATTCTTTGGACCTGAAAAGGAAATGACCAAAGTCTGATAAACAACCTTTAAAAAATCAGCCTGATTTTCAGTTTTTTGCTGACATCGTCCAAACTGGATTGGTTGGGAAATAGTTGAATGCAAAGACGTTATTAAATATTCTCAACTGAATTTATTCATATCTTCCTCACTCAGATTTCACTCAAGGTGGAATAAAATGATTCATCAAAATTTGAAATAAAATAAATTTATTAAGTTAAGTTAAACAAATCTGTGTTTAATTTTATGTTGTAGAACAGGCAATTAATTTGTGAAACAGAAACCGGGATGTACAGAATGTTTTTGAAGTGAAAACTTCTTTTGACATGTCTGACTAGAATTTTTGATGAAAAAAAACTTTGAACTTGCAGCATCAGATAAAAAATCATCACTCTGACTCACCTTCACACTTATTCTTATAATTCACACCGTCACACTGTGCTTATGAAACTAAAAAAATGTAAATTCAAAACGTGCTACTGATTTTAACTTTTTTCACATTAACTATTTATTTGTTTAGGATTATGTGTATAATTAAGTTGAATAATAAATATTTTAATGATAATTAATGTCATTACACTGTGTACCTGGCTCATCTAACCAAAATTGTTTAGAGCATTTACAGTTAAAAATGTCGTGCATGATGTGTTTACATTAATGTTTTATGCAATGATAATGTAAATAAGTTAATGAATAAATATTTAAATTATAATTGACATTATACTACATACCAGCTCATCTAGCACAAAATTGTTCAAGTGCAAACAGTTTAATGTATCTTGAACATATTTTGTACGATTATTTTTTAATAATACATATAAATAAATTTATTAATAATTATTTAGATTATTTATAAATGCAGTTGGACTATATGGCCAGCCCAGCTTTCAAAATGTTAGAGCATTAACAATTGGAGCCTGTGTGATTACATTTCAGTTTTCACTTCTGTCAGACAGTTCCATAGCTTCCTCATTTGGTTTTTTTACTTATGCCAGTTGACTTAAGATGGAACTCTTCTTAAGATTTGAAATTTATAGTAGATACAAATTATACCCAATTCCTCTTGTATAAATTATAGTGGCCTATTTAAGTTAAGATGCCGTAACTCATTGAAAATATCAACAATATTAAGTAAATTTGAACTTTTGTTAAGATTTCTGCTGGCTGCCATATCGACTTAGCTATGATGCTTCTCTAAGTAATGAATGATTCCGCATGCTCTAGCTACCATTTTGTGTAATAAATCTTTTGTGAAAGTTATTTTAAAGTATTTGTTCAGGTTGATGCTGCACATCAGTTCTGCATTCAGGTCGCTTTTATCCTTTGGATTCTCTGACAAAGATTTAGACGAAGTGAAAGGCATTTTTGCTGACACACACATATATTTGTTGGCTGCCACAATATTCATTTCTTCCATGCATGTAAGTTTAAAGTTTAGTGCATTCATGTAACAGTACAATATTAGTTATTTCACATGTTTACTGTTAATTTCATTTTTAGTGTATATTTTTTTATCTAACTACTAGTAATGGGCTTTTTAAGCTGTGAATCATTTGTTGAAATACTTTTTGTGACAGATGTTCCAAACAGTTACAGAAAATGTTCCATGCATTTACTTAATACAAACTATTGCAAATTAAATCGAATGAATCTCTGCTAATGTTGTATAGCTTTCAATATACAATGAAATCAACATATATATGTTTCAGCGTCAATAAATATATCAACTGCTATTATTCTATAGATATTTATGTCAGTGTGTCCTTCCAGTAAGGATGTAAAAAAATCTAAATTTTACTACCAACAGAATGTCAGTTGGTAAATTCTTAGTAGTCAGGAGGGTAAATTCTTAGTAAAATACATAGGAATATTTTCTATTCCAAAAAAAAAAAAAAAATGTCCGCCCACTAGAGGTGTCCTTTTATTGGGAGTGTCTGTTGTAGGAGATTTCACTGCATAATATTGTTTCAGTAAATGTAATATTGCCTTAGTTTATATTTCATAGTTTATATTTCATTGTTGTAAAGGTTGTTCATTTGGTTAATTTTGTTAAACATGGGAATTGAGGATATAGTTGTGTTTATTTTTTTCAGGGCATTTCTTCCACACAAAGTGGTTTAGCTCTGAAAAAAATAAGGACCAATGGGAAACTTCCATAATTTCAATTTATTCTTATTACTTAAAGTAAACAGAAATTTATTTGGTATAACTTTCTGAAAATAGAACCTAGATTATACTTTATTATTTTGTAAGATTATTATTTTGTTTTAAAACGACATTAGTTAACATTTTTTGAGGTTAGATTATTGTTCGTTTACAGTTTGTAATGAAATAAGCAGGTCAGAATTTCATTTTACTGCATAAGCGTAAGTTCTGGAACATTGATTGTTTTTTGCTGTTGCAGCAAGAAGGTATAGTTTAAACTGCTTCAAACAATAAAATGTGTGCAATGTTGCACACATTAATGTGGACAAACTGGAACATTGTTTCTTCCAAATGATTGAATTCTAAATTCACTTTGTTATCTAAGCAGCAATTTGTAAAATTATAAGGTGGTTTTGCAAAGTTTCCAAACCTCAACCTAGAAAAAATAAAAAATACACATTTTTAAAATGGAGGAACTAAAAACCAAATGAAAAGAAATAATTTTTCAAAAGTGTTGTCTAAAGGGGGATTCATTGCTACATATGAAGATTTAAATAGGTTTGCGGTAATCTAGTGAATATCAAATATTACTGTTTCTGGAATAAACGAAAACGATGGCTTAGTGGAAATGATATGAAGTTTTTTTATACCGTATTATAAATATTGGTAAATGGTATTAACACTATAAATATCTTTTCTTATATTTGTATTTTAATAATTTAACACTTTTAAATGAAATGGACTTATGAGTAAACATATAAAAAAAATCGTGAAATTATCCATAAACCTTTTCTGTATTTCTGTAAAAAAAAATATTACTGTAATTTAATTTGTTGCTCTTTGTAAATAATTAATTGTTTTCTGCAAATGAATTTTAATTGCTATGTCTTATAAATTTCAGTATGTCACATAAGACACTAATTACATTAAATAACTGTTTCTGAGTCATAATATTGTTCTTGGATTGGAATAACCTAATATTTTTGTAACACAACCATGCAACAGTGAGTAAAATGTCATAACATGGAACCACATTTACCCCCTGATATTTTCTAAATGTATTACCAGACTGGAACTGTAATCTTGAAACTGTTCTGAAAACAGAGCTATAGAATATCATAAAGTTCTACCCTTTTATGATAAGTTTGATAAAAAACATTTTTAACAGGTATTTTTTTACTGGAATTCCTGATCAATTGATTTATTTTCACATGAAACTTTGTTAATAAGTCTATTTCATTGTATTTTATTAATATCCCTATGACCTAATTGAGATATAGTGTCAACACATTCTTGGCGTATTTTGTTTTTATAGAGGAATTAATTTTAAAGGAAGTGAACATCAACTTCTAGCCTAAACTGCATCAGTATGTGAAATTAAATAAATTGTGTTATTTTATGTTAACTAGTTATAAAAACGTAAAATATAAATGTTATTTCCTTTTTCAGTTACTGTTTGACTTCTTGGCACTAAAGAATGATGTAAGCTTCTGGAGATCTCGCAAAACTCTGGCAGGATTGTCTGGCCGTGCTGTAATATGGCGAGCATTTAGTCAGATTGTTATTTTCTTGTACCTTATGGATGAGGATACCTCTCTCCTGGTTCTTGGCCCAGCTGGAATTTCAACACTGATTGAGGTAAGGATGTCAACTTTAAATTTTGCTGGGAAGATTTGCAGTAGGTTATGTTATTACTTTGTTCTAATAATAAAGTTAATGTTTTCCTGTTTTAAAAGAAACAAGCATTAGGTAAATGGATTGTCCAACTAAATTCAATGCTATAGCACATCAAAAGCAATGTTGGAAGAGAGTTCAAAAGATTTATATCAACTTGGTCTATATTAATTCAGGTTTATTGTTTATCTTAATATTTTTGTGATTTAGTTTTGTCCTTAAATGAATACATTTTAAAAATTGTATTTTTTCACCTTGAAATGTTGAAATAAGTGAAAATCTAGTTTTTGTTGTAGGATAGGGTAGTTTTATAAAAATAACTTTTTGTTTCTACTTGTGGGATTTCCATTTGTATATCTTAAATTATGCTACAGAACTCATCGTGCAAATGTAATTGGTTTTTAACTTGTTTTAATACTCTTGTATTGAAACAAAATAAAGAACTAGAAAACAAAATAAAGAACTACGTAATATTTTCAAATGTTATGTTTTTATATTGAATAATATAGTATGTTCCTTAATGTGTGTTATTTTCCTTAATATTTTGTAAGATGTAGTGAAATAAGCATTTTAAAATGTTTTTTTTTTGGGAAAATGAAATTTTATGCTAGAATTAAGTGTTTACTATTGTTGTAATTTACTATACTTTCTTCCAAATATAGGAAAATAACACATGCATAATTTACTGTACACCAATCTAAATATAAATATATACCAAGAAATGATAAGAATACTGTGATGGAATGTTCAGGAATGGGCCTTATTAAAATGGAATATTTTGGGAAGGAAAAGAAAGTATAGTCCAAGAATCATCTGGGATAGATAACACTGGTATACTGATAAACTAAGAACACCTAAAGGTACTGGGTCAGATATACGAGGTTTGTCCAATAAATACGCGAACTAAGGTCATAAAAACTTTATTTTACAAAATTTCATCTACATTGATTTTGTCCCCTTCAAAATACTCTCACTGCTATGCACTTATCCCATCTTCTTTTCCACTCTTCAAAGCACCCTTGGAAGTCCTCGGAAGTCAGGCTTTTCAGTCTCCTCGTCGTTTCTTGTTTTATTGTGTCCACATCTTCCCAATGCTGTCCCCTCATCACATTTTTGCATTTAGGGAATAGAAAAAAGTCGCAGGGGACGAGGTCCGGTGAATAAGGGGGATGATCAAGGATAGTGATTGAATTTTTAGCCAGAAACTGGCGAACAATCAAAGCCGAATGTGCGGGTGCATTGTCTTGATGAAGAATCCATCCATCGTTTTGAGTCAAATGTGGTCGCACACGACGCACTCGATCTCTCAAACGCGCTTGAGAACGTTAAGGTAGAACTCAGAATTTACCGTTTTTCCTCAGGAAGGAATTCATGATGAACAACACCTTTGATATCAAAGAAAACCAGGAGCATGACTTTGATTTTTGATCGGCTTTTCCTTGATTTTTTTGTCGAGCTTCACCTGTTGCTTTCCACTCCATGCTTTGCGATTTCGATTCGGGTCATACTCGAAAAACCACGATTCATCACCAGTGATAACCCTATTTAAGAATCCAACATCATTTTCCATGGAATTTTTCCAGTCAGTAACACATTCGACTCTTCTCAACTTTTGATGCGGAGTAGCAGTTTTGGCATGATTTTCGCACAAACCTTTCTTAAGCCCAAATGCTCGGTTAAGATTGTGTGCACTGTTGATTTTCCTAAATTTAGTTCTTCAGCTATCATTCGGATAGTTTTTCGGCGATCAGTAAGGACAAGACGCCGCACACGATCAATGTTTTCATGCACACAAGAGGTTGAAGGTCGTCCAATTCTTGCATCATCCGTGGCGTCTTCTCGACCTTCTTTAAAGCGCTTAATCCACTTGAAAATGGCTGTTTTCTTCATAGCATTATCACCATAAACAACTCTCAACATTTCAGCAATTTCTTGGTAATTTTTACCAAGCTTTATCAAAAACTTGATGTTAATTCGTTGTTCAGTGAATTGGTCAATTTCCATATCGATGAACAAAAAAATAATGCAAAACTAAAAATAACTCTACTCGCAAGATCCGCACAGCGTAACGTTCTGCCAAGCACTGACGGCTCATTGGGTCCCAGACAACACGTGAGGCCAGTGGGCGTGGCTTAACTCTCTGTAATGGCCACCATATTCGACCAGTTCGCGTATTTATTGGACAAACCTCGTATATGGAGTCAGATCCAAAGAGCATAAGACTAGCATAAATCTTGGAATGCTGACAGCAGTTTTTCAGGTGAAAGTAATTGGCTTTACAGAGTGCATTAGAAGAATTATAGATACAGGGTTTCAAAGGAAAGACCATATAAACTCTTGACAGTAGAGCTTTACTACTGGCTTTGGTGAACCACAACTATAAATCTAAGATAGTGTGGGACTGTCATTTTGCCATTAAAAACAAAGTCCAATTGTTGTGGGTTCCTGGACATCCTGATGTCCAGACAGAATGAGGAGGCAGATTGGTGTGCCAGAATAGGAGCTGACAGCCCTTTCATTGGCCCAGAACCTGTATGTGGAGTATCTTATAATCTAGCGTGCAGGTATGTCTTCAATGGGTTTCTAGGGAACACCAAAGTCTTGGGAAAAGAATGGACTGTCTTGTACAAAGAGGATGCTTGGAGGTCCTTGCAGGTGATGCCCTTAGTCTGAATAGGATGGATCTGCGGAGAGTAAAGGGATTTCTGACAGGTCATTGGACATTCCCCAGTCATCTACACAAAATGGGTTTTCACATGACAAATCTTTTGTATGGGAAATGTGTATAGCTAAGGAAACGGCGTAGTACATACTTTTTAACTGTTCAGCTTGGACAGAAAAATATTTTAATCCATAGGTGCTCTATGGAGTGGGGGACAAATGGTGGAACAGGGCAGTATCATCCGCAGCATCTCACAGATCTAAAGACCTGTGGTTGGATTAGGAAGGTTGAATATGTGAACTATTGTGCACAATAAACTGTATAGCTGAGTGGCAAAATAAGGATCAAAGAAGAAAGGATTCAAAGAAGTTAGAGAGAGGTCATGATAGATCAGATATCAGCATTTCTAAAGAAACTATGGGCCAAAGTGGAATGCAAAGACTTGTCATGCCATCTAAATAAAAATTAGAAATAAGTAAAATTTTAAAAAGACCTTGTGGATAACATTCAGTCTGCTTCTGAAAATATTTCAGTAAGCAGTATGGCCCTGTTGTACCTTGATGTCAACAGTAGAGTGTGAGACGTCAAGTTATCATGATCTGCAATGCTGCAGTGTCATTATTTATTGGCCAGTTCCTGTCTGTCACCAATGATTTGTCACAACAAATAGTCAACAGTAGTGAATTTTTGGGTAATTTGTAAAACTTACAATATGTAAATCATGTTAAATACACCAGTCTTCATTAAACACGTTAAAATTTAAAAGTTCTTTGATATGGAATATCTTTATAAAGTTGATGCCAGCCGTGGGTAAGGGACAGATGTCGGTCAGAGAAATTTTGAACTTCCAATAACTTGATTAAAAATAGACCATTATCATGTTAGTATTACTTTAAAGAGGAAGGATACAAATTTGTGCCAATACTTATTGTTGTTTTGGTGAGGAGTGTATTGACTGAAGTCAAAATGAATTAAATGATTCAAAACACTTTTTGTAATTTCAGTATACTGTATATTTTATTTGACCTAAAGCTTCATTTGTTGATTCCACTACTGATTTTAAATATATTATCCATGATTTGCAAAGTGTCAGATATGTAATTTAATGTGCATTATATTATATTTTATAGATATGGATATTGCCTCACACTGAAATACTAAATTAATAATGGTTTTAATTCCAGATGTGGAAAGTTACAAAGGTAATTCCTGTAGACTGGAGAAAATTCAGATTGAAGCCAGTTACTTTAACCAAAGCAGAACACAACACCCGAGAGTTTGATAAGGAAAGCATGCGTTATCTTTCTTATTTGTTTTATCCTCTTTGCATTGGAGCTGCTGTATATTCACTTGTATATGAATCTCATAGAAGGTAAATATTTTGTTTTCTTCATTTTTTTTACTGTGTGATTTTAATATGAATACTTCCAAAATGAGATATGTGTATATTAGGGACTCAATTATTTGAACTTCTTTGGGCTAAAGATAAGCAGGTACATTATAAAAATGTGATTTTCAGTAGAGTGTGAGACATCAAGTTATCATGATCTGCAATGCTGCAGTGTCATTATTTATTGGCCAGTTCCTGTCTGTCACCAGTGATTTGTCACAACAAATAGTCAACAGTAGTGAATTTTTGGGTAATTTGTAAAACTTACAATATGTAAATACAAAGGTACATTTATTTAACAAGTTTAAAAAATATAAAAGAAGTAAACAAAACTTGTACATTACATTATTACAGTATCCATATACTAAAAAAATACACATGATAGTCCAGTGTACTATTTTTAAACTGCTATATTAAAACAAAAAAATAAAATCTTGGTTTATAAACAAGTTTGATGATATTAACTTGTCTGGCTGCATGATGTTAAGATCGCACAATACTTTTACTGTCACTATACTGCTGTTTTGTTTTCGTTGATGTACATACATTAGTTGACATGAATACTGGCAGTGACATCAGTCATTGAGGCCTGTTGAATATGATTCTTATATTATTTTGAAATATTTTTATATTATCATCAGGGAAATGACAAAAAAACTTTTTCTCATTTAAATTTTAAAAAACTTACTTCAGATAAACACACACTGAATAATCGGATTCCTAATGTATTTACAAAATTCACACGTAAATTAGGTTGCAGTTTTTTTTGAAGATCAACTGGCATTAAATATTATTTTAAGTGACAAACTATATTATTTTTGTATTAACTTTCTGCGGTTGGTTCATTATTTTTAATAACATTCCTTTTGGCTTAGAATATATTTAGTGGTTATCACATGAGTGTTCTGATGAACTATGTGATGTAAAGTGACTTTGTGTTACTCTAGACTGAACAAGTCACATATAATGGCTTGTGTTACTTTCCACTATACTTCAACTATCCTCCTGTTCGTGACTTTATGTCCCAATGCTATTTCTTTTTTGTTATAAATTAATTATATACTCGGAAGTCTTCAATGGTCCTTGTCGGCCATATTGAATCTATTCCCTATAAGACTAATGTTATTTAATGATAAAGATTATTCCGCTATTTGTTAAGATAAAATTATAATTGATATTTCATTTTCAAAGTCTTGTACACCGAACTTATATTTCCGGAAAGTCTTGTACGCCTTTCTATATTTAGTGTATATTTTGTGCCTTATAATTTTTTCTCCTAAATCTTTAGAAGCAAAGAGTATACACAAAACGTAAAAAAGTGGACCACATTCTCGTAAAACTTTTGAAATGAGATATTGAACCTAATTTTATCTAAGAAGTAGTGGAGTAATCAGTATTGTTAATTAACATTAGTCGTACAGGGAATAGATTTAACTTGTCTGACAAAATACTCAGACTCATAAGTGATGTAACTTTTTAATAAATGAGAATTTAAGTTAATTATTAGTTGCAAATAAAATTTGTAAATAAAAAATATTTAGGGTAAACATTTTCAAGTACTTTGGCAAGTAGGTCGTCCAACAAAGTGCACAGGTTGTTAAATGTTAAAACTGCTTTACTCTTAAACACAATAAAAAAGTAATTGTTATTCTTTATGAAAACCAAATCAGACAGTTGGTTATAATAACAGACAGATTGTAAAATAATCTGATGTTTGTCAGTATTCATGCTCATGAGGTTTTTAATCAGCTGTGCGCTGGTGGTGGTTACAAACCCTATTTTTCAACAGCACGCTCTCAAGAAGTGATGTTTTTGCTTTTCCATGACAATAATAATCTTATAAATTTTTACTTGCATTAAAAAAATTGTTACGAGTTACAGTGGTGTTCATATAATCAACTTGTTGTTTTGTTAATCGATCACTTATCATGCTGTATTTTCTTTACATTATACTAGGTTTCGGTTTTTTTTTTACCTTTTTAGCGATCAGTAATCATTGAATTGTTGAATGCTACAAAAACTTTGCTGAATTGCAATTGTTAGTGGTACAAAAACATTTATTATTGCTTGAAAAATGGTTTTTAGTAACTATAATAATAATTATTCCTAGAATTCTGATGTCCTGCTTATCTGTTTTAAACTTCATAACAAATTCAAAGTTATGAGCAGTTGACAAATTGTGCTGACAAAGCTGGCTGGGTGTTTATCAATAGACATATTGTATCCCATAAATAACTTCAGTATCATTATAAACAATTAACATCAACTGTGATAAATAAGTTAGACAGAACAAGTACTGTACCTTACATAGACTAATTTGTTATTATAATACAGTACAGTTTATAAAAAGTTACTTTCCCTTTTGTAATATTTTACAATGTATTAAAAAAAATCTGGTGTTTTGCGAATTAGATCGCGCTTCGTTGGTGTTCAGATAATCTAGGGTTTGGTTATTCGAGGTTCGAATAACCAAGGATTTACTGTATTACTAATTGGGACCTATTGTGTATTAAAAGACAAAATTATTAATATTTAAAAGTGTAATTTAAGTATACCAATGTTGGTTTGAAGGTTTCCTGGTTGTATAGTCACTGAAAATCTGACCACATCACATGTTTCTTACACTTGAAAGTCCATGACTTTTATTATATGAAATTTTTTATTCAACTGCACTATACTCAATCAATTAGATTGACGATGAAATTTATACTTTTAATAGTACGCGACATTTAGACAACGTAATTGTATTCAATTCAATGCAGTTTTTTGTTTTGTTCTTTGTAACATCTGTTGTACACCAGTATCCAGAATGGAGTTGTTATAAAAGTCTGTGTTTTCCTGGTTGTCTTGATTCCTGAATTAAATTTTTTCTTTTTTGTGATTGGTCAAAACATTATGCTTGTTGACCAAATATTGTTTTTTGTAAAATATTATTTGATTTTGTACCAACACTTCAAAACCAAATTATTCTAAGTTTCACTCTAGTGATCACAGATAATTATTTCACAGGTGATACATTAATATTATAATGCAAGATATAAACAAGGTTTATCTAAGGCTGAGCCTAACAAAGAAACAATATCAGCCATATATAATGGTGCACTTGAGTTCTGGGTATATTATAGTTTATCCAATATGATAATGTTTAGTGTTCATTTTCGTATTTTCAGTGCAGTTTTGAAGTTTAATATGCTAATAAATTCAGATTTGAATGTTGATTATGATAGTACAATTAGATTAAAAAAAAAAACGTAAGATAAAAAAAAGTTATTTTTCAGAATTCATTTCCATCAGCAAGAATGCTGAAGGATTATTATAAAAAAAATTGGTTATGGTGAATTGAGCTATGTGTTTGAAAACAAAATAGAACTTAGTAACAAATAATAGTGATACTTTACAATTACGCTTATAAATCTGTCAGAAGATAAGTACGACTGAGTATAAAAATAATTTCCGACACTTTTAATGTAAAGACATTAAATGTCTTTAACATTCCAAATTTTAACTTTTAGTCTTTCTGGTTGAAAGCATTTCTTATGTGAAAGTTGTCGAAAGCTCCGAAAAGAACTATTCTGGTCCTTTTGTGGTAGCATTTCGAGAGGGCTTTCTGTAGAAAGCAACTGCCGGCATTCAGTTCACTGTAATCGGTAGATTTACAGCTATCAAGGGGCAGGACAAGGACCAACCAGCTCACCTCACATAAAGATGTGATTTGATGTTTGGTATGAAATTTTACATTACAGTAGTTAGATTATGTCTACTGTTCACATAAACGGATATTCAGTTTTTGAAGGTACCATTACATTACGTTTTATACTGAAAAAGTAAAGTTATGTTTAAAATATGTGTTTTAAAATTTTCAGTTGGTACTCGTGGTGTATTCATAGCATGGTGAATGGTGTGTATGCATTTGGGTTTATGTTTATGCTGCCACAGCTGTTTATCAATTACAAACTAAAGTCAGTTGCACATTTACCTTGGAGATCGTTCATGTATAAAGTAAGTAATACTGTATGTTCTTTTTTGTTGTATACAAATTAATCGAAAAGGTGTTTGTGAGCATAAAAAATTTAATGCGAATAAGGCATTATACTACTTCTAGCTCTTGTGACAGGTAGTGAGTAATGGAAAAGTATATCAAACCTAGAGGACCAACTGGGAATTGAGAGTGAGCATAGTGTAAAACCTAACCAAACGTCACCAATTCCAAATTTTAGGTTAGGTTGTTAATTAGAAATTAAATTATGATTGTAACTGTTTTATGAAAGGAAACTTATTAGTGGATCTTCTCCTTGAATTCTTGGAACTGCATATCTATACATTTCCTTTATAGAAGAATAGGTTTTGCAAGTGAAAAAATAATACTTTGAACTGAATAAAACAAGACTAAAAAGGATATAATGCCTTATTTTATTATTAATAAAATTAGTGAGTAGTGGGAATATTTTTTTAATTTTTTAAAATCAAATGACATGGGTTTGTAGTACAGTATATCCTAAATATTCAGTTATAAAAAAATATTCACTTACAAATACTTATTGTCTTTCATACTATTACTATTAAATAGAATATAGTAATCTAACAGCTGTTTGTACAGAATTTAGAGAAGTTTAGCAACCTTGAGTAGTTAGTCTCCCATTTCCTTTTTTGTGTTATATTTTATTGTTATTATTATTATATGTTGAAGGAAAGAAAAGAACAAGTTATATTTCAATTTATGTTTTAAATTTGAAAATCGTCGCTATGGGACAGACTGGTGTAAAATGACGTGTTTGTACTTCACCCAATATAATTAAAAAGAAAAACTATTTTTCTATTTAAGAGTTTTGTGTGACATGCTATCTAAGTTACAATGAAGGTGTATGCAACGTTTCCAGAATTTAGAAAAGGAACACAATTGAGATGTCTCATAATACTACAATTAAGTATTTCACTTTGACTTGATGTTCTGTCAAAAGGTTCTTAAAGAAGCTCGGGTGATTTGGCTTTCTGTTTAGTTATGTTAGCTGACAGTGAACATCTAAACTATGTGGCTGAATTCAGGTTTTGTCAGTCCACGTGCATGAACCAGTTTCTAAAACTGTCAAGTATAATTGGAAATAAGTTCTAATTAGGCAAAGTTTAAACACTTATGTTTAAGCTACACTGTTTATAAAAATCACTTGCAAAAATTAGATTGAGCTATTTTACTTTAAAGGCCAACACTTTAATTTCATTACACCGAGTGTCCAATAATTATTGTAAGTTTAAATTTTTCTACTTGCATACTTAAATCCATTCAAGTATTTAACTCATTTAAGTTTAATTGAATATTTCTGTGCAATATGTATTTTCAAACTAGACAGATATTCAAAACTTTGAGGAGGTGTCCAGTTTCCATTCTATAATTAATTGAATAATAATGAGATATAATTGCAGTCATCCTACCTGGTTCCTGGTGATTCTAGCATTACTATTGTGTCTGAAACTGGTTTCTTAACTTTGCAAACTATAAAAACCATAGCACAATTTTTCTATCTTTGATTTACCATTAGGAAGCTTTCTTGTCTCTGTGTCACACTGTGGCTGAGTGGATTATTGCAGTGACATTGCCAGATTGTTATGCTGTACAGCTATTCTGCTGAAGCATTGCTAGATTTACTATTAGGCAGTGTTCTAGGCCTTTAGGCAGTGTTCTACGGTTCCATCTGCAGTGTCCGCATTTCTGGTTACTTGTGTGAATTTGTACATTAGTACTCAGTGCAGTAATTGAACGCAAAAAATTCAAGGAAGTATGATTGAAAAGTTCTAAAACTGATCTTGTAATTCTAAAATGACAGTTTGTACAGACTTCTGATAGATTTCTTTAAAAGTATTCCTCTTCTGACAGTCGTCATAGGTGTTTTCATTTTTGAAAGTATTCCTGGAGATTTTTTTTCTTAAGGACTCTGTATTTGCCTGAATGTTTACGATTTTGGTTACTATACATTTCAATTTAGGAAACAGGTAGAAGTCAGCAGAGGAATACTGGGGTTACAAAAGTTCCGGAATCTGGACACAAATTTTGTGATTCCAGACACGCAATGAGCCTCTAAGTTGCTGCAATGCAGGAGTCAATTTTTGTCTCACATCGAATGCAATGCAGGTCTTTTCTTCTGCACTTTTTTGTGCAAATGCTGAACATTCTTTCGTTTCTATAATATTCTCGGTTTACTGTCTGCTTCCAAATACTAGACACCAACATTGTCTTAACTTTTGACGAACTTTGTCACAGTTTTTTTTATTGTATTGAACTTGGACACTTCCACTATTATAATTGTGCCTCTATTTCTTGGTCAAACTCATGATTCATCACTTGTAATTTAATTGGATGGAAATCAACTTTCACCTAGACGTTTGCTGTGCAGTGAATTTACCTCATATTGACATTGTCTTTATGAGAAAAAATTTTTCTGCATCTTTTGTTGTGATAGTCATTAACTTTTTTTTGCTACAGGCTTAATTTTTTGTTGTCTTAAAATCACAAATACCTGTTTTAATGATACAGTATAACTAATAGATAAGGTGTTAATGTTGTATGTTGTTTTTAGGCTTTCAACACATTCATTGATGATGTTTTTGCTTTTATCATCACTATGCCGACAGCACACCGACTAGCCTGCTTCAGAGATGATTTTGTATTTGTGATATACCTGTACCAAAGATGGTAAGTAGGACTGCTTTACTTAATGCAAAATCTGTGTTCGATAGAATAACATACTACATAAACACATTTGGTTTTAGGTTGTACCCTGTAGATAAAACTAGGATGGACGAAGGTGCAACAGTTGAGGGAGATACAGCGGAATCAATCGTTGATAACAAAAAGAAAACGAAATAAACATCGAAATTTTACATTCCATTTGATTTAGATTAAGATTGTTATTTTTATTTATAGTTGGATTTTGTTATAAATGTTATTGTTAGTATTTAATGGTAATAATTTATATCAATTGTGCAGTGTGATAAAAGATGAAGTTGTTTATATATATATATATATATATATATATATATATATATATATGTATATATATATATATATATATATATATATAAATATAAAACCCTTGCATAAAGTATTACAGTAGGAAGTTTATTGAGGGCTGTTTTAATATTTATTATGAAGAGAAGTTGATGAAAAATGACATAATTTGTACTTGTTAAAAACACTTGTTATAACTACTTACAAAATTTTTAAATTACTTACTAGTTTTAATGAGCAAATGAATTACGCAATTAATTTTATGAAAATAATCACTAAATTCTTAACTTTAACTTAGAAGTTATGTCAGATTAACAAGCCAAGACAATTCTTATTTAATAAGATTTTAATTTGACATATCAGTAACTGGAACAATAATGTTTTAAGTTTAAAGGTTTAATGGGTGTTATTTGGGGGTAAATTTTAAGTTGAAAAACAATTATGTATATATTAGATTGTTTTATTTGGAGATTGTGTTATTTGTGAGTACTTGACATATTATGAATATAGATGAACTCAAATAACTAAAACAAAAGTAACATAAGTTTGTGTACATAAGTTTGCTTAATGTAAGTTGCATACTGATGTACACAACATAAGTAATATTTATTACTTACTAGTAATAATTATAAATGACGTAATACAGCAGAATTATCTATAATTCATTTCTGCAAGAAAATCGACTAGCTATACTTAAAAAGTAAAACTAGGGTAATAACAAGAATAGAATGAAACTTGATTATAACATCACTGAAAGGACCAAGAAAATGATATTAAAAATAAATTTTAAAGATTTGTAAGAAATCAGAAGTAAGTTATAAATGACTAGTTCTTGCCTGTGTTGAAAATTGAACCAAGTCATTAACTTCCATAATATCTGATGCGGTTATAACCAAGTTTTACTGTATTTATTTTCTAAACATTTCAAGCAGAAAAATGTAAATAATAACTGTGAGGTTATGCAATCACATTGCTTTCTTAATCTGAGCTGCTCTTAGTACAATGGCACCAAGATGTGTTCTGTTACAAAAAACTCACACAAATTTATCATTCCTCTCCTGAATCTATATTAAACTATTATGAATTAGAATTTTTATCAATCACAGCTTTTTTACTGTCATGATAAACAACAAAGACGCAGTGTTTAACATAATGCTATTGAAATCTGTGTACAGCCAGTCAAAATTAAATGTTTTTATTTTGAATTAATAGATTGTTCAAAGTTTTCAAAGTAATTAAATTCTACAAAATTGTTGGTAATTTCATACTTATTTAGAAAATTCAAATTTTAAAAAAATAATTTGAAGGGAGTCTATTACGCCGATGTGTTTTGTCCTCTTCTGAGAATACAAGTAGAAATGCCAGTCATCTGACCTGAATGCTTGCCTCCATTTTCTTTCTGTTCATTAAACGAAAGTGATATTTCATTATCACATGTTTTCCAACCTCCTTTAAACCCATTTTACTTTCAGGTTACTATTGTTTGTCATTCTATTCTGTACTGTTTCAATCTCATTTCTTTGTAAATAAGCTTGTTATGAATAGTTCAAACTGCTCTATTTTTATTTATATGGAAGAAACCGATAATATCCATTTTTGCAGTGTTCTTTTTTTGAAACAAAAGTTGCATTGCATGTTTTGTGCAGTGTTAATATTTGTGCTCATATTGTACAAAAACATCACTTTTTCAAGGGATTTGTGGAATTAATCTAGCTTTGCATTTTGGGGCTGCATTTGTTTTTTAGAAGGTCTGCTAAAGTTAAAATTCCTTATTATTCTTAGAATATGTGTGCAGGAATTACAAATGTACCTATCCTATTCAAAATGTCTATTAAAAGAAGTTTTGTTGTACTTAATATCAGTTCTTCATTCATTTTTTATAGGTTTAGTTCTGTAGCAAATTTCAATTTACTGTATTACCAAAGAAAGCAAACATTTTTTAGTAGAAAGTAGAAAATAAAATCATACAAGTACTTTCAAGTAAAGTAGGCGTACAGAGTCATATGTACTAGGCTATGTTTGTTTTAAATTATATGTTGATGTGAATGGATTCAAATTATTCAGAATCAATTGCGTAATATAAAGTGTTAAATCAATAGTAATGTCCAAGCTGCTCTTCTTTATTTCTGTTTTGTAACACGATGAGTTTCTATTATAAATGTTTTTTTATATTGTGGATTTACTTCTGTTGTGCATTATTGATATTTATTACTTTTACCTTTGTGGTAGGAATTCACATGAATTAAATGGTTATTAAATCTATTTGCATCACTGCCGGTCATAATATTGCTTTGAACTTTTATGTTATAAATCTCTTTTTAGGATAAACCATCCTTCATACACCATCTATCATTTCTATCAAAATATGCTTTCCATTTTGTTGTAATAGTATCATCTTTTAGAATAAAAGGTTGCATGCAGCTGGGTTTTTTATATATTGTAATAGTGTCTTCATTAGTACATCAGCTGAGATTTTTTTTAAGGTACAGATGTGATGAAGATGTGGGCAGTTGCCCATTGTAATGAAATGATAAGTTTAATTCATATCAGTCAATTTGTTTAGTCTCATACAATGTTCATAGACAAATGTTAAGGTAAAAATTTAATTTTTATTCAGGGGCCAGCAAACAGATGTAGCTATCAAGTCAAAAATGTTTATTACCACCATCCTTTATATATTCTTTGCTGACCAAGTGACACCAGGTCTCTTTTTCAACTCAAACGTAGGTATTTGGTTTGCGTTTTTGTGTGTATTTTACTCAGTTTTGGCCAAATGTTAAAACTTCCTTCTGTAATTGTTTTTTAAATTTTAAACACTGTTAACATTCCTTCTTTTAACACTGTTAAAATTTAACTGATCTTACACAGATTGTCATAAAGAATTTATTAAATCTATTCATCTAAGATGTATGAAATATTTGCTGGTATCTATTTGTTAAAACTGCAGCAAATATTGAACAGTGGTTGAAATCTGCAGCAAATATTGAAGGTGTTGGTTGTTCTTGAGTGGCTATTTGTCATTGTAGAAAATGCCACTTTCATAAGTCATCATTATTAAAGTGCAAGTTACAAATAATCTGTTCAAGTGTTTGTAAGACAGTAGATAAGTTGAACAAATATAACATTGATATCATTTTCTGTTATTTCAAAAAAGAAATGAGTGATTATAAGTTTTGATTTTTTTTACTATTTATCAGAGCATAAACAATATGCAAATAGTTTTTAAGTAAACTGTGATCTTTAGGATTTAAGGAAAAATGCTAAATACACAATATTAATAAATTTCTAAAGTGATTTTTGTTTGGATCCTTCAACCTTTAAATGAATCCTGGAACTCCTCTTTGATTTAGGCATCAACTGCTAGATTAGAACTGTTTGCAAATTTTATCTTTTTTTAGGAACCATTGTGTTTTGCACAAACTTCTGTCTATTGGAAGTTCATCTCCAGCACCTTAAGTAGTACATCAGTTTAAATCAACCTAAATCTAAAAAAAAAAAACAGTTGCTACAAAAACACTTCTATTTTCAAAACCTGGCTTACAAATAGGAAATGCGAAAAATATAAACTGTTATAGTATGTTTTGTGTTATAAAAAGGGTATGCTACAAATATCCTATTTTTGTGTTTATTGTAAATATTAATTTGAATTACTTAACATTTTAACAATTTAGAAATAAATTTGAAATAAAAAGAATCTATAGGCAAATGTGAGCTATCTTTGGAACTATAAATTACCCTTTTTTTAAAAAATATAAACTGGATACATTAAAAAAATGCAGTTTTTTAAATGAAAGAAAATGTACCTTAGTCAAAATAAACTAATCAGTGCACACATGTATGCCTGATGGTAAGTTGTAAATGAATGTCAAAGCATTAATAACACTGATTAAAGCGGCATGAAAATAAGATGTCTGAGGGTTGAATTTTTAGCGAGTTTTTTTCCGGTGTTCGGATTTTTCAGATCAAAATGGTAAAGTTGGGAACTCATAACATTTTTAGCTAGACCTTAGTTAAAAAAAATTAAATTAAAATTTTCTTCATTTTATATTTAACCCTTTGACCGCAACTAGTCGACATAATCGGCTTTAGAGGCTGTTTGAATACCGCCACGGGCCGACGTAATACGGGTTCTCTTGGTCTGACCGAATACCGCCAGGGGCAGATGTAATACGGGTTATCTTGGTCTGACCGAATACCGCCACGGGCCGATGTAAATACGGGTTATCTTGGTCTGACCGAATACCGCCACGAGCCGATGTAATACAGGTTCTCTTGGTCTGACCGAATACCGCCACGGGCCGATGTAAATACGGGTTCTCTTGGTCTGACCGAATACCGCCACGAGCCGATGTAATACAGGTTCTCTTGGTCTGACCGAATACCGCCACGGGCCGATGTAAATACGGGTTCTCTTGGTCTGACCGAATACCGCCACGGGCCGATGCGATGCAGGCACTGTTGGTCTGACCGAATACCGCCACGGGCCGATGTGATGCAGGCACTGTTGGTCTGACCGAATACCGCCACGGGCCGATGTGATGCAGGCACTTTTGGTCTGACCGAATACCGCCACGGGCCGATGTGATGCAGGCACTGTTGGTCTGACCGAATACCGCCACGGGCCGATGTGATGCAGGCACTGTTGGTCTGACTGAATACCGCCACGGGCCGATGTGATGCAGGCACTGTTGGTCTGACTGAATACCGCCACGGGCCGATGTGATGCAGGCACTGTTGGTCTGACTGAATACCGCCACGGGCCGATGTGATGCAGGCACTGTTGGTCTGACTGAATACCGCCACGGGCCGATGTGATGCAGGCACTGTTGGTCTGACTGAATACCGCCAAGGGCCGATGTGATGCAGGCACTATTGGTCTGACCGAATACCACCACGGGCCGATGCGATGCAGGCACTGTTGGTCTGACCGAATACCGCCACGGGCCGATGCGATGCAGGCACTGTTGGTCTGACCGAATACCGCCACGGGCCGATGTGATGCAGGCACTGTTGGTCTGACCGAATACCGCCACGGGCCGATGTGATGCAGGCACTGTTGGTCTGACTGAATACCGCCACGGGCCGATGTGATGCAGGCACTGTTGGTCTGACCGAATACCGCCACGGGCCGATGTGATGCAGGCACTGTTGGTCTGACTGAATACCGCCACGGGCCGATGTGATGCAGGCACTGTTGGTCTGACTGAATACCGCCACGGGCCGATGTGATGCAGGCACTGTTGGTCTGACTGAATACCGCCACGGGCCGATGTGATGCAGGCACTGTTGGTCTGACTGAATACCGCCACGGGCCGATGTGATGCAGGCACTGTTGGTCTGACTGAATACCGCCACGGGCCGATGTGATGCAGGCACTGTTGGTCTGACTGAATACCGCCACGGGCCGATGTGATGCAGGCACTGTTGGTCTGACTGAATACCGCCACGGGCCGATGTGATGCAGGCACTGTTGGTCTGACTGAATACCGCCACGGGCCGATGTGATGCAGGCACTGTTGGTCTGACTGAATACCGCCACGGGCCGATGTGATGCAGGCACTGTTGGTCTGACCGAATACCGCCACGCGCCGATGTAATGCGGGCACTGTTGGTCTGAGTGAATACTGCTACTGGCAGATTACATCGGCTTGCAAAAGTGTTCTGAATACCGGCACGGGCTAATATAATCAGCACTGTTGGCCTTTTGAATAGACTAATGGTTGATAGAATGGACTTTCAGAATATAAATTATTTCATCAATTTTTATTTTTAAACTTTTAAATGTTTACACTTTTTGAAATAAAATGAACTGTTCTATCTATTTATTACAATATATTGACATATTATATTGTTGTTTTATGCTTTTATGGATGTGGAAATGACGTCACAAATGAAGTCTGTGTTTACTCTTTCTGGAGAGCACTGAACGGTATGTTTACACTATCTGAGACAACAAATTATGTCTAAGTGCTGACTGCTGGTGAAGGATATGATATCGTAATATAAATACATCGAGCAAGCACTATTGAAGATAATACAAAATCAAGTGTTTACTTTTGCCAAAGTATCAACAAATAAATTAATACAAGGCGAAGTTTTAGTTGTATTTCATTAGATAAAGACAATGAATAATGCAATGTGTACGACAATAAATTATTTTAATTAAAAAAATATATATGACCCTTCGAAATCGCGTATTCTTAAAAATACAGTTTTTTTCAGTTGTTTGGAAAATAAATTTATTTATTTGTCAAATATTAATATTTCTTAATGAAATTGTCAGGATTTATTACAAAATCGCTAAAAAACAGGGAACGCTGTAGTGAAATTAGCGCCCTAGGCAAAATCAAGAAAAAACACTCCAAAAACGCCTTCCAAGACGCTTTCGGTGCGGAAACTCATTATTCGCCCGTATCAAGTACCCTTATTTTCAAACAAACATTAGACAACCATAAACATACAATGTCGATCAAAAACGAAGGTGGCAAATCGTAAACTGCAGACAGGTAATTCTAAACAGGTGGTAAAATGAATATCTCATTTACAATTAGTGCATAGTGAGTATTTACATTTGATTTTTGTCTTTGAAAAATTGCGTCTTTTAATTCATTGACATAACCATGAAATTATACCATTCTGAGAAAAAGATATCTGCAGAATGCTGCAAGTTTTATCAGCTAAGTAGCATTTCTGTATTGAGTTACGTAGTGTAAAAAAAGTAAGTCGTTTAGAAAACGGCCTGTTAAGAACAGTAGAGGGACACAGAAAGAAATGTGCGAGTGAGAGGTCCAGTCCCCCATTATCTCATCACACCTCCCTCCTTTTCCTTCACTATCGCTGAGTAATAACAGTGAGTAGACTAAGATTAGTCTCTGTGTCACTGGACAGTTTGAGGGGAATTCTCCTACATGCGCGAGAAATTCTCGCGCAGACCGTTCAAGTGACTGGAATATAATTGTTGTTCATCACATTCAGTTATTTATTTTTTCAAGGCGAAGTGTTGACCCTGCCATATAAGGAACAAGAAGCTAAATTTTGTAAACATTCACAGTCCACTCGGAGTAAAGTAATGTTTGTTATTTATAATAGAACTACACAAACTGTGTCCAATTTGTTAAATACGAGGGTTGATCAAATATAAACGAGACTGACTTTCTAAAAACTTTTCCGTTGGACATTGAACTCTAAAGGGTGGGGTTTCAGGTAGCCTGGGAGGTTTGGGACGGGCGTAGACGGGCAACATTTCCGTTCGGGCCCTTCAGTATAAAACTATACAATGAGTGAGAGTGAAGTGCACGTTTCCGTGGAGCAGAGAATTATTATTAAGTTTTTGGCCAAGGAGGGGGTCAATCCGACTGAAATCTTTCGTAGATTGACGGCTCAATACGGGGACAGGACCCTGTCAAGAGCTCGCGTTTTTGCTTGGCACAAGGAATTCGCCGAAGGACGGGAAGCAGTAGAAAACCTCAGCCATGATCGTCGCCCGACCACTTCCGTCACGGACGAAAACATTGATGCTGTTCGGAAGCTCCTGGACGAAGACAGACGTATATCGCTGCGATTTATTGCAGATGAACTCCAGTTGAGCTATGGTAGCGTTCAAAAAATCGTTACATCAAACCTGGAACTCAGCAAAGTATCTGCAGGGTGGGTTCCACGAATTTTGACCGACGTTCACAAACGGAATCGTTTGGAGATTTGCCAGCGACTATTGACTCAGTTTGAACGAGATGGTGAGGCATTATTAAACCGGATTGTCACCTGTGACGAAACATGGGTTCACCATTACACTCCCGAGTCGAAACGGGCAAGTATGGAGTGGCGGAAGAGGGGAGAGAGGGCGCCTCTGAATGCCAAATCACGATCGTCGGCCGAGAAGGTAATGGCCAGTGTATTTTTCAACAATCAAGAATACAGTATTGCTTTCACGTCGATTTCCTCCATCAACGACGCAGAATAAATGCACAATATTATTGCGATGTTTTAGAGGCCGCAAAACAGTCTTTTCGTAGGGAAAGGAAATCTAAACCGGCGAGAAACGTCATTCTTCTTCACGATAATGCCCGACCACATTCGGCGAACGCTACGAGGCTTAAACTCGATCAAATTGGCTGGGAACCAATGGAACATCCCCCATACAGTCCAGACTTATCACTCTGCGACTATCACCTGTTTGGGCCACTCAAAGAGGCGCTTGGAGGCCAGCGTTTCGAAGACGATTCTGCGGTGGAGACCTTCGTGCTCCAATGGCTCAATGAACGCCCGAGAACTTTTTACGAAGATGGAATTAAAAAACTTCCAATCCGGTGGGGAAAATGTGTTACTCGTGCGGGAGACTATGTAGAAAAATAAGTTGTATCAAGAATAATTTGTAAGTAAGCAATAATTTTTTAAAAAAATCAGTCTCTTTTATATTTGATCAACCCTCGTAGACAACAACATCTATTGTAGATGTTGCCAATTTGATATGCTTTTGACTGTACTTTTGTACTGACTTCGCAGTAACAAGACAAGTAAACGGGACTAACCGATAGTACTGCGCCCACTGACAGGTCAACAACAGTTGGCTTTGTCGAGTAATACTAATAGAATATTATTATAATCATATTATAATAGTATGAGTAATACTAATAAAAGGCCTACTCGGTGGCCTGGTTACTGGGCTTTCACCCCGAGTACCCGGGTTCGATTCCCGGCTAGGGCTTGGCATTTTCATACGCTATAAATCATTCCATTGTCTGCATTAGCCTAAGTGTGCACAATTGTCGGACGTTAAGCACCACAAAAAAAAAAAAAAAAAAAAAAATATCAAAGACATGATGAGACCTTCGATGATAATTAAATTATTTTTATTATTTGTCTATTGTTTATTTTGGTAACGAAAATATGGTGTGTATTGCGTACGTTTTCTCTATAAATCGAATTTAATATTTACTTGGCCAGGACCGTCTTGACCCAAAATTGTAATCTTGGCCACAGTGTCGGCCTTTCGGGAGGGGGCAAAAACGGGCGACGCCCGAGGAAAGTTATCAATAAAAATAAATTTTTTAAATAACCTTAAAATTAATGGATTTATGGATTAAGATTAAAATAAATGATTTTCAGACTTATTTCAAAAGTATATGTATACCCATTTTTACTAAATATTCTAAAAAAAGTGTTCCTTACATAGGCGCTACAGTAAATTTTGCCTGACCTATCAAAAAAATCAGACTTGTAGAATTTGAGTTTGTTTTAGTATTAAAGATTTATTACAACATTTATTTTTAAAAATGTTGACAACCCTTTGTTTTTAAAAGGGGTAGTGTTATTTTGTAATGTCAAGGTAAAGTTTCACTGATGGATCTAAATTTGTTATTAAATGAACCAAACTTAAATATTTCCATTTGATGAGCTGGGAATAATGCAAAATTTTCATAATACCAAAGTAATTTTGATTCACTGACACTGCTTTCTGAAAGACTTGTACAAATAACTTTTTTTGTTATGATTGATAAGATTGAAGAACTAAGCGAGATAATATTTTAGCTAATATTAGATAAGAAACTACCTCATTTAAAACAAGTCTGCACAGTGTAATCATGTTCTTGGCTGTTGGTTTTATTATTTTTATTGCTTTTATTACACTTCTTTTACAATGGATTTACTTTCCTCACTTCAGTAAGTTATCTTATATGTTTAACATCGTTGTATTTTATAGTTAGAGAACAACAATTCACTTTTTGTATGAGTCTAATTGATATTGTTGACCTTAATTAGCCTGAAGAATTGATATGGAAATAAGGTTATCTTTATTAAAGGTTACTAATAAACAATTAATATAAAACATATTTTATTTGTCATTCTGTTATCATATAGTTTTTCTACATAACACCTAATTTACATAATTTCGTCTAAATGTAAGATGTCTGATTACTGGGTTTTTCCTTTAAATTATGGTAAAATTCATTTTGTTAATATTGCCATTTTTCACATAGCCCATCCATCATATTCATGACATAATTAGTAAGGCCTAACAAAAAATATAGCCTTAAAATTGTAAAAAATTCAACCAGCGGCTTTTATGTTTTGCTATTTCTCATTAACCTAAAACTTTCTTGAATTTTTTTATGTGAAACAATTGAAATATTTATATAAAAAAGTTGACAGACATTTAGTGTGATAAAAGATTATCCTGTCAAAAAAAAAGAAGTTTTTTTTTAAATTTTCATTTATTTAAAATGTTTATCATTCTGCTTAAATGTTTATTTTAATGTTAAACATTACTTCAACTACACTATTCTCAAAATATATTAATTAATAAATATAAATATTAATAAAATATAATTAACCAAAACAATAACCAAGGACAAGAAACAATGGTTCCAAGGCAAAGTCAAATCCAAGCGAACAATCCAAATCTCTGACGAAGAAAGAAAAGCAAGATCACAACGAATGAAGCAATATTTGGCTACAAGGAAGGCACAGAACATTAAAAAGTGATTGATTTAGTGTACCCCAAAGTTGGGTGAAACAAATAAAGAGAAGAAAATATAATTAAATATTACTAAAAAAACTTTATGGCTCTGTGAGTGTCTGCATTTTGTACTCTTTGTTTATTCATAGTAGAACTTCAGTAATTTAAATTATGTTCATTTTGTTTAAGATTTTAGGTTTTTATTAAAATGGTTAACAATTTATATTCAACTGAAACGAAGAAAGCTGTTGTTTAAAGAGGAAGAGATATTAATTCTGCCAAGTTTTCAAGAAGTGTCTTTGGAAAAGCCCAAACAATGGACTATCCACCAGGTAAGGCACTGTACAAGTTGTTGCGTGTTTAATGCTATTGTACAGATTGACCATTATTGAAATAAACTAATTTATTGTTTCAATATTCATGAATTATTCCTAATTTTGAACTGAAACTTTTTGAATACAACTCATGTTTAATGATTTTAAGAAAATTATAGTGTAGACAAAATTTGAAAGTTTGAATTTAGCAGAATGGTTTAGTGTTTAGGATTGTTAACATAAGTTTATGAGGTTAAGTTCTGTTATCATTAATACAGTCCTTAGAAAGATCACTTGTTATCCTTTCTCGAATAGGATGAAATTTATGCTGCAACCAAACCATAAATATCTGAGCGATAAATTGAATTACATTACAAATAAATTCAACAGCAATGTTGTTATGGTTTTAGCACAATCCAGACAAAATTGAAAACTATTTTAATTTAAAATTATAACATTTTGTTTAGCCATCCAATCGTTTGAGTAGTTTTACTACTGGCCAACTGATCTGAGAAGAACATGACTAACATAAAATTTTCCACCTGGTCAAGTAAATGGTGTATGGTACTTTATAAAAGTACTACCCTGCCCATCTGATCCCAGAGAACATATTTTAAAAACAATAACCTAGAGCGAAGAGTTAAATTGTATAACACTGACATGATGGTGTTCATAAGGACTTATATTTTATAATAGGCTGTCTAAGAACTGAAGATGTAACAGAATATCAAAACTAGTAATCAAGCATATGAGTGTATGAGAGGTAATTTTAATTAAGTAAACTTTAAGCAAATTAGAAATACTGTTTGGTTTTCTTATAATATTTACAATTGTTCAGACGAGTACCAGAGACAGCCTAATGATCTATGGAACAGACTGCAAGGGTACTTGTGTGTTGGCAGAGGTTGTACGAGGAAAACATGACACAGCTATCACATATCTTTGGCTGAAATATAAATCCGAAACATATTATACTCCAGGTTGGTAGTTTGTTTTATCAGTCAATATCTGCCAATGAAAATCTGTTATGTAAGTGTGTATTGCTATAATTTGCTATTTATTATAACATATAGCAAATATGTTTGTTCTACAGAAAGCAAAGTTCACGCAACTGTCGGATGGGTTACGGATACACTCAGTATGGAACTGTTAGAGCCAATGAGAAGATGGCGTTTAGTTTATAATGGCAGATTGAGGTATGATCTTCAAATCATTCAAAATTTACTTAAACTTTTACTTAAAAATATCAGTTTGAACTGTTTTTAAAAAGAAAGTAATTAATTGTTGTTGCTAAAAACATTAAAGTACTTCACGTAGCAAATATCATTGAATTGCAGTTGAGAGTTTAATCTGTCAATAAAATGAGTTCTTATATTTTAACCCTTTGTACTGATGTTCTGGAATGTCATAATACCGATTCTAGAGATGTCCACATCCCGGTATGTGGGTTGCATACAAGCTGAAAATAGTAAAAATTGTCTTTATTAATAACAAAACTTCATTAATACTTTAATACCATATTAAATCATTGAAACAATATAAAGTGAAACTGCTTTCAACAGACACTTCTAAACAGCAGACCCTTCTTCATAACAGACACTTGTATTCCCTAACTGAGATGAAGCTATTCTAGACGCAAAGAAACTTTCAGGTAACAGAGACATTTTGAAAATTGAAATTTGTACATTAAATCAATGGTTCATGGGCTTTTTGGAACTTCTTAAGACCAGACAGCAGAACGTGACAGGTCAGCTATTTCTTAGAAATTCTTGATGTGTGGCAGCCAACAAAATTTATTATTCAGTGTTTTCCTGGTAAATCACTATTTGGAAACAACAAGTTTGAAAAGAACACATGTAGCAGGGGGAAGCAAAAATGATGTTATGTTGCATATATAAGTGGAAAGATAGTTGCTTGGAAACAATGCTTGCACATCTTTTTTTTTGACATTGTAGTTTTAGTCAAGATAGGGCCGATGGTGTAACTCCAATCGTTAGCCATTACTTGTGCACAGGACTGATGTAGATTTTTTTTTATATAGACTTCTCTTACATACATTACACTGTTTTTAGACTGTCTCACAGCCTAAGCAAAATTGACCACTTTCCCAGAACAGTCGCTGTACTTATCAGCAGGCATACGGCATCAAACAGATGGACACATGGTCTGTTATGCCAAGGTGAGTCATAAGGGATTGTACTATTTTCAAAATAAAAATCCATTTATCTTAAAAAAATTGTGCTTTTATCTAAAATTAGTTTTATTAAAAAGAAACCAATTCCATTTTTGTAGGCTTATTTTTTTTGTCTTAAAAAATATACAATATTATCATAAAATATCCATTTAAAAGTTTGCCGTAGTAATCAGCTAGCTATATACAATAGGCTCTGACTATATTCCTCCCTCCCAACAGTGGACACTTTTCAATAACAGACATTTTATATGGTCCAAGCAGTGTCTGTGTTAGGAAGTTTCACTGTAATAGAAACAATTAAAGGTAATTGTTTTTAAGGTAAGGTGAGCAACAAGTTTATTACCAGGTTTGTCTACCTTACCTTAAAAACAATTACCTTTAATTGTTTTTAAATGTACCTTTAAGGTAAAATTACCTTAAATCATGATAATTGTACAGGTATCCTTTAAGGTAAAAATTACATTAAAAAGAACTTTAAGAAAAAGTATGTCACAACCATTTTGAGAAACTAATAAACTACCTTATTAATGTGGTTATAAATAACAACTAATAAACTTTTACAAAAGAAACTAGACTAACACAAAATAATAAAACTAAGAAAATTGTCTCGAGAGAAAAGTGAAGCAAATGACTGTATCATAAAACAAACAAAAAAAATCATCATGATATTTAGCGAAAATCTTTAATGACAGTATTTTATGGGATGTAAACAGAAAACATTACTGACAATATGCGTGAAGAGCAGATGTTTACAGTGTAAGTTATTATACTTTACCATCAATAACCACTATTCCCTTACATGTCACTTATTGTATTCTACAAGTACTAAAAAGTAAAGTCATGCAAATTTTAGTCAAATGACTCCAGAATATTGCTATTCCATTTGATGTAAATTTCTGGTGACATTCCAGAACATCAATACTATTTACACGCAAATACCCGTACTTGTCAAAAGGTTAAAGAACCCAAAACTTCCTAAAGAGTAATTGTATTGAGGCTAAACTTGTGCATTTTGTGTTCTTTATAATAAGAATTTAAAGATTGTGCTACAAACACAGCCTTACAAAATATATACATTTTAGAAAATTTATAAATTTGAATGATCTTCTCCCCATGTGCTGCTAATTTTGAAAACAAAACAATTTCCTATTCCAAAGTTTAATATATACAAGGCATAACACAAAATTTTTCACATGTTGGGATCTATATATCCAGGCAATCAGAATCATAATTTGCAGAGCACATCAGGTGAAAATTTTCAAATTTTGCTTAAATACAAATAAGATTTACTTTATGGACCATGTAGAATACTCCCATTAGCTGTTATTTCCATTTGAACACAACCTTCAGTTTTATAAAATAAAATATAATTAAAGCCATAACAGTAAGTGTAAAATGTTTGTTTCCTATAAATGTAATTTTGAGTACATCAAGACAAGTGGAGCACTCTTTGTTTTGTCAGACAAAACAAAAAGAATAGTCTCTGTTCTAGGAAGTGGCAGGACATGTCTCTGTCATTTGTTGAACATGTGTCTTCAGGTGTTAAAATGATTTCTTAATTACTTTTTGTATTATAAATCATTAAAGTTTTTTCCTGAAAAAATAACATTATAACAAATTATTGTAATAGTCTTCCAAACCCAAGATTTTTGTATGGATACTGGTTCCTACATCAGTTAATAATGCAATATTCATTATGTTTTTGTTATTTCAGGTGTGAAAATGATGGTGATACTACGAAACATGTTCGGATAAATTTAGTGTAAGTAGTATAATGGCAATGATGTATTATTGAAAATCAAAAGTCTGCTTTAGTTGTCAATGCAAGTGAAATATTTGTATTATATATTTCATAAGGTCAAATTTGAAAACAATATTTTGAGAGACTGATGAATCATAGACAGGTGGTTTAAAGGTCTTGGTCTCAAATATCTAAGGAAAAACTATACATTTTTCTTAATTAAGTTCTTAGAAATACCTATAAATGATAAGTCTTTCATCTGATTGAGCAGATATGTAAGTAACAGTTAATTTAGTTCTAAATATTGGTTTCTATAGTAACAAAGTGTAATTTTCATAACAGCTGTTGAATAAAAACAAAATTAAGTTCTAATATTGGTTTCTATGAGTAACAGCTAAAATTATTAAATTTAAAACAAATGATTCATGGAGTGGGACCACGAAGAGACAGGGGTTTCCCTTAGTTTATACTATAATGAATATTATGAATTATTTTTTTATCATCTAAAACAAATGGGGGGAGAGACCATTTAGTAGTAATTTTTTCTCTTTAAATTTTTAAATCTAAATCTTGTTTATAAAATTAATTCCTTTACTAAATTTGAATTTTTGTAGATGGAGTGCTTTAGTGGCACCTTACTTTTACAAGAGAGATGCTGACCCCTGGCACTTAGCAAAAGACTTGGCAAAATGCGAGGAATCAAACTGGAGGGATTTGTTGTGAGTACTGTACAACTACTTAAACTTATAAATTTATAAAAGATTTGTGTACAATCTGAATAATCTAAACAAATAAGAAAATTAGGATACATTTTTTTTATCAATTCATCTGTTAATGTACAATGTGCATATTTGTTCATTTAACAATGCATATTTGTCATTTTTAACATGTCTAATCCATTTTACTGCAGTGCAATATTGGAGAGGATCCTGGGCCCGGGCTCTGAAGGGATCCAGGGGTGACATTTTTGAGGTATGTTAGAAACCAAAAATTGAAAAGTATTTGTTAACTGTAAAAATTAATGTTTAACAGACGTTAAAACCAACCAATAAATGAGATAAAACCTGTTCTGGCATAACAGGGTAACCAATTTTTTCCACTTCATAAAAAAAAAGATATACCTAACCATGATAAGGAATCCGCTTCAGATTATGTGTCTTGGGCCCAAAATTTCATTTCAGGCCATGAATGTTACCAAACTTAATGAAGTATGGAAAGGAAGGAGTATTGATCTTGAAGATATTTTTTTACAGCTCTATCTTTAGAATAGCGGTGGGTCATTGCAGTGAGTATCATAGATTCTCCATCAACTCTCTGTCTTCTGCCGCAGTCTTCCTGTTTGGCTTTTAGTTTGTGTGTTTGTTTGTTATGCAGTATGTTGTTTGTTATGCTAAACACATTGACTAATTTTTAAAAAATTTGGTATGAAGATATCTTTTATAAAGTCTGAATTAAGTATGTGTGAGATCTTTTCCACCCACTTTCAAGATGATGCTCTCTGATTAACGATGATGAGTGTATGAAGTTTTGGCTAAATGCATTGACTATTTTTTTTTTTTTTTTTTTTTTTTTTTTTTGAAATTTGGTTTAAAGGTAACTTATGTAAAGCCTGAATTGCATATGTGTAAGATTTTTCCATCCATTTCAATTATAAGATAGTAGCCTCTGATTTAACGATGAGAATGTAGTTGTTGGTAATTTCCTACAATACTGGCTGAACAGCTTATCCTATCACAATTTTGATCACTCCATGGAGAAAGAGCATACAATTTCCAGTAAAGTTGATCCAGTAACATTTTTCCTATATATTATTGTTACTGGTTAAAAGAGCGGAGAAGGTTACAAGAACGTCATAGTGCTGTTGTGAAGTGATGGCCAGGCAATTAATTAAGAATATACTGCAAGGTATAATGTTCTTTAAACTGTTAGCACAATTTGAATAGCTAACAAAGTGAATATGTTCTGTCATTGAAGAGTATTTGTTTTGTTTTTTTAGTGTCATCAGTCTTTTGTTCAGTTTGTCTTAGTATATTGTACCTAGTTGTACTGATACCTTGTCTAGGTGACGATCCTCAACATTGTGTTTAAGGTTGTATCTGTGGAAGGCTTCAAAAGTATTGTTAATTTTATGCAGTACTGTAAAAAATAAAGACAAAATTAAAAGAGGCTACATGATTATTGCTGTAATGGCTTTGTGTCTTTCAGTCTACTCATCAATATCATTCTATAATGAAATTGTAGACTAGTACAGAGTCTGCTGTAAATGTTATACAAGTCATTAAAAAAATTACAATATTTTTAAAATGTTTCATCTGTTTTTCAAGTACGATAAAAATACAGAAGTAATTATAATCTCAAAATGAAAAAGAAAGTTCAATAAACTTTAAAAATTAATTTCATTATTTTAATTTTTTTTAATTTCCAGTCCTTTGTTATGACCTTGATGTGATAACCTTTTCCTATTGTAGGACATCACAATTGTATTGCATCGTTTGTCTAGCTATTATGATGTGAATTGCGCATCAACTATGTGTGAACTCTGTGCTTGCTTTGGTTTGTGAAATTCAAATTAAGTATTCAATATAATTTAAACAAACTTTAACTATTGAAGTTACAAAAGTAAAGCACATTGAGTTTAAACAATACTAAAGTATTGCTGATTGATTACAGGAATGAACTTAACAGTGGGTATGAGCAGTGGGGTGTACTCCATGGTAGTATAAACATTCAAGGTGATGAAAGTCCGCTTGTACACTTGAATAGCCTCAGGCAGCACATATGGAGTGAGGGGGAGTCCAAAGTCAAGCAGAAAGTTGTGGCTATTGCAGAAAATGATATTATGATGAGCATAAACATCACGCTAGGAAAAATTAGGTATAATTTTGTTTAGGGCCAGTTAAGAATATATCCAAAACAAGTTTTTTTTATTTTTTAAGTAATATTTTGTCTAATACCAGCCACACAGACAAAATTTCTTGAGACAAGTAATTTTTGTCAGAGACTGACTCGATGATGTAATTAACATGGTTTGTTATGGGTGTGCCGCACACTGACTGAAATGTTTTGCCTCAAGCTGATGGTTTGATACAAAGTGATGGCTTGTATCTAGAGTGCTTGAGTCAGTTTTATTTACACATGCATAGGGATTCTTCTATAACACTCTTCTAATAAGTGTATCACATTGGTTCCATTAGCATCTACTAAACTGTAGATCAGATAATTAAACTGTAATTAGTTTATTACTACAAATAATAATTTGTAGTATTATGTGTATAAATAATATGGAAGTTGAAGCAAATCAATTAATTCATTTAGTACAGGCTAGATTTGCATAGTATGACTTCCAGCTAAAAGATCATTCAAATAAGCTTCTTTTTTTGTTGTTGTTGGTTTCAAGTGTCCAATTTGTTTAAATTGACTTTTCAATTTTACAATTTGTTGTATAAAAATTAAATATAACAGCAGACACTTTATCATTTTCCATTTTAGGTAGAAATGACTACCAAGAGAGCATGAAATTAATTCGGATTAAGTTAAGACAGTGAAGCAAAATATTTTTAATTAAACATTTTTTGAGACAAATTGTCAGGAGCAAAATGATTTGTCTCTTCTGTTGTTTGAATATAAAATATAACAATTAGTAACAAACTATAAACTACTAATGATGGATTTTTAAAATTTTAAAAAGCTACAGTGTTGCAATTGTTACCAAATATAAACATTACTATCATTTATAATGAGATAATGTTAATAAGATGACGATTTAAAAAAAATCAAATGAATGAACTTGTCATTAGTATAGGATACTTATTTCGAATTATTTGCTTCTGATTCCATATCCATATACGATACGAGTGGATGAACTCAATAATAAGAACGTGAGTGTTTTGATATTTGTAATTAGTATAATTACTAATTACAATTATCATTATTGAATGTGTTTTATTCTGAATACACAGATCATTAGCCTGATCTATAACAAAAAAGACTGAGATTTAGTTGTTGTTGTCTTGTTAAGTTTAGTCAGTTTTTGTGTAAAGTTTAATTATTTTAGGATTGATAATGTTCATTGTTGTTTAGTGTGTTACCTTGTACATAAAAGCAAATATGATTATGTTTTTTAAAAAAATCTTTTTGTGGAAGAGTTTTTTGAAAATTTTTTTGTAGAAGGCATTTGCCTTTTGCAGTGTTTTGCCCGGTGTGATTTTGCAAACTCACATAGCAGTTGATAGGCCATAGTAAAACATATATGTGCACAAAAGCACACGTCAGTGCAATTGAAAAAATACAAAATACAATATCAGTGTTAGAAAACAAAAGAATGTTGTCAAAGTAAGTACAAAATAGTACCGCACCATTTCTTTTAGAACATAATATCCCTATATCATGTGGATGCACTTTCCCCAGTGCAAGTTCTGATTGTGCGGATTCAATTTCCACAAGATGTTTCTTGATAGTAAAATTGCTAAAAAATTATGCTTGTGCTCTTAAAAACACAACTGTTGTAGTAGTTCAGAAAAATCATTGAAAATGTTGATACCATTTTAAGTATAATTAAAAAAATGTTAGATTTTATTTTTGTTATAGTTTACACATGGTAAATGACTTTAAAAATAGCACTTGTAAGATCTAGTACGTTATTTTAAAGCAATGTAGTCTATATTATTTTTCAATTGTTTGGTTGAGTGTAACTCATTTTATCAGTAAAGGATTATTACGTTTCAAATAAATTATGTTACTAAATATTTCCATATTAGTAAAGCTGATAAGCCTGAACATCCATACCATATGCCAGTTATACTAATGAGGACAAGCAATTGGTGTTAACAGCTAGGAAAACATTTACAGCAGTAAATCTAGTCTTGAACATACAACCTGAGGTTCTGAAAGTTCGGAGTTGACTGTTGTTTTAACCGCTTCAGACATGACGGGTCCTATTTAATATCAATACAAAAGTAACATTTACCTAATAAATAACTTCTTAAGTTGTTTATTTTCATTATTCCTAATTATATTTATTGTTTGAACTTAACACAAATTACATTTCATTTTTTATCTTAGCACTCAGTATGGACATATGAGACAGTCTTCAGGAAAAGTGTCGAAATTTGTTGCAAACTGTTCAAGTTTTGGTAAAAAAACTGACAAAGAAATAATTACATTTTCAGGTAAATATTTTAATGTATTAAAATAAAATTATTAACTTTAACTCTACATTTATATTTTTTTTAATTTAATGTAAACAAAATTTAATAAACATAGCAGAAAATCCTGTTATTTATTGCTTATGTTCTTTAAAAGTAGCTTACTTTAGAAAAACTGAATGATCTTGTAGAGACTTTAAAAACTTCAAATAAATTAGTCATTTGTAAATTAATAATTTACAGACTGTGTTAGTTAATCACCAGATTGTTGATGGTGTTGTTTACTGTATTCTTAGTAATTTGGTAATTTTAATCTATGGTATTGCTTACTACAGCAATATTTTCATAAAATTCATGGCAGTAATTGAATGAACAGTGCAAACTCTTTGTTTTTTATACCTGGGATTTTGTTTGCATTTTAACATATTACATTCATTACATTGCATATTACATTCAAGTGATACTCCTACTGCCTTCCAAAAATCACATGTTATGTATTGACTATAGTTGCCATATTTTGTTACTGTGCAGATGGAAGTGATTCTATGAATTCCCTTATATTCAAGTGCCGAAAAATGAAGATATGGGATAGTTTCAAGGTGGAAAGTTTCAAGGGCTTTTTCAACTCTCTTCGTGCACAAGGCTTTGTTAAGTCTTATTCAGGGTAATTACTTTCAACAAGAATTGTTTTTTTAATATTATGTAGGTCTTAAGACAAATCATCAGAAAAATTATTAACTTTGACAGATCCAAATTGCACAGACTAAGAAATTCTTCTTAAGTAATTTTTTATAGTTTTTGGAAACATTGTACAGTAAAACTCTGCCTGTCTGACCTTTGAATATTGCCTTCATCTTGGTATAACAGGTGAAGTGAGCCATCATTTCTAAAAAATACTTAACTAACTGACCAAGTGTGTATTTCTTACAAATATGTTAAGATTAATTAATTACTAGAGGTAAAAAGATTATAAACCCCAGATAATGTGATAAAAGGACCTATTGTGAAACTAATCCTCTTGGGTACTAGATCAGTAGACTGGTGCTGTCTGAGCTCCAGCAGTCTAGCAACTAGCTTATTCTGCTGGGCATCCTCAGGAAGCCAAACATCCTTTGCCTGCTGCTGGAAAGAACCTCACATCATAAATTATGTGGTCTGCAGTTTCCTCTTACTTCCTGTTTAACATAAATATGGTTTCTCAGTGGTTCTTTTCATGCCTGTTCTTTTCATGAGCACACTCAGACAACAGTGCCCTATGGTGAGTTCCATCGTGTCCTGAGTTGCTCATAACCCAGAATCTTAATTTGGTAGAAACTTACCCAAGGGTTTCGGTATTCACACTGTCACTTTCACCATCTGGAACACAACCTTAACCAACACCCCCTCCAACTCTGTGTTCCACCTGGCAGAAACCTCCTCCCAGTCATGGAATACAGTTTCAAAGCGGCCCCTTTTAAGTCTCAGGGATACTACTATTAGATCTCAATCTCTTTTGCTTGAGGAGAAGTTCAACTTGTGAATTGATTACTGATAGGTTTTATGCTTCCATGTTTCACTGGAAGCCCTCTCTCTGTTGCCTGCTGTTCAAGGTTGTTTTACTGAATTTTAGATGTTTGATCTCATCTCTCCTTATATTGTACTTTGAGGGAGTCCACCAACATCCCCACAGTCAGCTAAGAATCTTTGCTGATGGATTCCACAGGATTAAATACAACCCTTGTCTCCTCTTTTACCAACTTCTATCAGACCTCAATCTCTTTGGTTTTTTGGTAGAGATCAACCAATGAATTTATTCATGATAGATTTCCTGCTTTACTGATGGATTCGATAGAACTAAGTGCAACCTCAGTTTCCTCCTTTTTCAAGATTTCTACCCCTGGGTTATTTGTACATGTTCCTTGGGGATTTTTTTTGTGGTACTTACCATTAGGTCCCACAAACAGCTAGGGAAGTATGATGTCTATACGTGTCCATGCATAGGTAAGGCTGATTATATGACTTGGTCACCTGTTATCCAGAGTATAACTCCCACTTAGCTATGCAGCTGTCAGTATATGTTGTTCCATTTTGGCTTGGGATAAATGTGCATCCAGTGCTTCAACCATATTGATACAGTTCTATGGATAAGCCTGCATCAATCTCTTTCCACCCTACACTGTATGGAAGTGTGTTGGTCCACCCATGAGTCTGCACATATTTCCCATCCCAACCTACTTCTAAAGAAGATGTGTAATATACAAGACCAGTGTACAGACTCTTCTCAGAGCACATATTTATTGTACATCTCACGATTATTATTTGTATTTTAAAGTAATTATGATGCAGTTAAATATGACATAAACCTGTATTTTGGCTAGTTTTATTAAAGTGTTTTGGTTCCATTGTTATCCAATTTTATGTGCATTCTGTCTTAACGTGTTTGCTAGAGTAATAGATAAATGGATTCATGTTTAATAATGTATCCAAGTCACTTTGATTTAGTAGAAATTTAGACTTAATTACTTACATTTGTGACTTAATTACTTACATTTATGACTTAATTACTTACATCGTATGATTTGTTTTGGTATTATAACCCAGTCTTCAGATTCTCACTCCTGTAAGGTCAATAACACATTAAAATTTATGTAAAAACAGAACACATCACAAATAAAGCACTACAATAAATATATTACTTAACGTCAGGTACGCACTGTGGGATCTTGGAGCAGTGTGGTTCCGAAATCCATTAGTATACATCTAATGATAAATAACATATTTAATGTAGTGTTTTATGTGTGATGTGTTGTGTTTTTGTAAAAATTTTAATGCGTTAATGACTTCCTAGGAATAAGAATCTGAAGATAGGATTATAATCTCGAAACATGTCATATGATGTAAGCAAAGTAAGTTACAGATGGAAAATATGAGGGTTGTCCATAAAGTAAGGTTCCCAAGGCACTAAATTTACTATGAACGCTGTTATGCGGGATCTGTTGACCTTGGCTTGCAGCTTGGTTCCCCCTTTCCAATCCCCACTCTGCAAGCTGTCTGCGACAGTCAGTCTTGGCTTGGCAGCTGTTAGTAATGGAGTTACTATTAATGTCTTCTGCCAGGTGCGAATTACGCTCAGTGATTCGTTTTTTGTGTGCAAAAAACATTGCGCCAGTGGACATTTATACCCAACTGTGTGATGTCTATGGAGAAAAATATATGAGCATACAACATGTGTGCAAATGGTGTGGAAAATTCAAAGATGGATGTAGAGGCGTTTATGATGAATAGTGTTCTGGATGAAACGATTGCGAAAGTGGAAGAAGCAATGCTGAAAGATCGGAGGATGACTGTTCAGGAGCTCCCCAAGATGATCCCTGATGTCAGCACAACCTGTATTGATAAAATTTTGACAGCTCATTTAGGGTACACCAAGGTTTGTGCCAAGTGGGTCCCAAGACATGTTACAGCAAACCACAAATGGTAACAGATTGTTATGGCCTGCGAATTTCTTCAGGCTTACAAAACCGATGGTGAGAAATTCTTGGACTCCATTGTCACTGGAGACAAGACATGAATACACTACACGACACCAGAAATGGAAGGAACTACACGACAACAATCACGTCAGTGGAAACATCTAGAGTCGCCGAAGCCGTGAAGTTCAAACAAACACTATCTGCTGGCAAAGTCATGGTGAGCGTGTTTTGAGGCAGGAAGGGATGATTGTTGTGCGAATTCGTGCATACCGGCACAACAATCAATGCTGATTGCTACTGTGGGATGTTAAAGAACCTTCACCATGTTATTCAAAACAAGAGTACAGGCATGCTCACAAAGGGGGGTTCGTTTCATCAACCAATTTGGATGGGATACTGTCACACATCTGCCCTACAGCCCAAACTTAGCTTCAAGTGACTACCATCTCTTCCCTAATTTGAAGAAACACTTAGATGGGACACAATTCAGTACTGAAGATGAGCTGAAAGAAAAAGTTTTAAGCTACCTTGTGGCGTGATGGGAGAGTTCGGCATATAAAATATGGTTCACCGTATGCAAAAATGCATTGATCTCAACGGCGATTATGTCAAAAAATAAAAAAAAGTGTAAGATTTCCAAAAATGTATTATTTAATGCACATAAACATGTTTTTCATAGTGAAAAATTATTGGGAACCTTATTTTATGGACAACCCTTGTGTATTAAATTTCTACAAGATAAATAAAGATCTAATGTGATTTAAAATAGCTTTTTACTTTATCGCTATAGGAAGTACTGTATGTAGAATTGATTTGAGGTTTTGATGGATATGTCAGATTCTCTGGATCAAATAATTGCTTTTTATCTGGATAAAGTTCCGAGGGGACTGAAATATTGTTTTCTTTTAATTTTAGTCTTCAAGCTCTTTTTGGTAAAAATTCTTTAAATTAACAAACATAAGATTTTCTCAAAAAAAAGCTGTAACAATTTTGATCAAATTTTGCTTATAGGAAGTCGTTAATTATCAAAATAAAATATATTGGTAGATTTATCAAGTTCACCCCACATAAAAGTCTGGTTTGGAAGCTATTGGCAAAAATCAGTACACTCTCTCAAACTCTATTAAACAAAGATTGCTAAATATTTCTTCATATTTTAAGATCATAACATAAGTAGATGTATCAAATTTGAAATAAAAAAAAATATTTTAGAGGAATAAATAAAAAAAATTAAATAACTTCTACTTAGAATTTGTTGATAATGTAGGCACATTTGAGAAAAGTAATAATTATTCTGCATTATTGAATTTAAAGATTCACATGACATTAAAGTTCATCTGTTCATTTCTGTCAACAGGGGTGGTGTGCTTGATATTCCTGCACGCTCATTATTGCGCGAAGCTGTAACTAACACTTCAGCTCTAATCGTACCTTTAGAATCTGAAGAGTGCAGCAATTCACTGTTAGTTGGAGGAAAGGCTTCTTCCTTGGCACTACTTAACCAAGCTACATCTACAACTTTGAAACACAAGGTATCTTTATTAATAGAAGGGTGGGTTGGAAAGTAACTTTCATTGTAGCGTAGCACTGGTTGTAGTGAGAGGGATGCTGCAATTGACAAATCGGCAAACTCTGACTCAGTATGCTCCCAACTGTATTAGTGTGAAAATTGCTCACAGAGATCTACAAACATCAAAATAAAATAAGTCGATGGCGTGGGACCATACCAGTTCCCAAACCAAGCTAAAGAAAGACCACCAAACTTTTATCAGGGAGAAAGATTATGGCTAGAGATTTTTGGATGTCAAGAAGCCATAGGAAATGTTGTTGGAATATGGTACAATGATTAATTCTGCAGTCTGTTGTGAAACTATGAATTACCTTGAGCAAGCGATTCAGAACAAATGTTGCAGTATGCTGTCATCCTTTTTTTCTTTTTTTTTAATATGACTATTATTTCTTTACAGTGGTTTTGAAAAACAGAACTTTTCAATCAATTTAAGAGGAAACTTTTTGATACAGCCCAGACTTTGACCCAAGCGATTTTCATCTCTTCACTCATATGTTGGCTCGTATCGCAGCACTTTAATAACAACAAACTACAAAATGCTAAGAAAGGTTGGCTAGATACCCAGGCAACTGAATTTTGTAAAAGAAGGAATTTATAATTTTGCATAAGAAGGAATTTATTTTGTGGAAGGAATTAATAAAGCATTATGATAAATACTTCAATTTAAATGGTGATGTTGAAAAATAGTTAACAGTACATATATAAAAATGTTTTTATTTATGCAAGTTTTTTCTTTGTAGTCTGGTGAGAGTTACTTTCTAAATAGCCCTAATAAATGATAATTTTTACAAATTAGCATTGTATGAACTTTTTATTCAAATGATAAAAGTAACAGTAACTGTTTTATTCAGTTTTATTTATTAATTACTACACCTGACCTGTAAGGATCTTTTAATGCTGTTAACCAATCTGGACCTGTAGAACCAAAATTTTCACTGTAAAGTTTTATAATTTGTTGTAATTATGAATCAGTTAATAGTGAGAGAAAATGTTATGTTTTGTGTGCGTAACCAGAGGACCATTAATGAAGGTTTTTTTACACCAAATTTAAAATTACAGTCAAAATTTTACCTATGAGCACATATCTACACTGTTCCTTTGTTCAGAGTCTTTAAATTTGTGGTGAATAGGTGAAAACTTCCTGTATGTAACACCTAGCCGTACAGGTAATGTAGCACATGAATTTATGCAAAGTTCATATACACAAATATTATTTATTTATTGAGATTTTGATTGTTTACCCTATATATCACTGACTAACTTATAACTTGATCTCTACAAAAGTTCATAATTTAATTCATTTAGTTATTCAAAAGTTCATCATAAACAATACAATACAGGGTTTGTGGTGATTTGTTGCCTTGCATTCGTATGACAAACTGAATTATAAAAGTATTTGTTGTAGTGACCAACACTGTCCACTGATGAGAACATGTGAGTCTTGATATAGAAAAAGGGGTAAAGGTGATCACACTAATTCGACAAGATGTTTTATTTTTGTGATCTCCTGACAGCTTACCGTTGGAGAGCAGCCTATAGATATAGAAATTATAATGTGGTACCTGTTGCTTGCAAACTGTCCACAGGATCAAAAGCACACAAAAACTGTCCCAGGCAATGTCTGAAAAGCAAGTGAGGTTGAAGGCTGGTGTGGGGACATCAGAATGTGACCTTGACCATTGATTTTTTTTTTTACCAACCCTAAGCGTGGGTTTTGTAAAATTCTGATTTTATCGTCTCCAACTTTTGTAAATTACCTGAAGGTGCAGCGACTTTCAACAGCACATCCCTAATGGTTGGTGTGGTTGGCAGTAAATACCCTTGATTGTTTGAAAATTTAAAAGAAGACGAAGTACTTTTACTGAACAATATTCAATAGTACATTGTAATTAATTGTTTTCCTCACCTTTAGTAGTATAACTGGCAGGAGACCTGAAAACGGATAGGTCTATGAAAATTTAAACACATTTTTTTTCACAATCACCAAACATTTTATAGTATAGTTTGGTATACAAACTAATTATGTATAATGAGGAAATAACATGGATACATACAAATAAAATTTGTAATACCATACTTTTGGTTGTGTGAACAAAATTGAGTGAATGAACAAAGCCAGTTGTAAATATATTCAATGATTTTTTTGAAGTATTCAAGATTTTATACTTCAACTCTTTGGTAAAGTGTGTTGGTACATTGTTGCCATATTTTTATTTTCACTTGATTAAATGTTATATGTACATATGTACAGGCAGTTGTACCAAAAGGATTCTGTCTGACAGTGAATGCTATGAAGATGCAACTTGAATCTTCAGACTTAATCAAAGCAGTTCTTGAGAACTTGGAACTTGTCCTATCTGGTACAGAACCTGGCAACCTTCAGCAGCATTGTCAAAAGTATGTAGCCATTGTGTAAACAATAAGTGTGAAGTCAACAGTACATTTTTATTAACATTTTGTGGACTAACCATTTAATCATGTTTTTTAAGAAACTATGCATATTGCTGTCAGTCACATAATCAGCAAATTATCGATCAGAATCACTGCCAGATGATCAAAAACAATTCTTACTGTTACTCGTTAATCTTTTATTTTATAAAATATTCTAAGTAAATATTGTTTGACAGTGTCGTTACGTCTTGGCAAAGAATAACTGTTTGTGAAAAGTTAGTGGATGAAGTTTCCAGAAGAATAAAGCCCCACCAGAGTTATGCTGTTCGCTCATCAGGTATAGGTGAGGATTCTGAGAGACTTTCTGCTGCTGGGCAGAATGCCACAATTCTTGGTTGTCTTGGATCCGATGGAGTGTTGTATGGCATTAAAGAGTGCTGGGCATCGCTGTACACTTTTCAGTCTGTTGAATATAGAAGGTAAATATCTTATTAGTCTATTTTTAACCCTTTGGCTAGTAAGTACTTGAGTCAACAAATTTATAAAAATTGTTAGAGCAATAATTGTATATAAAAAAATCAAAATGCCTCTGATAAGTCCTTAAACCAAATTTGAGAAAAATTAGTACAATAAATAGAAAAATAGAAAAACAGACTTGCTAGAATGTAAAAGGCAGATAACTAAGTTTTGTTTATATTTTTCTAGTACTTAAAATTTTTTAAACATGCAAATAACATGTTTAAAAAATACCACTGTTTTTTAATATTTAATGCTTCAAGTTTGAACTTTTATTTTATAATAGACAACATGGCATGCCATTAGACTGTGGAATGGGCGTAATTGTGCAGGAGATAGTAGCAGCAGATACGGCTGGGGTTATGTTCACCAGGCATCCAGTCACAGGAGATCCTGCACAAGTACTTGTAACAGCTAATTTTGGTTTAGGAGAAGTAAGTATTTTTTTGTTACATGTTTATTAACACATAAATTAAGATAAAAATTCACTCCTTTTTATAATTTGTTGGCTTGTTAAAAGTAAAGAGAAGCCTCAGAGAATACATAAGTATAAAAAGTGTTTTTTTAAGTGTGAAATAATGATTGTTATTTGTAAGCGTGGAAGAATATTAAGCTGTGAAAGCAACAAATCCAGTTGGCCTTACAAAATACTTTCAGTAAAACAGTTCATGATGCGAGAGTGAGAGGTGCACATCAATGTTAATTTTTCATTTGCGAATTTTTGAAACTTGTCAAAAGTTTGAGAGACTGATGGAACATTTCAGGGATCAATATCATCAAGGTCAAGGTCAAGGTCTTATGTTTTAATCTGGTGTAAGGACTTCGTGGAAGTTGTAAAAAGTAAGAATAGGTTTTTGTTCATGGACAACATTAGAAAGCAAAATATCACCAACATTTTTTTTAACTAGCATTGCATTTTTCATTTCGATGAACCATGGAGCATCAATTTGGTGTACTCATGTAAAATTTTGAGTAAGGGAAGACCGGCTTTCCAACACAAAATATATTAACCTGACAATGTGAGAAGTAATTCTTCTTTATGTTTAAACTTGACTCCATATTGAAGAAGCGAATAATTAGAGTGTATCGCAGTACCTATCGTCTCATAGGTGTGATTTTCATCTTTTTGGGTTAGTCAAAGAAGTTCTTAAGAAACCTATGATGTAACAAAAGACAATGAGATAAAGGACATCAGGAGCATGGTTAGTGAGACACATGTCTCAATTTACTTACACAATTTCTTCTCTTTTATTAGGATAATATAAAAAGGTGAGGAGAATTGCATTTTCAAAGCAGGAAATTATGTGGGAAAATAATAAACATGTAATTTTTTTCTCATAGCAGACAATTTTTTTAAAAAAAAGTCTTGTTCACCTTTTATTTATTTGTATGCATACATAAAAGCAACCTTATGTTATTCTAACAAATTTAAAAAGTAAATAAATTCTCCTCTAATTTTGATATCATCAGTTCAAATGTTTGTTATTCTCTTTCTTAAACAACATGTACTGCCAGAATATTAATAATCCACACAAAAATATATCATTTCAAAATATGTGTTTCACTTGTGTAGATATTCAAAAATTCGTATTAAAATTAAATATTTCACTCAGTTAAGTTCAACTGAGAAATATTTTTGCACCAATTATTAGGGACTAATCACAGTACAAGGTATTACAGCTTTATTACTTTTTTCGCAGAGTGTAGTGTCAGGTGTTGTGGAACCAGATACTTTTGTTGTGAACAAAATGGACAATTTAAATTTACAAATAGAATCTGCAGTTAAAGGAGAAAAAAGTCGTCAAGTTCTTATGAAAGGTATTTTATCTTTTTTATTTAATTTACTAACTTATTATTTATACTTTTTTTAAATATACAACATCATTGTGCAGAAAAAAACCTAAACAAGACCAACCACCTAAAAATATAACAATACTGAACAAGCTAATATTCAACAACATAAAACAAAGCAAGGGACTACGGCCATTTACAACAAGGTAAAAGGGTAACAAAGAATTTTGTTCTTATTGTAAAGTGCTCCAGACAGCAATTACTGTGTTAGGCTGTACTTAAACTTAAGGCTGTATTTAAACTGGTTCAGATTTCCATACTTAATATTAACTTAGGAAGCTGGTTCATTAATTTTATTACAATTTGTGAAGGCATATTAACAATGTTTTATTTATTTGTCTTGTTCTGTCTAGACAATGTGCATGTTTAGTGCTATAAGTATAAATATCCTGAATTCAGACATGTTCACATTAGATGTTGAAGTGTCTAAAGCACTGGTTAGTGTGTTACATCTCTGCACTTGCATACCTCAAGGTAATAGATTTGAGACATAGTTACTGCAGTAAGCTTTACTCTTTCCATTGGTGCCAATTCCTCATCCTCATTAGTGTAACTGGCATATAGTGTGAACATAAAATGAATGTATACTTGAAATAACTAATTCAATCATGAATGCTGATTTATGGTGATCGAGGTGGTCAGGCACCTTTCAGTCTGCTGCATCTATGAACTTGTACATCCCAAGGTCATAGGTTCGAGCTACTGTAAGGTTTTCCCTTTCTGTTAACACAGGTCTATCACCCTCAGTAATATAGCTGACAAAGTAAGGTTGTTAAAAGGTACAGAGGCTCTATCCTAACCTTTATTTTTTCACAGAAATCATGCCTTTTCAGATTTCAGTTGTGAATCAGTGTTTTCTAGACTTTTTGCCTTCCACTTATTGGACTGCTTTACCTAGCAATATGTGTTAAGACAGCTGCTGTTAAGATTATTAACTAGTACTTCTGATAAATATTACTACGGTTTTTTGAATAAATTCAGCTCAAAGTCTGAAACAGGTTATTTATTATGATACTGACAAATGTATATTTGTACATGTATTGTCCAAAACTTTTAAAAATGAAAAAAGTTTGCATCTTCAGTTACTCCAACAGTGTGTAAACTTTTAAAACAAAAACATTATTTTGTTATGTCTTTTGTTTGTGGCTGTCAGTCTCATAAAGAACGAAAGATACATGTAAAGCATGCAATGGCTCAACTTTATTAACCGAAGTTTGAACAAACCTACAGGTCCAAGTTCTGCGGATAATTTATTTATGTATAGAATAATATTTGAATTGTTTTTTAATAAAATTAACAGCGTTTTTAAATATTGAGAAAAAACTTGTATCATTATTGTTTTATTAATTTGTGTTTTAGAAAATGGCAATTTAGTGACAGAATATATTCAGAAAGGAGATGAATTTTGCATTTCAAATAATGAACTGATCAAGCTAGCCAATGTAGGCATCATATTGGAAGAAATGTTTGGCTGGCCTAGAGATATTGAATGGGCTTTACATAATGTAAGTGTTTCATTATTTATTTTTGCATTGTAAAGTGTTTTTAAGTATAACTTGGAAATAAACATACTTTGAATAATTACTTAACCATTGGTAGTTTACTTAATTTTCGGTTTTTTATCACAAAATACAAAAATAATTTCAGTAAATTTTTGCAGTTCTGTTTTTTAATTAATTTTTAACCTAACAAACTTAAGAAAATAGTACAGTTTATACAAGCTTTTTGTCTGTCCTACTTAAAACAACCGCCATTTTGAAAATTTATGTGAAAGTTTATTTCCTGTTTTACTGATACATTAGTCACTGGTTATTGCATTCATTGATTAATCTGATCTGCCACTTATACTTACCAAATACTTAAGGACAGATTCCATTTATAAATTAGCATTAATGCAGATCAATATGGTGGGTTTACTTACTCTATTTAAACTCGCATTATATATTTTTTCTAAATGTGGCCTTCACATATTAAAATAAAGATTCTTTGTTTATTTTATATTTGAGTAGAATTGCAGTGACTGACCATATCTGTGGAGTAGGCAAACAAAAGAAGACTGTATGC
>CM040191.1:22221151-22283651 GCA_022606455.1 Callitettix versicolor | reverse complement strand
CCAGTCTTTGTTGTTCCAATGGGAATTTCTGTCTCAGCTATCCCATAAACATAAAAAACAAGGGAACTTGGTGTACCCTGATTGCTGACTTAAGAGCATAGTGAGTACTTTCAAGTCTCCACATATCAACCAGTTATGCTCATTATAGTGAATTCGTTCGAGAACTAATGACAAATTTTCGTTTGTTTCTTTTAAATGTACTGAATGGCCAACTGGAACTGAAGTATAAGTATTGCCATTGTGCAACAAACAGCCTTTAGACTTCGCTTTGATGAGTCTATGAATAGACGCCAATGAATCGGGTCATATTGTACACCAAATTGACTCATCAGACCAAGAATGTCTTTGCAATAAACAAGATTCTCATCCAGAGCAAGGTGAGGAACAAAAACTGCTTCACGGTGTCGATACCATGAAAAAGAAGTGCCTGGCTGTAATAAATTTTTGTTTTTAAGACGGGAGCCAAGTAACTGAGCTGCATCTTTTGGAAGTCCAAGATCTCTCACTAAGTCGTTCAACTCCTGTTGAGAAATAAGCTACTACTGAGACCAAACAAGTACGTTCCTGTCTGAACAGGGAGTCATTGCCTACACCACCTAGTGAAAGATGTGTGTTTATAAAAAGAGAAATTGTTTGGAAAAAAAAAGCTACTTCTTACCAAATTTATGTGTATAGCAGGTATATTATGTTCTATGGATTTGAAAAAAATCTGTACGTGATAGAGAAAAACGGACTTCATTTTCGGTTTCAGCACACCAAAAAACATAAAGATTAGCTAAAATTATCAAATCAAATTTTTGGTTGTAGACCTGTGAATTATTAACGAACCAAATCCCAACATAGGGCCAACAATTAAACATCACCAAAAAACCAACAATGAAATTGTTGGCCCAACTTACTCCCAACCGTTACCCTACTAACTTTCAATGGTAACCCTACTAATTACCAACATGTTCAAAGTATTATATTTCTATTCAATTAATTAGTGAACTTAATAGTAATCATAATTTTCTATACTTTCACGAATATATTTGAATACCGTTTATTATCAAATGTAGAATATTCTTACTTGAAATAATATATAATATGTGGCCTACTTTAGCTTTTTAATTGTATATTATAATGTACTTATTATTTTGAGTAAGAATACATATTGAATTTATTAAGAAAAGGTATTCAAATGTGTTTGCGAATGCTGAGAAGTTATGATTATTATTAAGTTCACAAATCAATTAAATAAAATATAACACTTTACACATATTGGTAAAGTTTGGCTTACTATTGAGAGTTAGTTGAGTAACCAACATGGCATATTTCGTTACTGAAACAAGGTTATTTTACAAAAAGAGACAAAATTCACACAAACAACATTTATTTAAATGGCAATTGTGAAAAGCCAAACAAAAAAAAAAAAAAAAAAAAAAAAAACTATAGCACCAGATTAAAACTATAACTGTACTCATGCAGGATCCTGCAACTAAGTTTGGTCAGTGACAAAGAAGTAAACCAGCAACTGACAAACTTTCACTTTTCACAGTGCTGGCAATATTTTAAATAATAAGTACATCATAAAATCATCCATAGTAAATGATTATATTTAAGTAGAAATAAAATGAGAATTTTAAAAATTTTTAATCATTGTAACAGTATTGTTAGTGTAGTAATTAAAGATATAATATTATTCTGTTCACAATTATGCTAAAAAAAAAAATTTGTTCTGTTGTTGGAAATTCTGTGTGTCAACAGGTGCACTTGCACTTTGCAGTAAATTTTACAACATCAATAAAATACTATTATACTAACAATTGGACACTATTTTTAAACTTTTGTAATAATTATACCCTATTTAATTTATGAGATATTTATTTTAACAAAATATATTTTATACTTTCTGCCAACTAAGAATTAATGTTGGGCCAACAGCAGAGGTTTTCATGAATGTAACAGTTGGCCTAGCAAACAAACAGCTCGTTGGCCCATTGAGGATAATTCGTTGGCGTATTAACTAACCATTGCCCAACTTTGCCGACAAAATCCCAACAATGTGTGCTACAGGGAAAACTCAAGTTTTTGAGTGGGTTAAAAGATTTAAAGACGGGAGAGAGGATAATACAGATGATCCATGAACATGGTTGTTGATCAGCCCAAACAGCAAAAACTGATGAAAACATTGAAAAAGTCAGTAAGATTGTTCAAGAAAATCATTGTTTGAGTATAGGAGCAGTTAATGAGTTAACGAACAAGGACAATGTAACTGTTCAGCAAATTTCACATGACAATTTCAACATGAACAAATTGTGCTCGAAGTTGGTACCAAAAAACTTCACTTCTAACCAAAACGAAGCTTGAATGACCATCTGTACTGATATTCTAAAAAACATTAAACTGACCCTACCTTTTTAGAGAAGGTAATAATAACATGTAATGAATCATGGTTTTTTATGTACGACCCTGAAACCAAGCGCCAATCTATGCACTGGAAAAGCTCTAGCTCACCAAGGCAAAGAAAAAACATGGATGAGCAAGTTGAAATTCAAAGTCATGATGATTTTGTTTTTTGACATCGTAGGAATAGTTTACATTGAATGTGTGTCTGAAGGTCAAACTATTAACCAAATTTACTACAAAGAGGTTTTGACCACTCTTCACGAATATGTGTGAAGAAAATGACCTGACATGTGGAATAATCATTCATGGATCCTTCATCAAGACAATGCACTGGCATACAAAGCACTGTGGATCAAGATGTGTTTGGCAAAGCATGGAATTCCTTTGTTGAAACATCCATTCTACTCACCTGACCTTGCTTCATGTGACTTTTTTTGTTTTCTAAGGTCAAGAGCATGTTGAAAGGAGCACGTTTTGTGTCTGTAGATGCAGTGAATAAAAAAGTGACAGACATGATGATGACCATATCAGAAGATGCATCATTGCTTCCAACAATGGAAAATTCATATGGAGTGGTGTAGGGATTGAGGAGAGGTGTATATTTAAGGTGATAAGGTATCCAATGTAAATGATGTTAAATAAAAAGTTATAAAAATTCAGTCTGATTATTCTCTAACTAAACCTTGTAGTATTAAAAACTGTTGGTGGGGGTTGCTTTCATTATTATCTTCACAATAACCCTTGACCTCATATTGTGCAAGGTTGAAGACGCATAGCAAATTTTTGATAGGAATTTTTGTATGCTGGACTGTCCATCATACAGTGCTGATTTAGCACCATCAGAATTTTGTCTTTTTCCAAACCTTGAGGAATTTCTCGGAGGGAAGGGCTTAGAGAATGATGACGCGTTGAAAGTAACTGTTACTGAATGATTTAAATGTTATTTTTAGTTGCAGTAATAGTTATGTTCATAATAAAGTTTCTTTTATATATTATTATAAAACGGTTCTTACTTAAAAAATGACTTTCGTAATATACTACAATCCCTTAGGTTAGTTAAAAAAAAAGTTTCTTTTATATATTATTATAAAACGGTTCTTACTTAAAAAATGACTTTCGTAATTTACTACAATCCCTTAGGTTAGTTAAAAAAAAGTTTCTTTTATATATTATTATAAAACGGTTCTTACTTAAAAAATGACTTTCGTAATTTACTACAATCCCTTAGGTTAGTTAAAAAAAAAGTTTCTTTTATATATTATTATAAAACGGTTCTTACTTAAAAAATGACTTTCGTAATTTACTACAATCCCTTAGGTTAGTTAAAAAAAAAGTTTCTTTTATATATTATTATAAAACGGTTCTTACTTAAAAAATGACTTTCGTAATTTACTACAATCCCTTAGGTTAGTTAAAAAAAAGTTTCTTTTATATATTATTATAAAACGGTTCTTACTTAAAAAATGACTTTCGTAATTTACTACAATCCCTTAGGTTAGTTAAAAAAAAGTTTCTTTTATATATTATTATAAAACGGTTCTTACTTAAAAATGACTTTAATAATTTACTACAATCCCTTAGGTTAGTTAAAAAAGTTTCTTTTATATATTATTATAAAACGGTTCTTACTTAAAAATGACTTTCGTAATTTACTACAATCCCTTAGGTTAGTTAAAAAAAAGTTTCTTTTATATATTATTATAAAACGGTTCTTACTTAAAAAATGACTTTCGTAATTTACTACAATCCCTTAGGTTAGTTAAAAAGTTTTGATTAACAAAGTTTACATTTTATACCAGTCCTGGGTTTACTGCCATTCTTGTTTCAAATTTCTTAACTCAGTTCAGTGCACCAAATTCAAATTAAAAAGAAATGAATATAAATCAAAGAAAACCAAAACAATCATAAGGTCAACGAATTTCTGATAATATTAGAAAATAAGGAAGAAATAGAAATGTGAAATTATTAAAATATTTTTGTTTTATTTCTGCTATGAATGTTATCATTGTGCGGAGTACATTTTCTACCTTTTATAGCTTTGCCAATATTTAATTATTTGACATGTTTTTGGATTACTTCTATTACAAAAACATACTGTACTCTTATAAGGTATTGCAATGTTTAGTATTGATAATGAAGCAATCCAAAACATGTCAAGTAATGTAAAATTGACAAAGCTAAGAAAGGTAAGAAAGTGGTATAAACACAAATAGGCATGTCCATGGTAACTCACATAAAATTTTGACTCTATTTTTGTTGTAACTTTATATAAAATGTACAAAAGCCCATAATAATCCCCCCCAATGTTCTTAAGCTAACTGCTATAACCCATTAAGTTTAGAAAGCATTTGGATTTTTAATAAATTAATGACACACTTTTTAAATTTAGTAACCCACATTTCATAAAGTGACATTGCAAAGATTAGTATTACCATTAAATTTCTGTTATGTAGTTAAAAACTCAATATATTTTTATACAACAGATTAGTATAAAATATGATAGGAATACACAACTTATTATTTTGAGGTATAATGAAAATTCGTTTGATAAAAAATATTACTTTCACTTTAGATGGTTACTCCAACATTCCATGTGGTTGGTAACTCACATAACATTATGTCTCTTCATAAAGTTAACTTAGTTAAGTACAAGATCCATTCCCCCAATATTTATAAAACAGTGTTGACATTCTTCTTCAAAAATGGAATACATATTTCTTGAGCTGTTTTTTAATCACTTTTGAAGTTTTTGTAATTCAATTTAAAATGAGGTATACAAAATTCAATCATTGTGTTAAGCATAAACAATTGTGCTAAAAATTAAATTACTACATTAAAAAAGTGTTGTCAACATTCTCCAACTAATTAACAACATTTATATAGATCAGCTGTTACTTTATTATAAAAAATAAGTTTTTGTCTCTTTTTTCATGCTCATGCCCAAATAGAAATATTATTACTTATTTTTTAATTTCTAATATAAATTTGGATAAACTGAATAATTTATTAGTTTGACAATTACCACCACTGGTAATTACCTGCAATACAAATTGCAATTTGTTGTATTTACCTGCAGGAAATGATTTGGAACGCTTCAGCTGTGAAATCTGCTGAAATCCTTGGAAACACTTTCAGGATTGATTTGACTGGTTGTACATCTGCTGCTTCGCTTGTTGACTTGATTACAGCAAACATTGTTCACCTTCAACGAGTAAGTATACTTTGCTGATATTTGTCTATGTACTTATCTGTAAGTGTGTGTTGTTTTGTGTTTTACTTTTAAGATGTGTACGTTAAATCTTTTTTTGTTTTTGCATATATGCCTGCCCAGTGCTCAAATTGTAGGTCAGAAAATTAAGAACTAAACAGTTTGTTTTGTGTTCAATCTTAATTTAATTCTTTGTGGTTAGTTGCATATTCCGCGAGTTCAGAAAGTCATGATGTTATATTCTCAAAAAGCTCAGAAAGCCATTATGTGGTGCTGCTTCATTCATAAAAATTGTGGTGTTTTCACTGAAATAAAAAAAATTCATTAACACCTTGTTTAAAAGTATTATTAACAGCTTATAATAAGTTTTCTTTGACAAGGATATAACAGAAAAAGACAAATGATATAGTCTTATTTTTAGATAATAACTATTTATAATATATAAAACAAGTACTTTTGTAATGTGTTTTGATGTAAAATAGATGTTGAAGAAACTCTATAATTTAATGAAACTCGTTTTTAACATAATTTTGGATATTTTCCTAATTTCCTGTTTATATTTCTCCTTCTATAGATTTAAAAATTTTTATAACAGAAAAAGGTTATAACAGGAGGTTATAATAGAAAAAGACAAATGGTATAGTCTTATTCACTCTTATGTTTAGATAACTATTTATAACATAAAACAAGTACTTTCGTAATGTACTTGATGTAGAATAGACGTTGAAGAAGCAACTCAATTTGATGAAACTGATTTTTAACATAGTTTTAGATATTCTGATTATACTCGTATTTCACATTTTTATTTAACCCATTGTTGCCATTATCAAAATTATTTCGTTTACAGGTAGCTTCGTACCACGTTCAGTCATCAGCTGTCAGTGTGTTTTGGCAAATGATACTGCTTTCCGTGCTCACTGAAGGAAACGCAGGTATACCATCAACATTATTACAATATTATTTTTATAATGACAGTAATCATATGTACAAAGTTAATTCTGTTAAAAATTGAAGTTTCACAATTTGTTATTTTAATAATGTTTTTTTTTCTTTAGAAAAGTTATTTAAAGATTTTCAACTGATTGTGAATGGCTTGTATATAGTGAGTAGTATGTAAAAAGGAATTTGTACATTTTCACTGTCCAGGTGACACATTTGGGTCTGTATGGATCAAGATCAAGATCTGATCTTTAGGTAGAGTGGCTGTGTTAAATGTCAGCTAAAATAGATATAACTTGTTCCATTGATTCTTAGATGCCATCGATTATAAGACACTGTATTTTACAGACAATTTTTAAGGAACATTACAAAGTGACAGACATTTTTAAAAAATTCAAATTTAATAAATATATCCTACTGTTCTTATGATACAGTGAAAACATATGATCAAACACTTAAATACACTAAACTGAACCTCGGAATTATGATACCTGTAGTATTAAGTAATTATTTAGGTTATGTTGATAAAGAAACTACATACGAGGGCTATTCTTTTTTCAAGGTCCGATCGGTCGCGAAATAAAAACTCCCATAAAAATCGGATGAACCTGTGCGCAGATGTGTTGCGCAGCATCTCTAGTATGGCTGTCAATCTCGTCGTGTCACTTCCGTTTAGTTGTGTTCACATAGGTAGGACGTAAACATGTCTACAACAATAGCATCTCCCGCCAAGTGTGAAGTTCGTGCGGTAATTCAATTTCTTCAGGCTGAGGGGTGTAATGCAGCCGAAATTCATCGACGAATAAGTACTGTATACGGTGAAACTTCAATGAGTGACAGCAAATTGTGACAATGGTGCAGAAACTTTAAAGCAGGACTTACAGATGTTCATGAAGGCGGTCAGGGAAGGAAGTCACTGTCAACCAATGATCTTGTTCAGCGAGAGGATGAGGCAATTCGAGAAAATCGTTGGTTCACAATTTCTGAATTGAGTGATTCATTTCCTGAAATTTCAAGGTCAGCTCTCTACACCATTGTGAGCAAAAAACTTCAGTAGCACAAACTGTGTGCGAGATGGGTTCCCAAGATGCTGTCCGACCATCACAAAACACAGAGAATGGAAGCCTCCCTAACGTTTCTCCAGCGTTACCACAATGAAGGAGAAACTTTCTTGAACAAAATTGTCACAGGGGACGAGACATGGGTCCATTACGAAACTGAAGAAACAAAAGAACAATCCAAACAATCGATGCAATCTCACTCTCCCAGTAAACCAAAGAAGTTCAAGCGAACCTTCTCCAACAGAAAGTGCATGGCTACTGTGTTCTGGGACCGAAATGGAGTTGTCTTGGTGGAATTCATGGAATGTGGCACAACCATTACAGCAGCCTCATACAGTGTGACTCTTCAACGTCTACTAAGGGCAATTCAGAATAAGCGGAGAGGATTGTTGTCATCAGGCATTGTCCTTCTCCATGACAATGCTCAGCTGCACACTGCAGCTTCAACAAAGATGCTCCTACAATATTTTCAATGGGAAGTGTTTTGTCATCCACCATACAGCCCGGACTTGGCTCCATCCAATTTTCACCTGTTTGCTCACATGAAACGCTGGTTAGGAGGACAACATTTTGGCACAGACATTGAGCTGCAGACCAGTGTACAAACATGGATGAAAACACAGGCAGCTACGTTCTACAACGAGGGTATTGGGAAGTTGGTACCACGCTACGATAAATGTCTAAATCTGAGTGGCGACTATGTAGAAAAATAGCGTAATTATGTAAGTACTTGTTAAAAATAAATAATTTTTGATTTTTACTGTGGTTTTTATTTTGTGACCGATCGGACCTTGAAAAAAAATAGCCCTCGTATTTTATTACTGATAATTTTTTATCTCTATTCTGCAGCTCTGTTTCCATTTTGTTCAGCGAATAACATAACTTTTCGTTTCATTTCTGCAACATGACATGCTCTTTCAAGACATTTTATATACATATTTTTTTTTTATCAAACTAGTTCTCACAAAACAACACAAGTTTAAATTAAAACACATGTTACAACGCAAGATTGAAATGAAAACACTTGTTACTCACTAGCTATTGGAAACAAAATGACAGAATTATCAAGGGGGAGGGGCTATCATAGTGAATGACCTTGCAGCTGTGTACTTTGTTCTACTGTTCAGTCAACAAGGATTCACAAGGATTCTTGGAATATGAAAATAAAAGTATTTTTGGATTACCTAGTACCATTTTGACATAAAATGTAAGAAGACATCGATTGTAAAATGCACTTCGTTTTTTGAGTATCAGAATAGGTAAAAATGTGTGTCTTAGAATCAATGAAATATGGTAAGTTCTGTTTCTGTGCTCAACAGAGAAGTGTACATGCCAACTGTATTCCAGATCTTGCATGTAGAAGCTAGATCTGATTGTAGATGTTTTTAGATTGTGTGGCCTTTCAGTATAAATTTTCAGTTTAAAGTTAATTGTTTCAGTATTTTTATATTTAGGTGCACCATGCCACCCTTATGTGTTTTTAGAGAGGAGCTGAGATTGGATACATATCAAATTATTTTAATTTGAAAAAGTCAAAGAAGTAACAACTGTAATATTGTTGTGATGGTTGATTCGTCCTGTTACTAAAGTTAATTAACCTATCTCATTGTTAGAAACTTACTAAATGATTCTTACAATTGACTTGAAAGAATATTCTACTTTGTTTTGGATAATACGTTCTGATCGTTAAATGATCAGCTTAACCAAGAAACAAAAATCTTTTATGCTCCAGGCAAAGTTATGACATTAGGTTTAGGTAATTGTCAGATGGGATGTTTTCAAATGTCATTGTACATAATTTGGTCCTTCAGAGCTAGAGGCAGAAGTAAAAATTGTAAAAAAAATGAAAATTTTTACCCTTTATACGTTCCGGCTTGGTTTGAGAGACTTTTGAAGTACAAATCAACTTTTAATAATTTTAAATGTCTCATTGCAAAATTTGCTGTAATTTTGACTGCAAACTGCAGTTGCAAAAGAATCTTTTCTGAGTTGGATTGTAAAATAAAAACCCTGGTCAACAATGTTACAAGACCATTTGGAACATCTCCTGGTTTCATTCATAGAACAAGAACTAATCTATGAATGCTAATCTTAATAGTATAAATATTTTTTTAATGATACCTTTCTAGCAATGATTGGTATTATAGTGAAACTTCTTGTATCATTTAATTTTATTATGTTTGTTATATAAATTACTAAATGATACAGTAGGTATCAAGTATCATGTATTTATACTAAATGATAAATATTTAGGTAATTTATGTATTCCTATTTATATATTCCTGGGATTTTCCAGATCCAAAGGACATACAAGTGCTGCATTAAAATTTGTGATCTGGAAAACTGTCACTGGAAATAATGAGGGAATATAATTTCTCAGTTAAACTGATTATCATTGATAGTCATTGCTTCAACAGTGGGCAGTAACGATATGAACTTAGCAAAATAAAATATTCTCAGATTGTTTCTGTTGTACCATTCGTTGCATCAAACTTTACTTTCAACTAGATATTCTTGTTCAGAACTATTATCTTATTGGTAATCAGATTGGCGCCTCGATATAGTATTATTCTACAATACATGAATAGACATAAATTGCTGTCATTGTTAGTACTTACTTTACTTTAGCCTACGCCTGTCCTCGGCTGCTCAGCCATTCGACGACGAGCCTCCCAGTATCTCTCAGTGATCTCCCCTGACGCATTCCGCAACTCCACACAGGACATCAGATGCTCGCCATCCATTCTGCCTGATTGGCATAATGGGCAGATATCGTCCCCCACCACTCCAATGCGGTGTAAGTGTGCCTGGAGATAATCGTGTCCGGTAGCTAGACGGAATCGGGCGACAGCAGCAGGCCTCTCCATACTTTTAGAAATGGGTCCCATTGAGGCGAGGCTTTCCCACCTTTTCCCCTTGCTTTGATCCTTCAGGGTTGCCTTTGAATAGGAGTCAATGGCACTGTTTATCAGGTTGCGGGCAGCACCAAGAGTCATAGGTATCGCCGGTTGCTCCGATAACGCTCCCCTTTTTGCAAGTTCATCTGCCCTCTCGTTGCCAGGAACTCCCACATGGCTAGGAATCCACTGGATCCAAAGAATCCAGCCCTCCGAAATGAGTTCAGCCAATCTGGCACGACATCGAACAGTGCGGAGGCAGTCTGTTGGGGAATTGCTACTCAGGGCCACAATTGCTGCCTGAGAGTCAAACAAAGAAAAAACAAAGTAATGCTGTCATTGTTAGTGCATTACTAGATAATAACCATGACCCTAATGGAATTATTTTCAGAATTAATTAGTATTAGTTAAACTAATAGAATTTGTTTAAGGAAGTACTTCTATTTTCCATTTTCAGTATCTGAGTGCTAGTTTAAAGAAGTAATGTACTGTTGAAGAAAGGGATGTTAAATAATATAACATATTTTATATCAGTAAACTATTGTATTCTTAATGTTAGGTTATATACATTATTTATGATATATTTTGGTTTTGTGTTGTTCAGAACACATTTCTCACGCATGTAGGAAAATTCCCTTTCAGCTCGCTCCAACAATCCAGCGAAAAAGAGTTGCCAATCTGAGTCTACAAACTGTTACTACTCAGCAGTAAACTGTTTACTCGATAGTAAAGGAAAAGAAGGGAGCTATGGTGAGAGAGTGGGGACTCAACTCCACTCATAGTAACAACTCAAATATTTTTAGTCCTTGTTCCACTGGCATTCTTAGCAGTCTGTTTTCTAAGTGACTGCCCTATAATAATCATTATACAATCATAATTGTCAATTGGTTTTGTAGAAAATATTTTTAAATGAGGAGTGGTGTAACAAAAGAGACACATGTTCTTTTCAAAACCATTAACAATTAATTAGAAAAGGATGTTATAATATGACACATATAAACAGATATGAGGTCAACTACTTACTATGTTTTCAATTAATTTATTTATGTTTTATCTCTAGATTTAACAAGCACACACTTGGAAGACATATCTCTTTTGCTTGTGAGCTCAGTTGATGTAGTATCTGCGGAAATACCAACTGTACTTAAGGTTAGTAAATTTATATTAAACATCAGTTAAAATCTTTAATTTTCTTGTGTTTTTTAATGTTTTTTAAAAAAATTTTATGTTTTTCCTAAAACAATAAATAGTAATTTATTGTTTAACTTAGTTTTCTAATTTTTATTTAATTGATACAGTGTACTTGCTAACACATTTTAGGCTTCAAATTTTTTCACTGTTGCAGTCAGTCACAAATTGTATTATAAATTACTTACTAAAGCTTACTACAATTACTAAAACTTATGTTGATGTGTTTAATATGCATGCTTAATGTTTTAAACAGGTTACCAACATATTTGAACAGTATTATAGTTTTCAATCAGCTAATGTTACATTTGTGTGTTGATTATCTGTGTTTTGTATTATTGTCTAACTATTTAAAAAAATAAATTATATTGGAAATTCAATTTCTAAACTAGTGCTGTCATGTGTGGTTCAATTTGGTAAATAATCTTGTAATTTGTTCTAAATTTTGTCAAAGTACAGATGACAGTGCCACAAGTACACTGATTTAGTTGTTTTGAAAACAAATGTTTTGTTTCAACTAAATATTTAAGTTACAATGATAGAGTTTGGATTAAGTTTTTTGCTTTTTGTTTCTTCAGGAAATTTCCACAATTATTCTGCAGTGTGTCAATTATAAAGAGTTTTTTGAAATTTCACAAACTGACACCAAAGAATGGTTGAAGAATAATTGTCCAGCAGCATTTGTTTCTTTAGAAAAAATGTTGTTGAAACACAGCCATCGAAGTATTAAGGAGGTAAGCAAATTGTTTATCAAAGAAACCTTTAGAAGGGTTCAGTTCCATCTGCACTACAAGGGCCAAAAATATATTTTAAACAATTTCAGAAAAGCATAACTATATAGGTTCTTAACTTATGATAACTATGAACAGCTATAAAAGTCGTTAGCTTAAGAGTTGTAAATTTTTATGTAATTTTAAAGATTCAATGAATAATAATCTTGAGAAATTTTTGTTTAAAGTGTTAGTTCAAACAATAAGAAAGTAAAAACCTCTATTCTCATGTCACATTACCACCATGTTGTATTTTTTGCCTTTTTTTGTATCCTTGGGAGTTGCCTAAAAATATAATGTAGTAATGTGTCATATACAGTGAGAAGAATGTGATGTATAATATTATTTTCCAATATATAGCTTTACATAATAGGAAATGTGGGAATATCATGACATAATTGTAATTAAAATTTAACATTGTTGTAAGAAGAGATGAAGAAATACAAAAATAATATATGGAAAAATACATAAAAAATAAACAAATAAAATCAGACTGATATATTATTCAAAATTTTAAATTAACTAGTAACAATGGAATGGAATGATTAAAATAGGGTACAATATACAGTTAAACAATAAGATAACCTAACCATATGTATAGATATTTAAAAAAAAGGAGTGGAGCTTGAAAGAGAAATTAAAGAGTTTAGTAGTAGAAATTAAAAAGCAATAAATACACTATAAGACTGATTCTGCATAAGAACAGTAGGGTAAGTGGGTAATTTTTAAAAATGGATATATTTTTTATAACACTTAGAGTGACAGCAAAATGTGCTCATAATAAACATACATGTTTAGCAAAACTGAGAATCTGCTATTGTAAGATTCTTATTTTTTTTCACAGAAACAAAATTTGGATAACCACCTCTGTAGCAACTCTTTATGACTTACTGATGAGCTGAAGTTTTAGCTAGCTGTAATACATTATTGAAAGTGATTATTTTCCATAACACTGTAGTTTGTTTTACTGAATAACTTTCAGCATTTGTGTTTTAAAGATTTTATTCATGCCTTAATAAAAAAATGTTAATAATTTTAGCAAAAAATATAGCAGTAGCCCAGCTATATTTTTTTTAAGTTATATTGTTTTTAATTTACTATTTTATTTTGATACTTGTGGATGTGTGGAATATTGTGATAGTGGCAACAATTCTTTCTAAAAGAACCTCTAAATAGGCATTTTTTAAGGTCCTATTAATTCTATAATGTTGCAGCTTTATACTTATAATATAGTAAAATAACTTATTTGTAGTATAATTGTATCTATACATTGTTTTTATAAAGTAGGTTAGCTTGCTAAGACTGCTGTGGCATATTCATATTGTCATTTTTCTTGTACTGACTTATTGGGCTACCTATATTGTTTACAAAAAAAATTATTTATATTTATTGTTTTATGTACGAGTAGCTTTTGTCTACAACTATGATTTTGAGAAAATAAATTTTCATATTCTTATTCTGTTTTTAGTTGGACTTGAAAACAGAGACATGGGGTCTGAATCCACTTCCATTGCTTGCTACTTTACAATCTTTAGTAAAAAATCCCATTGAAAATACAAAGAGTGATCGTAACCGGAGCGAAGCGAATGTTGTAGACCTTCTTAAGTCACCGAAGAAAAAACTGACCAGGTTAATTTGATGTTAAGTTTTTTTAAAAATCTTTCAAAGTTTTTGAAAAAACTTTAAAAATCTATATTTTTTAGTACTACTAAATATGTACATGTACGAGGTGTGTCCAGAATGTACCATTTTGAAAAAAAACTGAGGTATGCATTACAGTTTCAAGCATGGCGTGAAAGCAAATACCCATGTTTATACTCATGATTTGTCAACTGTGACCATACAAGTTTTCACTTCAAAAATACATTTTATTAATCACTAAACAAACATTAGAGTGTTCCGTGACAGCAAACTGAATATTTTCCCTTGTGCAAAACATACTCCCATACCCCGCGATAAGAAGTAGTCACTTCAATACTTCATTTAGAGCGTTCTGTGATGGTAGAGTATTCTATGACAGTAGAGCATTTTGTGAAGGCAAACTGAATTTTTCCCCGTGCAAAACACACACCCATACCCGCGATAATAAATAGTCACTTCAAAGATTGTAAAACATTTTTCAAAAAAATATTTTTATACAAAAGGGTTAAACTACTTTATTACATAGTTTCCACTAATATTCAGACACTTGTCATAACAGTTGACCAACTTCTCCAGTCCTTCTTCAAAGAGTGATCCCACCAATGATGACAGCTTTGGCTGTACAGACTGTTTCATAGTTGGAAACAATCTCATGAAAAAGAGATCGTGAAACTTGTGGAAATTCTTCAGAAAATATTGGTCATTGTAAATTGTGTGTTCTCACGAATTTCATCAACTTTCCTTACTAATAAATCATTGTTGACAGAGACATCGAGCCATTGGAAACATTATGGATGCTCACATACAATAATATACTCTCATGATCAATGAAAATTGAAACGAATACATGCCCAAAGAGCAGAGAGAGACTTCATTGAGCAAATATGAAAAAAATGATCTCCAGTTTTATTTTAGGTTTAGCTAATGGATCCATGATTGATGCTAGTTGAGAACCACTGCTGCAGTAAATTTTTAAAGTTTGACACTATGTATTAATTAATTAATTATATACTAAAATAACTTTGTTGGTTTTAGAATGTTGCTGAAATGGTTGCAGCCCTGGAGTAGAACAGCAGCCGAACGGAGAGAAATAACAAAGAACGCCTTGCTATTAGTGTTACATCAGTTCCGCTTAGCGTATCGCCAACTCGCTGGGCTAATGTTGCAGGAAGCTAGACTTCCCGAAGCTGAACTTCTGTTTTATTTCACTCACTATGAACTTATGATGTTTATTACAACTCAAGATCCATCTATTTTGCAAAAGTAAGATGACACAATGTGACATTAACCTTATGTACGTTTACTAAGAGTGTTCATTTAATCTTATAAAAAGTTTAAAAACTATTTAACTATTTATGTAAAATATCCATTCATAATGTACTGGAACTAGTTATTGTTTGTCAGAGCTGCAAAACGGAAACGACATTGGTCCAAGTGGAGTCAGCTGCAGTTCCCAGAAATTTCTGATGGCGTCCCACATCCTATCAGCTTGAAACTACCTGAAGTATGTTATTTTTATAAAATTTTTAGGTTTTAAACAAGATAGATTGTAAAATATTTAAATGTATTTTATTATAGTTACTACAGTGGAACTTCCCAAATCCAAACAGTCAACAATATGAATATTTTAAGGTACAGTAATCAGGTCTGACAGTACCTGAATTGTATTACATATCAGAAAACCATTTCATCATTGTGTCATATTGTTTATTGATTAAAATCTTAATAAAAAAAATGCATACTTCGGCCAGGCTACAAAAAATAATTGCTGCAAGTAGTTGTATAGCTAACATAATAAAAGCAAATTTCCAAAAGTATTTAATTCTTTTTGAAATTCTTGGTTTTACCATAATAATCAGTATTAAAATCTGCATACAATGGCACTTTAAACTTTCAAAATACATTAAAAATATGAAAATGAACCCTGACCATTGTCAAAAAAATGTCTTAATTTTAACAAATTTAAAAAATTCAAAATGCTCATTTATGTAGTTTTTGTTACGTCAATTATGATGATGAAATCAGATTTTCAAAAAAATGTAGAACAAAAAAGTTATGAATTTTTAAAAACTCAATACGGTTGCCATTTTGAAACTTTGAAACTTGGCTCTCTCTCTCTCTCTCTATATATATGTGTGTGTGTGTGTGTGTGTGTGTGTGTGTGTGTGTGTGTGTGTGTGTGTGTGTGTGTGTGTGTGTGTGTGTGTGTGTGTGTGTGTGTGTGTGTGTGTGTGTGTGTGTGTGTGTGTGTGTGTGTGTGTGTGTGTGTGTGTGTGTGTGTGTGTGTGTGTGTGTGTGTGTGTGTGTGTGTGTGTGTGTGTGTGTGTGTGTGTGTGTGTGTGTGTGTGTGTGTGTGTGTGTGTGTGTGTGTGTGTGTGTGTGTGTGTGTGTGTGTGTGTGTGTGTGTGTGTGTGTGTGTGTGTGTGTGTGTGTGTGTGTGTGTGTGTGTGTGTGTGTGTGTGTGTGTGTGTGTGTGTGTGTGTGTGTGTGTGTGTGTGTGTGTGTGTGTGTGTGTGTGTGTGTGTGTGTGTGTGTGTGTGTGTGTGTGTGTGTGTGTGTGTGTGTGTGTGTGTGTGTGTGTGTGTGTGTGTGTGTGTGTGTGTGTGTGTGTGTGTGTGTGTGTGTGTGTGTGTGTGTGTGTGTGTGTGTGTGTGTGTGTGTGTGTGTGTGTGTGTGTGTGTGTGTGTGTGTGTGTGTGTGTGTGTGTGTGTGTGTGTGTGTGTGTGTGTGTGTGTGTGTGTGTGTGTGTGTGTGTGTGTGTGTGTGTGTGTGTGTGTGTGTGTGTGTGTGTGTGTGTGTGTGTGTGTGTGTGTGTGTGTGTGTGTGTGTGTGTGTGTGTGTGTGTGTGTGTGTGTGTGTGTGTGTGTGTGTGTGTGTGTGTGTGTGTGTGTGTGTGTGTGTGTGTGTGTGTGTGTGTGTGTGTGTGTGTGTGTGTGTGTGTGTGTGTGTGTGTGTGTGTGTGTGTGTGTGTGTGTGTGTGTGTGTGTGTGTGTGTGTGTGTGTGTGTGTGTGTGTGTGTGTGTGTGTGTGTGTGTGTGTGTGTGTGTGTGTGTGTGTGTGTGTGTGTGTGTGTGTGTGTGTGTGTGTGTGTGTGTGTGTGTGTGTGTGTGTGTGTGTGTGTGTGTGTGTGTGTGTGTGTGTGTGTGTGTGTGTGTGTGTGTGTGTGTGTGTGTGTGTGTGTGTGTGTGTGTGTGTGTGTGTGTGTGTGTGTGTGTGTGTGTGTGTGTGTGTGTGTGTGTGTGTGTGTGTGTGTGTGTGTGTGTGTGTGTGTGTGTGTGTGTGTGTGTGTGTGTGTGTGTGTGTGTGTGTGTGTGTGTGTGTGTGTGTGTGTGTGTGTGTGTGTGTGTGTGTGTGTGTGTGTGTGTGTGTGTGTGTGTGTGTGTGTGTGTGTGTGTGTGTGTGTGTGTGTGTGTGTGTGTGTGTGTGTGTGTGTGTGTGTGTGTGTGTGTAAATTATAATGGCTCCACAAAAAGTGATATATAGAGGTCAGAATTCTTGCTCATCTGGGTCTTACTACGATGGGTGCTCCAGTATAAATTTGCTAATAAGCCTTTATAAGTTGTTTTAGAATGTTTAACAGTAGCCTACTTTAGCCAAATGAAATGTTATGTGACTGGTTTGAGAATTGGAACAAGAGTCTAAATGAGACAAGAGTCTAAATGAGATAAGAATAAAACGAATCCATCTGTTGTTCATTAGCAATAAGTTAATAGTCTCTTAGACATTTTGATCAGCAAATAAGCTTGTAATTTTATAACTTGAAACTTCTATACTCTAACAAAATCCATGAATTGATCATATGTGTATATATGATCAACATATGGGATAAGCTGTTGATAGTAGAGCAAAGATACAAGTGACAGTCTGACTTGTTAAATTGTCAAACAAAACGATAGTCTAGTCAGAACTTCTGGTAAGTTTTTATTATTAATTTGGACATGTTCAAGGTTTAACAACAAAATTCAGGCTTACTCTAGTTTTTCCCACACTATATTTCTTGTTAATGGTTGTGTGAATAACCCTGTAATATTCACGTTTACTACAAACATTTGTTTTACATGTCCCTCAACACCAATAGTATTATGATGTGGCTCTACTTTTATTGTTGTATTCGCATTCATGTAATGATATGAAAAAAATGTATTCAGCCCACTTTATTTTGGTAATGGAAGGTTCTACTGTATTAATATTATTTTCTTTGTTTTATAAGTAATGCCTCTCACAACCTGCCTGTAAAAAATTTACCAAATTTCAATTTCCTTCCAAGCTCATTTAAATTTAAACTTTGGATTATTTTTTATTAAAATATTATTGATATCATTTTGTAGTTACAAGTACTTCAGTAGCTATGTATATAATATGTTATATTTCACCTAACAGGTCAGTGAAGAAACCAAAGTTGAAGGAACCCTAGTGTTCCCTGGCCAAGCACAAGGAAGAGCATGCATCCTGGCATTAGGTGACGATACTGCTCAGATTTGTCCTGGAGATATCCTTATAACACACAGCACTGATGTAGGCTGGAGTCCATTGTATCCACTCTTGTCAGGCGTTGTCACTGAGCTTGGAGGCCTCATCTCTCATGGTAACAATAATAACCAACTGCTTTTCTTTATAAAATAAACATTTAAACAATATTGTAATAATCTTAGCAAACTTTGCAAACACTATTTCACTGGAGTAATGAAAGAAAATTTCCAAAAATATTTTTTTTTAATTTTTACAAAAAAATCTAATTTTACCATCATAACTGGTATACAAAATACCATAAATTTAACTTTAAACTTGTAAAAAAAGGTAGTGGTAAACACAGAGTGACCTACCAGTAGGACACAGCATCTTTTATTAAAGCGCAACATCAGTGATGCACCGGCAATGCCTTTCTGTATAGGCTGTATAATGAAGATGGGCTAAGGCTACAGCCTGAGGAGAGCAGGACATGCAGCTTTCATGACAAACTTATGACACAATGTCAGTGCAGCCTAGTGACAGAAATTTAAAGCAGGGATATACAGTGTTGACTATAGCATTGAACATTCAAATCAGACTTGTTTCTGAGAACGTTTTTTTATAATATTGTTCCGAAAAAATAATTTCTGCATTGTAATTTTACTTCTACTTTGATACTGAAAAAAATAAATACTTAAATACAAGATATATTTTCTCTTGCCTTAAAAACAACTTTGAGCTGAATAAATAGTGCAATGAAAGATATAGTGGCTTTCAGTCTTGAATGTAAATAATTATTTGTAAAATGCAGTCCATAAAGATAGACATTTGCATATAATCATGACTCAGGCTATGATCTCAAAATTACATCGAAAATTCACTAAATTTGTCTCTTACTTTAACTGTTATATCTTTTTCAACATTAAATCTAATTCCAGGTATGAAGTTTTGTATAACACCACATCAAACATCAAATTTCATCAATTTGTTTCAATTCATTTCCATTTTCAAAAAAAATTGTCTACAACACTTTAGCACAATTGCAAGCAATGCAACTGCCTGCTTCACCAAGACCAGAATGAGCACTTTAGCATGCATTCTCAATCCACAAACTAAGGACACACACTGTGATTTACTCAGGCCATAACCACAGTTGAAAATTACCCATGGTGATTGGGTTATGGAATTTTTAAATGTCCAGTAGATTAATCAGTGTGCTACCGATGAAACTTTGGGGTTTAAAAAGTTAACAAACAATTGAACCACAACTGTTCAATACTAATAAGTAAAACAGTACAAAAAACCTAATCTAGCTTATTGTAATTTATTAACGTGCCCATCAAAGTAAAGTGACATATTATTTGGCAAGTATTATGAAACATCAATATAAACATATGAGATAATACCCACTCAATTGATTTAGCATAGAGCTGATACAGTACAAGGCACATCAGTGTCACACAAATGCTGCAGGCTTGTTTTTTGTTTTGTGTTGTAAACATATAAGTTTATGAAATAGTATTTACGTTATACTCCTGTTCAAATACAAAAAATGTAGTCATTAACTTCATTGCAGTAATAGAAAAATATCCATGTGTATACGTTTATATCAGTTCAAATTATAGTAATAGTAACATGTTTTGCATTTTATGGGCAACATGGATAACAAAGGATGTATCCAAATGTTTTGCATATGGTAAAAATGTTAACAGTACACTAAAAAGAGTGCATATAGGTTGACAGAACAGCTAACAAGAAGCACTGTGGCTCACATCACAGTTTATAAATAGTGCATTTTACTGGTGGTATACATAACGCTGAGATAAGAAAAGCAACTAAATATGTCCTGACTTAATGGTAGTTCACAAGAAATAAACACATATGAAGTCATTTGTTTAGAAAGTTGTTAATGTTTTATGGTCTTTACAAGTAAACTGAAACCATTTATTTAAAATAACATTACCTTTACAATTGCAAAGATTTTATACAAAATGGTAAATTAAAAAGTTATGATTTTTAAGGATTTGAAATGACCGCCATTTTGAAACAGTTTAACGGATTTTGATTTTGTGCCAACTTTGAATCAAAACATGTATATGTTTCATGTTTTCATACAGGTGCTGTGGTTGCTCGTGAATATGGATTACCTTGTATCGTTGGAGCTACTGGAGCTACCAGTGTATTTTGCACAGGTAAAACCTCCCTCCCTTTCTCTCTCTCTCTCTCTCTCTATCTATCTTTCCCTCTCCCTATCCTTCCCCTCCCCTTCCCCTCTCTCTTTCTTTCATATACACACACACACACACACACACACTCGCACACATGTACTCTCTCTCTCTCTCTCTCTCTCTCTGTTTGTCTGTCTCTCTCTTTCTCTTTGACAAATTTTGTTGTTGTTAGTAGAAAAGATAAGTTTTTTAGAAACATTTTCATGGTAAAATGGTTGTCTTCCATATAGCCGCACAATTGCCACCTTGACATAATTAACCTTTTGATGAGTACAGGTGTTTGCTATAAGTATTGACATTCTGGAACATCTCCAGCGATTTACATGAAAAGGAGTAGTGAAGTTCTGGAATATTTGACCAAGATTCACATGGATTTACTTTGCAGCATTTCTACACATGGCATGACATTTATAAGTGTTTGGTTATTCAATAAATTGGCTTGTGTGTTTTTCAGAAGAAGAAGGGGTTATCACTTGACAGAGGGCGAAGTGTTGGTGAAAGGGAGTAGTGCATATCGGTGACAGGCTACAAATAACCTTCACTGTAAACATCTATTCTTCATGCCTAATATCAGTAATGTTTTTCTGTTTACATATGCTAAACTGCTGTCATTAGAGATTTAGCTAAACTATTCTTTCTCCTATGATGTCGTTTTCTTCACTTTCTTCTTGAGATATTTTTTCTAGTTTTGTTATTTTGTTTTAGCTTTCTGTAATGTGTTAATCTAATTTGTTTTATAAGAGTTCATTAATTGTTTTTTTTTAAATATAAACAATAATTAGTAGGGCAGTTTATTAGTTTCCCATAATGGATTGTGATAAACAAATTTCCAAAATGTGGTTTTTAAGGTAATTTCAACTTATTATATGTTTTAAGTGACATAATATTTAAGTTTTTATGAAATTTTGTAATGACAATTTGTTTTACTCTTTTCAGTTTGTATCCATTCCACATCCTCACTCCTTAACAGACCTGATATTGTGGTATTCCAGAAGGTCAATACTCGTCAAAGGGTTAATTAGTAAATTTGTATTGTCATCTCTGAAAGGAGTTGGGAGTTCCTATTTTACAGTGGACTTTGTTAAGAATATCATGAATTGGTTTGACTGCATGTTTTTTTTTTACTAAGATAGTAAAATTTAAAAAAATATTCCTGGTATAAAGTAATAAGTCATAATTATGGGTTGTAACTGATCACTATAAATGACTGAAATATTTGAATACTTCGGTATTATATATAGGAAACACTTAGTAATAATAATATAATTACTAAATATTAAGCCTAATAAATCAATTACTGAAGAAGACAAAGTAGTAAAATATAATAAATTATAAACTAGTGCATTTTAAGTTTTAAAGTACTTTGGTATGTTCTCAGGAGATGAAGTCCTGCTGGATGCAAACAAAGGTTTTATAGTGAAACTGTCATCAAATGTTCACACACCGCCATTGTAATATGCTACGCCTGTGGCCTTCTTCATTTTGTCAACATTTGAAAACATTTATTTGGTATTCAACTCTTTCTATAAGATATTGTTTAAATTTTGTATTATTTTTTAAGTCAAAGTTTTAATGCTACAGTAACGTTATAGCTTTTAATTATGCATGCCTAGTTTTTATAAAATTCATTAAAGTATAAGTTTTATTACATGCTGTTTGCTATTTCTTATTGGGAACCCTTTTTACATTCAGAATTTCAATGAAGCGTCAAGAAATCAAAAATTAAGATAAATTAAAAATTAAATTGTAAACATCTTGAATTTGACGATGAATTTCAGCTGGCTTAATGTTCCTTATGTTGAAAACCAAATTACGGAACGAATCTCACAGTCAGTGGCTTTATGACTTGTCTTAAAAATTTTAAATGCACACAGAAAACTGGAAACACTAGACAAATCAACCGTAATGGTATTAGTGAAAAGGCAGTGAACTAGGAAGACTAGAGCACATGTGCAGAGCGCCAGTAGTAGTGCTATGGTGGTACTAGAGAAAAACGGTACTTGCTTCCTGGATATGCCTTGTATTAACTAAATAAAGCTCATTACCTAAATAAAATCCTAATACTATGACCTGCTGACTCTGAATGGTTGATTGATTGGAATGAAGCTGTCTTTTTGCCCGGGACAATTTGGCATCGCTGAAGATTATATCACAAAGATGACTTTGTGATATGATCTTCAGCTATGCCAAATTGTCCAGAAGTAAGCAATACAATATTCAGGGTAGCATTTTAATGCAGATCATTGTTTATAAATAAAGTAATCTCTTATTACCAATGAAGGTTAGATTCTTAGATTATCTTGCTGGTAATGAAACTATAAGGCAGTATAAAAACATGGGTTCTGGGCAGCATTACCTGTTTATAGATGATAGTAAATTAATACAATAGAAAAATACCAATACTGCACACACTTTAAATACAAAAAATTTAATATTCTACAGTAAACTATATAAATTAAACAGGAGAAAAAAGACTTTTATTGAACTTTGTTGTCGCTCCTTGTTATGACGTTTTATTAAAGTTTACACAAAATTTTCATAAGGCTGCAATAAACTTTCGAATGCATAATATAAACTTCAATTTCCTTTCTGAAAAAAATCCACTGTAAAAATCCCCCTTCAATTGTTAGGCTTAAGAAAAAAGAATTTAATGTTTTTATTAAGAAATCTGGCTTTATAGTTTCAACTCCTACTTCTTCTTCTGACACCAGCATTTCTTTAAAGATTGTGACAATTTGTTCTAGCTTCTCCAGTAGTGACTACTGACAATTGTTTGTAAACACATTTCTTCTACGTCAGTTTAGTTTATTGTATCTGCAATTTCTTCTACATTTCCTGTTATGTTTACAAACTGGCTATCATAATGCTATCAGTTACAATTTCCAGCCATAATTTGCACTGACCAAAATTTATGATACATAGTTTTAGTGTTAAGTTACATTTGATTTTGTAGTGCGCATTGTGTGGTGTGTGTGTGTGTGTGTGTGTGTGTGTGTGTGTGTGTGTGTGTGTGTGTGTGTGTGTGTGTGTGTGTGTGTGTGCATGTTGCACATGTGCATATGTGTATTTAGTTTAAACATTTAATTAACATCACAGATTTGGGGAACAGTTACGTAATCCCTGATAGGTTTTTTTGGAAAAAATATGAGCTTTCACAGATTATCAAAACTGCGGATGAAAAAAAAAACGAATAACATAAGATATACAGTACTGTATATTTATGGAAGAAAGGTGGTTTTACACCTACTGGTCAGAAACAGACTGATGACGAAGTATAATTCTTCATGAGACTCAAGCCAGACTAAACGCAACTCATTAGTATTGCTCTGAGAAGTAAAATGCTGATAATGAAGTCTAAAGCTAGAACTGCCTAGTGAATGTCAATCCATGGTAACGCTTAAGTTTTGCCTCTCAGTCAGTACAACTTCTTTTTGGATATTTTATGTTCAAGATACTACTTACGCTACATACTGTTAGTGAAGTAATGAGTAATGTGCAGTAGACATACTATTTTTAGAGTAAGTATGGTTATTTGATTTATATTTGTAAGGAAAAACTATTAAAAACTAAAAAAGACCTTTTGATAAAAAATAAGTGCTTGTAAGAGCTATATGTCCTGTACAAACCAACATCAGCAGTGTACATCTTTAGCTTGTCTATGCCTTTAACAGAGACAATTAAAAATATATGAAATTAAAATGAAATAAACTCATTTGTAAAAGTTCGTCTTAATTTTAATATAAAGTATTATTCTTAACAATTTAATCCAAGTGAAGGAGACTGCTTTGTTCCTGTTGATAAACCAAGATTAACAGAGCACATTTTCTTATTAAATTTATCTTTACTTGTTTCACTTACAGTTTTACACCTCGTGAAACCAACTATTGTAAAAATTAGACGATTCTAATAACTAATGTTGTTTGTTATTCACACAATGTTATGAGTCTGTGGATCAAAATTCTCATTCTCATTCTCAAATAAATAACTTAATGCTAGAACATGAGACTAGATGTATTTATGCTTATCTTAAAACACTAAAACTAAGAAGAAGTAACTAACAATCAAAACTTATACCTCATCAGTCAAGTTTAAAGTTTGACGTTTGTGAATGAGAGTTGACTCACACTCTTGAAACTTACTGTATTTTTCTATAGAGAAAAATATTGCAAACATCCAATTACAATAATACTTAAATGAATATTCTACCATTAAGTAATAATTACAACAGAAATATAACACAACTGTTGATTAATAATTCAGTTTTGATATTTATTAAAAAAAGAAACAAATTAATTAATTATATTGCATTTATTTACTGATCAACAAAGCAAACATATTACAAATTAAAGTAAAGAAATTAGTTCATCACAAAGCAATATGATAGTGTTTAGCTTACCAATAAAGCTAATAAATAAATTACGGCAATTTAATTGCATACAATACATTTATAACACTTTTTTTCTAAGACACAATATGTTAGGCATTGCAATTTTACCGTACAATGTCATGCTTTAACAGTGCTGTATTATCAAGAGAACAGTGTTCAATTAACAGGAAGTTAGGATTTCGTATTCAGGATACGCCAGTTCTTGTCCTCCGAAAGGAATGTAGCAGACTTTGTGGCTAGGCTGCACCTAAATAAAGATAAAATAGTATTATTTTTTTACAATAAATGTGAATAAACTGTTTTTGTCTAGTTTACAAGTTAATTAATTAAATATTATTGAAATGTATTTTTTTCATACATAACTTTTAGAGAAATAATAAAAGCAAAGGATAAATAAAAGATTAGACAATAATTAGTACAATACATATTATAACCTACATCTACTGTAAACAGATTTATAAGAAAAATAACCTTTGCTTTATTGTTGAGCAATGCTGGCGCTGAAATTAAGAAATTTTTTTTGTTTTATTGATGAGTCATTCACATTTTGGTCTATCTATTATAAACTATGTTCATGTTGTTAGTTGCAGCCATGGCTGATAAGCTACAATGTATAGTGTTGTTATTTGTTGCATAGTGACTAAGCTGTCAGCATATGATAACACATTTGATTAGAACAGCATATTTTGCTTAAGTGTTCAAATGTAGTTCCAAATATTAATGATTTCAGCACCAATGAAATACCTCCATATAAATTTTTGTGATAAACTTATTGCTCTGTGCTTTGGTGTAATTGTGTTAACATCGTCATTATGTCAGGGTTTATTAGCAAATATACAGTCTTGCTAATTTTGTTATTTGTTACAGTTTGGTTTTCTTTTCAATAATTGTTGATTTTATTAATTATTGATTCAGTTTTATTTATTATATTTCTTATTGTTTTATTAAAATACAGATTAAAACCTAACAAAATAACTCGGGTTAATCCGATACATTTTTTTAAAAAATAAGAAAAGCTCTAAAAACAGTTATTAATTTTATTACAGAAAGTATATTCAATTCATAAGCATGAATTTCTTAACTTATGTTCATATACAATGAATATGGAAGGTTATTTTTCAAGTTTTTTGTTATACATCTTTTAACTAACTGGCACGGCCCAGGTTGTGACCCTAACGATTAATCAAAGTTTCACTGTACTATAGACGATAAACATTATTCCATGGGTTATTCCATGAAAAATTTAAAATCTATATTTAGGATTAAACTATTGTATTTATACCCCGCAGGGGGGTGCAGACTAGCTGCACCTATTGAGAGACGTCCCTTGTGGTATCCGAGTCTAACACACACTTACACTTACAACACTACACTTACAACTTTAACACTTTACACTCACAGTTACACTTAGATAATAGCCTCAATGAGCTTTTTGCCTTAAAATAACAACAACAAAAAACTCCATGAAGTGTAACTCAAAGTGGACAGAACATTCCTTATTAGGTTGTTCATTTAAGGGATCAAGGATGTTGTAAAAGAAGGGATCATTTATGAACTGTGGCAATGTATAACTGTCCTTTTAAAACCACATGTACCCAGGGAATGCAACATAGCTAAAAATTAATTCACAAAGATTATAAAATGTTTTTTAAAAATACCCGGGAATAAAACCGTCATGTGTGCTGCATTCTGAGATACACCTAATGCTCTTCATTTTTTTTTTTTTTTTTTTTTTTAAGGTGAAAAGCAGATTGAGGCTATTATCGCCTCCCTAAATGTAAGTGTGAGTGTAAAGTGTTAAAATCATAAGTGTAGTATTATAAGTGTAAGTGTGTGTTAGCCTTGGATACCGTGAGGGACGTCTAAATCTTCTCAATAGGTGCAGCTAGTCTGCACCCCCTGCGGAGCTCTCTTCATTAATGAACATATATTTCAGTAATAAATGTATATGTAAGTAATTGTGTAGGCAAATAAAATCTTCTCTATAAGGCTTACATGGGAAATTTGAAAGCTGAGGCAAAGCCCTAAGAAGAAACTGATGGTCTATGTGCCTCAAGACATATCTAAGCATAGATACCTATAATTAAAAGAAAAAATAAGCAAACTGTTCAATTAAATGGCCACACTGACTTGTATTTTATGATTTTTAAAAAAATATATTGATAGGTAATGATTTTAAAAAATCAAATTGTTTCTAAATTCAATGAATGAATTTGTTCCAAATAACTTAAATGAACTGTTATTAATTTAGGTTCCCAAATGGCTTAATTTACAGATGTTATTCACCTCAATTAAGAACTTACTTTGCCTACGGGTGTTGTTCCCTCATGCTGAGCTCTGCCAATGTAGAGGGTCTCACCATCTTCACTGTTACCTCCAGGAATAGCATTGGGTGGAATTACTCCATCCGATGAAGGAACCCATTGTGTGTTTGTACCAACTAATACCTGAACAAAAATAGTTATTAACCTGTTAATTTAGTCATACACCAGTGCCGAGATAAAATGGCGTGTCCATGGACAGTGATAGAAAAAAATTATGGATGAGTTTTTAAATTCAAGAATATTTATTAGGAACAGTACAGCTGATAATAAAAATTAGTCAGGATGTTTGTAAAATTAACTTAAATACCGTACTACAACATGTATTGACAATGGAGGTACTGTAATTTAAAATGCATTAACAAATATAAAATCGATAAGGTAGGAAAAGTGAGTAAATATAAATATATATATATTTTTTTTAATATTCGATTATTGTGCACACTTGGGCTAATGCAGACAATGGGATGATTTATAGCATATGAAAATGCCAAGCCCTGGCCGAGAATCGAACCCGGATCCTCGGGGTGAAAGCTTAGTACGCTATCAACCCACTTATTATTGTGCCATTTATTTCCACCGAGGCGGCTAAAAATATAAATACAATGACTCCTAGTAGAAATAAAGATTATTTTAATGCTTTTAACCCTGAAATAGTATCTAGTGATGATTTTTATGAACACAAATATATATTCTGCTGGAATGTAATACAAAAATCCTACTGGTAAGTGAAAGCAAATCTTTGTCCACAAAAGAATTTTAATAAAACTATTTTTTTATACTTTCATTTTTTTACATTTGTATTACTTAATTTAAGTTTAATAAAATGTTTCAAAAAATTAAAATTTTAGCATTATTAAAATTAATAAAAACTAAAGACTTATTTTTTTTAATTTGCAAATTTAATATGTAACTATTAATTAACTTACTATTTACATTTTTTTATAAGGTCAAATGAAAGATATAACATTTGATAATGTTAACTACTATTGTTTTACTATTTTATGTAAAAACCACTTGCCTCATACTCTGGTACTCCATGTTCACCTCCACCCCAAGGAACATAACACACACCATGCGATAACAGTACTTTGCCAGGTAACAAAGCCCCTTCCATTGGCGCTCGTCCAATATAAATGTTTTCATTGTCAAATCCGCCCAAGACAGCATCTGGTGGCACAGTACCAGGTGCTGATGGAATCCAGGAGATACCAACACTGGGCATGACAGGGATGGGCACTGGAGTGTCCACTATATCTGGGTTATCTGTTATAAAAAAAAAATCAAAGACTGTATTAATGCCCTGTGGACATTCGCTCTATTAAAATCACAGGAGAACAGCAACTTATACTTTGCTGACAAAAAGTACAGAGCAGAATGGCAAAAAAATATATTATTATTACTGTACTACTTTTATTAAATACAGAACAATAGTAGTAGCATCATAGTGTAGACTGCATATTATTTTATGAACATCTTTGTTAATTAGGCCTATTGGACATATAGTATTTGTTATATGAAACTGTATTTGTAGATAATATTGGTGGGGCATAGGTGATGCCATAAAGAAAAGAAAACTGACTTGAAACAAATCAAAGTACACTTTTTTTAGGTTTATTTCAGGTTTACTACAATAGAATTTGTTTTGAAAGGGACAGTAATGGTTACATTCTTATAATACTAAATAAGTTTTCTTGGTCAATAAAACATGGTTTCATACTGGAATGTGTAATCATGTTTTCATTTCAAAGTTAAAATTTCCAGCATAGGTAAATAAGCTGTAAATATTTAATCACAATATTAAAAGTACATTGAAATAAACACTTGTGACAGATTAGTAAAGATAGACAGGCTTAAAAGTGATAAAAATTGCAGGGTTGTTTGCATATCCGAAAACATATTAAAAATATATTTATGAATAAAATTGTATTTTATTATATTGTACTGTATTTTACTTTAAGCTCAATTCTGAAAGTTTGTTAGTAAATGAACAGAGTGCAGCACATAGTCAAAATATTTCAGTTCAGTGATTTACAATAAAAGATTACTAAAAACATTGTTATAGTATTATTATCTCTGTAATATACTAAGCCATTGTTGTGCAGTGTTTTTTATATTTAATGAAAAAATTAATGTTCAAGTGATTTTATCTTTGAAAGAATTAATAGTATATCTAGAGTGTGCATTTGTTCCTTTTTGGTATATTATGTAAGATTAAACAAAACATTCTTTTCTAATACTTCATTTTCATCTTGTATATTATTTTTAGGTTAGTGTAACATAAAATAGAGTAGGCCAAAGTGTAATTATTTTGTGTATATGAGCAACTTAATTATTTGAAAGCTTGCTCTCTTTCTCTCTCTCTCTCTCTCTCTCTCAAGTAAATAGAAATGTGTAGTTAATCAATTATTTACTAACCAACATTAGTTAACCTTATTAAAAACTTTATGGAGTTTATTAAACTTTAATATCTGACTACCATAATGATTTTTTATGAAAACTTAAATGATCGGAAATGATCCAGAGCAACTGTTTAGTCGGTATAGAAAAATTAGACAGTACCCAAGTTCCCTTACTTCAGATGCCATGTCTGATGAATACTATAAATAAAAGCACTATACTTTTACATATGGAAACAATATAGGTTTTTTTAATTCATTTGAAACCAGCTCACTGAAACGATTATTTCGAGTTTATGGATATTCAGTATATATAAGTTGCTAAACATTTTGGGGACACAAACATAGTTTTTCCATTTTATATATTAAGAAGATCATTTTTATAATTTATAGTCAGTTTGGCGGAAAATATTACAAGAAGACATTAATCCCAAATAAAGATTGATGCCTCTAAACAGTAGTTCATTTTAGGCAAATATTACTTGCCTGAATTTATTTCTCACATTTACATTATAGCCTACATTTAATCCCATTGAACAGATTTCCCAAGTATACAGACAATAATTATTTTTAAATGCAGAAATCAATAGATTTATTCTATCAAACACTATGGCACTTTCGATAGCAAGGCTTTGTCCCGTCATTGTAGTTCACTAAGAAAACTGAAGCTACAAACAACAAATATGGCAGCTTCATATATTATGTTAGAATGGAAAGCTGAAGCAGGTTAGTAGTAGTAAACAAGTAAACACATATAGGCTACATGCAATACATACCTTTTTACAGTAGCAAACATAATGATTGGTACGTTTTACTGACACATTTATTGTTATAGCATAGCACCGTGCCTCTTTTGTAGCAACATATACAAATATCAATACATGTGAAGTACCATATCTACATTAAAATGATTACATAAGTACTAAAAGTATTGACACACGACATATAAAATGACACATATTTTTAATGAAATGCCTACACTGTAGACTAAACCAAAATTAATCAGTATTAGTTTAACCAACAAGTGAAGAAGTATGCTTTTACAGTATTAATTTTTTTCACTTGCTTTATATTCTCTTTTATAGCAACAGCTTTTTATATTATTAAAAGGCAGTCATTATCTATTTATAAGGTTAACATAAATTCTTTAATGTCATAGTGTATGTAGTCTACTATATAAAATTAAAATATACACATTATTAATTAAAAAGTGTTCTCTTAATTTAACCTATAGGACCATTGCCTTTTTAATTTGTTTATGTTGATTCCCTATCAGCATTAGCTTGAATTAAAAAAGGTAACCTACAAAAAATATTTTAACTGTTATAATTTTTAAGTTATAATTTATAATAATTATAAGTTATAATAATTTTCAGTTATAATTTAACTGTTATGGTAAAAAAATTGTTATATTATTTCGTGACTACAATTCCTATTTAGATATTGTCAATGACAGATGACAAATGAAAAAATGTTAATATTAGAATGTTGTGTTTAAAGGCAATGTTTTAAAAAGTCTATGAGTCTACTAGTATTTTAAAAGTAAACTATCAAATTTAAAATAGCTTATATTTACATATTTTTTAATTTTCTCTGCAAATGTTAAATTTTTTAAAGCATTATTAACAAAATAAAATAATTTTAGTGACAACCATGTTTAATTTTTTTGTTATATTTATCTTTTGTTTTATTTTATTATTTTTACTTATATAATATTATTTCTTTTGGAAATGTATTTTATGGACTACATGAAAGTTTAAGGTTTTACTGTATAACACACTATGTTTGTTATATATTGTCAAGTTTAGTAGACCTAGCTCTAATTAATTACATAAGTATATAGGAGTATAAAAATTAAATTATGAAAAATATTTTCTAATTTGGTTGTGTTCTTTTGCATACTGTGTTAAGAAATATAAATTTATGAAATAAATTCAATAGGCCTCCCAAAAAATTTCAGTGAATTGTTAATTACAACTGTTAATTAATATAGTAGCCTAATAGAAAAATGACATATTTGAATATCTAGATTTTTTTCTAAACAATAAAACACAAGTGTGACTTTGTGGTTATTTAATGAAACATGAATACAGACAGATGAATACATAAAACATTACCTAATAATATACGCTCATAATTATGCAGAAGCGACATTTACAAAAAGCTACACTATTTTGGGTATTCAACATTAACAAGACACAAAGCACTTAACTAACTATTGTCTTACTAGTATTTGTTTTCATGGTGAAAGATCTTGTCCTAATTTCTTAAGAAGGAGTTCCCATGTTTTTTTTCTTTTACTGAAATTTTGTAAAAAATATGGGAAATATTACTTCTGTTGAATTAACAATTTCTTGTGTTGTTTTTTTTAGCAAATTTGAGTATATTCCAACAGTTAGCTGCTTTAAACAAAATGTAATTATTCTAACCTTTTTATTAAGAATATATAAATTTTTATGAGAAAATGCATAGCCTATATAATTTGTTACCTTTAAATTTGTGTTTTACACTACCTGGTCTTCAGAATAGCAAGACAATGGGAACCCTAACCTAAGAGCATTCTATTAACTATACATGCACTTATTCTTTCATTTCAAAGACCCCGAGTATATATTTTCTTTAAAACTGCTTTCCAGCAATATTTTTAACAAAATATTTATATTAATTACATATATGCTTTATAATGAACATATTAAAAATATATTTCTTAATAAAATATTTTAAGGCATTTTTTAGCAATATTAAGCTTACCTATAAAAGTAACAAATGCCTTGTCCAGCTAACAAGTACTCTAACTCTCTACCCAAAATTTTGATTTTGTATCTACCTATCCGCTATCAGTAAATTTCTTTTTCAAATATACATATATCTCCATTCTAATTGTCCTAGTGCTATGAAACTTATAAAGAACACCATATTCACTGTTTACTGTATTAATTAAATGGAGTGGGGGACACAAAAAAACAAAAATCCTTATTTTTGTTGTAGTTGCAGTTTCTTAGAGTAATAAATTAATGGACCCATGTAAATTTTTGAAAAGTCAATAAATATAATATAGTGTAATTAATGAGCACTGAATTTGCCCTTTTTTGAATTTTCGCTAACTTATATGATATGAAAGCGATATTTTTGATAAAGAATTAAAATTTTTAACTGTTTCTGTCATACAGGTATATTTTGGCAAAATACCAACTAGTGATTGTGTTCATTTAACATCTGTGTAATTTTCCAAATTTCTTGAAGCAATAAATAGGTTTAACTACATTACTGTATTTAAATTAAATAAATCATTGCAACTGTTAGTGATTTTGGATGAATTAACTGGCCATTAAAATTTATGATTTTATTTGCTTATGGTAGATTGAGTTTTATTGTATTTTATAACCTTTACCTTTGACGACAACTAAAATGTTAGTATTTTTTTTTAATTATATAAAATTAAATTTATAAGACCTACATGCCTTTCTATTACTTTATTAACGTTAGACTAAAGTTAATTTTTCAGTGTGTTATTTTATAACAAATATTACATGTTTAATTGAAAATACCCGTAATAAAACCAAATGAATCCCAGACTTATAAACTAACAAACTGGTCCCCACACAAAAACACAGTTACCACATGAAAGTAACAATATTAAGCTTGATTGCCAACATGAATTATACAGTCAACTCCAGCAAGCAGTGGCATCTTAAGTTACAATTTAACCTATTTTCTTTGCTCCCTTATCTGCGACTGTCTCAATGTGCCAATATCCTGTCGAACCCCATGCCGTTCTCACTCCAAAATGTGTCACTGCAAATGGATTGGGGTCACGCCATTCTAACAATACTCTTTCTTTGTTTTCAACTTTGACTAAGCCGTTATCCCAACTGATGCGGAAGAAGCGATGATCGCTTGATGTTAACAACCCGGGCGTATCAACACGAACCTTTAGGGAAATTAATTCATCAAGATAAATGAATGTTTATCAATTGATTCAGAAAACTAAACAAAATTATTTGTAACATTTGTTTTATTAAAACTATGATGATGATGAATTTGTACATGAATTTTAATGAAGCAATGATTAAATTTTTTAATTTTTTTTGAAAAAGTAACTAAATCAACTGTTTTTACAAGGCCCATTAATGTTTCAGTGTACAAAATTTTGAAACAGATTTTGTAAGTTCTCAATGGATATTAATTCTGTCATTTTAACAAAAAGAGCAATTTATTTTGAGTTAGTTTATTTTGAAAAATGGATTAATTTTCTTTAATTTAGAAACTGGTTATTATAATTTCATAAATTAATAGAAAACACCTTATTGAATTAATATACATTATGGTTATATAATGTCCGTATACTTATAATATTCCCATGAGCGTATATGCGATAATATACAATATTCTTATACTATAATTATAGTAGTCCCATACACTTACAATTTTTATTTATTTTGTATTTTGCCATACTGATCCAGTGGATGGTACAGTGCATTCAAAAAGTCCCTCAACAGTACACTCAAAAGTAGGTTACATGAGAACATCAAGTTATGACACACTTGTTATGAAAAAGTAATCAGGTAATGAGAAGTCAGGGAGATCTTGGAAGCTAGAGTCCAACTGAAATTATTCATCACCAAAGACACCTCTGTTCCAACACAAGCCATATACACCTTGCACCATCTTGCTGAAAATACCGTTCAGTATTTCACTCATCTTAAGTTGGCCTATGAATGCATAAAGAATGTAATACAGCATTATTTCACATTTATTGTTTCATTGAAAAATATTGGACCCACAATCCATTGTCTGGAAACTGCAAACCAAACATTGATTTTTGCTGAAGGAAGTGGTTTCTCATGAATAACAGAGAAATTTTCGTGCTCCACAGACAAGAATTTTACAAGTTTATGTATTCCAATAAATGAAACCAATCTTCATCGGTGAAAAAGGTTTTATTAAACATGTCAATTACATTTTATTCAATGAAATTTTTTAACCATTCACAATACTGGACTCTTCCTATGATCTGTTGGTTTTAATTCTTGAATGACTGACACTTCATATAGCCATGTGAGCAGTTCCTATACTTATGCCTGTTTCCTCCTTATGCATGGGTTTCCTCATTGACTTGGATGACTTGTCAGCATCTTATCAGAAATATTGAGAAGTTTATCCTCACAAAATAAATGACTACTTCTACTACTAATAAAATAGAATGACTACTTCTTGGCACACCTTAGAACCCATACTTTGAAATTTACCAAATCCCGCACAGTGTTGTGATGTAGTATTCTTGTCCCTGTAAAAACTATTGACAATTTTTCACAAACTAAATCTGTATACTTATTACCAGCTTTATAAACATGTTCCACTAAAAAGATACATTCTTTGATGGTTCCATTTTCATTGTTAAAAAAGGAACTGTCCATTCAACCAAATATGTACAATAGACTGCAGCTGCCTAATAGCACTGCCTGAGTGCACATAGATGGCAGTAATGTAGGCAGGTATACAACAAATTGAGGTCGCTAATCTTAATTTTGCTGCTGCGAAAGGACTTTTTGAATGCACAGTATTATAACCTCATTGTTGACATCTTTCGTCCTTTTAATGAAAATTATTAAATGTCTTAGGTTATATTTTAAATTTCATATTAAATGTTTTCTGTAGTGTATTTTTTGCAATTTATGTCACAAAACTAAAAAAATATTTAAATAATCAAGCTATCTTTAACTTACAAAAACTGATAGCACTGAATAACATCTCATTCACAAACTATTCTCAAATTAACTAAATTTTTTTTTAATATTTATCAAATTTTTAATCAGACTGAATCAAAATTTTTTTTGCTAAAACTAGTGATATAACAGAAATTTTATAAACCACTCGAAACAAATTCTAAAAGTCAGAATCAGTTCTAGTTCCATTCGGACCTGGATCCGGAGACCCAGTTAGATATGTAATGTTTTTGAATTTAAATTTAAATTCACTTAATAGTCACCCACTTTTAACTAAAAATTCTAGAATTAAAGGTGAAACAATCATTCAGAATATATAATAACCTTAATTAAAAGAACTGCAAGTATTAAACAATAGGATTGTTAAATATTTTTCCTTCATAATATAAATGTAAATTTTTTTTACACCAGCCATTAAAAATAATAACATTTTCTTGAAGAGGCATAACTGAACTTGATGTAAAATATTAATATCTGTTAAATCATTAAATAATATTTATAAATAAAAATAAAATCACCTTGTCAGGTTTTTCCTTGTTATATCGGATGACAGAGGCAGTGTTTTCCCAACCTCCCAGCAGTATCTCGTACATCGGGCTAGTATCACTAGGACCACTGGTTAAGGCTATGTGGGCATTGTGGGGACATCTCACATGAATGTCGAGAGCTACTCGAGGAACAGGGCGATATGTGTACTCCAAATTGTCATGAGTTGAGATTTGCATTCCATCTGTTATCCATAATCCACACCCCAATCAGCAACTTTGTTTACTTCAATTGCTTGGCTTTATTTGTATTATTTCATTACAGGCTACACTTTATAAACAATAACTAAGTAGGCCTACCTTGAGTTAAAACTAATTTATTCATACAGTTCTTCTACTACATTTAGGAAAATATAGAATTGACATGAAGCTATAATAAAATTAAATTGTATAATACATATTATTTAACTGTCGTAATGCCTGTTAAAAAATCTAAAGATTTTCGAAATAGCTTCAGTTTTGACTCTCAAACTGAAATTATAGTATTAAAATAAAATATTATTTATATAATCTTTTGATCTGCAATATTATTGTTTGCAATAACTTGCAATTATTGCAAATTTTTGAGATATTATTCTGTAATGGTTTTTTTCAAAATTGAAATTGAAGGGGGTTACCCAAACTTTCAGTAACCTACCATGCTAGCAAACCAAATTTTCAGCTGTAAACCAAATTGTAGATGTCTTATAGAGCTATGCAATACTTCAATATTTAGTTTTTTTTCAAAATTGTCTTTTTCGGACCTCTTGAATCTAAACTTTAAGTCAAATATTCATATTCTTTTGAGCTAAAATCTACCTTTATAGCAAATTCCAACTTCATATGTCATATAGTCATCTAGGTATGTATTTTCTTGTTTAAATTTTCAAAATAGTCCAATATATTGAATAAAAAATATATATTTGTGTACCCTTTGTAGATGTAACCTTTTTAACTATTAAAAAGAGATGGCACTTGTTTGATATTTTGCCTCGCAAAAATTACTGAACTGACATCTGAAATTTTGTGCCCTGTTCAAACATGCCTTTTCTGATTTTGATATTACTAACTTCAAAATTATGTAAGTACCAGTATTTACAAAACTACTGTCCTTTACAGCTTAAAACATAAATAACCTGTAATTAACTATTTATGAGGACAAATGAACCCCAGATATAATGTACTTACACTTTAAATTTTATAAAATTTAGTTTTTTTTTAAATAAAACAGGTTTTCTGAAAATGGCAGTTATTTATGTAAATGTTTTACACTGAAACTTAAAATTTTTAAAATTACTGACCAAACTACTGTACTATTCAAATACCACAGGCCAGGCGATTGTTTAGAAAACTTTATGAAATACAAGTTCAGCCTTCTTTACAGTCTCTTTAATTTATTTAAGTTTCATAGCAATTACACATAACATAAATAATTAATTTGTATTTGAAATGTAAATGAGTTATAGATTTTCCCAGAATTTACAAAGCCATTACAACCAATATGCTTTTACTGTTTTGTAAATATTTTACACATCATCAATTAATTCTGTTTTTACCAATATAGGCCTGTTATGTTTACTGTTTCACACTGCATACTTGTTACATCAGCTGTTTTATTTGTATTACCTTTCCATGAAATAATGAAATTTTCAGTCAGCAGTTTATAAGCTTACTCAATGCAAAATAATAACCTACTTCAAACTGCATATTTCATAATTAAATAACATATGTGGTTTGTTTTCAATTTCTGTAAATTTTTGCAAGTAGTGATGTTTATTGTTAGAAATTTATAAATTGATTATTGTATTACCATACGATAAAACCAATTACAGTACCACCAGATATGCCATAAAAAAAACTGTTGATCTAGATTTAAAGTTGTAAGCAAGCATATTTATGACAGTCATCAAATTAATTAACAACACTTCAAATAACAAAAAGGAGGTTTTTAGAAATAACACAAAACCTTTTTCTTTGTTTTCTTTGTTAATAAAACTATGAAAGACTTCAACCAATTATATTATTAGTTTGAAATAGGTTTACATAGATACAAACTGTGTATTTATAGAATAGCTAAATTATTTGAAAGGATATTTATTCTTACACCACTCCTGTAACAATTAACTTCTATCAATCACACAAATTGTACAATGTAAGTAAGTTGTACAAATTGTACAAATTCAAATGTAAGTTACAATTTTTATATTTTTTAGCGAATAGCATATAATGGGTAAATTGGACCAGCCATCAAAGTAAGATCCAGATCTGGTACCATGGAATGACTGCCAAATCCTGACCACTCAGTAATTTTTTGAAAGGATGTTAAAATGTTTTTGTATGTGTCTGTATATACTCTCACATTCACAATTTTGGACCAATTTGATTCAAACTTAGCTCAGAAATTGATTTTGCTAATAGCTTGGTCAAGTTCATTATTCAAAATTATGGCCATTTCAAAACTTAAAAAGCAACATTTTTATTGTACATTTTTTGGAAATCTGATATCACCATCATAATCAGTGTTAAAATTTGCATAAATTACCATTTAAAATTTTAAAAATCCATTAAAACTAAGAAAATTAATTTGAGGATCAGGGTTCATTTTTATATTTTCAATATATAATATATATATATATATATATATATATATATATATATATATATATATATTATTCTGTTATTATTGCTAATTGTTCTGTTATATATATATAATTGTCTCATAATTAGCAAAAATAACAGAATAATTCCTATCTCTCATTTTACATAAATTTATGAATTTATCAATCATCGGTTTTCAAATTGTAACTTACTTTGATACACCCTTTATGTTTGAATTCACTGTTGGTTTCTGTAGGGTTATCACTTACCTTGACAATTTTTATTTTGTTCATTAGATACCATATTTGCCCATAAAAACTATATTACAAAGTTAAAAATTATTTAAAGCCATCAAGTACCAAAACCATAAGCAACATTAAGTAATTATTTACATTGAGGTCCAGCTAATATTCAGTTTTTAGTAGGCTGCTATATTTAATAAAGGCATAGAGTAAATAATGAAGTAACACCGTAACCGTAAAAAATAATATCTTATTGTTTTATGACTCACCACAAATCTGTTACAAGTTAGTAAGTATACTTGGTCATCTGCAACTATAACGACCTGGCTATATAAAACCTTGTTGTCTCACTATGAGATTCCATGCTTCACCAGTTTTAAAAACAATTAAAATATTGAAAAAATTAACAGTTAATATGAAAACTGAAAATAACAATCGACTGAAATTTTAAATTGAGTTATTATTTGCATGTTTCTTCAAGAAGGAATATTTTGGGGAGGTTTAATAAAACTTTGTGTGTGTGTGTGTGTGTGTGTGTGAGAGAGAGAGAGAGAGAGAGAGAGATTTTCTTTTAAGTTTGTTTAGAAAAATAAAAAGTAGGAAACATTCCGAATGTAATGTTTTAGTTAATTCATATTAAACAGATTACTTTGAGTTGCAAATATATTATTACTTTTTTTAATTGTAATCAAGGACAGTATAGGAAAACAGCAATCCTAAAGCTGGGAAAACATATTAGGGGACTTTACTTTCTAATTGGTATTTTAGCATTTTTTTTATCATGAAGATAATTTTATTTTATCTCTGTGCAACATGTTAAATTGTACTTTTAACATAGGCTAAATATGTTTATTCTTATTAATAAGATGGTTGATGGGAAAGAAAACTTGTCATTAACTTAATGAAGGAAAATTTTAAATTGGTATTAACATATTTTCATTTTACCCTCCACAATTATTAAACATTACCAGTCCCTCTATTTGGAATGAATAAGATTTTTAGTTGAGAAAATTTAAATTAACAAAATTATTGTTTGGGTTAGATTTAAATCAATGCTGTAAACGCTCACCTGATCCAAAAACTGTTAAGCCTTTACCACAGATTGAACCAAGATGCTCAGAAAACACAGATCAGTATGATTCAAATCTATAATTATGCACTCAGTATTTCGTCAAGCTACAGCACACAGTAGGGACAAGAGGTAGTCCTAAGGAAAGTAAGGCCCTCGGGGTAGCTAAAATGTTAATGTATACAAAATTTTGGTAAGCTTTCCAGCTTCTTAGAGTCAACTAAATTTAAGTTAACTGAAGTTTACCTTCAATGATCCACTCCCAAAACTTCAGCTAGAGTCAACTAAATTTAAGTTAACTGAAGTTTACCTTCAATGATCCACTCCCAAAACTTCAGCTAGAGTCAACTAAATTTAAGTTAACTGAAGTTTACCTTCAATGATCCACTCCCAAAACTTCAGCTAGAGTCAACTAAATTTAAGTTAACTGAAGTTTATCTTCAATGATCCACTCCCAAAACTTCAGCTAGAGTCAACTAAATTTAAGTTAACTGAAGTTTACCTTCAATGATCCACTCCCCAGTAGCACCATATCCTGTGCTGACACCAAAATAAGCTACTTGGACTGGGCTTGGATCGACGAAAGACATGAACGGTGCAGACTCGTTCTCCTTACCAACTTCAATAAGGCCTCCAAAGTAGTTGATCCAGAAACCTCTGAACTCGCCTCCATTTAAAATCTCGGGAGTTTCAACAAAAGCCTTATCTGGTTTTGTTCTATCTCGTCTGATTGCGGACTTCGCGTTTGACCAACCACCGATGAAAACCTGGAAATACAAATTCAATAGTTCAAATTTATCATTTAAAAACAGATCTTTGTTTTGTAATTATTAACGAAACTGGCAAATGAGCTATTGGAGTGACCGTCATAGTAAGACCAAAATTTGGGGCCTTGAAATGAGCACTGATCCTGATCTCTACCTAGATCAATATTTGAGGACGTTGTTAAAATTTGTGTATGTATGTTTCACAATTTTGATCTGATTTAATTCAAATTTGGCACAAAAACCATTTACCATAATAGCTTGGACAAATTTGTTAACCATCAAAATTCGGGTTACTATGCATTACAAACTTCACAGATCTATTATACCCTCTTTCTAAATTTCTGAAATGTTTAGTTACAGCGCCTTCTCCACCCCTAGTCTCTTTATAAAGTTCTTTCAATTTTTTCCCTATAGATCCTTATCATGGAAGCTGTGTTTTGGCCAGGTTTTTGTTGTTCGGTGTGATTTCCCTTGTTCCATCTGTCATTCTTACTCATGATATTCACATGAGAAGCTAAGGAAATTAGATCTGCTCATAAAGAGCCCTACATGCACAGGTATAGCTAAGGTACACTGGAAGGTTGCCAGATATCTCAAGACTTCGTTGGATACACCAATTAGGTCGCATTAGCATGGGTTGGTTAACAATTTAGAGTTAGCTATGTAGAGTAGTGAATGTGTGTGTGTGTGTGTGTTCTGAGTAGATGGCTGAGAATCACTCAGAATAAAAAAGGATGGCAAGATCACTAAGAACATCTTCTGCTTTCACCGGAACCATTACTGTAAGAATCACTGACCATGAGCATGTCAATCTTAACATCTAGACACTAACCTAAAAAATTATTGGTTTTATTTACATCCAACTTAACACAAAATAGTTGGTGTCGTACCAACTTGTGTACAAAATTTTGTTTGTAAGTAACGTTCATCAGACCAACCACTTCACATTTTGTACACTAATATTGTACACTATTACGGTGTATTAGTTGAAAAGGGAAGGGTCAAGATTTGATATGGACAAATGGTCCATAAAATTTGTTTCAAGACAACGACCATTAAAAGTCTTTTATAATAAGTATCAACCATTTATGTGCAAAACTAACCTCAACTACTGACTCCGCTTCAGATGGGGAAGGGCTTGAACTCAGAATTATGTGGGCGTCATTTGAAGCTTTCACCTTGAACCTCAGAGTCCTGCTAGGAACTGGATGATACTTGTACTCCAAGTTGTCCTGCGTACTTAATTCTAAAAACAACAAATGAAAAATATTAAACAACAAAAATATATTTTTCTAACTTATGATACATACAGAGGAAGTACTGATTACCAACAAAAATATAGTAATTACACCAAATAAATAGGTGCAAAAACTTTCTCAAGTGTAAAATTGGTTCAGACGCTACAAAGTGTGTGAGTCGATCGTGCAGAAGTATGGACTGAATCAAATAGTCCTACAATAGAAAAAAAGTACAAATAATCAGTCAGATTACCAAGTCAGCTGTGGATTCTTTTTATTTTGAAAATTGCTTACTCGAATATTAAAATAATTGCAGCATGCAGATGTCGTGCTGACTTGGTAGCAAATACCTAACACCATTTATTTATTTATCTCAAAATTCTTGAAAATCTGATTTCGCCATCATAATCTGCATGAATTATCATTTTAAAATTTTAAATTACCTTGAAAATATAAAAATAAACCCTGACCACCTTCACAATTCCATTTTCTTAATTTCAGTGTATTTTGAAAATGTGCAGATTTAAATGCTGATTACAATGGTGAATCAAAAATTTTTTTTAAATGTAAAATAAAAATGTTATGATTTTTTAAGGATATAGAATAGCAGCCATTTTGAAATTGTTTAACGAATCTTGCTCGATATAGAATTTGTCCAAGCCATTATTATTAGTCGATCTTTGTGCCAAGTTTGTATCAAATTGGACAAAAATTGTGAATGTGAGAATGTGACACAGAGATACATAGGGACAAACACACACACACACACACACACACACACACACACACACACACACACACACACACACACACACACACACACACACACACACACACACACACACACACACACACACACACACACACACACACACACACACACACACACACACACACACACACACACACACACATGACATTTTTATCATGGTAGCTCAAACAGCTCTAGCTCATAAGTATCATCAATTATATCAATATCAACATCATCAACAATAAAATCATCGACCAATCGATGAATATGATAGTATTATGTCAGCAGGGACCGTTCTTGTAAAATTAGCGCTCTAGGCTAAATCGAAAAAAGCTCCCCAAAAATTTTCCGTGGCCGACGTTTTCTGCGCGAAAACTTATTATTCGTCCTTATCAAGTACCCTTATTCTCAAACATTAGACAACCATAAACATACAAGATCTATCAAAAACGAAGGTGGCAAATCTTAAACTGCAGACAGGTGAGAGATCTTGGATACCTGGCGACCTCCCAGTGTACCTTAGCCTTAACAGAATGTAAATAGAATAAGCGGGAACTCACCGTACAAGAAAAAGCTGACCAAATGGGGCACAACCTCAGTGACAAGGGTCAAGAGTAATGGGGAGACGATTGACAGATCCAGCATCTACTACAGCTAAACCCGAAAAACCGATTTAAGAGTTATAACCTTTAAACGATGGACACACTCAAAAATTTTGTACTTCCTCGCATTTTGGCGCCCCTTGACTGCAGCGCTCTAGGCAGTCGTCTTACTCGCCTGTATGGTAGAGCGGTCACTGTATGTCATTACAGCGATGGTCAGAGAGTAGCGAGCGAATGCAGATTCACGTGCGCATTATCCATGTTAAGTGTTACTGAAAATGAATGGGATGTGCAAACTATATGAGCCTCGCAAAGTCGCCTGGGTGTGGGAAAGCAGAATCACCTTGACCTTGGGCGTAGAGAAGCCGGAAGAAAACATAATGACAGCGCATTTGGTTTACTTCCGTTGTGAAAATGTTGCAATCCGATGAAAAAATGTTGCCTGACGTGGCTATGCTGGATGACGTCATGCTCTGTGGGCAGCGGGTCATCAGAGGTCACGTGATTGTGATACAATCATGTGGGCACCTGCAGTTGCACAACTATGGTAGACGACATAAATGGCAAGCTATACTGACAGTATAACAAAGATAAATTCGTTGCAAATTTTATCGTTTTTTGCAAACACCTTCCATATTGGGATTCTGCAGATATATTGACTGGTTCCTACAAGAAGGCTAAGCTAATAGGCATGTATTTTGTTTTATATACTAAACATTTATATTTAGACTAATGAGGACGAGGGATCAGCATTAGCGGTAATTGAAAAGCAACGGTGCTTTAACCATATCGACCACAGAGTCCCTAAAATTTCTAAAAATTTAAGATAAAAAAAATTAGGTCCATTTCTGGAAATTCGCTTCAATCACGTTTGCGTGCCGCGATTATTAAAATAAATCCATTATTACTTACGTTATAAGTGTTTTTTAAATTTGCTGTTCATATTAAAGTGGAGCGAAATTAACTGCCAAATTTTTTTCGCTTTAATTTTTTTTCGAAAAATCAAAAAATGGGCTACAGTTGAATCAGTAGCAGCTTGTATACAATACCATTCAACCACATTGTTTTTAAATAAAGATTATTCGCACTTCCCCTGATTTGAAAATAAAAATCGGGGAATTTTGCTTGTTACAATTATAATTTTTTGGAATTATTTGTTACAATTATAATTTTACTAGCCTACTTTTGACACCGGACACTCTGAAGAGGTCATTTTGAATCTAATGATTCTTGTTGTAGTCTCCGGGAGAAATAAAACAAACAAAACAGGGCGTTTACTAGGTCAGCCACGGGCTGGCGAGACACTCTTCCGATTAGGAATGGTGAAAGAAATTCGCTTCTTCTTTAGAGTTGACCGGATTCCTCCTATTTCCTCGCGAACAAGTTTGGTGTCTTGTATAGTTGTTCCGGGTGATGATAGGCTGCCGTGTTCTGTAGTGGGAGAGGTCCTCCTCGATGTTCTGCCGAACAACGATTTTTGGTCCTGTATTTACACTTGAAATTATGGTGGGAACCATAATTTCTCAGAATTCTATTGTTAGAACTAGAAAAAGAACCAATCAGATGAAACTATTGTACACGGGAGTTACGAGGTGATGTACCGGTAGTAATGCCTGGGCACAAATGTAATAATCTAGCGTATTAATATGGACCGTATCAGAAATTATAGACCCGAGATACGCGTGCAATGCGAATTGAGTATTGGTTGACGGAAGTGAACTAGGTTTCGCAGGCTTAGGCTGTTTCAAATCCGGGAGAGAAGTTCGGGGATTTTTAGCGTTGTTTAGGTGTTATTAAACGGTACTCAGTTCTTGTGTTTTTTTTAGGAGATGGCAATTCTCCATAAGACTTATGTTGATTAACAATGCAGATAACTTTTCACATTCAGTTTAATTATTGAAAAGAGCCTTAAAGAAAGAAAGCCTTTAATACATTAAACATTCAGTCTACGTCCTAACAAAACTCTATTACTTATAGGTCGATATACGATCTCTGAAAGTTCTGCTTCAAAAACTCGCAATAATATCCTGGTTTCAGAGTTTCAGAGTTTATGTTTTCTCGATCGAGTCTAATTTACGCCAATTTTAGTACACTCATTTGATACATGATCAACACAAAATCATGATTTCGTACATGATTTGCACAAAATCATGTACAACAGATTTTTAAGAAATAATACTACATTTTCCATTTTTTTGCGTGAAAACGTCATTATAAAATAATCGATCATAAAGTGGCTGCAGGTGGGGAATCGGCAATCGTGCTCTAATGAGGGATTTTAGCAATTTCAAACTTTAATATCTTGTCTAAAAACAAAAGCAGAGCCGCCACCCTAGTCTCGTTTAAAAGAGGAAAGAAGGCAGGCTGTGCCAGTACCATTCCGATAAATGTCGCGTATACCGCACGCTCAAAATGAATCCACGATTTTCGACTTTCCGGTTTTGACAGTGTCTCAGATTATGGGCTGTATTGGAGGCTAATTGCATACGATCGTTGTTTTCACAAAAATCAGGGCAGTGTCTACTGCCTACTAAATATTTTCTTGTGGTGACGCAAACATATGTATTTACTAATTTTAATCAAAATAGTTGATTTTTTTTAAAAAAAGGTTTCATAATTAACAAATGTTACCTAAATATGGACAAACCAGGGAGCCCGTGCGAAATTTCGCACTATGACAGTTTTACATAAACACAGCCTTTTGAATAAGAATAGTTGTTGGGGTGAGGGCGGTAGTTGGAGGAAGGGAAAACATGTTTAAAATATAAATCGAAAAGCGATCGTTTTGAAATAATAATCACAAATTTATGAGCCATTGCAGTATATACATTTCAATAGATATAATTGTTTTTTAATAGCAATCGTTACAGGCATTACAATACCTCGTTGTAAACGATATTTGACTGTAATCTTCTTGTACTCTTTGTATTTTCTTTTCTTTAATAGATACACACGTGTTAGTTGATTTAGTTACCCTTGAAAAGGCTACACACAACAGTCCGTGAGTAAAGACGGTATTTGGTAAATACAATCCTGCTCTTTGAAGTGTTCGTCCCTGCGACTTGCTTATAGCAATGAATACAGAATCTCTTTCTGTATTCATTGTTTATAGTGACGGCATGCAATTTTAATTGGTAACTGTCTTCTAGTAAATTGAAAAGGCATGCTCTTTTCAAATTAACAAAATATGAATAGTTATTCAAATTTAAAATAAATCGTATGAATAGTTATTCAAATTCAAAATAAATGGTTGATTTAGTTACCCTTAAAAGGCTACTTACAATTGTCAGTGAGTAAATATGGCATTTTGTAAATACAATCCTACGACTTTTTTTTTTTTTTTTCGTTTCACCCTCTTTGGGGTACGCTGAATCAATCATTTCTTGCGAGCTGTACTTTTCTTTGTTCCCAGTAGCTCTTCATTCTTTCCGATCTTCTCTTCCTCTCCTCTTCCGAAATGACAGGTTTAGGTCTTATTTTGGCTTTATCTTGGAATCTTATTCTTTCGTCTTTGGTAATTATCTTAGCAGTTTGGTCAAACAATGAATCTTCTGTAATTTTTAATTCTATTAGGTCTTTTTCAATTTCTTTAAACCAGTTCGGTTTTGTTTTACGATTATGGAAAACAAACTACGACTTGTTTATAGTGATAGCAAACGCAATTTTAATTGGTAACTATTTTCTAGTCAATTGAAAAGGCATGCTTGATAACCTCTAACTGTATTTTGACATTTTTATTGTACTTCGTATTTTATGATATTCGTATTAACAATAGACAAATGCACGATGGAAGGAGAAATCACAAACATATTTGTGTAAAAACAGTGTTCAAAACATGTGTTTGGTATTCGAAATGCTTGTCCCGGCTTGTACGACGGGTAGGGATATGTGACTGTCAGTAGGTCTACATAACCTATAAGTTTAATGACTTTTAAGTAAATACTGAAATTGTTCTAAGCACGTTATGCAAAAAAGAGACATTTTTAATGGGACTGTCTACTCGTGATTAATACGTTAGCTTCGTAAAATATACAAAATACTGTCTGATTTGTGATGAAGTTTTGCACAGGACAGTTGGAAGTGCCTTTTATGTTAAAATTTTCCACAACAGTAAGTTTTAGCGCAAAATGGTTTTGCAGTGTCAGAAGCCGGTTAAAAAGTATTTCTAAAGATACCTCATTTATGCTTGTACGAATAGTATATGCTGAGAAAAAGTGATGTTGACTCGTGAAATAATGTATATGATGATTCCGCTTATTATCTATATCGTCTAAACTTCATAATACAACGTAGCATAAGATCCCGTATTTAAGTTGAATGGCATTGGTAGTCACCGTAGCGTAGTGCAATGCCAGTGACCCTTGACCGTTATAACCTCAATGGAATGCCAGAACCAACTAACATCTCCAGTAACTATGTCAACCAGTTTGGCAGTGTGAGTTGTGTGAATTCTTCAAGGTTTTCCTTTCCAGTCGGATGTTTGTAATGCCTTTCACAGATCACGCCCAAAGTGAATCCATACTTTTCGATCGTGTCCATAAACGGGATCACATTTGACACACTAATGACCTGATTCGAGGGTGATTCACTGATGGATTGTGTGGGTGGAAGCGGTTGGTTGGATGATTCAAGTTACAGGAGGGCCTCCCTGGGGGATGACATTTTTTAAAATAATACCTTCAAAAAGTAGCACTGTGAAGATCTTTTGAGACTTAAAACAGATATAAAATAAGTGTAAAAATTCACTCCAAAAATCATTTAATTGTTTTAGATTCCTATTTTACAATCTAGTTGTTATTTGCAATGCCACTCATTTTGTAAACACTAAAAGAAAACATGTTTTTTCTTCTTTTTCCTCTTCTCAATATTCCTACCAGTATTTTTTTACGTACAGCCGCAGTTATTCCCGTTGCTTTATTCTTACCGTTAACGTTGATCGTCCTCTTTAGTTTTGATCAATTTTAGAATCAAGCTTTCTCGACTGCATCTTTCTGTTGTTGCAGTTAACGCAGGAAGAGAAGAGAAAACCAACATAAAATATCTAATACATTAATCCTTTTCTCAATCTCAGTATAAGCGTTACAAAGTGCACAAACGCACATATGTACATACGGACAAAATTTCTTGTACCTACAAAGTTGAGATCGGGATAATGTGACGAATTTCGGACCCCTCAGAGGCCTTAGATGCTTCCTTGACCATTTTCCTCGAAGCTATGCTTATACTTCTATTTTATGGAAGTAAAATGGGGTCTTTTACATTTTTTAAATTTAATTTCTTTTGTCTCGGGAGGGGCGATCGCCCCTTCACCCCGCTTTTAATCCGTCTTTGCTGTGATTTAGAAATTAAACCTTTGCAGCTTTCCTATTTTTTGTTAAGAATAATACTTTAGTAAAAAGTGCTGTAAAACCAAAAATTCTTCAAAATTAAAAATGATGACGAAACACTACACCTACATTAATTTTCATTCGTTTAGTCCCCAGCAATGTTTGTTTAGATTTGTCTAAAGTCCATACTTTGTCAGACTAATGAGGAAGGGAGATCGGCGTTAACGGCAAGGGGAAATCGTACGGCAGTAACTCGATTCTTGAACTCACGACCTTGAGACGCAACCGACTGACCGGCGCTTTACTACCACGGACCTGTCTACTTTGTTTATGTAGACAAAAAGATTTACAGTATACGTCTAAAGACCTTTACAGTATATTTCTAAAAACCTAAAACAATACTGTAACAGTATATGATATTCAATTAGCCAAGAAAACAATAAACTACATATACATTTGATATTCTACATTTTAACATGTATAATGTTTTAGGGCTGGTTGTGATGTTGAATTTTGCGGGACGCGTGATGCGAGGACATGTTTAATATAGATAGGCCTATATAACAGTATATTTTGCGTGTCGCAAGTGATATTAAATTATTTATAATTAAAAATTACCGTTTCCGTCCGGGATCGAACCGGGGACCTTGCGCATGTGATACTACACTATACGGAAACTTCGAAAAAGTTTGACCGATTTAAGTACATGAAATGAATTGTTAATTTAATTTTTGTAGTTATATTAAAAGATCAGTTGTTTTATATTAATTAGTAAAGATCAGTTGATTTCATTGAACACCTGATAGGCTATAAAAAGTTTCAGGTTATGTTGCTAAATACTAGCTATGTTAATTTGTCATGCTTTCGAACTAAATTATCGCAATTAAAATTTAAAATGAAAAGAAAACATGATGCATGATTTTTATTTTTGGTTCAATAACAGAAATTTTATTTGTTGTTCTTTGTTTATTAGTAGGATCTATAACCAGCCTAACCTAACATAACGTTGCCTAAAGTAACACCGAAGCGATTATGGTATCTGTATTAAAAATCAGATTATATAAGAATGCTATGCCATAAAGAATAAAAATATCTCACTGCTAGAGTTGTTCATATAAAAATCCAAATAAAATTTAGGTTTAATTAACCGACTCATTAAAGACGAAAATGAGCCAAGAGTTAAAAGGATACCCTTAGGATATCTTCAGACTTCGGGTAGGGGAATTGGAATCTGGAACTAATGGTCTTCTCTAGAAGGTGGAATTTAGTTATTTTAAGACGCTACCAACAACAGATCTATATTATTTCGTATTTAAAACAATCTGGTTCTCTTTAAAAAATAATGAACATTTAAAAGTAATTGGACAAACTATTTAATAAAATAAAAGGCAATTCGTTTGGGCGTTAGTTGAAGGTAGGGCTGGATCAATAGACGGCGGACTGGAAGACGGCATTGCTAAAATAGGTTAGGTCAGCTGATCTGTGACCTAGACTACAGTGAGCCCTCCCCATAATGTCTTTCTGTACACGTAGCTAGTCTAACATACAGAGCAAACGGCTCTAGATTTTCGGAATTAGATATGCTGATATATTTCGCCATGCAGGCGTTAGATAATATTTCAGCAGAACCGTATTTACCGATACTGCGGTTTTGGGCGAATTATAAATGATATGCTTGGTCATGAATGAGATCTCTGATCATAAATAGGGTTCAGTTTTAAATCGAAAATTAAAATTATTTTTTAAAATTAATTATTAACCCACTTCTTTAAACACTGCACTACTGTACAATGTATAAGTATGTTTATGCAGTGTTCTAATTCTTCAAGACGCTGTCAAAGTAGTTTCTGTCAATTACTTTTTAATTATTTAGTTTTTATAAAATGATATCCTGTCAATAACAATCGTAAAAATATCTTAAAAATCTCGTTGAAATATTGATTGACCTCTGCGAAAAATCGAAAATTTTTTGTCTTTTTTGCCAAACTGTTCGATGTTTTGAAGGTTTCCGCGACAACTCTAGTACAGAAAACTTTTTTAACTCCAGTATCATACTTAAATTTTCAGTGTAAACATAACAAATATCTTCTGTGGCGTGCCTGAAGCGTATTTTTTAATAGAGAATATAGTTTCATAAGAATACGTTCTCATTTTTTCAATTATATTTTTTTTTCATTTCCCTTCCGAGATGATCGCCGGCTTCGCCCGTAGGTAAATACGGTTCTGTATTTCAGTCTTACAAAAAACTCAATACTTTATAAACAGTTAAAAATTTGAGTTTCAGGACACAGGCTCCAGAAAAGACAGCAAAAACAAGTTTGTTTACGCTTAATGTTGTTTAATGAACTAAGCCGTACGATTAGATGTAATGTAGGCCAATAAGATCAATATTTGTTTTTGGTTCATTGTACTTGAGAAGTGTAATTGTTGAGTTTTAAACTGCATTTCTACATACGAAGTAAGGTTAAAACACCAGTTTTAGAGGTTGGTTTCTTTTTAATACATTTGAGTCACAATGTATTTTCACATCTCCCTATTTCATGTCTGGCGCCTATTCTACCTGTTTGCTTAGTATATGTTTACAATTCGTACAAGGTAAACACCATTACTCCACTCTGACTCGAATTTTAAAACTTAACATTAAAAACGCTTCCCTTCGTCATTAATGAAAACGGTATGTAGTTCATCAACGGGCTTATATTCACAATGATTGTAAAAATTACGTCCAGGAAGCTTTGTGTGAGAAAGTTTGTGTAATGTTTTTGCAACATTTATTTCTTATTATTTCATCAGCTTCTTTTCATCTCGCATTCAGTAAACTTACTTTAGTTATGATTCTCAGTTATGATCGAAGTTTATAGCAAAATCTATAAAACCGATTTTACGATTTTCCCGCTTTTTGCGGAGGGGGAGAATGCTCGGTTAAAGTAATTACACTAGTAATGCACATGGCTGTGGATTTAAAAGAAAGTGGTTGGTCTTCGAAAATTCTATTCTGGTGTTAATAGTCAAAATATAAAATCAGCTATGAGAAGTTTATTTATAGAAACCGATTTTTTAAGATTAACGATTTTTGTCACTTAATAGCTGTTACTTAATATGAAAAACTCAAAAAACATTCAGATTTTAGTAATTTCTCCGGATGTTGTACAGTATCTCTCTTGCCACATTAGTAAAAAGTCCACGGGTTCAATCCCACAATCTGCGAGAGACATACAATAATGTAATGAACTCAACTGTTCGTCTCTTCAATACGAATTATCTCTTCTCGTAATTATTTCAATTTTTTGTAGTGTTTTATACAGTATTGAAAAATTTTATATATTGACTCTACTGTTTACCTTTTTAGATAATTATTTCAATTTGTATAGCCTTTTACATATTGACAAATTGTATATACTGTATCAACTGTTCGTCTCTTCAGCTAATTAATTCAATTTGTGTATCCTTTTACATATTCGTAAATTGTATATATTGTATCAACTGTTCGTCTCTTCAGATAATTAATTCAATTTGTGTATCCTTTTACATATTGACAAATTGTATATAATGTATCAACTGTTCGTCTCTTCAGATAATTAATTCAATTTGTGTATCTTTTTATATATTGACAAGTTTTATATGTTGACTTAATTGTTCGTCTCTTCAGCTAATTAATTCAATTTGTGTATCCTTTTATATATTAACAAGTTTTATATGTTGACTCAATTGTTCGTCTCTTCAGCTAATTAATTCAATTTGTGTATCCTTTTATATATTGACAAGTTTTATATGTTGACTTAATTGTTCGTCTCTTCAGCTAATTAATTCAATTTGTGTAGCCTTTTATATATTGACAAATTTTATATATTGACTCAATTGTTCGTCTCTTCAGCTAATTAATTCAATTTGTGCAGCCTTTTATATATTGACAAATTTTATATGTTGACTCAATTGTTCGTCTCTTCAGCTAATTAATTCAATTTGTGCAGCCTTTTATATATTGACAAATTTTATATATTGACTCAATTGTTCGTCTCTTCAGCTAATTAATTCAATTTGTGTATCCTTTTATATTTGACAAATTGTATATGTTGACTCAATTGTTCGTCTCTTCAGCTAATTAATTCAATTTGTGTATCCTTTTATATATTAACAAATTTTATATGTTGACTCAATTGTTCGTCTCTTCAGCTAATTAATTCAATTTGTGTATCCTTTTATATATTAACAAATTTTATATGTTGACTCAATTGTTCGTCTCTTCAGATAATTAATTCAATTTGTGTATCTTTTTATATATTGACAAGTTTTATATGTTGACTTAATTGTTCGTCTCTTCAGCTAATTAATTCAATTTGTGTATCCTTTTATATATTAACAAATTTTATATGTTGACTCAATTGTTCGTCTCTTCAGCTAATTAATTCAATTTGTGTATCCTTTTATATATTGACAAATTTTATATGTTGACTTAATTGTTCGTATCTTCAGCTAATTAATTCAATTTGTGTATCCTTTTATATATTGACAAATTTTATATGTTGACTCAATTGTTCGTCTCTTCAGCTAATTAATTCAATTTGTGTATCCTTTTATATATTGACAAGTTTTATATGTTGACTCAATTGTTCGTCTCTTCAGCTAATTAATTCAATTTGTGTAGCCTTTTATATATTGACAAATTTTATATGTTGACTCAATTGTTCGTCTCTTCAGCTAATTAATTCAATTTGTATAGACTTTATATAGTGACGAATTTAATCACTGCCTACGTGTTTCGTTTACTGTGTGTGAAGAAATGCATGCAATATTCTCTTACTGAATTTATTTTCAAAAGCGTTTGTCACGCCATCACACTCATCCTATTTGGCTGCTTACGAATCAGTAACAAGAACTACAATATTTTTTATCTCTAGTTGTACACTCAACTTATCTGTAACGATAATCATAAGTTAAAATATGTACACAGAGTGCCCTTGTGACCTTTTGCCCTGATGAATGGTGAGTTGTGACTCATTATGGCATAACTTGACCAAACATAAAACTAAAATTGCACAGCCAGAGTGTAAGAAGGAAAACTTTTATCGTTGTTTATTTAATTAGGGAAAATAAACACTGCTTATCTTAATTTTGTCCATCTACTAACTAACAGTAATTTTTTAAACAAAAAATCTGGAACGTTTATTTTACCTATTAATTTTCTTAACCGAAAACACCGTTTCTTCGGCATGCTAACGTTATACAACAAACTGTAGCCCTGTATCTTATCTTATTTCGTATAGTTTTTCTTGTGCAAATTTTACCAGGTAATTATTTGAGATAAAAACAACGATGCGGTCTAGTTAAGTTGTTTTGTTTTATTGCATTGCAAAATATACAATCAACAACACATATTGTAATAATTAAGTGTTCTCAACCATTCAACTTAAAATAATTGAACAGAATTAAAAATTAATTAATTAAAAAAATATCCGTTGTGTTTAATATTGTGAAAATTAACAGTTTGTATGTTTCTGTATTTTACAAAACAAGAATATCGTATACTATTGACAAGTCAAAATATACATTTTGGATACGCAATGGATCGTTGGACGAGTGAACAACACGGTTATGCGGTGAAAGAGACTTATCAAAATGGCGAAATTTTTTTGCAAACGATGTCATTTTCACATACCGCGTAACCAGCCTGTTCCGTCAGATAATGCAAATCGAACATGGATAAACAACCTCGAGCAAACGGGATCAACGTCTAAAAAAAGAGGCAGGCGTGTAAAAACTGTTCGAACACCTGAAAACATTGCAGCTGTTCAACAGGCTATGGTTAGAAGTCCTCGCCGATCAGTCAAACATGCCCAACGCACTGGAATAAGTGACACATCTGGGGGGAATACCTGTTTTTGTTTAATGGGGATATCTAAAAACAAAAATGTTTCGAGCACCCACAACCATTCAAGCCCTCAAACAACGAATTGTAAACGAGATTGCGGCAATACCTGTCAACATGCTGCGAGAGGTCATGCAAAACTTCCAAACCAGGCTCCAGGAATGCCTAACTGCAATTGAGGACATTTGGTAGACATAGTGTTCAGAAAATAATATTTTTTCGTATTGTACCCATAATGGCTGTTCTTGTACTTTCAATTATTTACTAAAAAAGTTTTTTTCAACAATCAACTTTATTTAATCACCCCGCTTCACTGCGGACCCTGTATTAACCATCTAGGCAACGGTAAGCTAGCTAACGAGAAATAATAAGTTTGGAGGCATGGTCAGAGTTGTGGGGGAAGCGGAATCAGCTTCAAAACCGAAGATAGACAGAGTCGAAGGTACGTGAAGTGGAGCCCAGCGACGCCGCTTGACTACGCGTTCAGTAGCCGCTCTTATACTAAAAACAATAGGTTAGATTTTGAAGTCGTAAACTGTTCCGGTCCACTTTTAGTGGCCACTTTATATTGTAGGAAACTAGAATGTCTTGTAGTTTTGGCGTGTCATAAACACTTCTGAATATACAAATAATAAACACAAGGACACACGATTATGCTTAGTAGACAAATAAAAAATAGCCGAACATGCAGTCAGAATGATGATAGTTTATGATTGTAAAACCAAATGGAAAGAGTTAAAAATAATACGTTGGGAAAATAACTTAAATAAATGAAAAATAATTTAAGCAAAGTTGAAGGATAAGGCTAAAAGATAAGCCAGTGTAAAAAGGCCTTAGTGACTATAGTTAAGTAAATTTAACTTAAAATTTAAAACAAACAATTCTAATTTAAAGATGAGAATTTTAAAGATTGAAAAAATAGGCGTTACTGCCAGAGCCTAAGCTAGTTTACAACCAATCAGGCTCTTCTCCAGCCCGATATTGATTACGCAGTCATTTAGTTTATTTTTTCAAACACAGTCAAAAAATAAAATAACTCAAAAAGTATTTAAAAACATCCTCATTTCTCACTAATCACTCACGTTATAGCAGATTTCCTAGGTTGCTTTCAGAAGACCTTAAAACTCGCAATTTTGAGCATAATTTAAAAAAATGTTCTGATCACAGTCAAATTTCTTAATTTCAATGAAATTTGAAAATTCAAAATAATAATTTATGTAATATTTAACGATGATTTGCGATGAAATCAGATTTTCAAAAACACCGTAGACAAAAAAAGTTATGAATTTTTAAAGATTTTAAAACTTTTGAACGAATTTCGCTGGTTAACGAACAAGTCCAAACTATTTGGCGTAACGGTAAAAATGGCATTTGTGTTTTCTGTAACAACTCAGTGCTGATGATTATTGGAAAAATCACTTCCATCACGTCAACAGCGTACAGTAATCATTATGAGTTTGTATTTACCTTTTGTTTTTATCTTAAAATTTTCCCAACAAATTTATAGATATATAATCAATGCACTACTGAACAACTCGATCGTTTCAAGTTTAAATTTAAACCGGCTGAAATGCAACTTGCTCTCAGCATTTCGTCTGACCTTGAGCGGGTAATGTTTACGAGAGCAAAAATGGTCGTTTCTTTGAATTATTTGTTGCCTTAGATTATTAGAAAAATTCCATATGAAAATGAGCTATTGGAGCGGCCATCAGTGTAACATTCAGACTCTGCATGACTTGAAATGAGCACTGGTCATGACTTTTATATCACTTTTAGAGGAATCGTAAAAAATAGTTTGTGTGTGTGTGTGTGTGTGTGTGTGTGTGTGTGTGTGTGTGTGTGTGTGTGTGTGTGTGTGTGTGTGTGTGTGTGTTTAGCACTAGCATTCCGATTTAATTCATACTTTGCACAGAAATCGTTTACTGAGTAAATTTAGTTGTCCAGCAAAATCCGTTCAACCGTTTCAAAATGGCGGCCATTTCTGAACTTAAAAAATAATTTTCTTTGTGTTATTTTAGAAAACCTGAAAATAAGGAACTGACAGCTGTCAGTGTTATTTTTTTGTATTTTCAATCTTAATTTGAAAACATCAAATGCTAATTTACGCAAAACGTTAACGCTGATTATGATGGTGAAACCAGTTTTTAAAATTATAGTGATATTTGATGGCGGTCGAGGTTCATTTTTTTAATTTTAAATATAAAAATTTTAATTGCTAATTTACACAGGTTTTAACGCCGATTAAAGAGTGTTTGAATGTAAATTTAGTGGAACAGTTAAGAGAAATTATCCCATTTAAAGTTGTACGTCAAACAGCCAAATTAAAGTTAAAACGTTTACTTACTAAAAGTGAGTTGACCGAAAGAAGGCACAAGAAAGCACATTAACAACACAAACGGGCGCATCTTTGCAAGAACAATAAAGCGATGCGATGTTATGAAAGGAAAACTGAAAACGATAACCTTACATAACAAACAACCTTTCGTAAAGGTTATCCCGGGAAAACAGTTATTTTAAAAATAAAATCTTACAACATCGTAGGTATCTTTATATTGACATACAAATAACGGCACGCAACTGTCTCGCTGTCGCAATGGTAGCGAATCACTCAAAATATATGTTTACACTTTTTTTGAAAATCTGTTTAAATTAGTATTTTAAATGTTCAAATCGCACGGAAAATAGCTGACAATTAATCGTGACTATACTAAAATTTATTTTCGAATTTCTTTGAAATTTAAAATTCTAATTATTGTAAATTTTAACATTGATTAAGATGGAAAAATCAGACTTTGGAAAAAGTATAAGATAAAAAAGTTGTAACTGTTTAAGATTTGAAATAGCCACAATTTGAAGGGGGTGATGTGTGTGTGTGTGTGTGTGTGTGTGTGTGTGTGTGTGTGTGTGTGTGTGTGTGTGTGTGTGTGTGTGTGTGTGTGTGTGTGTGTGTGTGTGTGTGTGTGTGTGTGTGTGTGTGTGTGTGTGTGTGTGTGTGTGTGTGTGTGTGTGTGTGTGTGTGTGTGTGTGTGTGTGTGTGTGTGTGTGTGTGTGTGTGTGTGTGTGTGTGTGTGTGTGTGTGTGTGTGTGTGTGTGTGTGTGTGTGTGTGTGTGTGTGTGTGTGTGTGTGTGTGTGTGTGTGTGTGTGTGTGTGTGTGTGTGTGTGTGTGTGTGTGTGTGTGTGTGTGTGTGTGTGTGTGTGTGTGTGTGTGTGTGTGTGTGTGTGTGTGTGTGTGTGTGTGTGTGTGTGTGTGTGTGTGTGTGTGTGTGTGTGTGTGTGTGTGTGTGTGTGTGTGTGTGTGTGTGTGTGTGTGTGTGTGTGTGTGTGTGTGTGTGTGTGTGTGTGTGTGTGTGTGTGTGTGTGTGTGTGTGTGTGTGTGTGTGTGTGTGTGTGTGTGTGTGTGTGTGTGTGTGTGTGTGTGTGTGTGTGTGTGTGTGTGTGTGTGTGTGTGTGTGTGTGTGTGTGTGTGTGTGTGTGTGTGTGTGTGTGTGTGTGTGTGTGTGTGTGTGTGTGTGTGTGTGTGTGTGTGTGTGTGTGTGTGTGTGTGTGTGTGTGTGTGTGTGTGTGTGTGTGTGTGTGTGTGTGTGTGTGTGTGTGTGTGTGTGTGTGTGTGTGTGTGTGTGTGTGTGTGTGTGTGTGTGTGTGTGTGTGTGTGTGTGTGTGTGTGTGTGTGTGTGTGTGTGTGTGTGTGTGTGTGTGTGTGTGTGTGTGTGTGTGTGTGTGTGTGTGTGTGTGTGTGTGTGTGTGTGTGTGTGTGTGTGTGTGTGTGTGTGTGTGTGTGTGTGTGTGTGTGTGTGTGTGTGTGTGTGTGTGTGTGTGTGTGTGTGTGTGTGTGTGTGTGTGTGTGTGTGTGTGTGTGTGGCGCGTGCCTGCGTTCATTAAGAAGTTATAAAAGATCTTTGAACTTCCCAATACTATGTAAAAATATGTGAAAATGAAATAATTATAATATCAATCTCGATTATTGTATTTTGTCCGTTTTGTTGGTCCAAAAAATGCCTTCTACATGCATTTCTTTGTGCAAGCGATCTAGAGGTCCGATTTTATCCAAATAGGGTAATTTTACCCTTAGAAATTAAAAAAGGGCTTCAAAACATTTTTGTAATTAAAAAAATAAGTACCTAGATTAGGGGAAACAATACCTACATAAACAATTATAAAAATCGGCCTATTAATTAAGTCTAGCGATTATTACAAACAAGCAAACACACACACAAGTAAAGTTATTTTATGTCAGTCAGACTAATGAGGATGAAGGATCGGTATTAGGAAAAAGTGTAAAGCTTACGGCAGTAACTACAACCCTGACACGCAATTCAAACACGTAGCTGACTGGCCGGCGCCTTAGCCACATCGACCACCGAGCCCTTAATACGATAGAAGGACGCTGCTCAAACCAGTGGGTAAAAACAACGGGAAGTGAGCTACAACTCCGTGCATTTAAACAGGTTCGAGTGTAGTTATATCAATACTGGGTTTGTCTAAAGTCTAACTGATAATAAAAACAAACATTTCAAAATGCATACAGTAAGCCGGCAATGGTGTTTACATAATACATAAATTAGCCTGAAGATTGTCGGGTATAGAAAATAATTGCCAAGGCTGAGTTAAGTTATTTCTCTACAAGGGTGTATCCATTTTGCATAACCTGAGCCCTAATTTAATAAGACGATTTGTAATAAAAACACGAGGTATTTAAAATCAGCACTGTTTAATTTGCCAATATCTATTGAAACCTATTCGAACGGTCATCATGGTCAGACCCGAAACCTTGAAATGAGCACCGATTTTGATATATATATATATATATATATATATATATATATATATATATATATAATGTGAGTGTGTGTGTTTGTGTTTTAACTCAAAGTTGGCATAAAGTTTTTTTTGTAATAGTTAGCACAAGTTTGTTACCCAGCAAAATCCTTTTGACAGTTTCAAAATGGCGGCAATTTAATAACTTTTATAAATAAATGAGTATTTAAAATTTTCAAAATGCTTTGAAATTAAGAAAATGAATTTAACGGCTGTTCATGCTGATCTTGTCGGTGAGGTCAGATTTTTAGATTGTAGGATTTAAAAAAAAATATTTTTGAAAATTCGCTGACATCACGTCAGCGAAGCAGCTGCGTGCCGCGATTATTTTATAACTTAATTATTCTAAATCAAGGTTCGCATTTGCTGCGGACCCCGAGCTCGCTAAGACCAGCATTATCGTAAGCACAAGTAGCGATAGACTATCCAGTCGAGGAAACCTACGTAGGCAGGCTATAAGGCTGACCACACACAACTCCACGCCCTGACTTCCAACACAGTCCGAGAGAGACAGAGATATAACATGGGCAGGTGAGTTACATTCGGGCATATTCAAGTGGCTCAAATTTACGATTTTGCAAATATACTTACAAAAATAACCACCCAACATAAAAACCTATAGGCCCTATGTATAGGCCTACTAGCAGATGATGCTTTAGAATCGAACAGTATCACCGTTATCCCGTAAACGAACATTTCGATACGCGAAATCAAATTTAACACAAAACTTTATTTTATTAATAGCATAGTCGAGTTCCTTACTCAGAAAATCCTTTTCAAAATAACGATTACAATATTTAAATAAGCGCGGCACTCAACTGTTTCGCTGACGTGATGGAAGTGAATTTCTAAAAATATTTTTCTCAAACCCTTTTTTTAATTCTAAAATTAATTGTAATTTCACAACCATAATCAGCTTATACTATTATTTTAAATATTCAAATCATGAAAATACGAAAACGAAATCTGACCGCCGTTAAATTGAACTTATTCAAAAAAATTTCACAATTTAAAATGCTAATTTATGCAGTTTTTAACGCTGATTACTGTAGTGAAATCAGATTTTCATACAAGTTATGAATTTTAAAAGATTTGAAATGGTCGTCATTTTGAAACTCTTGAACGAATTTTGCTAGGAACTTGTCCAAATTATTACCAAAATATATTTTTGTGACAAGTTTTAATCAAATTGGATTAACATTACGAATATGAACTTGCTAACACGGCCGCTCCAATACTTAATTTTCCAATGGAAATTTGCTTAAAAAAATCATAAGTATTGCATCTTATTTATTTTTTATTTTTGAAGTGACTATTTCTTATCGCCGGGTATGGATGAATGTTTTGCACGGGGAAAAATTCAGTTTGCCGTCACGGAACGCTCCAACACAGGAGCTCCTAGGCATACTCTGCAACTAGTATGGGTCCGCACTTTCAGTGGAATAGAGGGAAAAAGAGGGGTACTATATTCATCCATGTTTTTAGATTACAAATAAAAAACTTTGCTAACCAAAGCTGACGTGGTTTTTTTCTACTTTCGATGTATATACTGAAGCTGTTAAAATTTCTTTGCGTATTATTTCGTCCATGTATTATTTTCTAAGTTCGGTGTGTTTTAACAAATGAATTTAGAACTAGGTTTGTTTATCTGTAAGCTTCTATAGAAGACAAGTCTGGAATGATTTTACTGGATTTCATGTTAAACCAATATTTATCGATCCGATTAAAATTTATGTGATACTTTTGTGACTACAATAGGTTTTTTCGCGGTTTTGCCATAGTGTTTTAAATAATAAACTATTGTAAAAAGTCTCGAAATGTAGTTAAAAATTATGATGTTATAAAAAATTCACCGCTTGAAACCCACTAGTAATAAAAAAATTAAAGATGAAACTTAGCGCAACCTTAAAAAAAGATGAACCTATTTGTTTTTTTTTAAATTTCGTTTTAAATATTAGCTATGAACAATGCCCATCTGAACATGTTTTTACCAAGGTACGACAAAATATTTCTTCTTTCTTCTACTAACACGTACAATGGCATCACTGGACTTATACAGAAAAAGGTTATATTATGTAATAGTGTAAGTATACGCCATAGAAGTAATACTGGTGCAACTAACTATGCCTACTCAATTTTCCAACCGCATCGCCCATCGGCGTCCAGTAATTCAAGCAAGACTGCAAGAATAGAACACGTAATGGCATCCAAGGACGTCTCGGTAAAGTGACTTTCAATTATCCCTGCCTCCTGCAGCATCCTTCTCAGTGCATTGTAAGCTATTGCACAAATTTTCTTTTTTCGAGTGCTTTTTAACTTTAATGTTTCTAAGCCATCTTAAATAATTATTCCTTATGTTACGTTCTTATGATGTTCGGCGAGTCCCACTAAGAGGTATATACATTTGGTTTTCTATTGATTGGTTATTCCTCAACCACTTCTTTTGAAACTTTGCATACTTTTAAAGTTACGAAAAAAATGTGTGAAAATATCATAACAATTGTGTTTATAGAAACAAAAGTATGCCTTTTATTCTTGTTGAATAGTTCTTCGATTTAAACTGAAAACAACCATTTATAGTTTCGAATGCATAGCCCAGCACAACTCCGCTCCGCATCTGGTGGCCACCCGGCCATGTGGTAAACATTTAAAAATCGTCAATTAATAAAAATTATCTATTTTAAATGGTTTTAAGTGATTTTATTATTTTAAGGTACCAGGTGGTAACAATAAACAGTCAGTTAAAATTATTTCCTTCGCTATTCATTCAGGCTATAAACAGCATCCGAAATAGCATACAACAGAATCTCGTTTATCCGACGTTTTTAAATAAACTTCAACGAGAAGCGAGCCACAAGCGTCTAGTTGCATGGACTGTACCGCGACCTCACAAAATAAGGAAATTATAAACTTCTTTACTCCATAGGGCTCTACTTCTCTACTCTAGGATCTACATAACATATTTAGTAATGTAACTGTATTTTAATTTTTTTTTTAATCATTAATAATAATACTGGTTGTGTTTCTCTATCGACATTTGAGTTATGATCTTAAATTTGTTGTATTCTGTATATATATACTCAGTGCCGGTCTTTGTG
>CM040191.1:21741151-22216151 GCA_022606455.1 Callitettix versicolor | reverse complement strand
GGAGCATTTGCTAGGGGCCCAGGGCCAGACAAAAATCAAGCAAACAAGCAAGTGTATTTCTGTGCAAATGTTGATGCTCTACTATGAAGAACATTAAACTTATTTTATTTCCTGAGCTAGGGCGAAGGAACGAAATACACTCACCTTACCTGTTGAAGAAGGGGTTAAAAGAATTAGTGGGTTTGTGTCCTGATCGTCAACCTGTATATGAGAACCATCTCTTGCCTCTCTAAACATTGATACTTTAGCATAAGCTACTGCTTTTTTGACTTGTGAATTGGACAGACATATATTTTATGAGAAGTTTCATATTTCTGTTTGCAAGAAATTTCTGTTGTGTTACGGTGGTGTCAAAAATTTGAAACCTATTGTCTGGGTTTGGCAGTTAAATCATGAAAACTTGTAACACTAAAGTAGTTTCAAAAAATTCCTATATTCAGTAACATATGTTTCACTGTGAGGCATCTTCAGACATAGTAAAGCTAAAAATCAATTATAAAGTGTACTTATCTACTAATATATTTCATGTTAAAACTGGAAGGGAGAAGATAAAGAAAGGAAGGACTCACAAGTATATAAGACGGTCAGTGAGCAGCAGGTTGGGAAAACCCTTAAAAAATCGCTTGAGTAAGGGAGAGTGGTTAAAGTTTGTCTGTTAATTTAAATTAAAGTTTAGGTTTCTACAAATATATATATATATATATTTCCAGATTTTCTAAATTATTTAGTGTTATTACTTTTTGTTTTTTTAATGGATTACAGTGATGTTGTTCAAATTAAAAGATTCTAATAAATGATTTCCAAAATTTGAGTCATTTTTTTTTTTTGTTTACTAATTATCCCATTGTTTCCTTTACCAACACTCCTACCTATAAATTAGCACAAAACCCTAACACTATTTTTTAAAATTTCACTAAATTTAAGTCTCTTTAAACATAAAACAAAAAATGTTGTTTGTACAAATGTCAAAATTGTCCTTATACAATCAGATGGTTTGGCTATGGGATCCCTTTTGTTCCTCCTTTTAGCTGAAATTTTCATGACTAATTTTTATAAATTATTATTTAACAATAACAATAACAATGTTTGATGGTACTAATAGACAGATTATTTAAAAAAATGTATTAATACTATTAATAAAGACATAACATTGACCATGGAAGGTGATGATAATAAAAATATTATATTAACTTCTTGGATTTAAGCATAAATATAAGCACTCACATATTCTTTCAAAATTTATAGAAAACATATGCAGGCAAACACTATAATACCTGCTCCTTCTAGGCACCCTTTTTCTCAAAAACGTACCACCTTTCATACTATGATCCACAGACTCATAACAGTACCCTTAAATAATGATAACTTTAATTTTAAATTAAAGACCATCAAACAGATTGCTGTTAATAATAAAGTTGATCTTGTGAATAAAATTTTAATTACAAAAAGCAGAAATCATTAGTAACTAACTAGTATGTTATATAATGTAAATATATCAACTAAATAAACTCAGTATATTGTAAAATACCATTTTTATGCAATATAAGTTATAAAATTAGAAATTTAACCTTATATAACTAATTTTAAGCCAACTTTTTTATTGTAGATTGAACTTAGAGAGACACATTGTCAACAATATGGGTAAAACAGATCTTTCACTAAACATTGGTGTATATAAAGTTGTTTGTAAAGAGTGCCCTTCTGAATACGTAGGACAATCGAACTGGAAGAGCTATTCATGCTGAAGAACATTTCAATTGTTGGAAGTATGAAAAAATGACTCAAATTTTGTGAATCATTTATTACAATCTGGTAACGTTTTAATTTGAACAATATCACTGTAATAATTGAATATAGCCATATACCCCACAGGGGGGGGTGCAGACTAGCTGCACCTATTGAGAGAACTTACACGTCTTGCGGTGCCAAAGTCTAACACACACTACACTTACGACTTTAACGCTTTACACTCACACTTACATTTATTATTACTAGAGGAAAGGGATAGTTCAACCCCAGGCACTGCGATCGACTGACCTATTGTGCAACTTACCTCTTAAAATACCTAGTTCAGCAGATTGGTGCCCCTAATAAGTTCCAGCAACCTACTGACTAGCTCACTCTGCTGAAGATCTCTAGGGACTTGGAAACCAAAAACCCCTAGCCTCCTACTAGCAAGAGCCTCACAATCATAAATTATGTGACCTGCGGTTTCCTCCTTCTTCCTGCACAATCTACACACGGTTTCTCCATGATATACACCTATCCTGTTCATGTGCAACCTCAGACCACAGTGCCCTGCTATGAACCAGAGTAGTTTTCCTGGGATTAACCCCTAGGTTCTCCTGACTACACCAGATTTCCACCAGTGATAAGGCTTTCTTCATGAGATCTACCACTGTGTTACCATGCCTCCCCTGGATTAGTACTACTAAATCGTCGGCATATCCTTGGGTATAGGATCCCTCTGACGAGAGAAGATTCAGGAGTCCACCACCAGATTCCATAAGAGAGGGGACAGCCCCTGACAACCTCCACCTCCACCTCTTCTCCTAGAGCTTTAGCTACAACTGACCTCCCATGCAACATGTCCCCCACCCAGCCACACATGGTATTATCCACCCCTCATCTTGACAGGGCACGAAGCATTGAAGCATGTGAAGTGTTGTCAAAAGCTCCCTCAATATCTAGAAAGACACCGAGGGCATATTCTTTGGTCTCTAGAGTCCCTTCTAATCTGTGAACCAAATTATGAAGTGCACTCTCACAACCTTTCCCTGATTGGTAGGCATATTGACTGACATGTAGAGGAATCATGACTCCTCTGACATATCTATCTACCAATTTCTCTAATGTCTTCAGAAAGAATGAAGTCAGACTAATTGGCCTAAAAGCCTTAGGGTCAGCATAAGATGCTCTCCCTGGCTTAAGAATAAAGACTACACGGGCCGCTTTCCACCCTAGAGGTACATACCTAGTGGGAATGCTGCCCTGGTGCAATCTGCATGGAATAACAGCAATAGGCTCTCCTCCATGCTGCAATAGTGATGGAAAAATACCATCAGGACCAGGTGACTTGAATAGGTGAAAGGTATTAATGGCCCATCTCACCTTATCCAAGTCCACAACTTGGTTTGCGATTTTCCAATATCCCCTACTACGCTTCCTATAGGGAACATCAGACACTCGCTCCCTTCCTACATCCCTGACCACAGAGTCAGGGAAGTGTTCCCTGAGTAGGACTTCCAAGGTGTCCTTCCCAGTAGTTGTATACTCCCCATTAGGACCAAAGGGTCCCCATAGGATTCAAAGGGTCCAAGGCTAGGACCTTGTGAAGTCGTGCCCCCTGAGAAGTATGACTGACCTCCCCACAGAACTTCCTCCACGAGTCCCGTCTCGCCATTTTTAATGCCTTATTATACTCGGTTAGGGCCCGCCTATAGGCCTCTCACTTACTGTAGCGCTTAGCCGCATTGAACAGTCTTCTAACCTGTCCCCTTTGCTCAGTAAGTGCCTGGATCCACCATTTAACATTAACCCCAGCAACCTTCTTTGTAAGGGGACAATTCTCATGAAAGGAGTCCGCAACTATCTACGCCAGTCTTCCAGCTGCATACTCTAATTCATGTGAATTACTTATTGGCCTCCTAAGATCCCTAAGGTCAGCCCTAAACTTTTCTTCATATGCCCCCCCATCTAATATTACTAGGATTTTGATAAGTATTTACTGATCTATTTATCACCCCAAGATCCATGATGATATGCCTATGATCCGACATAGACTGCTCTTTAGATACACACCACATACCCAATGCAGCGTACACGCCCTAGGTCCCCAGATTAAGATCTAAAACCTAACTTCTAGCCTTCGTTAAGAAAGTAGGTGTATTACCTTCATTAAAAATATAAAGATTATGATCTATAATAAAGGAAAGCAACTGCTCACCTCTAAAGTTGGTGTTACTGCTCCCTCCACACCGTGTGATGTGTGTTGACATCCGCTCCAACAAGCAGCTCAACTGCTCCTTCACCACAGTGCTCCACCACCCTTCTAAAGCTGATGGGCAGGAAGCTATCCATTTCCTCGTGTGGGAAGTAAGCAGAGATCATGACAACTCTTCTGCTCTTAGATCCCACACGTAACTCTGTACTAACTGCAGTACAATCCCTGGAACATAAAGAAGTCCTGCTATTCTGCCTCCCATCACCCATGGTTCTTGAACGAAGGCAAGATCGGTTTCACCCTGCTCAAGCATCCTCCGTAAGACAGCAGTTGCCGCCTTACTGTGATGGAGGTTGACTTGAACAACTTTCATCCTTTTTGGGGCAAAGAGTTAGCAGCTACCTTTTCTCTCTGCAGTCGGCCCCTGAAGGACGTTTGACAGCCCTGTTGTCTCCTCGGTCCACCTTTGCAGATCTCTCAGAAACACAACTACCATCGGAAACAGACACAGTAGGACTGCCTGGCAGCCCCACAGTCGGCTCCAATACAACACTGCTGGATTCAACAGGATTGAGTCCAACCCCAGTATCCTCCTTTCCCAAACTCCCACTCCCCAGGTCCACTCCTAAAAGTCCCCCAAGGTGTGTATTAGTTAATTTTGATTGTTGAGTATCCATAAATGGTCCCACGATCAGCTAAGGAAAAAGAAGTCCACCCATGCAGAGCCTTGCATTCATATGTAAGGCAAATTGAAACTGGAGGTCGCCCGGTAACCAGAGTTTGCATAGTAAAAGCTAAGCTCCCCCTTAGCCATGCAGACCTCGGCATATGCTGTTCCACCCTAGCTTGGGATTCCCTAAATGTAACTATAAGTGTAAAGTGTTAAAGTTGTAAGTGTAGTATTGTAAGTGTAAGTGTGTGTTAGACATACTGCGAGGGACGTCTAAATTCTCTCAATAGGGGCAGCTAGTCTGCACTTACATTTAGGGAGGTGATAATAGCGTCAATGTACTTTTTGCCTTAAAATAATAATAATAAAAATAGTCATATATTTAATGCTGTAATCCATAAGAACCAAAAAATGTATAAAACTTATACTTTATATTTATAAATTCTGGAAATGTATAGATCTATTTGTAAAAATGCAAAATTTAATTTAAATGAACAGATTAACTTTAACCCCTCTCCCTTATTCAGGCCTATTGTTTAGGGGTTTTCCTAACCTGCTGGCTCACAACCTTCTTACATTGTTAATCCTTTTCACTTTCAGTTCTAACATAAACCATATTAGTATATAAGCAAGCTTTATAATTTTAAATTTCACTATGTCTGAAGATGTCTCATTGCAAAACTTGCCACTAAAAAAATAATTTTGTGAAACTATATTAGTGTTTGAATTTTCTTTGATACCATGGCGTTTCATGTGTTCAATAAATAATAAATCACAGAAGTTTAAATTCATATTTACTCACACATCCTAATAGTAATTCACAGAAGTTACTACACATCAGGATCCTGCTCCTTAGCAAGTTACTCAGTTTAGTTCCTGTAACTACAGGAAGTTACATCATATGCACATCAGGTTGTATTAAACGGTACATACTCAAAGGTAGTGTTTAATTATATTGCCAATTATTATCTTTTACCAATGCACAAACTGTAAATGTCATTGACAATAACAATCCGATAATGACTACTTTCATCTTTCTTAATTTTACATTATAAAACAATTATATCATATTGTTCTAACATTTCTTTTCTTTACAATTTGTTTGTAAAGTTTCTAATTTGTTGTAAATAATTTGCTGTCAGTTTCTGTAGTTCAAAAACAATAGTGTTTTCTAAGTCAAAAACCCTTTGGCTTTGGAGAAAAAGCGATAACAAAAAATTTCTGTTTTTTGTTAGAATTGCCCTACATTTTTATTTGAAATATTTTTCAATAAAAAAGTGTAAATAAGATACCATTTTCCAATATAGTGTCTATAGGGACTTTCAGTATTTTCAAATAAAAGGCAAAAACATCTGTACCAAATTCCTTGCTTGTAATAATTTTGTTTTTCAAAACCTATTTTTCTTGGATTGTAAACATATAGAAAATAGATATTAATTTATGGATTATTAAATACCTATTTGCGTTTATAAATAATTGCGTGTATTTTTTCCAAATGGCATATTTAACTGGCTTGTGCATTCTGCTTGTATCACTAACTGGCTGAGTCATATCCAGATTTTGATTTGTCTTAGTGACAATCCAGGATAACTGGACAGGTATGTTGTAGAAGTCTTATTTCCATATTCATAAAAATAAACAAAAAAGGAGAATTACTAAAGCCTTGAATAAAGTAGCAATTAACTTAAATATCACAAGAGCTGTTCTCATTGCTAATATAAACAAACCTGAGAGCGAACCTCAACATTTTAAAAGAGTTGTAAATAGTTAGTCTGTTGCTTTAAAGTACTTTCTAGTTTTCAAACAAGTACGAAACAACACTTTCAGCATACGATATATACCATAGTGTATATGAGTTTGTTTGATGCAGTAAAAATTTATAACCTGCGACCATTTGTACTCTTAAACTACTGTACAATAAGTTTTTTTTGTACAGAACATTGTATGAAAATATAACAGCAAAAGTAAAAGGAGAAAATAAAATGTCTAAAGGTTTCAAAGCTATTAAGAGACTTAAATAAGAATGTTCCCTGTCCACAATATTGTTTAAAATCTATTTAGAACGTGTGCTGCACAACTGGAAACATTGGGTGAAAGAATGGGTATACCATTAAACGACAACACCTCATACACCCTCTGCTTTGCAGATGACCAAATAGTTATAGTTCAGGATTATGAAGAACTAGAATATATGAGTCCAAAATTAATACAGGAATATGATATTTGGGAACTTGATGTAAACCTAAACAAAACAGTGTACATGTTCATTGGGGGGCGGCAGAGCAAGAATATTCTATTGGAACATGACACACATATTGAAAGGTCTACAAGTATTTGGGAATGACAATTACTAGTGACAGACTCTTTAGATACAGCAATAAAAGAACAAAACATGTTGGGATTAAGAAGGGTACTGAACAGCATCATATGGGACAATCAGATATTGAAAATAAATAAACATAGAATACATAATACAAAAAGCTACTGAAAAAAAACTAGGAAAATGTCTTGAAGCTACAGAAATAGACAATTGGTGAAGAGCTGAAGGTCAGTCAAAATGAGAAAAGATAAAATATTTAAGAATCCGAAAAATCATGGAAAAAAGCACACCATTGTAGGGAACATTAACACAAAACAACTTCGATGGTTTGGCCATGTTCAAAGGATGGATGAAAATCGACTTCCCAAATTTAGAAACCATATGGTCGCAAAAAAGAGAAAGACTGACACTTATTTGGAGAGAAGGAATTGATAAGAAGTGTGAGAGAAGGGATTGGACCAAGATCTGTGGTGCAACAGGAAAAATGGAAGGTAGGAATTGGACGTCAGAGAACATTTTAAGCCGAAAAGAAGAAGAGAGTATTTTTAGTAAATTTCTATTGGAGCAAATATCATGGTAAGACCTGAGGCCTTGATTTTTTTTGTCATTGCTTAACATCCATACTTTGTACCAATTAGACTAATGAAGACGAGGGATCAGAGTTAATGTAAGGGAAACAAAAGCAACTTCGGCTAGGAACTAAGAACCTTTAGGTGCATAGTTGAGTAACACAGTAGACTGATCAATGATTTCGATGACTTCGACCATCAAGCCCCAATTCTGAAGCCATGAAATAAGCAATGATCCTGACCTCTAGATTACTTTTTGAGAAGTTGTAAACAAATTTTTATTTACAGTAAAAACTGTTTAAAACGGATCTTTCCAGTATTATTTTTGTTTTATAAAGGTAATTAAGTTTTCAAAAGGCAATTGCTGCCTAAGGTATTTGTTTTGTCACAAGAACATGGAGAAAGAAATACAGGATATACGTATTAAAATAAAGTTAATACATTATGTGAAAACTAGATTAATCATATTTTTTAACCAAATTACATGCAATCCATTCTTTTCTAGTTTTTTTGTCGAAACATTTCTTTTAAAGTGTACTGTTGCAATGTTTTAACAACAGATTGCTGAATGATCTCTTTGTGTCCTGGATTAGTTCCATAAGTTTTGGTACATTTTAATTAGACGCAAATTCCTGAAGGTCATTCATACAAGTTAATGCTTCTCCAAAAGTGTGAATTCCTAATTTTCTTTCATCTGCCGTCACTTTGCACTATTTTCGAGAGCAATATTGGATGTACTTTTAATGTTTTTTCATTGTAAACATTTAAAATGATTTCAGGTTGAACAAGTAGTCTTCCTTGTACACAGAGATTGGAAATGTTCTTTAAATTATCCACTTCAGTGTCAGAATTAGCCAATACTTGAGCAGGGAAACCAGCTTTAAAATATACTTTTCCAAGGTTTTTGTGGTCAGGTGTATCCAGTTAATCAAATGAAGAACATTTAACTGCTTAACTAGTTCAGAAAATTGCAACAGGTGGAAATTTTAGCAACAAGTGATAGTAGCATAAACTTCCTATAAAAGGATAAAAGTTGTATATCTGTGATCCATTGGTTGTATATCTGATGTGTTTGGCAGAAAATTGCTAGCTTCAAATTAGGCAAATTAATCTTTCGATAACAGGCAGCATTATTTAAAAACAATATGACCTTATTTTGAAATTACATTCGTCTGGTAAAAATAATGAAGCCACTCTTCTATTACTGAACTGGTCACCCAAACTTTTTTATTAAATCACCAAAGTACTGGAAAGGAACTGAAGTCATGAGTCAAACCTCTGGGACAAGCTGCTTTTCCTATCACTATTAGTTTCTCAATTTTAAGCCATGTTCACATAAACAAATACTATACGTCTTTCCTTACACATCTTAACTCCTGAACATTTCTGACCACACAATCAATGTGTTTGAAGATAACACTCTAAAAAACAGGCCCGTTTCATTTATCATTGTAAGCATTTTTAGGTTCCTATCCCACAACTTATGTTTTTCAGTCTGTTACTGTCATCGTATCAACATCATTAGCTTCACCACATACCACTTTTTTTTCAGCAAAAAACCGTTAAGGTTATCATTGTTGTGTGAATAGAGAATTAAAAACAATGTTACAACAATATTAAAAGACTTGAAACTGGCTTTACCTCATTTTTTTTTCTCTAAAGCTTTAGCTTGTCAATGGTTTTGAAATTGACACTCCTTCAGCACAGGCACTGTCAAACGACTCAATCATGGTACTATTTACTCCGTTATTTTCAGTAAATTTGACATGGTCAATTGTTCCTTTTAACCACCCATCTTTAATTTTATTTTATTATCTTCTAGTGTAAGCATTTTATGTTTTAGAAGACATTACAAATTATTATAGGCCTACTGTAAAATATTGTATTACAAAAACACGTAAACATTAATTTCAAAAAATAACTAAATTACAAAATACTGAATTTATAAAAACTATATATTTTTTAATTATTGTAAATGTGGTTCACACATTCAAAGAATGTCATTTATTGTGGATTAGGCACAAAACTGAGAATACTGTACATTACAGTTTGTACTGTAAGAGGATTTAAAAAATAACTGAACTTTGAATGACCAGATAATAATTAATATTTATAGCCCAGTCAGTCACATGTGCAAGAGTAGGAAAAATTCCTTTATGTAATTGTCAGAACAAATGTGACTTGTAGGTACAGAGTAATGTAAAGGAGGATGGAGCTAGCAGTTATGATTTCTAGAAACTGTCTCATAAGTGTGTGTACACACTGCTAAATAAGTAATACCCTCTTTTTTTTAAATTTAAGCCCACATTGGAGCACACACAGTCAATTTAATTAAGTCTTTTGGTTTTTCTGCGTTCTTCCCAGTATTTTTTTAATCTTAATGATCTCTGAAGTCTGAGTTCTTCCGAATATACTACGTTTCCCCCTAAACTGTAATTGGGTTTCCTGACTTTTTAAGATCACTTTTTCCCTTCTTCCTGCCAACTGCTCCTTGGTTATTCCTAGTTCTTCCAAGTCCTGTTCCACCTCCTTCAACCAGTTGTTCTTAACTTTACACTTCAGTTGGTAGTCCAATAATCTCCTCGTAAGTCTACTCTCTGGTAATCGAGTTAGGTGTCCAAAGAAAGCCAATGTTCTGGGTCAAATAGAAGGCAGATCTTAATTTAGCTACTCTTTTAAGTATTGCTGGTTTTTCTCTTAGGTAAATTTTATACAAATTTACTATTTATATAAATTTATTACAGTAATAATGATATAATTATCTGCTTTAATCAGGTTATTTTACAAAAATAGTACAGAAAAAAATTTCCGTTTCCAGGTTAGACAGTTTTTCGTTTTAAGATGTTACAAGTACATTGGTGTACATACATCCACTGCATTTGATTTTCTGTTTTAGGCAGGTTTTGTATATATATATATATATATATATATATATATATATATATATATATTCAGCTCCTGATTATATGCAGGCTGATTATTCACGGAGTGGCTTAACCACAGCAACAAAAATTTAAAAAGTATTTTTCTTTGTATGGAGAAACAAACAAGTCTTTTAAAACAAAAAAAAATTCAAATATAGTAATTTTTCTTTATGCAATAATATAATTTGAAAAAATAGCAATCAAACAAACAAAAACCTGTTTTATCTTTAAAAACAATATAAGTTTCAAATACGATAAGTTAAATCAAATTTTGTTCAACAATATACACACATACAATGTTATACAGAAATTTTGTACGTCTTAACATGTTATAGTATAAAGGATAAAGTTTGTTGTTAGTGATAAACAATCAACATTGAATTTCAATTTCAAATATGTTTAACATATCTTATTGGTATTTCAATAATATCAGCCAATGATAGCTGACAATAACAGTGTGTTAAGGGCTGTTTGTCTCTTAACTTGCTAAGCAGTGAGTCACATATCTCAGTACTGTAAATCATTCTTTTTTCATTTAAACAGTTTATTATTTATTCTTTTCTGTAATTAATTTGTAAACGATGTAGCTTAAAAATACAGTCCATACAATAAATTGGTGTAAAATGGTATTTTTTTACTGCCTCTAAAACTTGTTCTTTATATCCACGGCAATCATACAGATAATTGGGAGTTGACTGTATCAAATATATATATATATTTAAGGATAGGGCCTAAGATAAAGAAAAATGAGGTTTATAAATGAAAACAAGGTTTTAATGAGGGTTTGATAAAACTTGGGTTATACACTGCATTTTTTCTGAGAGAATTGACATCAGTCTCTGAAGAAAAGCCCACAATAACTTGCACTACTTTTTTCCTCGATGTATTTCTTTTCGACAAAAAACCGTACTGGTTATCATCGCTGTTTTTCCCTCAATGTAAACAACTATCCATGTTGATTCTACTGTCACAAGTTAATTGCTTGTGTATTTGAGGCTTAAGAAGAAAAGGCAGTGAATAAAGGAAAATAATTTTCAAACTCTTATTGTTTATTACAAAATTTGTTTAACAATTGACAATAATCCTTGGTAAAGAAACACATAATATAAGGAAAACTTCTACAACGCTAAAAGATGTTGCTGGAATAAAATATTTTTATTTATTATAGGCACTTGAAAAAAAATACTAAGTTTTACAAAATTAAGGAAAAACAAAATAGTACAGTCTCTACATCTGTAACTCTTATTTAAAATAAGATGGGGCACTTCTAAGAATATTCACTTTACTTTTAATATGTTAAAAACCATCTTGTTTCTTTAACGATCACAAATATTTTAAATAAATTCTCCATTGTTTCAATATTAAAAACAAAGTGGAATACTTATATATACACATAGGAATTGTAAATGAATAAAATTAACAATTTTTTAAGGCTTCGTCTATTTCTGAAGTAAGTGATTCTAGTTTCCTCCATTGAGAAGCACTTAAACTGATCCCTGAAATAAAAACCAATATTAAGTAACTAAAATCAATAACAATGCAACTCTTAAACAAAAACACTTATTGTATAAACATTCAGTCTGTTTATGAATAAAAGAAAATCATCTCGACTTTCATTAAATTTGCAGTTTTATTTCCCAGATACATTAATTAATTCTTATTACCGCCTATATAATATAATAGCATGTGGTGTCTACTTAATTTCTATAAATATAAAATTATAATTGGTTAAAAACACAATCAGAATAATTAGTGAGATACAATTCAATCTGTAACTACTGCCTTATATGACATAGAAGTCAAAACATTCCCACAATAATACATTATGTAAACTGATCAAAGAGAAACTGATTAATGTATGTCTCTCCCAAGATTGTCACCACTACCAAACACAAGGCCAAATGTTATCTGTGAGACTCCATAGTCAGATTTTAAAATACCATTTAACAAACAGCATGCTATATTAACAACATGCCATTTAACAAACATACTATATTCTATGTTTTGATATAATTAACTGTAAGTCTGAGGTACTTGTCACAATTTTATCCAAAAATATTGTCATTTGCATGACTTTTTTATGAGGTTGCTAGTAATCAATGCCCAGGGCCTTACGGGAAAGTACTTTTGGAACCCTGAATAGACAAAAACAAAGTCTACCACAAAATTTGAACATATAAATTTTTATGTAGCTTAAAATAGCAACATCTGAGGTTCTTGGTACTTAATATTAAATACAACAAATATTTCACTTTCTTTTATCTAGTGGTCTTTTAACTTTCCTAGTAAAGGTGGTTTTTCATCTCACTGTTTCGTCTTTAAGCCATAATACAAATTGTTAAATCCCTCTGTCGAGGTCGTCACAAAAACAACAAAATATTAAAAACATGCATCACAACACTAAACATAATTATACAATTTTTATTAAAACACAATGATAAAATTTGGTTTGGCCAAACACTACTGTGCAACTTGTATGCCATTACAGTCTGAGCAGTCCCAGATTGTAATTATGTTTACTGTTGTGACAACCTTGACGATTTGACATTTTAGATTAAGGCTTGAAGATGAAACAATGAAGTTTCAAAATCGCGGTAGGCTTTATGAGGTGAGTTAAAAGACCTCTAAATAGGTAGTAAATATGTAGGTAGGGAAGTAAATAGGTCATAATTCTAATTATTTAAATATGTAGTCTGGTGGCTACGTTGTAATAATGAAAGTAAAAAATTTGTTAAATCCAATCTATAGAAGATCCCTTTGTAATGTTAACAGTATAATAAACTTTGATGTAAATCAACAGTAATGTAAGGTATAATCAACTTCGGCAATTTTATTTATGTTATAATTGGCTTTGAGGTAATAAACGGATCTACAAATCTGTAAACAAAACTAATTTTCTACTTTCCCTCTTAAAAATCTCATGTTAAAGGAAGGGGGTTGAGTATGTTTGCCTTAACCTGTTATTGAATTGTTGGCAGAATTAATTAATTAATGTTTGCCTTAATCCAATTGAATTGTGGCAGAATTAACCCATTGGAAACTGGATTTTAGTAACATGCTATTGGCCTTCAGTACTGATTTTTTTCAGTAGTTTACACTAAGATTATGTACTATAATAAAAGCAAGTAACCTACCAATTTTATCCTACATAATGTTATTGTAATTGTTAACACATATTTAGCCAACACTTTTAACACTATATTAACATTTTTTTATGTTTATATATTTACACTATGTACATTTTGTTTCCTTTTTTAAAATTTGTCTGACTATGATAAATTTCAAAATAATTTTCCAAATGCAAAGGGACACTACATTTTTTGCACTGGTAAATTGTTTCAGACCTTTTTCCTTTTGCAGTACATACTCTACACTTTCTAGATGGCCTTGCTTTGCTTGTTGGGGGGGATTTTCCCTATAAAATGTCCCCAGAATTTTAGTTATATTTGGATTAGAAGTCCACTGCCAATCATTTACTTGTAGGTTATGTGTAGTATTGTCTGTAATTAGGCCTATTTTCACAGATCTCATCATCACTGTTATCACTATCACTACTGTCATTTTCAACAATACCTGCTTGCTCTTCATTATCACTAATCTCACTACTACTTTCATTTAAAATATCCCCAACAAACTCACTAAATGCACTCGAAGAAATAAACAATTCCTCACGAGAAGCCATGTTTCTACAACTGTCAAATTCGTACACAACTTCACAAAGAAACTGGCGGAAATTAACGAGTAACAACGGAAATAAACGAAGGAAAAATATCTCATAGATTGAAAATATATTTATATTTCTATATTCGACTTTTAGGCTAGAAACATACGGCAGAGAGATCAGGGAAGTAGAGGACGGACATTGCCCGTCTTTAGTACTTAAGCCATTAAGAGAGAAAGACGGGCAATATACGTCTTTCGTTACCAATGGGTTAACCTGGCTATAATTACATATGATCTCACTTAAATGAAAGAAGAAATACATAAGTATAATATCAATTACAAGACCTTTAAACTATGAACTACATGGTAAAGTTAGATCAGGCTTGATCACCTAATAATGTTATTCTTGTTAATTTTCATTAACTATGTATTTCAATTACATACTATAAAATCATAAAGGATTAATATTTTATTTAGTTGAGTTCTTGACAAAAGTTTTAATTATGGCTAAAGGGATATTTGATATTAACTTGCTTAAATCAGCAAATTAGTCACTTTTAGATTTGACTTTCAAAAAGCTGAAAAACACTGAAATTATTCTGAAAATTTTGACTGGAATTCATTTCATGGTATTAGATATATAATGAGGTGGATGGTGACAAGTTTCGTGCTAGCCTATTTGGCACTCCAACTTATCAATAGCATTTATACTTTCGATATTTATGAAGAACCTGTGTTAGCAAATTCAAGTCTTTGCTTGTTTATATGTGCAATAATTAGGTTAATTAAATTAGTAAATTCTTAGTTAACTAAAGAAATATACTGAGGGTAGTAGGTGTGGAGCATTGAAGTTTAAATGGCCAAAAGTACTTAGTTTGTTCACATGGACTGTAGGGTAAAATGAAGTGAACTGTAGAGTATTTCCACTGATGAAATAAATCAACAAATGTGTGGTTGATAGAGATGTACAGGAACAGCTGATCATAGGGAAATGTTCTTCTCCGAGTATTGAAGTATAAATGACCAAAAGTACTTAGTTTGTTTAGATGGAATGTAGAGTATTTCCATTGATGAAATGAATCAGCGAATATGTGGTTGATAAGAGATATGCGGGAACAGCTGATTGTAGAGAAATGTTCTTCTCCGAGCGTCAAAGTTTAAATGACCAAAAGTACTTAGTTTGTTCTGATGGACTGTTGAGTAAAAAGTGGATTGTAGAGTATTTCTACTTATGAAATAATCAGCAAATGTGTGAGATTGATAGAGATGTGTGGAAAAAGCTAATTGTAAGGAAATATTCTCCGAGCATCAAAGTTTAAATGACTGAAAGTATTTAGTTTATATAGATGGACTGTTGAGTAAAATGAAGTGGATTGTAGAGTATTTCTACTTATGAAATAATCAGCAAATGTGAGATTGATAGAGATGTGTGGAAACAGCTAATTGTACGGAAATATTCTCTGAGCATCAAAGTTTAAATGACTGAAAGTACTTAGTTTGTGTAGATGGACTGTTGAGTCAAGAGCATTTCCACTGATGAAATAAATCAGCAAATGTGTGGTTAAGAGAGATGTGCGGGAACAGCTGATTGCAGAGAAATGTTCTTAACTGTTCTGTAAACCTATTCTCAAAAAACATATTATAAATCCTTTGGAATAAACTGAAATATTTTTGTATCCTTTTTTATATTTGTTATAAAAAAAAATATTTAGTAAAAAAGAACTAAAAATTATTATACTGTACACAATTAAACAAAGAAAGATTACAAACCAATATTTATGAGCCTGCAACCTTAATTTTAAAAATATAAGTTATTCTCCCAGAAAGCATAAGGTTATTCTAAAAAGTACTATAGTATTTGAACTACAATACTACTTGTAGGTAATTTATAAAACTGTACAAGGATTTATTTTCAAATACATTACAATATAGAACTTCAAACATTAGCAAAATTTTTTGTTTAGTCTTTAAACAAAGGCACTTGATTGAGAGCAAGGAGCAGGAAAGAGAACAGTAGAATTATCACATTGCATAGTGTAAGAACAGAACAGATAGCTACGGGAACAGCTGTTTTGTTATATTTTGCTATTATCCAGAACATATTTAAGGAGCAGACAAGATGCATTTTCACTGACTTTCAAAAAAAGCTGGTCATCTTATTGGTTAATGTAGTTGTGATGTAGCGAGATGTTCACCCTCTTATTAGTCGAAGTATGTGTGATGTTTATTGCAACGCATTTAATAAATAATAGCAATACATTTAATACATGCAATATACTTAATATACAACAGTGACATTAGAGTACAGGAAGCATGTATTTTCATAGAACTGTTCTTTGAAAGGACAACCTTGACTAAGAAACTGTTCTTGAAAGCATATTCTGTTCTTCCAAGAACATCTTTTGTGATTGATTTAATCGATATTACAATACAAATAAAAAGAACCTATTTAAAAATTACTAGATTAAAACTATTCACTCTAAGGTCATGCCACCTTCTGTATTATTTTGTTTCCAATATAGTCCTTTCAAAAAAGTAAGCTATAATAGTCTTGAAGGTGGGTAAAGATAAATAATGAAGACAGGTCACATAGGATGAGTATCAGTAGAAAGCATAGTTTAAAAAAAGGGTCATTCCATGTCAATTCAACCACAAAACAATAATTTTTTCACCCACCATCTCAGATTTTTATGAAACTTGGTATATGTAAAATGGTCTATATGTAGAGATAAGTAACACCACCAAATTTCAGCTTTTTATCTCATTTAGTTTTTGATTTACGGCATTTTAAAGTTTTGACGTTTTTCAATTGCCGCGCCTTGGATAATGCCAAACAAAATGTGTTGTATAAAAGAAAATAATTTCTTATTTGACATCCAATCTTGATGAAATTTTCTTGATTTCAACAATCTTGATGAAAGGTAGGTTTTTATAACCATAAGGAATTTGAAAAAAATATATATTAGTAACCTAAGTTAAACCTAAAATATTATAAAAAATCATATTTTTGATTTTTTGTAGTTTTAAAAATGCAAACATGGCTTAGCATTGAATTAAATATCTCAAAAACGGAATGAGGTAATCAAGAAATTTTGTTCCCCTAAATTATCTTCATTTACACCTACCTACTAATATTTACACGAACAAAGTAAGTCTACCCAACAGTTATTATATTACGCTTACCAAATATATATCAATAGACCCAGTTCATTATATGTAGAGGATTTGTAAGCTAATGAACTAAATTATTTTTGAAATTCTCAAGCAATTTGGTGCACTCTGTTGAGAATTTATATGTTCATTGCGTTGAGGTGTGTGGAGGCTCAACCACTGCAAGGATGTGTGGAATTGGCGCGTCACATATATTATCTCGTTTTGGCCAGTAAAATGAAGGGGATAGACCTGCTGGATGAAGAAACTTAACTGTTACATCTCCATCTTCTTTGAAATTGTCGAAATTGTATCATGATTTCTTGAATTTTATAAACCATACAAAGATCATGATTTAAGTCATCGGAAATGATACAATGAGATGAGACTATTTTTTCCTGGTCAACAAACATGTTAATTATTACTGGATGAACAGTACAGGAGTCTGAGGTCCAGTGGTAATCCTGGTCCTCATCTTGTATCATAAAGGAGTAATTTTCACTGAAGTCCATTGATATATGACAGCTGCATTTGATGCACAGATATCTTTGAGGCTTTTAAAATAGCTTGACTGGCTCTTGGCAATGTAAGAATGAGGAATTAATTTTTCTATTTTTGTTGTCAGTTCATCAAGAAATTCATCAATATGAATTTTGATGTTTGAATTTTGATGCTGAATGTTGAATTGATGTTTGTTACCATCTGCGTCCTATCTGTTGCAAGCCACTGCTTGCGATCAATTCTATCGTCTTCATAATAGTTTTAAAACTTTTTATGTAAGAATGTTGTTAGATTGTCTTTTGATGGACATTTTTCACATAGTCTAAACATGCAGTTTTGAGTAGGATTTTCACACAAAAGCAGATTTTGTAGACCTTTGTAACTCTCTTCTAGTAGTGCTGCATATATAGCAGTATGACATTTTGATGGATAGTACATACGCAGACTGACTGCCATTAGCACAAACCAGAACACACTATTTGGGATGAAGAGTACAGAACTTAGAGAACCCTATTTTTATTTCACGATATATTCCCATTTGAATTTTGCATACATTTCATTGAGATTACTTAAAATTAATTTTTTCTTCTCATATTTTTCCCCCTTAGTAAGCTACATCTTTCATACCAGGCTAAACTCTTGACTGCTCTGCACAAGAGCAGTTAATAGCAAACTATCTGCCTGTTTTTTTAAAAAAATTAACATGAATATTGATTTTCAACTTACTATATTCAACCACTTATATACAAACATTTAAATTTAGAACAAAATATAGAATTGCTTCTTCTTATTAAATATTATGTCTTTCTGTTAAATTATTTTAAATATTAATTATTTTGTTTTTTTTATAACAGGTTATTATTAAAAACATATATATTTCCAAATATTAAAATGTAGTTTATACCTTTCTTTTAAAAGCTGAAGCCATTCTTTGGAACTGAGAGAACCTGACATTACTTTTAAATAATATATTGTAGTTTGTAATGGACTTAAGACATAGAAGGAACAAAATAAACAGAATTTTTACTTTACTAAATTAAAGCTCATTTCATGAAGATAATTTAGGGGGACAAAATTTCTTGATTATCTCATTCCCTTTTTGAGATACTGAATTCAACGCTAAGCCATGTTTGCATTTTTAAAATTACAAAAAATCAAAAATATGATTTTTATAATATTTTAGGTTTAACTAAGGTTACTGATATATTTTTTTCAAATTCCTAATAGTTATAAGAACCTACCTTAAAAATTTCATCAAGATTGGATATCAAATACATAAATGAGAAATTATTTTCTTTTGTACAACACATTTTGTTTGGCATTATCCAAGGCGTGGAAATTGAAAAACGTCAAAACTTTAAAGAACTCAAAAACTAAGTGAGATAAAAATTTGAAATTTGGTGGTGTTACTTATCTCTCTATATAGAACAAACATACCAAGTTTCATGAAAATCTGAGGTGGTGGGTGAAATGGTCTAGTTGAATTGATGTGGAATGACCCAAAAGTGATTTATTACTTTTAAGTTGATTCTGTACTTTTAAATTGATTCTGTATAATGTTATTTAACTAATAATACCTTTACGTCCAGGTTTCAATTCTCCATCAGCTTCGTAGAATTCCCGAATGTCTACCATTGGCTTTCCTCGGAAAGTTCGAACTTTAGCGTAACGCATGCCTTCTAAATGCCAAGATCCTATCTCATCTTCATCTATTTTTGTTTTCTTTGCTGGATTACCAGACTTCGATTTCTGAAATATATTTTTTGTACCAAATTATTGTAAATAACATGCTTCTTTTAATATACACTTACGAAGTTTTATGTCATGTGCATTTAAAAATTCTCAGATATTTAAAACATTATTTTACAAACCTGATAATTGTAAACCCTCCTTCACAAAAAAGATGAATTTAAATTGACCTTTTTAACCATATGTAAAATAAAAACATATAGGTTTGCATGGAAAAAAATTAGTCCTACCACATAATAGTCTTTTTATCAAATCAATAAAAGGTATGATATAATAATGAATTTTAAAAAATTTGGTGACTAACGTAGTACTTTTTCAAATATATTTAACTGTATTACAATAGATCTTTTAGAGATTTTACAGCACAGAACTGTGGAAAATAGCATAGGTGTAAATTTATATCTATAACATACACATCTGTATATTGTATATTACTTAAGAATTCAGCGGTCAACATGGCTAAGGCACCGGTCAGTCTGCTGTGTATCTGAACTGCGAACCTTAAGGCTATGGTTTTACGCAATATACACAGCAATGACATCACAAAATATAGTAGTTACATTAAAACAGGCATAAAATTGGAACCGGTATTTATGCTATAACAAGACACTTATAAGCTAAATGATTTTGAAATATCTTTTTTCTTTATTACCTACTTTATTATTCAATTAAAAGATAATATAACCCATGGAAAATTAAATTTCTTACGATTATGAGTTCTTAATTTTATGCAATTCTTTTATCATATTGCCATTTATATTTACATTGCATGGAGCATGCATGTTTTCACAAGCCAACAGCGGCAGCTTTATATCCGCTATAACAATAATTATAGTCAGTAGCTTTCACGCAACAGTATTGATTTGGTTATTAAGATAATTTTTGTTTTAACTGGTAATTAAAAATACTGTTTAAATTACTTATGTGCATTAAATAATACACTGTCACAAGAAAAACAAGTTAGTAACTTTCGAGAGTAAAGGTTAGGTAGTATGACGGTATTTATTTTTCAGTATTTTCTTCACTTATTTTTTTATTATTAAAAAATGGGCACAAAATAGAGTTTAGGCGGGTAAAATATAAAAACATTATTAGGTAATGCATGTTTACTTCACAACTTATTTTTTAAAAAAATCATCTTCTGTGGATAATTATCACTTAATTTAATAGTAAAATAGTTACCAGAACAAAAAATACTTCAAAATCATGAAAATAAACAGTGTACAACTATTGCATAAATAATTTTTTTTTTTGCGGCGAAAAACCGCTCAGGTTATCATCGCCGTCACGCAAAATGAAAGCATAAAAAAAAATTTATACAAAATTTTACTTAAGAAGTAGAAAACAAAAACAACAACAAACTATAACAGTAAAAATAAATTAAATTAAAAAATGTTTTACTTTTCATAACAAAAAATCCTAAAATATAAATTTGTGGTTACACTTGCCCCTGGATTTCTAGAATAAGTAGCTACCAAAAATAAAACAAGATTTCCAAGGTTTATCATACTTACCTCAATTTCCAATTAATGGAAAAATCAGTAGACTATGCTCTATTTGTAGTCATGGTGGATATTTCTGCACATTTGGGCATCATGCTAAAGTAGTGATTTCAACAAATTTATTTGTTTTATTATGTATGTTATTATAATAAGACTTATTCACTTTATTAGAATTTACGATTTTAAGCCCTTTTAATATAACTATATTGTGATATCACTACTGTTTATTCACATAGAACAAGCCGCCTCAGTGGCCTAGTGGATAGCGTACTAGGCTTTCACCCCGAGGACCTGGTGAGGGCTTGGCATTTTCATACGCTATAAATCATTCCATCATCTGCATTAGCCCAAGTGTGCACAATAGTTGGACGTTAAACACAAAAAAAAAAAAAAAAAAAAAAAAAAATAGAACATGCTAGATTTACTACACTTATGTCACTTAGCAAGGTACAGCTCATGTGCATGTCACCTTGTAACTGAGTAAAGTTAATAAACACTCAACAACCAAGTTGTTAGGTTTTTCTGTTGTTTTTTTAAAGTTTATATTACATCCAACAAGCTGTTTTAAAAAAAGTACATTCTTTTCATTATTAATAACACACATTTAATCAAATATTTTTGTATTACCTACTTTCGCTTATTAGTCATTTTGAGGTTATGCTTGTCTTATTTTCATTTTTTGTAACTTCCAATTGTTTCCGCACTTTAACATTTTGGATTATTACTATTAGGCACATAGTAGTGTTTTAGTGCAAAACTGAAATGAGACGTGCAGTTTTACCTCATGGTGTTTGCAACTATTTCTTTTAAGCTTTTGGATAACTTTACTTTAGCCTAAACGAACAACAGGCCCCTAACCTAATCCAAATTTAATCAAATTTCAAAAATAAATTGTAATATATAGGGATGTCCCCCTCTATTCATACTTACGACAACGGTTTCTGGTTCTGGACCTGAATCAGATGTGTCCGAATCGTCTTTCCTTTTCTTGATTTTTTTATCCTTTGGCATTGTGAGTTTATGGTATTACTACTTTCTTACTGCTTAAATAGTCTCTTAAAATAAATTAGAAGTAATCCCACTTCTTCGGCTTGTAATATTCTGCAAAACCGAAATTTTAGCCTTTGAAACGACCGTTAAGCTGTGAACAACCAACGACGACAACGAGACGAGGCTTGCAATTCTTGCAAATTAGAAAATTATTTACAAGCAATCGAGCTCAAGGAACATGCCGGTTCCGGTGTCCAATAGTGCAAGATTGCAAGCATTTAATCTGTGGCTCTCAAGTTAGTTAAGTGTGTCATGCACAGATTATCAGAACAAACTGTTGTATAATTAAGTTATATTACTATATATCTTCCGAATATTAATATAAGATTTCTTTTTCCCATTTTTGTGTCAAAATGATTTTTTAACATTTATACCGTGTGGAATAAGTTGATAGTTTATTAATTATTTTAATTAAAATCTTAATATCTGAAAGCTACAATAGCTAAAAGAATAAAATTTAACATAATCTAAATTATTTAAAACTAGTACACATTTTATTGGAATTTGTTGAAAACTATAGGATTTAGTAATTACAGCGGAAATTTTACCTTAAGCCACATAATAATCGTAGGCTGTCGCAGAAATATTGGTGGCAAATTATGAAACTAGGATACACTAAAGAATATAATCTGCACGCCTTGTCCTAATCTATTTATCATCAGGACTCATCATAAGTGTTGCTTATAGATACACTACTAAGTAGGACTAACTAGTCTTAATTTTATTTTATTGTCGCATCTGTGGTATTTAGTGATCATATAGGCATTGATCACTGAACTTGAATATTGAAGTTAAACTAAACGAAAGGAAAGAACGGTACTTAACGTAACGGAAGGTGAAAGGTTTTTGACATCTAATGATAAACTTATTTTGATACAAACGTTTGATTGTCAATTCTAGTTCAGTAAATACTTTAAAAATTCGAAATTGTGTATATTACCGAAAGTAATCAACAACATTAAAATTGGTAAGTAGGCTATAACTTTAAAAATAGGCTATCTATTGATTTATTTCTTATTTCAGTATGCTTTTTAATATGTAAGACTATCTCTTATATATAGTTATATTCTACCTATTTATATATTTTACCAGTTTTTATTTTTTATTTTGTTTTTCTTCTCAGTGTCAACTGTCTGGAAGATAGGCTGTATGTTGGCCTATTAATATTTTATATAAACCTAGGTCCCTAGATAGCTTTATTTTCATGTAAGCTATTTTGCAGGATAAATGTGACATACAGAAGTTTTGTCAGTTTTGGTAATTTTTTTGTCAAAATGCTTTATTACTGCCCATTAGTACTGATACAAAATCTAAAAGTGCAAAACTAGGGGAGTTCGAAAAAAATCGAAAATAGAAGTGTCCAGAATAACCTTTCACCACTCACATACGAAAGTAGGTATCATGTTCTTCATTTCGAAAATCATTAAGTAAATGAGTGTTATTAATAATGAAAAGAGTAGAAAATTTTAAAAGATTCATGCAATACAAATAGCAATGACTCACAATGTAGTTTTGTTAAAAATAGCAAAAAATTGTGTTATCGTAAAAAAATTAATCTTCCTTTGGTGAATATCTCTTTTAATTTAATAATAAATTATGTAATATAAGAAAAAAAGTTCAAAGATCATTACCTTAGTAAAAGTGATTTTATCACAAATATCAGTTTTTTAAAATTAAACTCATTTGGTTTAGTTTCAGCAGTGTTACTTCTATTTTAACAATAATGACTCTTGTTAGCAGTTGCCATGAAAGTAAACTATAATATTTTTTAGTCTAAGGCCTTACTTTGTCCCTAATGCTTTCCTTTCCAAACACTCACTATTTTTTGACATAGGCTTACACTTTTAGTGATGAATTAGATTAGGCTGTATACCTATTAAGTGCCTGGTAGCGACTGTGTGATTTAACTTACTAATGAGGAAAACAGCTTTTTTTTTGAAAGACCAAATCACTAAAAGGAACTGAAATTGAGTATCTGGATCTTTAGATCACTCAGCTCACAATTTTAAGCCAAGATCTGAGTTAGGTTCGCTGTTTTTTATCTTTCCCTGTCTGACTGAAAGTCCCTAATTAAGTAAATATTTTTTTACGTACCATTAACGTGTTGGACATTTAAAAGATGTAGGGCAATTTTTAATTTTTAGTAGTCGTAGGCAACTTTGTCCCTGTTGAGAAATGTTTGTTTTCCTTGCTGATAGTAGTTTGACATGCTTAAAAAGTCAGGAAAACAAGAAAAAGTGAAAAACCTAATCAGAATTTAATATATTCCTGTGCATACCATTGTTAGTTTATTTAGGTTATAAATAAAATAAGCAATTAAAATGCACTTAACAATACTTAAGCACTTTTATTATATATATTGTAGTATACAAATATACACTTTTGTTAGCCTATAAGTTATTTTCTCTTTAATAAACTTTACTTTTTTAATTTTTAAGTATGTTGGTTTTTTTTAACATGTATACTTTATGCTAATTAGACTAGTGAGGATGAGGGATCAGTGTTAATGGTAATTCTAAAGCAACGGAAGTAACAGTGGCTCGAATTAAGAAACTTTAGGTGCGCAGTTCAGAGACCTAGTAGACTGACCCTGCATACCATTGTTAATTTATTTAGGTTATAAATAAATTAAGCAATTAAAATGCACTTAACAATACTTAAGCTCTTTTATTATATATATTGTAGTATACAAATATACACTTTTGTTAGCCTATAAGTTATTTTCTCTTTAATAAACTTTACTTTTTTAATTTTTAAGTATGTTGGTTTTTTTTAACATGTATACTTTATGCTAATTAGACTAATGAGGATGAGGGATCAGTGTTAATGGTAATTCTAAAGCAACGGAAGTAACAGTGGCTCGAATTAAGAACCTTTAGGTGCGCAGTTCAGAGACCCAGTAGACTGACCCTTCAACACATTGATTGAGCTTTAACCACATTGACTACCGAGCTGTTCGAGGTGTGTTGACATTCCTTTGTGATGGTTGTCTTGTTCTATAATTCATCATTACTTCTTATCACACTTGTACTTGAATTACCATATTTGTAAACAAAAAGCAAGATCAAAATATTTCCCAACCAAGATGAAAAAAAACTTTGGCCAACCAAACTTGTCATGGTTTTGTATGGAATATAAATTTGTATTTTATTTGTGCAGTTTAATGATAAAAATTATGATTTTATCTGCATAAAACTATTATTTCACACCAACAAAGCAACTTTGGTAATAAAACACTTATGACATGCAATTATTGATTTTCCAAAAATGAAGTTATTGATAGTAAAAAATAAAGGGTAATGTTTCATATTATTTTAAGATAACTTATCTATTTATTAAATTTTGTTCACAGAAAATGTCTGAACCTGTATCACAAGAAAATATGACCAATGAAAATGAATGTGAAAACAAATCCGAACATGTTTTTGCAGCACCTCAAGAGGTGAGTTGTCATTAAGTATACGAGATCTGTTCACAAAAAAACTGAACTTTAGTCATAAAATCTCTATTACAATACTAATAACTTTACACATGCTTGTCTCCTTTGAAGTACTCCCCCTTGCTTGCTATGCGCCGGTCCCAGTGGTTTTCCATTATTCATACACTCCTAGGAACTTGTTTGGTGTGATATATTTTAGCTGTGCCAGCGATATATCTTGAATTTTTTTACACTTTGAAAATGGTGTCCTTTTAAGATGAATTTTAATTGAAGAAATTTTAAAAAATCGACTAGAGATAAATCTGGTGAGGATGGAGGATGGTGAGATGGATGGAAAAAAACGGCTGTTCCATTATTGGCCAAACGGCGTGACGAGTGATGACCTGTTGGTTGTGGTGCAAAATTCAGTTCTTGTTTTTCCATAGTTCAGGTCTTTTCTGTCACACCTGTTTCCATAAACACCTTAAGATATACACATAGAATTCCTTGTTGACTGTCTACCCTTGTGTGTACAAATTCATGATGAATAACTCCATGACAGTAAAAGAAATCAACATCAACTTCATATTTGAGCGACTTTAGACGTGGCAAATGTTGACCAACCCATTGTGATGATTGTGCCTTCGTTTCGACATCATATCCATATACCCAGGTTTCATACCTGTGATGATAGTTTGCATAAAGTTTTCATCGCTGTTAGTATGATGAAGCAATTCTTGGCTAATGTTGACATAGTTTTCTTTTTATTGTGAGTAGTCGTGGCACCATTTTTGCAGGGACGCAATGTATGCAAAGTTTTTCTGTTACGATTTCGTGGCACGACTCAGTGCTAATCCCGACTTCTTCTGCAGCCTCCTGCACAATTAAATGATGATTTCCACAAATCACAGATCAAACAATATAAATTTTTTCATTTGTTCAAATTGAGCGTCATTCTTCTAGATGACTTTTGAAATTAGATATCACTTATTCTGTTTAAAGGTCATTCTTTATGATGATATTTTCTGTTCCAAAAAATATAAACAATATCTATTAGCTTGTTGCATCTATCACATGTTGAATTCATATAGTGGACTCCCTCTTAAGCGACCATGTTTTAAACATCATCCGCTTTAACCGGTTGCAACAAGTTTGAACAGTAATGAATGCTATACTCTTGATGACTTGTAAAATTGTTCTGACATGTGCCTAGCCGCTAACCTCACAAAAAAAGTCCATTCCATTTTACTTAAAAAGTGGACGTAAACAAAGACAGAGAATAGGCGATTACCATGTTTTAGCTGGCCTGCCTAGCATTATTCGAGCGTATGATGTCTGAAGGAATTGAGTTATTCATATAACAGCTTATAAGAGTATTGGATATATTTTGTATTAAATTTAAATGCACACACAAAACATAAAAAATATATTGTTTAGTAATATAAGTCGTTTTCTTCTTGTAGAGAAGTTCTGTTTTATTAGGTCTCTTATGTTGCGTTATCGGAAGTCAAGCATGGCTTGACCAGATGGTCCGGGTTCTGTATTTTTTCAAAATTAACTTTATGATGTAATTTTGAATAATTATTTTGTCGAAACTGATTTATTTAATTATTTTGTGATTTTTAAAGAGTTCATTTTGCTTTTACTCCACATAATTTAATACTTTGTTAGTCCGCGTTACCTGTCTCTATCTCTCCTTTTTCACACCAAATTTTGTTAACGTGTTGTATGTATTTCATGTGTGTGTTCGGCCTGTCTCTTCCAGGTTAGTACAATCGGTTCAATATGTCTTCCCTTGTTTATTAATTTCCAGCATATTTCTATCTTTTGAACATTCAATAGGTCTATATTTTGACATTTGATACATATGAGAATATTATTTTTGTTCCAAAAATGTTGGTTTAGTAAGATAATTTAGTTATCCCCATCGATTAAGTTATTATTTTAAGAAAGTAAAATATGTTCAAGCTAGATTTGGTGCCATGATGTCATTGCCTATGAGTGTTTACGTTAATGGCCTAGGCTTAACGTTTGTATTGTTAACGTTGTTAAATGCATTGTTTGTATTTGAGTTGTTCCTATCGTATGCTATTATTTGGATTATGAATTGTTACATAAAATCAACTTATAAGAGTGGTGAAAATTCTGTATAACCTTTTTTACTGCCTAAACATTGCTGCAGCAGTGGCACAAATGCATAGTGTAATACCAATAACCTTACTGTTTCAATTGGAGAGGTATAATATCTGAAACTAGCCAAACATGACTTATTGTTTCCAGTTGTTTGTAGAAAAAAAGTTTATACTTACTTTGTTGTGTATGTCAAATGCCAGCATTCTTTCAGTCTGTGTTTTTTTAATGGTTTATTTAATTTTCTTGCAGATGTCGAGCAATGAAGTGGAAAAAATAGAAGAAGCAAAGTTAAAAGCCAAATATCCTGTAGCCTCAAACTTTCCTTTAAGTGGACATTCTGCATTTTTACAAAAGAAATTGGCAAAAGGCGTAAGTTATAAAATATAACAAAATGATAACTTTCATGCAGTGTGTTTCAAAAAGGACTTTACAGCTTAACAAATTCATATAAATTTATTCATCTTACAGACCCATGTTTCAGTACCGTTTAGTAGGAAAATAGATAAAGTTCTTTTAGTTCAGTTCAAGGTGACGCTCATTGGTGTAATCACTCTATAGCGTATCAGGCATATTTTTTTTCTGTTGCTGCATAGGTTCTTTCTCTAAGCTCTGCGAAAGAAGCCAGTAAAGCATTGGTGAATCTCCTAAAGTAAAAATCAAGTGCGTTCGGTGCACCTTGACTAATACACTTATCTAGAAAGGAGTTAGTAAGAAAATTGTGCCCCTCCTACTTCAGTGAGGTAGTGTGATGGTGTACCAACATGCATATAGTTTAGTCCTCCAGAACGTTCATGGTCATCTTTGTTGATCTGTGGTATTAAAAAATTTTCTAATGTATCAAAGTACACTTCCATTATTTTCTCTTGAAAGAAAGGACCGTAAACTTTATTCTTGCTTAGTGAAAAAAGAATCAATTTTTGGAGTATCACAAACATGGCCCAAGGTTTGTCATAGATTTTCACTGTCCCAAATCCTATAATGATATTTATTAACCTTCCCACTTAAGTAAAAACATTACTAGAGATAATGTTTCCAGTGAAATCCCTGTTTCATCTAATCATAACACACAAAACTCCTTATGGGAAATTCTATCAGTGTCTTAGTTCTTGTACCACTGTTAATTTGTACAGTTTTATATGTAAACATTTGTAACACATGCCAAACAGTTGCATCTGGAACACCCAACTCATGAGCAGCATACCAGGTTAGTTTGGTATACATCATTATCAGCATACCAATGATGCTGACACCATGATGCTGCATCCCATGATGCTGCCATGGGATTTCACCAACAATGGCAATACAGGACCATTGTTTACACTGTGGATTTCGTATAGCTTACTGAACAGTTTCAGCGAAACACTTATGCTACTCTAAAATGATAGGCCTACAAGAAGGATTTGTTCTGTATTCAGTACAAAACACTGCACATTTGTCATGGACTTCAATTCTTCAAAACAAAACATAAAGGAATACACTCAGAACCAATGAAGGCAACCATCTTTCGTACAACTGTCACTAGAGTGAATGATATGGTTCAGTACTATATAACCATGTGAGTCAAAACTTGATTTATTTTCCTGCAAAATGATGCCACAACCAGTTCTGTAAATTGTATGAATAAATTTATATACATTTTTGAATTTATAAAATCCTTTTGAATTTTAATCTTTTTTAAAAAAGACTTATTTTGTTGGAATTAGGTTATTATTACAACAATTTTTTATTTCAGCAAAAATACTTCGATTCGGGCGATTACCAAATGGCAAAACAAACAACTGGCATGAGCAAATCAAGACTGCTACCTCAAACTGTGTTAGGGTTTGGAACAGGAGAAGAGATTCCAACACCAGAAACAGTTCCTGCTCGGAAAACATCCATCATTCAAACAAAGTTTAACCCAAGTCCAGCTACATAGCTGAAATACCATGCAGTTCACAATCCGTATGTGCCAAGAAAATATCCATTTTTGGGGTTGAACTCACGAATTTGATCTTTAATTAATTTTACATTTGTCTTTCCTGAAGGTATAATTGAATTTGTTTTTATATTCTTTAGAAATTTTGTTTAAAATTAACATGTAATTTAAATTCTAATTAATTTATCACATTTTATCCTTTTTAAAAATTTATGATAAATCCATGTAGAGCCTATTTTACATATTCTCTTACCTTAAATTAATTGTTCACTACTATCAAAGAATTATCGTACTAACTATAATATTATTTAACAATAATTTATATTATTTTAAAATAATTTTATTTGCAAATTTTAGGTAGCCTAGTTTAAAAATATATATACTACTAGATTTAAAGAAGTGTGAAATTGTTTTAGAATGTTTGTGTTTATTGTTGCAAACAAGTGTTAACATCTTTTCATGGTGTTCATAAATTTCTGGTAGTGATATTGTAATTAATATTGTTAATTTTATACCTCAAAATAAACACTTTAGCCTGTTGGTTTTACAGTGATTATTTATCAAACAACATTTTAATGTTTATGGACGTTGCTTTTAACACCAATAACTTGTCCTAACATTTTTTTATAAAATTTTGTATTTGGCAAAAGTATAAATATTTGCTGTTGTATGTTGGGTTCTAACAGCTTCATAAGAAATAATCTTGGTGAAAGATCTAGTGATCAAGGGGCTACTTGATATCTCTTGTGATAAATTGTGGCGGCCTGAATAATAAAAAAAATTTTTTTATAAAATAGTGGGTATTCTCTTGAGGTATGGCCAGTAGCTGTGTTATTGAAACCAAATTATATTATGATTTATCTTCAATTCAGCTATCAATAAACCCTTTAATCATAACACTTTGAGTTGACCATCATAGTACCTCTTGAAAAGTAACCTTCAAATATGCTAAACAGCTGTTCTGCATCACACAGTTAATCTCTCACTATGTAACAAATATTAACTGATAATAATAAAAATAAGATGTGTATTTTCGCTCTACGCTTGATGAGAAGATTGTTTAACAGTGTTTGGCTAGTATTGCATTTCAAAACTAAATAATTTAACAGTTTGACATGGAAATAAGAGTAGAAGTGAAAAGGAAGGAGATAGTTGCATTGCAAAATAATTCCTGTTAGAATTATTTTTTGAATTTTATGTCAAGCTGCATGTCTGTTCTGGTTTCTTTAAATATTAGGATTGATTAGAACTTGCATGTACAGTACATGGATGGACATAAATAGATTTTTACCTGCTCATCTGTTACAGACTTTTTTAAATTTTTTCAAAAGAATTTAAAAAAATCACCTTTAATGTTTGTGATAAAATTAAGCCTCAAACTAATGAGTTGCTATTTAAAAAAAAAAAAAAAAAAAAAAACTGAAAAATTAACCTAACTTTACTATATGAAAATTTATATCTCAAATCAGTGTAACAAATTTAAAAGTTACTAAATTAGTTTTGAAGTAAATTGACATAATGGTCACATAATCTACGATTGCGAGGCTCTTGCCAGCAGAAGGCAAAGGGTGTTTGACTTGCAGGATACTGAGGATTTCCAGCAGAATGAGATAATGGAATGCTAAAACTCACTGAGAATAACTGTACTGAACTAGAATCGTAGCGGCTTAGTAGTATAATAGGGCCTTTGATCAGTGCTATGTGATAGAATCTAAATAGGGAGTAAATAAACATTGATTACTATCAGGGTATGTTTTAGGTATTTTAATCGATAGTTCTTGTACCAGGATATTTTTGATAGTAATCCAACATTTTGTTTAAGTACATATTGACTAAATTTGTTCAAAATTAGTATTTTGGGAATTTAAAAAAAATAATTTTAATCGGTTCTGTCAAAAAAATATTTGAAATTCAATTAGCACTAAGTAAAACGTGTTCTTTCTAATGAAAATAATAATGTAGCAATAACATTTACTTTCAAACAGGTTTTAGTTAAGCAATAAATTTTAAAACCAACAAATGTATTTTAAATAAATATTTTAATTACCTTTCAACTTTCCATATCCATTTACACAAGCCTACATTTTATCTACAGTGTTTGTTTTGTACAATATTTCAACATGCACACTCATACTTGGTCACACAACAATAAGTGATTCAATCACTGTGTGTAAACATATTTTCTATTTGAATAATGTTAGAAAATATTATTTAACAGTTTTTTTATAATAATTTTTACTCATTGAATTGCATCAAAAGACATATTTTTCATTAATTTCTTCTTGCAAGTGATTTTGTAATAGAAATCTTAAAAGTAAAGTTCCTAGTAAATTATTTCTTATAATACTTTAAACTTGTAATATGTATGCACATAAAGTAGATTCTGTTTATATTTTTGATAATAAAAAGGGAAAACCTTGTTCGTGCGTATAAAAATAAACAAATTGTTTATTACAAAAAATTATTTGTTTTATGGTGTGACAAAATCTAAGGACTTATATTTAATAAAATTATATATTTAAAAAAAATAATTTTACAAAATGTAACAGATTTAAAGTGATGCAAACTAACAAGTAAAAAAATATATAATTTGAAAGTATAAAAGTGGTTTATGAGAAATGCTTAAAGGCAAATAACATGTCAGCAGTTGGCACATACAATTATGAGAAAGGTTTGTTTTTGGAACATGACAGTCAAATATGTGGGTGGATTCAGTTTTTGTTTTTCTACACTTTACTCACTAAACCAACAGTTTTTTAAACATAGTTTATGAATTTTCTTATTTAGAAAAATATGAACAATATTTTGAGTTTGAGAACACATTTTAGATTTTCTTCATTTATCAGAAATATTAAAATGTAGTCATAAATACAAAACAAAATATTATTTGTAAGTAGGTGAAAAAACTACTGTAGCAATTGTTTTGTAAAATTGTGTTCCCAATAGTTCTGTTCAAAGAAAGTGGTTAATTTGGTCATATTGAAAAATATAGATGTTTTCTGACATTTTTTAGTCATTTAATTTTTTTTTTGTAAATTTCAGTAGGTTACTTTCAAATTTTTTTGAACAGACCTCATGTATACTGGCTGTACATATTTTTAGAAATAATTATGATATCATAAATTCTAACATGCTTATAGAGTGAATTTTTGGATTTTTTATGTTTAAAACAAAATTATCACTGTATTTTGTAAGTCCTTTACAATAAATCATCAGGTAAAATTATTCCTTTGATTTAATGAAAAGCTTTATCGAACAAAACCTGTTTCATTCCACTTTAAATAAATTTGATTTTGATTTTTGATAGCGTACTACAGTGCTAATATTAGATCTGCAGTTGAGTTTTTCACTATTTCAAATTTTTAGAAATCCAAGGCATAAAGTGAGTGACTCTGGTGTACACGCCTGGGTACTGTCCTTTACCGCAGCCTATTCCCCAGCTCACGACGCCCACTTGTGTCCATCTGCCTTCATTAACCATCAGAGGTCCACCACTGTCTCCCTGTACAAGGACAAACTTTTTTTTTTAACAAAGCTACAACAGTAAAAGTTAAAAAAAAAAAAATTTCAGACCAGATGATGATTGTTTACTGATTATACTATAATTTAAAAACTTGGCAAAAATTGTTAAGCAAGGTTTAATTGAATATATTACTTATAAAAACAAGAGGGTTGTTTAAACAAAACAGCTGTGGATTCATATTTGTCACTTCTCAGTGATAAAGCACCTACAAATCACCATATGTGGTAACATCATACAGCTGTGAGACTCAGCCTAAGGCTGGGTGACGACCAAATGTGGAGCGGATCACGCATTCAAAATCTAACCTGTTGTTTTTAATGTTAATGTGGCGACTAAAAGCGAAACGGAGCTGAGCAGAGTCAAGTAGCATCATGTGATTCCATTTCACTTTCAGTAGCCGCTTTTACATTTAAAACAATAGGTTTGGTTTTGAATGCATAGTCCACTTCGCTTTGCATTTGATGGTCAACTGGCCTAATAACTGTAGGAAATTTCTTATTTTTAATTTTCCCTATACAGATAAAGTTTGGTGATCTTAAAAAAAATTGCTTTTGAGATTTTGATGAATCTCTCAATTTTAAGATTCCTAGAGTATAAAAAAGTGGTTTTTAGTTTGTGCTTGTGTGTACGCATTACTTGAAACTAAAACTATTGATCAATATTGTGTATGTTTTGGCCTTGTCGTAAATATTGCAGGACTATTTTTAATTTAAAAAAAAAAAATTGAAGCCTCTTTTTGGTAAAAAGAACTGTTAAGAATCAGCTTGACAGTTTTTGAACAGGACTTAGTGTGCGAAAAAAGTGCTAATCACTTGGCACCAGATTTGAACTATATGGAGGATAGTGGAACACTTCTCAACCAAAATCATCCAAGAGCTATTGAGTGCGAGCGTGTATTATTGTGAAAAATCCCTTTGAATTCAACATTCCCTGATGCATGTTTTGGCTTGCTTTTCTCATTTTTTTAAAAATATTTCACATTATCTTTTAGAGATTATTGTTGAACCTTATTCAAGAAAAACAACAAGACATGCACCTTTCCCTTTCCAGAAAAACGGTTGTCATGATTTTTCTTGCTGACATTGTCTGCAAACATATCTTTAGTTTCTGTGGGAACTTGTGTGCTCCCACTCCATAGAGTTTTCTATCTTAAAGTTCATGTTTTACCCAAGTCTGAACCCCACTGACACAATGAAGAACTGAGACCATTTTTGATGTAGACATCTAGAAATGTCAACAGTGTTCCAGGTGGTGTTTTTGTGGTCTTCCAACAAGAATTTTGGAACCTATTTAGTACAAAATTTATGGTAGTATAACTTCCCTTTATAGTTTTGTGCAACATACATTGTGACATTTGAAGAAACTCATAAGAAAGCTAAAAAATTATTAAGTAGCAGAATCACAAATTTTTGCATTCACTTTTGACATCAGTTCATCAGTAACAATGCTTGGTCTGCCACTTCGCTCTTCATTGTGAACATTAGTGTGGTCATTCTTAAATGTCCATTGCACCATTGTCTCATCCCACCATCACTCATTATGGTTTTTCCCTACACTTTCAAATATTTTCAATACATTTGAATTGGCTAATTGTTTTCTGAAACAAACCTGATCACCATTTGCACTTCACAACTGGTGAGATTTCCTATTGCAGTAAACATTTAAAAAATGCACAGTTCACTAAGCAGAAGCAACACAAACCTTTGAGTTTGTGCTACCATAGCTGGATGCACTTTGAGTGAGGAAATGCCCAGCACCAAGATAACAGTGGTAGTTACTTTCTGAATAGCTCTCATATATTAAATCTCATAACTCTTTGTAGCAAATTCGTAATTTAATTATAATATGCTTCAGGAGTAAATAGGAAAGCCAAAAACAAACCTTGACCACCATTTGGTTTATTTTGCTTTTTTCGATTTACTTTGGAACTGTTAATTTTTTTTTTTTTAATGTGGTGTATCAAGTTGAATGACAAATTTTCATGTTAAGACCAAATTTTGAACAAAATCTTTTTTTTGTTTAAAAAAAAATTAGATTAATGTTCCTGTTTTTTTTTTTTTTTTTGACCAGACTTTTTGGAGAAATATTTGAATGTAAGAAAGTTTCTGTAATGATTTATTTACTCAAGCTGATAGTTCATTGTCATTGTGTAATGTTGATGATAACAGAAAGATCTGAAAGGGCAACATTGCATCTGAAAGTGTCAGAGAACAATACAAGTTCAGAACTTTTACAATTTTTTGGTTAACTACTGTTTGGATTGTTTTACAAACAAACAATATAACTTTCCTTTTTCGGTCTACAGTATTTTACAAATACTTTGAAAAATAAGAAAGTTTGAAATTATTTTTTGATTACAACTGGTATGCTAAACACATCAACTGTGGTATGAAATCACTGTATTTTAAAAATAATATACTTACACTGCACGAATCCCTCGTTGCTTGTCCCGCACACAAGAAATGTTCCACTATTCCACCAGGAGCTGCAGGACCATACTTTGTCTTGCATTCTGTATTTGTCCATATTGGGATACTCACTTCTTGCAGGACTGCTGGCTGAGGTCCACCTGTTTAAATATAGTGTTTATTACTGTATATTTTTGCTATGTTATAAGTAGTTTTGTATGTTAATGCAGATCAATCAACTGAACTGAAAATATTTTAACCATATTGTGATTGTTAGGTAAAGACACACAGAAAATTAGTGCAGGAGCTAAATAGAAAATATGCAGTGGTAAAAATTTAAGTCGTACTTTTCAGGCTTCGTAAATTTTGACCATGTGTAAACCTCTTGTACTGATGCTGACACAGCTCTGGACTTGAGGTTTGATGCAAAAGTATACACAGGGTGATAGATGCAATAGCAATTATTGTCATTCCTTAAAACATTGACTTTACATATGACACTATGCAACTTGGCAATAACCACTTGTGCAGACTGTTCTTATCAATGGTTGATTTTGTGTGTGGTATGTGTTGGAGCAATGAATGCAATTGCTAATGTTAATAGTAAACATGACTGAGTAGCAATGTTTTTAGACAACTATAGTACAGTGACAAGGGGCAGAATCCAAGTGTACAACTATGTGCCTGCATCAATACATATACTGTCCTGATTAATCAGTTCTACATTAATTTAGAGAGAATTTCCCTAGAATACTGGAAAATCTAATATAGTTCTGAAGTAAAGTTTGCTACTAACCATGTAAAATACATTAGTAAAACATTTCTGACCTTAACAAATTCTTTTGTAACATGGGCTCATATAAGGGCTCAGGGCTTAGCTTATGAGCTATCTTTACTGAAGTAGTTTTAGTAAATAAGAACTATATGTATGGAACTTGGGGAGTTACCGATAGAAGCAAAGATTTTGTAATTGGTATCTTTACTAAATTTTTTTTTTTTTTGTGTTTAACATCCGACTATTGTGCACACTTGTGGGCTAATGCAGACGATGGGATGATTTATAGCGTATGAAAATGCCAAACCCTGGCCGGGAATCGAACCTGGATCCTCTTAATGAAAGCCCAGTACGCTATCAACTAGGCCACCGAGGCAGCTATCTTTACTGAATATATAATTAGTTTGAAGATATGTTTACAAATATCTTATTTTGCTTAAGTAAATAAATTCATGAACCTAGCTTAGATATTTACTTTAGTTGTAGTAAAAGATCAGTTTTAAATTAATTTGTAATGATCAGCTGATTTTATTGAACAGCTAATAGGCTCTAATAAGTTTCAGATTATGTTATTAAAAACTAGCAATATTAACAACAACTATAAATGTTTATATTAATTTTGAATATATTATAACCGGTTACAATATGCACGTGTTCTTCAACTAAAGAAAAATACTGAAACAAAAGCAATATGACATTTTCATATAATATGCATGTATGGTTATAAAAAAGAAGAAAGAGACAGAAATAGAGAGATGAAATTTGATTGTTTGTTCCCTTTCATATTTCCAGCATATTGCATTCGGCAGACTTTTTTCCTATTCACTCCTTTCACCGAAGCTAAAATTAAATGTCACTTCAATAATAATTGTGACTATAATTATTCTTTATAAGAATATGATTGATTTTTTAGTAATTTCAACTCACGCAATATAAGTAATATTCAATATAAGTAATTTGTTTAAATATTAGCCTATATTAATTGTTTCATATTTCTGTTATTCCTACTCACAGTTTTTGTATGGCTAGAACATTATGAAATACAACTGATCCTACACTTGTTTGAACAAAACTAATTATTTTTTAATGTTTTAAATTTTATTAATGGATATTTTACTTTGACTATTTCAACTGATGTCATAATGTCAGGTTTTATTTAAAGCCTTCATTAAAAACCTTAACATTTATAGAAGGCATTCGTGTGTGTGCACGCTGTTGATTTGTATTCCTACATGGATGGAAAAATGTTAAGTATATCCAAAACTTGAAAATGTTTCACTTACTCAAGTTTAGACTTGAAGTGAAAACCACTTCAATGATTCTAGGCAAATTTTCTGCAAAATCTCTGGACATTGTTTTTTTTTTTTTTGGAAAGAGGAAGTTGTGTTGATTAGTTATACACTGCACTGATTTTCAATATACTTTATATATATATATATATATATATATATATATATATATATATATATATATATATATATATATATATATATATATATATACACACACACACACACACATACACACACACACACACACAACTGTTATTACATATGCTGGATATCCAATATTAGTGTTTTATACCTTTAGATTATACATTCATATTCACAGAAAATTTAGCAGGGAGCAAATCTCATTCTACATTCTTAAAGTACAATACAATATCACCATTTTGCACATTTTTTAAAAACATTTTGTAGGACCTCCTCATGCTTTCATGACCTTCCCTGTCCTTGGCCCCTATGGAATGGGAGATAATAGCTAATAAGTAAGTTTACTATGTTAAACCCCTAAACCACTTTTCAAATCACTTAAACCAAGTAATATATTCTATTTCTTCTTACTTTCTCGCAGACTGCCCCAGCCAATAACAGTTGCTGTTTTTCCAGCGTATAATGTTCGTCCTTGTGGCAAGCAAATGGACCGAACTTGTTTGCTAAACTTCACAGGTGAATCCAAGGTAAGAATTGCAATGTCGTTATACTGGAACAGAATTATTTATGTTTATTTTGTTTGAATTATATTTTTTTATGGAACATTAATTTTTTTTCAAGACAATTGAAATATAACCATATGAGATCGTGTAAACATACACAATGAATTGAAGGTACGATTGTAGCGAAAAATGATGCAGAATGTATTGGTGTGTTTATTCTGTCACAGAAATGTAATTTTAATAACAGAGTATAGCTAGAACAGGTGATTTATGTTATTGTTTTCATTAAATAAAGTGTGTATTAATAATCTCAGGTGCAGCAAGCACAAAAACTTTGTGTTGCATTGTTAACAAAATAATTCTGTTTACATTTTGTCTTCACTTAGTTTTCTTTAAGTGGTTCACAATTTGAGTAATTTTCTTTTATTAGAACTAAACTTGTTTCTAAATGTTACACATATTTAAGTTGTTGTACTTCATGCATGCGTGCGTGTGTGTGTGTGTGTGTGTGTGTGTGTGTGTGTGCGCGCACTCGCGTGTGTGTGTGTGTGTGTGTGTGTGTGTGTGTGTGTGTGTGTGTGTGTGTGTGTGTGTGTGTGTGTGTGTGTGTGTGTGTGTGTGTACCCCACAGAAGGGTGCAGACTAGCTGCACCTATTAATTGAAAGGATTTAGACATCCCTCCCAGTACCCGAATCTAACAAACACTTACTCTTGCAACACTACACTTACGACTTTAACACTTTACACTCACACTTACATTTAGGGAAGTGATAATAGACTCAATGTTCTTTTCACCTTAAAATAACAACTATATATATATATATATATATATATATATATATATATATATATATATATATATATATATATATATATATATATATATATATATATATATATATATATATATATATATATATATATATATATATATATATATATACTGTGATTTTCTGGTATATAAATTTATATGAAAAACACAACTACTATATTTTTAGTAATTTTCACAGGTCTATTAGGTTTTCCTAAGGTTTTGTTTGTTCTTAGGGATCTTTGGTCAGTGTGGCTAAAGCAGGGTGAGTGAATGTCTCTGAATTGCACACTTCAAGGTTGTCAGTCCTAGCCGCAGTTATGCTGTTCCTTTTCCTTACTGTTAACACTAATCTCTAATTCTCATTAGTCTAATGTATAAGTATGGTCATTAAGCAGCAAAATAAAAAAAAATGTTTTAATATTTTTAAACGGCATTTACTGGGTTATTTAAGAATTATTTATGCTAATTGTAAAAGTAGCCTTTGACATTGCAGTATCAATGAAATATCATTTCTGCGTAACTTACTGAAAATTGTGTTTCATTGAAGTGAAAACTTCTTTAGGCAGATTACAACTTTTTTTGAGGGGTATAATAAAAATTCATGATAATATGAATAAAATTTAAAAAGCATCATGTGCTTTCGTTAAGGACATTGTTAGTTTTCTTGAAGTAAATTTATTTCTGTAAATGAGCTAATTTTTTTCTTTATCCTTGTGTTAAGATTTTTTATTATGACTTCAATATCAGTTTCTGACTTTAAATCATTTTATATTTGAAATTTAGTACAAATGTGCTTACAACATATGTGTATGATTTTTTCCATTCACTTCTATTTCAAGATGGCGCCCATCATTTACAATAATGGATGTATTCAATTTTAGCCAAACGCATTGCCTGATTGATTTGAAATTTGACGTGAAGGTACCTTATATAAGATTTTCCCCTGTTTACTTTAGTTTTAAGATGGCTGCTTTTGAATTAACAGTGACGAGTGTGTGATTTGTCTAAACAAATTGACCGATTGTTTTGAAATTTGGCACAAATATATCTTGTATAAAGTCCAAATTACATATGTAAAACATTTTTTTCCTATTTACTTCCATTTCAAGATGATGACCTCTGATTTAATGATGACAAGTATACACAATTTTAATTAAACTGATTGACTGATTGTTTTAAAATTTGGTTTGAAGTTACGTTATGTGAAGCCCGAAAGATATATGTCTAAGTTTTTTTCCTATTCATTTCTATTTGAAGATGGCAGGCTCTAACATTGAGAATGTAGTTGCTGGTTATTTCATGTGATACTGGCTGAACGGCAAAATTTATCATAATTTTGATCACTTCGTAAGAAAGGGCGTAAAATTTCCAATATAGTTTGTCCAATATCATTTTTTGTTAAATATTACTGTAACTGGATAAATTAGTGGAAAAGTTACGAGCACTCTGTGTATTAATTAAGGGTATATTGTAAGGTCTACTGCCCTTTAAACTACTAGTTAATAAATATTTAAATTATTAGCGAACATGATTGTACTACATGTCTAGCCCAGCCATTGCAGTCAAACTCACCAAAGTTCTTGCATCGAATCCTCTGTGGCGTACAACCCTTTTCACTTTCTTTTCAATATGTTTTATCTCAGAGCTTGTCTTTATGTTGTGATCTCCCAGGCGTACAGTTAGCCTAGCCACATCCCATGAACTCATGCTGTGAGAACAAAAAATAAATTTAAGTAACATTTAGATTAGTCTATACTTTGACCCTTAGCAACAAGGTGCATTATTTGTTTAAAAAACTTGTAGGAATAATCAATCTAACAACATTTCTTAATATTTTAATGTAGTATGTTTAAATGTATGACAAAGGTTATTGCTATACATTTTAAAACTGTACAACATAGAAAGTATTGTGGTAGGCTTACTTAATACTTTAAATTTGGAAAATAAAGAATGTTTTGATCTGATAATCCACTCAGTTCCCCCACCACCATTGTCGTGTCATTGATCTACTACTTCATGACAGTCAAAAAATCGATAAAGAACTGTAAATATAAACAATAGGAAGGAATAGGGATTAAAGTGGAATTTATACTATGATTTACAGTAATGCCAACATAACGTTTGATGTTAACAAAAAAGCATACTTACTAAATAACAATCCTCCATTTTGACGAAGATTTCCCTGACATGATATACTTATTATGTCTTTCATTTTATTCATTTCATTGTTTAAATTCATGAATTGTCGAATGCCAGGAATTTGTAAAATTTTTATTAAATGTTTGAAAGACAGACATTTAAAAATTAAGTTATGTTGTATAAAAGCTATAAGTGTAGTCACCCTGTATATGAGGAAACCATGTAATATTTATTCTCCTAATTTTTTTTCTGGGAAATATCATCATGGTTATGTCATATTTATTATAAAACTGTGCGAAAATATTGGTTGCTTTTATTGATTTAACAATTTGGAGGATTTTTTGTCAGCTTGACCTTTTGTTTATCCTTTTTAATGATATTTAGAAAGTTCAATCCTATTCAGTTATTTTAGGGATGAATTTTTAGAATGTATTTCTTATGAAGCATCTGGGACTACAGATTTTGAAGATCATACGCATAGTTTTTATGTTTCCAAAGATGAGTTGTATTTAAGTTAGCTTACAGATCTTAAAGCCTCTGTTTTCAACAAATTTTGTTTCGAAAGTGAAATATTAGAGTGGCCTTCATGTCTATATTCACTTTTTTGTTGAGCTTTGAACACATTATAAATTCAGCAGTATCACCTTGATAACTTGGTTTTTTTAAAATCCCCTCTATAAGTTGAATTTTAAGGGGTTCTGAAAGTATCTTGAAAACCTAAATAACTGGAACTTCTGTATGGTAGACCAGTATAAGGTGATGTTTATGACCATAAGTTGAATTCTCGTACTGCAAATCTCAGTTACTGGAAATTGCTGCCTTAGCTTAATGCGCCAGCTGTTTTACGTGTTAAAATGTGGACAAATATTTGCACCATTATATTAGTCAGATGGTCTTTACCTCTTTGTGTCTGCCCCCCACTCAATGTTAGTATCAACCTGTGATTTTTTTTACATAATGGTCGAACTATAATAACTCGATTGTTTTGCACTGAAGACCTTGAAAACTTGAACTTTGCTTACTCGATTTCCTTGATATTTAAAAGTTTTTAGAACCCCCTTCAGATTCGAGTTGTCAAAGGCTGTATTAGTATTTATCACAACAGATACATTAACTGTAGGTGTCACAAATGAGATCTAGATTTATTGCACCTTTAACTACAATATGTTTAGAATAAATTATAATAACAAAAACAATATCTTACTGCGCAACACAGTGAGCAGCTGTCAAAATATGTGTCGGGTCTATGAGCGATCCACCGCAAAACTGGCGACCTCCATTGAAAAGGGCAGCCTATAAAAAAAACATATTACTATTGTTAAAATCAAATATTGAAATTTAACTATATTTTTTTGTTTTTGTGTTTTCACAAATAAGTATTTAATATTATTAACATTTTTTGATTAATTGAAAACAAGAAAATATTTTCCACACTGAAATGGAAACAATTTTATTTATTAATAACACCATCATTTCATTTTTAAATATACTCACAATCCATGGCCATTCTCCTAAATCAGCGTTTTGCCCTCCAACAATCCTCTCTTGATCCTGATAACCATTTTTGGCTCCACAACTTGTGTCAGAAATAGAGTCTGGTATTTCATTTGCTTCAGTTGTCGGCTGCGTTGGAATAGGGTATAAAGTCGGAGGCTTAGTAAGTGGAGGTTTTGTAGCTGGAGGTTTTGCAGTTGGAGGTTTTGTAGCTGGTGGTTTAACTGTAGGTGGCCAAGGTTGGGGTGGAGGACTGGGTGGATGCGTTGGGATTGGAGGAGGCCAGTTTGAAGGGGGGCGGGTCATTGGAGGCTTTACTGGTTTCTTGGTTGTTGTTGGTTTTCTGGTGGTAGTCGTTGTTGTTTCTTCTTCCTCGCTCGGATACCCAGGACTTGGAGGATGGGTAGGGAGGGGAGGGATAGTATGATCAGGTGGATGTGTTGGTAGTGGGGGTGGCCAGTTAGGAGGTACAACCTTTGGAGTAGATTGCTCTGATGCTTCTTCTACCTCTGGAGGTGAAGTTGGTTTTGGTGGCTGAAGAGGTCGTTGTGTCACTGGATTTGTACAGCACACACCGTATAACTGTGGGAAATGAATGTAAACTGTAATGAAATACAATATAAAGTACACATTTTTATTAGAGCCTGTGTTAAAAAAAATTTAGGTTTACATACAATATGACAATTAACATAGTTTTAGTTAACTGTTTAATGAATGCATTTTGAGACCTTTCAAAATTTTATGGGCAGAAATTATTTGTTTTATTTCTCATTGCAATAGATTTACAAGGAGTTATACTTGCACTTAACAATCATTACTGTATTTGAAGTTAAATGTTCACATTTAAAATTAATGTTAAGGTTCTTCATTGGTTGTGTGTTCTTTATTTATTTCACTTGTTCAGTAAACAAAATTTCTGATAGTTCCAACATCTTGTTAATTTTTACTTATTCTGTACATGTAGAATAGAAAACTATTTGTTATGGGGTGGGAAAAGGATGAGGAACTTTCCCAGGTGAATTGACAACGATCATTAAAATTATAATGTCATTTGTAGTGCACTTAAAAATATAGACTGCTCTAAAGTGTTGGTTTTGCACTTACTTTAAAGACTACCGTATATATTTTTTTTAACTGCTCTTCCACAAAATCCATTAGCAATGTTTGTAAAATTTTACCCAAATGTTGACACATATTTCGTGTGATTGCTTCATCACACAAAGTCTACAGTAGTCATATGGGTACTTCTTATTAGCAAATTCTCATTGGAGAATGAACTATCGCATTCATGACCTTGAAATAATGACCAGTTTAGATCACTTTTTTAGAAATATTAAAAATTTTATTTAAATTTACACAAAATATAAACAGTGTTTTTATTTGGTTTAAACTTTGCACAAAAATCGATTTTTATTGCTTGGACGAATTCGAAATCCAGCAAAATCTATTCAGTTGTTTAAAAATGCGATCTTTAAACCGATATTTTCTGTAAATCAGCGTTGAAATCTTCCATAAAGAAGAATTTTAAATTTTCATGATACATTGAAACTAAGAAAATTAATTTGGCGGCAGTAAGTATTTTTGATATAATTTTTAGATTTAAGTGCTAATTTATGCATGTTGTTATAGTGACTGTAATTGTGAATTTATATTTCCAAACGATTATAAGACTAAAAAAATGTTAGAAAGATGTTTTCATTTGAGAGAGCTGTAGGCCCTATGCTGTGATTAGTTCTAAGTGCTTTGTAACACGAAACTCATAGAATAGCTGCTACAAGTGGTAGTTTATAAAAATGTTATAATTAAAAAAAAAAAATCATTACCTGTTTGCCACTGGCAGTGAAATATGTGCAAGTGTCGTACATCCCGATGACCCATGTTTCCCAAGTGCTAAGGTCTGGCAGTTTGAAATAAGGGTAACATTGTCTGAAGCTGGTGCATCGGCCGAAATATCCTTTGTTTGTGAAGCAAGGACCGATGGGTATTATTCCTCCTGGCCAGCCGAATTGTCTTTTGTGACGTACGTGTGGCTTTAAGTCGTTGGGAACTGTAAAAACAGAATTAGCTGTTAATAAATGGTGCAACAACACGAAAAATATCATGTTTTTACACTCTGCAAATCTATTCACCGTCATAATCAGAATTAAAATCTGTGTATGCTGTATCGGCGTTTAAAATTTTCAAACGGCACTGAAAACATTCTGTCATTGAACCAAAAATAAAAATCATGTCGTGTTTTTAAGCTTCCTTTTTTATCTTAATTACGATAATTCGTTCGAAAACACTACATGCTAGTTTTTAAAAATATAACATAAAACTTGTTATAGCATATCAGCTGTTTAATGAAATCAGCTGTTTAATGAAATCAGCTGATCGTTACGAATTAATATAAAACGACAGATCTTTTACTATAACTACCAATAGGCCTATAAATTTGTGCATTCGCATCACGCGAAGTACAAAATTCAACATCACAACCAGCACTAAAAAAACATGATACATGTTAAATACGAAAATGAACCCTCTGACTGCTATGATGCTCATTTCAGGGTCCCGGGTATAGATTTTACCATAATCCCCCCATCAGTTCATTTTCCAATGAAAATTCTCTAATAACATCTTGAAGATAAATGGATATTACTCTCTTACCATCTCTTCCTTAAAATATAGGCTCTTTAACTTTATTCAAGTGTAAACTTTCTCAAGGACTAAACATATTCTGCTTCAGAAACTTTCGGTAAAAACAAGCAAAAATCTGTAAGTTAAGGGAACCGATTCCCCCCCCCCAAAACGTCTTTACAGATTTGAATCGGTGTAAAGCTCAAGTCAGTGAAAAAAGTTTAAAATTAAATTAAACATTTTAAAAATAATCGAAAATAAAGGAGTAAGTCTTAAAAATAAGGTGTTAGCTGAACATTTAACTCGTATCCTATGTCATGCTTGCAGGTTTTTCCCGTAAAGAACTATTATATCTTTTTTTTCTAAATTCTCTAACAATAATATTCGGTCCATTGTGCAAGGGTTACAATAACGGCACTTGCCTTCATTTCCTTATCTTTTACATTATCAGATGATAAACTAAATCAGCTGTTCTGACCTACATTCTTTATTTTATCAGTAGATATTTTACGCGGTGTGTAAGATGGCAGTTCTGATCTAACGGTGTTTAACCTTCGGGCATTAATTCCGTCACGGCTAATTGGGCTAAACTTGGTTATCATTTATCATGGACGTCATCTGAAATATTGGCTTCACATATCTGACCGCCATTATGTAGAGCAAGGTAACAGGTGTAGGAATCTCTTTAGCGATTACCATCACAGTAAGACCCAGGCCCGCGACCCGTTCTCTAGATAACTTCCTGAGGGGTCGTTAAAATGTTATACGTTCACTTCCTAATTTTGGCCCGGTTTGATTCATACTTGGCACAATTATCCGAATAGTTTGGCCCGATGAATACAGGAACCTTTGGATGCAGTATTCACTGTTGTTACCAAACAACGTACGTTTAACGTTTTAAAATTGGCGGCCATTACAAAACATTAAGAACAACTTTTTTTTTTAGGTGGAAATTTTTATAGGCGCATCTGAAACGGAAGAGAATTCAGCTTTTTTGATGGTAATAAATTGAGATGGTATGTAAGGTTTTGGCCGTCACGGTTATGCAGTCTGATTTTTACACTAAATTTTTATATTTGTTTAAAATTATATATATTAAATAGTAAACATTTTAAATTATAATTAACGTCATTACACTACATACACAACCAATGTAGTACAAATTAATTAATTAGCATAAATTAATTGTTTAAAACGTTTACAGTTAAATATATCTTGCACATACTTTGTACAAGATTGTTTTTTAATATTATGTATATAAATAAATTCATTAATTATTTAAATTATTAATGAACGCCATTGAACTACATGACCAGCCCTGCTTTCAAAATAATTAGAGGATTAACAATTGGAACCTGGAACCAAACTTTCACTTCTGTTGGTCAGTTCCACGACTGCAACATATATTTTTTTTAATTTCACTTTTTTTTACAAAAAAAATATCTGATTTCCCTATCGTAATCACTGTTAAAAATTTGCATATTATTTTTTACCGTAATTACATCAAAAGTTCGAAGGCCTAAGTCAATCTAATGGCGATCAAGGTTCAATTTGGCATAATGTATTTTACAGATTTTAACGGTAATTATGATGGTGAAAGTATATTTTCAAAAGGTGTAGTAAGAAAAATGGATAAAGTTACTTTCTGGAAATTCGCCACAATTACGTCAGCGATACATTTGCGTGCAGCGATTATTTGGTTTTTCTAAACGCACGCTAAAGTCTTGTCTCCGTACACATATTATTGCAAACATTTTTCCTAACATCAATTCTGTCATAATTTTCTTCACGTTTACACGGATACAATTTTAGCAACTCATTGTAAGCTATCGACACATTACAATATTCAGTCTTGGCTTCTGAACGAGTCCTTTTAAATCCCGACAGACTGCCGCAGCTGTTACCTGTGACCTTTAAACGTGCTCTTTGAGTCTCATCTCTTTTGAATTCTTCGCGGTATACGCAGCGTAGCTCTCTCGACAAAAATCCTTGCACTCGTCATTCGGTAGTCATCTCAATCTCACGGTCCGCAGATAGATAACAGTCAGTTTCTAAAAACGAGATGATGTAAGCATTCGGGGGAGGAGGAGGGGACGTGTCGACCTTGGCAATGACCGACGTAAGGGCGTGGTCGCAGCGCCTGCCCCGCCAATGCCAACTGGTGTCGGCAAGGACATACCATCCAAGGGTCACTCCACTCCGCGCTACTCTCGTCTAACCTAAACAACATCATTATTCATAACCGTCAAATTTGCGACCTCCTAGGCTACCCTACACTCACCGGCGAGGAGAAAGTTTGTGGTACCAGAAAAATGCACAATATATAAGAGTAACTGTAATAAGACATTTTAAAAAAAATTTCTCAAAATAACAGTTTTGAAATTGGTTTAAATTAAGTCTTAAGCGCGCCCACATTAACATGTGGCTTGGTCTCGTCGAAACATTTCCGGTTCCGGAGATAATGACAAATAATCCCAGCTCGCAGCGTCTGATCTCGTTGACATAGTGTCAGCGAACTTCTGACGTTATTTTTGGCTATTTCATTTAGTTCCAAGTTCATATATTTTACGTTTTTGAAAGATCTTTAAAAACTCGAGTTAAAGAACATTTCAATTGTTGAAAGTAGTGTGAAAAAATTATTCGAATTTTGCGAATCATTCGCACATTAATAGAATCCTGTCGTTCCTTTTATTTGAACAACATTACTATAATCCATAAAAACTAAAAAGGATAAATCTAAATAATTTAGAAATTTCGGAAATATATAAATCTATTTGTAAAAACCTAAACTTTAATTTAAATTAACAAACTTTAACCACTCTCCTTACTCAAGTCTATTGTTTAGTGGTTTTCCCAACCTGCTGCTCACTAACCTTCTTACATACTTGTGAGTCCTTCCTTTCTTTACCGTCTCCCTTCCAGTTTTAACATCAACTGTATTAGCATATAAGCATACTTTATAATTTTTAGCTTCACTGTGTCTGAAGATGCCTCACGGCGAAACATGTATTAATAAAGAAAACAAATTTGTGAAAGTTTATAAGTGTTCTAATTTTTCTGTATATCACGGAGTTCCAAGTACCGACTGTGTGTTCAATAAATACCATTATCAAAGTCGATTTTTGTGCTAAATTTGAATCAAACCTATGTATGTACAATAAACTTATATATAATGTATATTTTTTTAACTACCCATCAAAAAATTATCATGATCGGCGCTCCTAACAATGTAATTTGAAATTAAAAAAGGTAATTTTTGCAGATTTTAATGCTGATTGTGATCGTGAAGTCAGATTTTTAAAAAGACACTTTTTTACTAAATTCGCTTCCACCATCTTCATCGAGAAAATTAAGTATTGGAAATGATAGATCCCAAGTGTCTTTGGGATCTGGTGAATTTATGCCGTCTAAGTATATTTGTATTAAGCTTTTTTTGAAGTGACTACTTCTTATCACGGAGTATGGATGAATGTTTTGCACGGGGAAAAATTCAGTTTGCCGTCACGGAACACTCTAACACACGAGCACGCATACTCTGCAACTAGTATGGGTCCGCACTTTCAGTGGAATAGAGGGGAAAAGAGGGGTACTATAGGCATCCATGTTTTCAGATTACAAAAAAAACTTTGTTAACCAAAGCTGACGTGGTGTTTTTCTACTTTCGATGTATTTAATGAAGCTGTTAAAATTGCTATGCGCATTATTTCTTCCATGTATTTTTTAAGTTCGGTGTGTTTTTAACAAATGAATTTAGAACTAGGTTTGTTTATCTGTAAGCTTCTATAGAAGACAAGTCTGGAATGATTTTACTGGATTTCATTTTAAACCAATATTTATCGATCCGATTAAAATTTATGTGATACTGTTGTGACTACAATAGGTTTTTTCGCGGTTTTGCCATAGTGTTTTAAATAATAAACTATTGTAAAAAGTCTCGAAATTATGATGTTATGTAAAATACACCGCTTGAGACCCATTAGTAATAAAAAAAAATTAAAAATGAAAATTAGGGCAATTATAAAAAAATATGAACCTACTTACATGCTTTATGTTATCTAAGATGTTTTGTCTTTTTTTGTTTTGTGATTAATAAAATGTACTTTTGAAGTGAAAACTTGTATGGTCGTTATTGATAAAACATGGATATAAACATTTGCTTTCGCGTCACTCTTGAATCCGTAATGCATACCTCACAGCATATATTGTTCTTGTATAGGCCTATATCAAGACTGGAAGTGACTACTTCTAAACACAGCTGATTACGCACAATATCTTCAATATCATTTCAATTGAGGTTATATTTATTGTTCTTGTTAATTTTAAAAAAGTGTATTTTTTAAATTTGTGTAGTTAAACTATTTAATGTATATGACCTATACCAATTTTTGAATGCCAGAATCACAAATATTGTATTTATTATTATACTCAGACAGTATAACTGTCAAAAGTAGGGTTATAAATTGATTAATTATGAATGTCTCTTATATAGGCTAATATACTCAAATTCATAGTCTGTGACAGTTTCAGTTAGTTTTTAAGTTTGTACCTACACGCGAAATTTAATACGAAAATAATTTTCAAGAGTTACCCTTTCCTGCATGCATCTAAATTTTTTATAAAAATAATTAAATCATAATAGTGAAAAAGTTTACAGTCAGGCATGTCAAAAGAAGTCACTTCTGTCGGCCAGTCTCGCACTGCCCAAGTTTTTTTCGTTTTTAGACAAAATACTTCTGCGATGAGGTAGTTAACTACACAACACTCTAAAAGAACTTGTATCGGACGGAAGCGAAAGGAAGTTGGATCCTTAACTGGTATAATAGAGCATTAATCCTAATGAGCCTAACTGATACAAGTAGTTTGAAAGCATCCCGGTGACATCCCATTACTCTCTTGAAGGTCGGTGCGGTGCTGGCCTGCAAGTATGTCACCTTGGTGAAACCAGCTGTCAGGCTAAAGCAGTCCAAAGAAATGTTCACATCAAATTATCAAGTAATTGATTCAATTAAGTCACTTTAATTAAAAAAAATAGCGACACAGCTGTCTTGCTGACGTAACAAACAAATTATTTCGATACGTAAATCAAACGGTACATAATTTACTTTAAGAAACCCGATATATATATATATATATATATATATATATATATATATTTTATGTGTACGAGGTAATTTGTATAAATTACAACGCTGTCCTCTATTTTTTTTTTTTTTTTTTTTTTTTGAAAGTATATCTCTCTTAGGCACAGCAGACTTCTTGGAAGTTGAGTTTTTCTGTTGTTATACATTATCAGAAATATTTGTTATATGAAATACCAACAAGGCTATATCATTTTGGAGAAAAATAGAGAGATTTATTTCAAAAGTAAAAGTAATAAATAAAAAAAAATGTTTAATGCGAAATCCTTTTATTGTGCTGGCAGAGGCAGCTGAAATGAGCAGCTGATGGGTTTAGCGGTCCCACCGTACCTCGAGCTCATACTACTCTCATTAATTTATTCAAAAAAAAAGCAACAAACACACACACACACACACACACGCGCGCGCGCGCGTACGTTCACTACGCTACATAGCTTGGCTAACTCTAGACTATAAAGCGACCCGTGCTGATGCAGTGTATGAGATCAGCCTAATTGTGTACTAGACGGAGTTCGGGGATACTTAGCAACCTCCCAGTGTACCTTACCTATGTAATCGGGGCTCTGTGTGGGCGGACATAATTTCCCTAGATAGTCATGGGAACATGCTTAAGAATGTAAATAGAATGAACGGAAACTTATCGCATAACAAAAAGCAGACCAAATAGGGCACAGCCTTCGTGATAAGGGTCAAGAGTGAGGATGGAGGGCAAATGGCGCAGCAAGCATATGCAAGTACCTCAATAATGAATTGGGATGTCAACAGTTAGAAGTGGGGGATTTAGCACCGTGAATCCTCTCCAAATCCTAGACTTCACGAAGAGACTGAGCACAAGCACATTAGGAATATAGCAATCAAGCACAATAGATTTAAAAGGTCGCAGTGCAGTAGTAACCCTAGAAAGTCGTTCATTCATCCTTTTACGGTACGAGTGTAAGATTTAGTTGTGGAAGCAGCTGGAGTCCTTAACGATCCCACCGTACGTCTATCTAGTACTACTTGGATTCATCTAATTAAGTCGAATAACGATCCCACTGTACGGCTATCTAGTACTACCTGTATTCATCTAATTAAGTCGAATAACGATCCCACCGTACGTCTATCTAGTACTACTTGGATTCATCTAATTAAGTCGAATAACGATCCCACCGTACGTCTATCTAGTACTACTTGGATTCATCTAATTAAGTCGAATAACGATCCCATTGTACGTCTATCTAGTACTACTTGGATTCATCTAATTAAGTCGAATAACGATCCCACCGTACGTCTATCTAGTACTACTTGGATTCATCTAATTAAGTCGAATAACGATCCCACCGTACGTCTATCTAGTACTACTTGGATTCATCTAATTAAGTCGAATAACGATCCCACCGTACGTCTATCTAGTACTACTTGGATTCATCTAATTAAGTCGAATAACGATCCCACCGTACGTCTATCTAGTACTACTTGGATTCATCTAATTAAGTCGAATAACGATCCCACCGTACGTCTATCTAGTACTACTTGGATTCATCTAATTAAGTCGAATAACGATCCCACCGTACGTCTATCTAGTACTACTTGGATTCATTTAATTAAGTCGAATAACGATCCCACCGTACGTCTATCTAGTACTACTTGGATTCATCTAATTAAGTCGAATAACGATCCCACCGTACGTCTATCTAGTCTATCTAGTACTACTTGGATTCATCTAATTAAGTCGAATAACGATCCCACCGTACGTCTATCTAGTACTACTTGGATTCATCTAATTAAGTCGAATAACAATCCCACCGTACGTCTATCTAGTACTACTTGGATTCATCTAATTAAGTCGAATAACGATCCCACTGTACGGCTATCTAGTACTACCTGTATTCATCTAATTAAGTCGAATAACGATCCCACCGTACGTCTATCTAGTACTACTTGGATTCATCTAATTAAGTCGAATAACGATCCCACCGTACGTCTATCTAGTACTACTTGGATTCATCTAATTAAGTCGAATAACGATCCCATTGTACGTCTATCTAGTACTACTTGGATTCATCTAATTAAGTCGAATAACGATCCCACCGTACGTCTATCTAGTACTACTTGGATTCATCTAATTAAGTCGAATAACGATCCCACCGTACGTCTATCTAGTACTACTTGGATTCATCTAATTAAGTCGAATAACGATCCCACCGTACGTCTATCTAGTACTACTTGGATTCATCTAATTAAGTCGAATAACGATCCCACCGTACGTCTATCTAGTACTACTTGGATTCATCTAATTAAGTCGAATAACGATCCCACCGTACGTCTATCTAGTACTACTTGGATTCATCTAATTAAGTCGAATAACGATCCCACCGTACGTCTATCTAGTACTACTTGGATTCATTTAATTAAGTCGAATAACGATCCCACCGTACGTCTATCTAGTACTACTTGGATTCATCTAATTAAGTCGAATAACGATCCCACCGTACGTCTATCTAGTACTACTTGGATTCATCTAATTAAGTCGAATAACGATCCCACCGTACGTCTATCTAGTACTACTTGGATTCATCTAATTAAGTCGAATAACAATCCCACCGTACGTCTATCTAGTACTACTTGGATTCATCTAATTAAGTCGAATAACGATCCCACCGTACGTCTATCTAGTTAAGTCACATAACACGTGATTAATCTACTTAAGTCGCATAACACACGCGCGCGCGCGCACACACACACACACACACACACACACACACACACACATTCTGTACCCAATATTACATATACATACAGAGCAACACACGTAATAATATAAAAACTTTGATTAGCATGACGGAGCGGAAATGCCCAACGTGTACTTTCAAAACCCCAGCATCATCGTATCTGCGGAAGAATTGGCAAACACTTCTGAAGCGGCCATCAAACTTCGTCTACTTTTGGTTCACTGCAGTGGACAGGTTGGAACAGCCGATGTCAGTTTCGAGTGAGCACACAGATATTGACCTTGACATTGATTTATAAAGCTAAATTTTCACTAAAATTCAGTAGAGCTCGTGCCTAGGAAGCCAAAACTTAATATTTTGCGATGAATACAATACTTCCTTGAGAATAAAGGAGAACAGGAGTTACCCAGAGGTTTTTATTTTTTCAAGCAAAAAGAGGCGTTCCTGTAACACTCTTATGTTTCCTTATTGGACTGAACAGCTGGCCTCAGTGGTGTCTGGTGGACAGACGGACTACGTGCTCACACACAAACATTCTGTAAGGTTCTGGTGTCTGCAGTGATGCGTGTTTTCTCCCGTTGATACCCTCAGGTAACACTCTTATGTTTCCTTATTGGACTGAACAGCTGGCCTCAGTGGTGTCTGGTGGACAGACGGACTACGTGCTCACACACAAACATTCTGTAAGGTTCTGGTGTCTGCAGTGATGCGTGTTTTCTCCCGTTGATACCCTCAGGTGAAAGAATTCTTGATCCTCAGGAGTGAATTTGTCTCGAAGTCTGTTCGAACCAGAACGAAAAATTAACAAGCATCGTGGGACCTATACTCAAGTTAATCAGAAGATTTGTTGTGCCTCGATGTCCAATTTTTTAAAGATAAGAGAGCGCAAAAAGCCCATTATGACTAACGTATCTTGGTGACGCTAGCAGAAAAATCCGGACTTGCTTTCACAAAAAGCTAAACAAATATGTTTTCATTTATCTTTTATGTATCCAATATTTATTTGGCATTAGTCCTGGATACATCTGACAGTTTAAATTACAGGATTAATCCACTAGTGTGAATATTTAACAGGATTTAGAGGGCGGAGCCGTCTGTATATTTATCGTGGATCGGGTCTCGCCTACACTTTGTTAGAGGCCGCTCTCGTACTGATTGCGTTCTTTTAAATTTGCATTACATTTCATTTATTCCAGGAATGTAAGCATTTGAAGAACGCGAATTTAACGCGGAATTCATATCTCCTTTTAGGCACATTTCTGTTATTTTAAATTGCTATACTGACTTGAGTTATAAAGCTTCGTATTGGACCAAAGTTTGAGCAAAAATTTATGTTTAACCGATTTTGACTAATTAGGTCTACTTTAAGTTTTTTTTTTGATAGATCTCGAACCGGATTTTCGAGGATAAACCCATGCCCGTTAGGGCAATGTATACTATATTTGAGCAAAATTTGATCAAGATCGATTTTCATTGATCAAGATAGAATTTTTCCAGAGATTTACATATCGAGATGTTAAAAGTAAAAAGAACTTTTTCGAACTAAGAGAACCAGAAGCAAAATACAAAAAAAAATCCCAAGAATGTTTTCCCACGACAGCGCTCGTAACCTTTTAAGTCAATTTAACTAGTAACTGTAATGTTTACGGAAAGTGTTACTCGACCAAATGTATTGGAAATGTTATGCTCTTTTTTCGTGAATCGGTCTTGCCGTGCAGCCAGTATTACAGAAAATAACCAGCAGCTACACATAAGGGAAATAAGGGTAAATCTTGCACATTACATCTTTCGGGCATTATCTTCGTACCAAATTTCAAAATAATCGGTCAATGCATTTGACAAAAATTGTATAACACGGTGGGGACCGTATTCACAACACAAACTAAATGCCGAAAGGTTGAGTTAAAGCAGAGACCTAGCTTTTCTCGGTCAAAATCTTCTCTATAAGATACGAATTTTAAAAGTCAATGAGGCGAAGCCCTCAGGGGAAAAAATTAAGTTACAGTTCGAATACAATTACGGTAGTCAGCTATGGAGACTGGAGTCGCAATTCGAATACAATTACGGTAGTCAGCTATGGAGACTGGAGTCGCAATTCGAATACAATTACGGTAGTCGGCTATGGAGTATTAAGTCGCAGTTCGAATACAATTACGGTAGTCAGCTATGGAGACTGGAGTCGCAATTAGAATACAATTACGGTAGTCGGCTATGGAGACTGGAGTCGCAATTAGAATACAATTACGGTAGTCGGCTATGGAGTATTAAGTCGCAGTTCGAATACAATTACGGTAGTCAGCTATGGAGACTGGAGTCGCAATTAGAATACAATTACGGTAGTCGGCTATGGAGACTGGAGTCGCAATTAGAATACAATTACGGTAGTCGGCTATGGAGACTGGAGTCGCAATTAGAATACAATTACGGTAGTCGGCTATGGAGACTGGAGTCGCAATTAGAATACAATTAAGGTAGTCGGCTATGGAGACTGGAGTCGCAATTAGAATACAATTACGGTAGTCGGCTATGGAGACTGGAGTCGCAATTAGAATACAATTACGGTAGTCGGCTGTGGAGCACTAAGTCGCAATTAGAATACAATTACGGTAGTCGGCTATGGAGTTGGAGTCGCAATTAGAATACAATTACGGTAGTCAGCTATGGAGACTGGAGTCGCAATTAGAATACAATTACGGTAGTCGGCTATGGAGACTGGAGTCGCAATTAGAATACAATTACTGTAGTCGGCTGTGGAGCACTAAGTCGCAATTAGAATACAATTACGGTAGTCGGCTATGGAGTTGGAGTCGCAATTAGAATACAATTACGGTAGTCAGCTATGGAGACTGGAGTCGCAATTAGAATACAATTACGGTAGTCGGCTATGGAGACTGGAGTCGCAATTAGAATAGAATTACGGTAGTCGGCTATGGAGTATTAAGTCGCAGTTCGAATACAATTACGGTAGTCAGCTATGGAGACTGGAGTCGCAATTAGAATACAATTACGGTAGTCGGCTATGGAGTATTAAGTCGCAGTTCGAATACAATTTCGGTAGTCAGCTATGGAGACTGGAGTCGCAATTAGAATACAATTACGGTAGTCGGCTATGGAGTATTAAGTCGCAGTTCGAATACAATTACGGTAGTCAGCTATGGAGACTGGAGTCGCAATTCGAATACAATTACGGTAGTCGGCTATGGAGTATTAAGTCGCAATTAGAATACAATTACGGTAGTCGGCTATGGAGTATTAAGTCGCAATTAGAATACAATTACGGTAGTCAGCTATGGAGACTGGAGTCGCAATTCGAATACAGTTACGGTAGTCGGCTATGGAGTATTAAGTCGCAGTTCGAATACAATTACGGTAGTCAGCTATGGAGACTGGAGTCGCAATTCGAATACAATTACGGTAGTCAGCTATGGAGACTGGAGTCGCAATTAGAATACAATTACGGTAGTCGGCTGTGGAGCACTAAGTCGCAATTAGAATACAATTACGGTAGTCGGCTATGGAGTTGGAGTCGCAATTAGAATACAATTACAGTAGTCAGCTATGGAGTACTAACTCGCAGTTCGAATACAATTATAGTAGTCAGCTATGGAGTAATAAGTCGCAGTTCGAATACAATTACAGTAGTTAGCTTTGGGAGTACTAAGTTGCAATTCGAATACAATTACGGTAGTCGGCTATGGAGTACTAAGTCGCAGTTCGAATACAATTACAGTAGTCAGCTATGGAGTACTAAGTCGCAATTCGAATACAATTACAGTAGTTAGCTTTGGGAGTACTAAGTTGCAATTCGAATACAATTACGGTAGTCGGCTGTGGAGTACTAAGTCGCAGTTCGAATACAATTACAGTAGTCAGCTATGGAGTACTAACTCGCAGTTCGAATACAATTATAGTAGTCAGCTATGGAGTACTAAGTCGCAGTTCGAATACAATTACAGTAGTTAGCTTTGGGAGTACTAAGTTGCAATTCGAATACAATTACGGTAGTCGGCTATGGAGTACTAAGTCGCAGTTCGAATACAATTACAGTAGTCAGCTATGGAGTACTAAGTCGCAATTCGAATACAATTACAGTAGTCGGCTATAGAGTACTGAAGTCGCAATTCGAATACAATTACGGTAGTCGGCTATGGAGTTGGAGTCGCAATTAGAATACAATTACAGTAGTCAGCTATGGAGTACTAACTCGCAGTTCGAATACAATTATAGTAGTCAGCTATGGAGTACTAAGTCGCAGTTCGAATACAATTACAGTAGTCAGCTATGGAGTACTAAGTCGCAGTTCGAATACAATTACAGTAGTCAGCTATGGAGTACTGAAGTCGCAATTCGAATACAATTACAGTAGTCAGCTATGGAGTACTAAGTCGCAGTTCGAATACAATTACAGTAGTCAGCTATGGAGTACTAAGTCGCAGTTCGAATACAATTACAGTAGTCAGCTATGGAGTACTAAGTCGCAGTTCGAATACAATTACAGTAGTCGGCTATAGAGTACTGAAGTCGCAATTCGAATACAATTACGGTAGTCGGCTATGGAGTACTAAGTCGCAGTTCGAATACAATTACAGCAGTCATTTATAGGAGTACTAAGTCGCAGTCCTAATACTGTTACGAGTAGTCAGGTATAGAATATTGTACTCCGCAGTTCGAATACAAATACAGAAGTTGTAGAGAACGTTTGCCATTTACCGGTCATAAATAGCCTCTCGCATTACGAAAACTAACATTAATTGAAGACGTTGACACTTTAAACTTACTTGAACGATAAAATTTCCTTCTATTAAATCAAAGTGATCTATTGACGTTTGTTTGGAACTAACTGTTCATCGCATAAATTTATCAGCCTCGCCGAGTGACTACACAAACTGATTACCGCTAATTTGTGTGACTGCGAGGTTTGAAATGAGACGCACGTTCACAACGGCCTGGAAATAATAATTGTAGCGGTAGGTTTCTTTGTTTGGCAAGAACAATGACCGAGCTTCGATGTGGGTCGGTGAATCAGAATCACGCACCATTGATTGTATCAGGAATTTGATGGAATGTATTTCTGTAATGTGTAAATGCCAACATGTTAAACGTTCGCTTACTGTAGCAGATGTGATGATATATCGTTACGAGTTTTAGAAGATTTCCATAGAAGAAGAAACTAATAAACTGTTAACAGCAACGATCATGGATTATAAAATGGTTGTAGTCGTTGGACACACCGACAGAAGTGCAACCTATATATAATGAAGGTGTACCATTAATTAGGCATAATATTTCATAAATGAATTTATATTAGTATTCTCTCATTATTCGTAATCACTAATAACGTTTCACGAAATCATAGGTTTCTTCACGCAAAATACATATTGTATTTTGTATATGTATATGTATTTCTTCTCGCTATACGTACTCTGGTGTCTCACATGCTCATCTTTTTCGATATCATAGATTTTCTAGTGCAGAAGTATATATTGTGTATCCCTCCCTATATATACTCCAGTGTCACACGGTCAGTGTCTTACGAAATTATAGATTTTCCAGTGCAAAAGTACATATCGTGTATTCTCTTCTGTACGCAGTCTAGTATCACACGCACAGCGTCTTACGAAATCATAGCTTTTCCAGTGCAAAGGTATATATTGTGTGTTATTCTCTCGCTACACGTACTCTAGTGTCACACGCTCAGTGTCTTACGAAATTATAGATTTTCCAGTGCAAAAGTACATATCGTGTATTCTCTTCTGTACGCAGTCTAGTGTCACACGCACAGCGTCTTACGAAATCATAGCTTTTCCAGTGCAAAGGTATATATTGTGTGTTATTCTCTCGCTACACGTACTCTAGTGTCACACGCACAGCGTCTTACGAAATCATAGCTTTTCCAGTGCAAAGGTATATATTGTGTGTTATTCTCTCGCTACACGTACTCTAGTGTCACACGCTCAGCGTCTTACGAAACCATAGTTTTTTCATGCAAAAGTATATATTGTGTATTCTCTCGCTACACGTACTCTAGTGTAACACGCACAGCGTCTTACTAAATCATAGTTTTTCCAGTGCAAAGGTTTATATTCAGTATTCTCTTGTTATACACACTCTAGTGTCACACGCACAGCGTCTTACGAAATCATAGCTTTTCCAGTGCAAAGGTATATATTGTGTGTTATTCTCTCGCTACACGTACTCTAGTGTCACACGCACAGCGTCTTACGAAATCATAGCTTTTCCAGTGCAAAGGTATATATTGTGTGTTATTCTCTCGCTACACGTACTCTAGTGTCACACGCTCAGCGTCTTACGAAACCATAGTTTTTTCATGCAAAAGTATATATTGTGTATTCTCTCGCTACACGTACTCTAGTGTCACACGCTCAGCGTCTTACGAAACCATAGTTTTTTCATGCAAAAGTATATATTGTGTATTCTCTCGCTACACGTACTCTAGTGTCACACGCTCAGCGTCTTACGAAACCATAGTTTTTTCATGCAAAAGTATATATTGTGTATTCTCTCGCTACACGTACTCTAGTGTCACACGCACAGCGTCTTACGAAACCATAGTTTTTTCATACAAAAGTATATATTGTGTATTCTCTCGCTACACGTACTCTAGTGTAACACGCACAGCGTCTTACTAAATCATAGTTTTTCCAGTGCAAAGGTTTATATTCAGTATTCTCTTGTTATACACACTCTAGTGTCACACGCACAGCGTCTTACGAAATCATAGCTTTTCCAGTGCAAAGGTATATATTGTGTGTTATTCTCTCGCTATACGTACTCTAGTGTCACACGCACAGCGTCTTACGAAACCATAGTTTTTTCATGCAAAAGTATATATTGTGTATTCTCTCGCTGCACGTACTCTAGTGTCACACGCACAGCGTCTTACTAAATCATAGTTTTTCCAGTGCAAAGGTTTATATTCAGTATTCTCTTGTTATACACACTCTAGTGTCACACGCACAGCGTCTTACGAAATCATAGCTTTTCCAGTGCAAAGGTATATATTGTGTGTTATTCTCTCGCTACACGTACTCTAGTGTCACACGCACAGCGTCTTACTAAATCATAGTTTTTTATGCAAAAGTATATATTGTGTATTCTCTCGCTACACGTACTCTAGTGTCACACGCTCAGCGTCTTACGAAATCATAGCTTTTCCAGTGCAAAGGTATATATTGTGTGTTATTCTCTCGCTACACGTACTCTAGTGTCACACGCACAGCGTCTTACTAAATCATAGTTTTTTCATGCAAAAGTATATATTGTGTATTCTCTCGCTACACGTACTCTAGTGTCACACGCACAGCGTCTTACGAAATCATAGCTTTTCCAGTGCAAAGGTATATATTGTGTGTTATTCTCTCGCTACACGTACTCTAGTGTCACACGCTCAGCGTCTTACGAAACCATAGTTTTTTCATGCAAAAGTATATATTGTGTATTCTCTCGCTACACGTACTCTAGTGTCACACGCTCAGCGTCTTACGAAACCATAGTTTTTTCATGCAAAAGTATATATTGTGTATTCTCTCGCTACACGTACTCTAGTGTCACACGCTCAGCGTCTTACGAAACCATAGTTTTTTCATGCAAAAGTATATATTGTGTATTCTCTCGCTACACGTACTCTAGTGTCACACGCACAGCGTCTTACGAAACCATAGTTTTTTCATACAAAAGTATATATTGTGTATTCTCTCGCTACACGTACTCTAGTGTAACACGCACAGCGTCTTACTAAATCATAGTTTTTCCAGTGCAAAGGTTTATATTCAGTATTCTCTTGTTATACACACTCTAGTGTCACACGCACAGCGTCTTACGAAATCATAGCTTTTCCAGTGCAAAGGTATATATTGTGTGTTATTCTCTCGCTATACGTACTCTAGTGTCACACGCACAGCGTCTTACGAAACCATAGTTTTTTCATGCAAAAGTATATATTGTGTATTCTCTCGCTGCACGTACTCTAGTGTCACACGCACAGCGTCTTACTAAATCATAGTTTTTCCAGTGCAAAGGTTTATATTCAGTATTCTCTTGTTATACACACTCTAGTGTCACACGCACAGCGTCTTACGAAATCATAGCTTTTCCAGTGCAAAGGTATATATTGTGTGTTATTCTCTCGCTACACGTACTCTAGTGTCACACGCACAGCGTCTTACTAAATCATAGTTTTTCCAGTGCAAAGGTTTATATTCAGTATTCTCTTGTTATACACACTCTAGTGTCACACGCACAGCGTCTTACGAAATCGTAGCTTTTCCAGTGCAAAGGTATATATTGTGTGTTATTCTCTCGCTATACGTACTCTAGTGTCACACGCACAGCGTCTTACGAAACCATAGTTTTTTCATGCAAAAGTATATATTGTCGTAAATAAAGTATCATAACGAAGTACTAAATTTGAAAATAAGAATAAAACAAAATAAACTCGACTTCGATCAAGGGTTTAGTTTTGGTTTTTCCCAATTTATTCCTTTCATATGTAGTTACACTGACTTAGCAATTTTGAGGAACTTGACTGATTTTTAATTTGTTTATGGTTCCTGAATAGAATATTTTGGCGGATATTGTAATTAATAAGTTTTATTTTTGTACTTACGTACTACGTCTGAACAAAATTTAATCAAAATCGTTTGATACAAAATGTACGGAGAACATAGGTTTGTTCAGATCAGCTTATTAGTTTAACCTCTAGCCATAAAAACAACTTTTAGGGTCTCTGGGGACGCGAAAACTGATAAATTTATCAAAATCTCAAAAATCGATTTTTTTTCACGAATACAAAACTTTCTTTATATTTCGTTCATTGAGAAAATATCAAAATGGACTGGTATCACTTTTTCATTAGTTTTCAGGCATCCTGTATATGCATATAGCGCATACATTGATTCTGGTAATAGCTTGCGCCGGTTTGTTACATAACAGAATCAGTTTCAAATTAGTTCAAAACCGTTATTTTCTTTATACATTTGAAAAAGATATGCACTTACGAAATCTGTAAGCTAACATTTGCTAGTGCTCTTTTCCTGATGCTTTTCATTCCAGAGGTAAGTTGCTGTTGTATGCTGAATTTTTATTAGGAATTCGCTTCCACTACGCCAGCCAGAATGCTTTTGAAAGTAATAATTTTATTACGGAAGCTATTATTTTAGATATTAACAATGAATTATTTTTACGCGAACTAGCGGCCCACTGAGCTACTTCCTTCGACATATTTTAGACTTTCTTCTTTCCTAGAAGTACTGTCTATCACCTTCAAGTCGTCCTACGCCCGCCTCTTCTCTTCCGGTATGCCAAGAGGACTTTGTTTTTTACCCCGCCGCTGATCATCGTATTCTATCTCTCACAGTTCTCTTGTACTAATTACAAATTTTTGTCCTAATTTTATTTGATAGCAATTGTTTAATCTATATAACTGTTTTATTTTCTGCTTATAAAATCATCCCTGCATGCAGTTTTACTCCCCCCCCCCCGTAAAACAGTAAAAATCATGCTCTTAAGGATACGTTTTCAACTTTATCGGTTAGGAGTTATATTAATTCTTCCTAAAGATTGCTTCTTTTGATGTGTACCTCAAAAGAAAACCAAATGGTACAAAAACACTACATGAACTTTCTCATATTAAACTGACTGTTGTGAGTTGTGAATTTTCATATCTGACACGAATTCTGAACAAAATTTGATGATCGCAATTTCAGAAAATTTTCAGATTTTTCATTTTTTTCCTCGATATCACCCATACTGAATTGTTTAGTGATGTAGTTGCCAAAACGTTTTTTAAAATTTACATACTATTCTGAACAAATTAGCTGTAATTGTTAGAGTCGATTTTGAGAAAATCTTTTTTTTTACAAAAAAGGAACTTATGGGGAAAAAGAGCAAACCAGACGACTTACACAATTTCATCAAAACCAGTCGATTTAGTATCCAGAAATATAAACAACACACACAGCTTGTATGTAGTAAAAATTAGGCCTAACCAGTTTGTGGTTTTTTTAAAAGTAATTTCTAATAACAATTTCATATTGTGTGACAGGTAATAACATTTAACCTTCCTTTAATGTACTAAAATTATTTTCTTCACTATTCATTCAGTGCTCTGTGATTCAACTATTGTGCAGCATACTAAATCTGTTCCTTCGACTTTTCTCGTAGATTAAACACTGGCCTAAACATACCAGCTGTGGAGTCTCCAACAAAAGGACCGGGTACTGGATGGTATCGCCGGTGTATTGTTTAAACGTCTCTTCAATAGCTGTACTCGCGGGGGTCTTCATGTGATCAATCATTGATTCTTGCTGCTCTGCCCTAGCTCGTCTTCTGTGTCAGGCAGTTCGAGCAAATGTTTAAAATTTTTGAATTAACTTTCTCTATAATATGTATACATATACATATTATGTATGTGTGTGTGTGTGTGTGTGTGTGTGTGTGTGTGCGCGCGCGCGCGCGCGCGTGTGCTTGCTCGTTTGCACGCACCTGTGTATCAATATTCTATAGACTGATAGAACTGACTGTTTAAGATAATATTTGCAATGTAGGTGTATTTTGACCTTTTTAATTTCTTACCATACGAAGCTTTTCGTTTGTATATAATAGAGGAAGAGGTTATAAAACCCCTGTCACTGCTATTGTGCAACTAAACCTCTTAAGTAGGCCTACTAATTTATCAGATTGGTGTCCTTAGTAAGTTCTAATAATCCACTGACTAGCTCATCCTGCTGGAGGTCCCTAGGGTCCTGGGAACCAAAAACCCTTAGCCTTCTGCAAGCAAGAGCCTCACAATGATACGTTATGATTGAGCAGGTGTTCTGAAATTTCCTCCTCGTTACTGCACAACCTACAAAGTATCTCCGTGGTACATACCTATATTGTTCACATGCACCCTCAGATCACAGTGTTCAGTAATGAGCCCATGATTTCGTAAGTCGTGCTCTGCCCAAGACGTTTGCCGTCCATCTAACTCCCCCATAAGGAACCTTACCTAAGAGGCGCTTGCTATGGGAATGCCCGTCTTTCCTGGTTTAATTACCATATGTTTGGTGGTCATTAAGAATTCGATCTTGAGGTTTTAATACATACTTCCGTTTTGTGATCCTGTAAGTCTAAACACATGTTTTTTCTTGGATGTTTGTATGTCCGTGCAAACATTGGAAGACTAAACTAATTGTGACAGATTTTGATGAAAAAACTGTTCCAACCGTTGCCTTAGGCAAAGGGTGCCGTTGCGTTAGGATAAAAAAACCTGCTACACCGGTTCTAACTGTGCTGGTTCTAACGATGTCAGTCTAACGTTGCCTATTGTAACGGCACCGGTTCCAACGAAGTTGGGACCGGTTCTAACGGTGTCGGTTCTAACGATGTCAGTTACAACGGTGTCGGTTCTAACGATGTCAGTTACAACGGTGCCGGTTCTAACGGTGTCGGTTCTAACGATGTCAGTTACAACCGTGCCGGTTCTAACGGTGTCGGTTCTAACGATGTCAGTTCCAACGATGCCGGTTCTAATGGTGTCGGTTCTAACGATGTCAGTTACAACGGTGTCGGTTCTAACGGTGCGGTTCTAACGATGCTGGTTCTAACGGTGTTGGTTATAACGATGTCAGTTCCAACGATGCCGGTTCTAACGGTGTCGGTTCTAACGAAGTCAGTTACAACCGTGCCGGTTCTAACGGTGTCGGTTCTAACGATGTCAGTTCCAACGATGCCGGTTCTAACGGTGTCGGTTCTAACGATGTCAGTTACAACGGTGTCGGTTCTAACGGTGTCGGTTCTAACGATGTCAGTTCCAACGATGCCGGTTCTAATGGTGTCGGTTCTAACGATGTCAGTTACAACGGTGCCGGTTCTAACGGTGTCGGTTCTAACGATGTCAGTTACAACGGTGCCGGTTCTAACGGTGTCGGTTCTAACGATGTCAGTTCCAACGATGCCGGTTCTAACGGTCTCGGGTCTAACGATGTCAGTTACAACGGTGTCGGTTCTAACGATGCTGGTTCTAACGGTGTCAGTTATAACAATGTCAGTTCCAACGATGCTGGTTCTAACGGTGTCGGTTCTAACGATGTCAGTTCCAACGATGCCGGTTCTAATGGTGTCGGTTCTAACGATGTCAGTTACAACAGTGTCGGTTCTAACGGTGCGGTTCTAACGATGCTGGTTCTAACGGTGTTGGTTATAACGATGTCAGTTCCAACGATGCCGGTTCTAACGGTGTCGGTTCTAACGATGTCAGTTACAACGGTGTCGGTTCTAACGGTGTCGGTTCTAACGATGCTGGTTCTAACGGTGTCGGTTCTAACGATGTCAGTTCCAACGATGCCGGTTCTAATGGTGTCGGTTCTAACGATGTCAGTTCCAACGATGCCGGTTCTAACGGTGTTGGTTCTAACGATGTCAGTTACAACGGTGTCGGTTCTAACGATGCTGGTTCTAACGATGTCAGTTCTAACGGTGTCACCCGCAGGGGGGTGCGGACTAGTTGCACCTATTCAGAGGATTTAGACGTCCCTCGCGGTACCCGAGTCTAACACAAACTTGCACTTACAACACTACCCTTACGACTTTAACACTTTACACTCACATTTACATTTAGGGAGGCGATAATAGCCTCAATGTGCTTTTTGCCTTAAAATTAAAAAAAAAATCTAACGGCGTCGGTTCTAACGGTGCCGGTTCCAACTGTGCCGGTTCTAACGATGCCGTTTCCAACGATGCCGGTTCTAACGATGTCGTTCAGATCTACTTTAAATAGGCCTATATCTTCTCAAGTACCAAAAAGATATTATTTGAATAGCAATTTCGTTTCAGAAGCTATAAAAAGCTCAAGTGAGCAGAAGCGAAAAGAAATAATCCGTTAGAATAAATTTTGAGGTGCCGCTTCTCGATCCTTCATCCTCCGACATTCTTACCGAGGCTTTCGTCTGTCTCTTAGAATCCCATGACACTCTCTTGCACTCAACTTCGCTCCTGTCTCTGAGAACCAGTTACAGTTATTTTGAAACAATGCTGATGGAAATTAAAAGTTGTATAGCTTGGCCACGTGTACATTTAAACCCCATGTGATTGACAAAGTGCTACTTCTGCCAAGTTAAACACGATTGATGGAGGCAACCATTTCGATAAAAATGGAAAACAGTTACAGAACTCCATAACTCATAAGCAGATAATCTTACACAGATCGGTGTAACAGAGCGTTGTTAGTACTTGTAACACGGGGTCGTGACTAGGGAGTGGTGTTGTGGGAATCCTCTGGCACGTCCAGATGCAATTACTTTGCTACCGCATGTGGTTAGGATCAGCGCACTATATCAGTTCGGTGTAATGATCTCTTTATTGAACGCCTACTGTTGACTTCCAAAGGATCCATTTAAAATAAACGTTGCAAATAGCTTTCTCGCTGACGTGATGAAGGCGAGATAAATTCCAAGAAGAATTTAATTTGTGTTTCACATTTTTTTGAAAATCTGATTTCACTGAATCCAGACCACCGTTATAATCAACAATTGACATTTTGTATTGTCCGCTCTTGTTGCAGTTGATACTTTTTCGTTAACTGTAAACACTTGTAAATCTGTGAATACAAGCATATCGAATATATCAAGATACATTATTTTACCTTATTTTAGACGTTTTGAATTATTTTCAAATTCATCTTCATGGTGTAGTTCTTTACGTCAAAAACTGGTTTTAAGATTTCCATATCGATAAATTAACAATTTGTTTACTTGCTGAGTTGCGAAACGACCAAAGAATCAGCGAATATTTTACTTTTACGATGTTTTGTTCTTTTTTTTCTTAATTACATTTTTGTTCCACGTTAATATTTCATCTAGGGACATTTCTTACGTACTTCACTTCTTTTGTATATGGAACGTTTCAGCGAGAATCAAATTTATGAAATTAACTTAAAAAATTATTTTGATGTCAATCATGCCAGTCTTTACCTAACTTTTTAGGTCTATTATGGGCGTTATAGATTTAAAGATGGCGAATGAATTGTTGCTGCCTAAAAACGTAGCCTGATGTTAGCGGAGGTTTTCTACTGAGTTTCCATCAAAATACTCCTTCGAACGTACGAAATATGTTCATATGAAGTATGTTTTGTTGACTGCGAATGTATTGACCAAACAGGAAAACCAACAACACTAACTAATGGGAATAAGAATTTCGAGCATTACATTTCTTTCCTTCCAAATTTGTTCACTGACTTCAATATGAATGAGATCAAGTTTTGAAAATACCGATTTTTGAAAATTAAACGAATTTTTCAGTTTCCAAACCAGATTTTTCCAAATAATTATACTGAACCATCTGTGGGTGGTAGGGTTGCTCGGGTTTAAAAGAAATTGGTGGACTACAAAGAGGTCTAAATCAAATGATTTCTGGAATTTACTACAAGATCTAAATGTAGTAATTTCTGGAATTTACTGCGAAGTCTAAATGAAATGAATTGAAGGAATTTACTACATGGTCTAAATGAAATGATTGCTGGAATTTACTACAAGGTGTAAAGGAAATGATTGATTGAATATACTACGAGGTCTAAATACAACGATTGTTGGAATTCAATGTGATATCTAGATAAAATTATTGTTGGAATTTACTATGAAATCTAAGTAAAATGATTTTTGGAATTTACTGTGAGATCTAAATAAAATGATTGTTGGAATTTACTAAGAGATCTAAATAAAATGATTGTTGGAATTTACTGTGAGATCTAAATAAAATGATTGTTGGAATTTACTAAGAGATCTAAATAAAATGATTGTTGGAATTTACTGTGAGATCTAAATAAAATGATTGTTGGAATTTACTAAGAGATCTAAATAAAATGATTGTTGGAATTTACTGTGAGATCTAAATAAAATGATTGTTGGAATTTACTAAGAGATCTAAATAAAATGATTGTTGGAATTTACTAAGAGATCTAAATAAAATGATTGTTGGAATTTACTAAGAGATCTAAATAAAATGATTGTTGGAATTTACTGTGAGATCTAAATAAAATGATTGTTGGAATTTACTAAGAGATCTAAATAAAATGATTGTTGGAATTTACTAAGAGATCTAAATAAAATGATTGTTGGAATTTACTAAGAGATCTAAATAAAATGATTATTGGAATTTACTACGACATGTAATTGAAATGATTGGCGGAATTATTTTTTCCGATTATTTTTTATCATATTTCCTCAAAATTCAATTTTTTATGTGAGAGAGGGTGTTTGGAGTTCAGTGGTATCTATGGAAGTATTTTAGTTTTCGAAAAAAACTCTTATCGTTTTAAAGATATCGGTGACTTAAGAAAACTAGTTATTTTGATGGGTAAGGTGGAGGTTATGGGTTTACTACTCTTCCAGTATTTTTCCTTTGACTTTAACAAAATTTTGTGTAAAATTTGGTGTTATAAAACAATTTACATAAAAACAATTTCTATTCGGAACACACATATAAACTTTCATCTTTATATATATATATATATATATATATATATATATATATATCAAGTAGCATCAGAAAGTTATATATTTACATGTATTGAATGTAGGAATAAAAAATGCATTATAGTATTTTGCACTACAGTGTTTATTTGTCTAACTTGATACGGACTTTGGATATGAATAACCAAACATGACTAAAATTTGAGCAATATCTGTAGAATCAGTTAGAAGGACAGGGATGTGTTGTATCTTAATGTACTTCACTGCCTCCTAAACATTCAGCGACGATGCAAAAGTCAAGGCCTTCTGGTTTGTCTGCAGCAAGCGGTTGGCTGATTCCGTTTGTAGTTAAGTGTATCACTTCGAAGAACATTTCTCGATAATAAATTGAAAAGTAGGCCTGGCTTTGAATAACAAGGCGTGTCCAGGACCTTGGAAAGCGGAACAATGCTTTGTAATTTTAAAGGGTTAATACTGGAAAATTTAAGTGCCCTTTGGTCAATGTGACTAAGGCAACGGTCAGTCTGCTGCGTCTCTGAACTGCGCACCTCAAGGTTGTTAGTTTTAGTCGTGTTTGCTACCGTCAATTATTTTCCTTTTTTGTATTGATTTCATATTTTATTTGCCAGTTAGACTAATGAGGACGAGGGATCAGTGTTAACGGTAAGGAAAAAGCAACGGGAGCAACTGGAGCTCGAACTAAAAATGTTGAGGCATGCAGTACAGAGACGCAGCAGACTGACCGGTGCTTTAGTCACATCAACCACTGAGCACCCCTTATCGTTATCGCTGATCGCTCGTTCTCATTAGTCTATTTGGCATAAAGTATGCACATTAAGTAAAAAAAGCACACGTGTGGAACTTGGTGAGTTATCAACAGAAGCAAAGCTTTTGTTAATCATATCTGTGCTAAATATATAATTAGTTTCAAGATGTTTACAAATATCTTGTTAGCTTAAATAAATAAATACGTGAACCTAGCTTTAGTTGTAGTAAAAGAGCAGTTGTTCTATATTAATTCGTAACGACCGGCTGATTTCATTGAATAGCTGATAGGCTATAATAAATTTCAGGTAATGTTCTTAAAAACTAGCAGTATTAACAACAATTATTATAAACGGTTTATAGTAATTTCACTACATAAACGGATGTATTATAAACGGTTTATAGTAATTTCACTACATAAACGGATGTATTATAAACGGTTTATAGTAATTTCACTACATAAACGGATGTATTATAAACGGTTTATAGTAATTTCACTACATAAACGGATGTATTATAAACGGTTTATAGTAATTTCACTACATAAACGGATGTATTATAAACGGTTTATAGTAATTTCACTACATAAACGGATGTATTATAAACGGTTTATAGTAATTTCACTACATAAACGGATGTATTATAAACGGTTTATAGTAATTTCACTACATAAACGGATGTATTATAAACGGTTTATAGTAATTTCACTACATAAACGGATGTATTATAAACGGTTTATAGTAATTTCACTACATAAACGGATGTATTATAAACGGTTGCAACGTGCGCGTGTTCAATTAAGGAAAAATACCGAAACCAACGCAACACAAAATTTTCATATAATACGCGTGTACTGTTATCGAAACGGTGGAAGAAAAAGAGACAGAAATAGAGAGAAGAAATTCGTTTGCTCGTTCGTTCCATATTTCCGTTACATTCTTCCGTTCGGAAGATTTTTTTACATTCACTCCTCTCGCCAAAGCTAACATTAAGAACTACGCTTCAAAAGGAAACCACAAAAGTAGTAAATTTAATATCTAAGTCTGGAGATTTCGGGTTCTTAAGTGTTCTACTTTTTCACTGAACGAAGTTTTAGAATTATAATTATGAAATTATGGATAAATTATTAGATATCAGAGTCCGAATAGTGATTTTGACTTGAGTGATTATTCGTGCGTGTGTGTGTGTGTGTGTGTGCATGTCTTGAAATTAAATTGATTTACTGGATTCGATAAAATATGGACACGTCCCGGAAACTCGTTAAGAAGTCCAAAGTTTATAGCATAAAGGAAAAATCTGACTTAATTTACACGACATTGCTCATGGTGATAAATCTGAAATGAAAGACTATCTAAAGAAATATTTGAATGCTTTTTCTGCTATTGCTTTTTAGCGTACTGGGATTTCACCCCGAGGACCCGGGTTCGATTCCCAGCCAGGGCTTGGCATTTTCATACGCTATAAATCATCCCATCGTCTGCATTAGCCCGTATGCAAAATAGTCGGACGTTAAACACAAAAAAAAGAAAAGAAATACACATCAGTTAATACAACTAAGATCTTAACTATAAATGAATCAGGTAAAAGTGAACATATTGCACAAGAAACAGTTATCACACTGTTAAACGTAACTACAGTTTTCGCTCTTCAGTTTGTAAACAAATCTGGAAAAACATCAATGGCCATCGAATGTTTTAAAGCACTTGCAATAATTCGGACGAACTATTCTGAAACGTGCTTTGAAATGAACGAAAAGATAAAAAAGATGAAGCACTGAAAAAAAGTTAAGTTTTACAGACAAATATGATTGTAAAATCAAGGACGTTGACGTCGCGATGATGAAAGCGTTCTTCTGAAATTAAAAGCAGTAGTTTTATTACAAGGTTAATTGTAATTATTGTTATGAATAGGATGAACACTTTTTTAGCAAATTTTCATTGAAAAATGAGATAGGAATGGCAGTCATGGTAAGACCTAGGCCAGAACTCTGTACATCAGTCTTTGAGAGTGGGTACACACACACACACACACACACACACACACACACACACACACACACACACACACACACACACACACACACACACACACACACACACACACACACACACACACACACACACACACACACACACACACACACACACACACACACACACACACACACACACACACACACACACACACACACACACACACACACACACACACACACACACACACACACACACACACACACACACACACACACACACACACACACACACACACATACACACATACACACATACACACATACACACACACACACACACACACACACACACACACACACACACACACACACACACACACACACACACTCTCTCTCTCTTAAATATTTATTTATTTATTATTTTAAGGCGAAAAGCACATTGAGGCTATTATCGCCTCCCTAAATTTAAGTGTGAATGTAAAGTGTTAAAGTCATAAATGTAGTGTTATAAGTGTAAGTGTGTGTTAAACTCGGGTACCTCGAGGGACGTCTAAATCCTCTCAGTAGGTGCAGCTAGTCTGCACCCCCCCTGCGGGGCACACACACACACACACACACACACACACACACATATATATATATATATATATATATATATATATAGTTTATATATATATATATATATATACTAGCATTACCCGTCGTGGCTTCGCCCACGAAACTTAAACTGTTTCAGTAATGTAATAATTTAGAAACATAAAAAAATATATTAAAAATGTACGATTATCTAAACTTGTGATTATTTTACAGTGAATATGAAAAAAATATTATAACATGAATATGTTGTTTATTCAAACGTATTCCATTCGAATTTAAGAAAATCTGATAAAAAATATTTTTCTCCAATACAACCTCTTTTGTATTTTTGTCCTTTTAGGAGATGAATTCGGAAGGGTGGAACGCTGAATTACTTGTATTATAATTTGTGTTTTGAATATTTTGTTTACTTTTAAGAAAAGCCGATAAAAAATATTTTTCTGCAATGAAAACACTCTTTTTCTCCAATTATACCTCTTTTTTACATTTTAAAACTTTTAGGAAATGAATTCGGAAGAATGTTGAAATACGTTTTCCATTATTTGTGTTTCATATCATATTTCTAGAATATACGATCCAAAACAAATATTGCCGGCGGAGGCAGCTGAAGTGAGCAGCTGATGGGCTTAGCGACCCCACCATACCTCTAGCTCATTCTGCTCTCACTCATTTACTCCACATACACACAACACACACATACACACACTCTCTCTCTCTCACACACACACACAAACACGTACACACCCGCAGGGGGGTGCAGACTAGCTGCACCTAGTGAGAGGACCTAGACAAACCTCGCGGCACCCGAGTCTAACACACACTTACACTTACAGCACTACACTTACGATTTAAACACCTTACACACACACGCACATTTAGGGATTTTCTGTACTTGTTCCGTTATGTCTGGGAGTGGTACTGCTTGGTTTCCTTTGGCGGGGCCAAGTATGTGGAACTTGATGTATGCCTAGCACTGCCGAGGACCGCTGATGGGACAAATGCTGGGACCGAGCAGCCTATAGGCGCCTGGCAAGCATATGGGTGTTGAATTATGGGTGTCGGAGCCTATAATTGGGTCTAGCGATACAAATGGTTGCATTCTGTGAGTACATAAAGGGCGGCTGCCAGTGGTACTTGGGTTTGGGGAACCGTAACGTTGTACCGGAACCCATTCCTAAGATTCTGGAGTACTTCGGCTCCAGGATATTGGAGGTCCCCCCCCCAATTTATTGGGGATTCTCGCTTTAGTTCGAGTATCCTGGGCTACTGGTGACGTTTAAGTGCACCTGTACCATTTGTTCGAGATATCAACATTCGTGGAATCGCTCGGTAACGAAATTATGGAAACTAAATCAAAACAAAACGCCAAAAATTCGTTAAAGAGGCCTCGTTCGACTACGTCGAACAGGTCTGTTGATAGTAATGGGAGTTGTGAAAATCTGGAGAAGATGGAGATGAGTGCTGTACCTCTTCAGCTACCATCGCCAAGATTTTTAATATTTAAAAATTCTGAGGAAGGTTCGGACCTGTCTAAGGTGTCGCCCTTCCTCATTAACAAAGCTATAGTGGGAAGAGCAGGTCCCGTAGCTTCTATTAAGAAGCTACAAAACGGGACGCTGTTAGTGCAGACAAGTAGCGACAAGCAGAGCTTGTCGCTCTTAAAAATGACCACCTTTTTTGATAAAATAAATGTTACGGTGGAACCACACAGATCATTGAACTTCGCAAAAGGAGTGGTAACCTGCAGGGATCCCCTCCATTTAGACCTGGAGGAGATAAAGTCGGAATTAGCATTGGAGTCGGTAACAGACGTACAGCGGATTCTGAGGAATGAGAACGGGAAAAAAGTTCCAACCGTGTCCTTCATATTGACTTTTGGAAAGCCTGTAATCCCGGAATACATATTTGCTGGGTATCAACGGCTTTCTGTTCGTCCTTACGTGCCAAACCCAAAACGATGCTTTGAGTGTCAGGGTTTTGGACACGTGAGTTCTGCATGCAGAAGGCCCGAAATATGTGGTAATTGTGGTTCCAATAGCCATAATAGTGACAATTGCTCGGATGACCCAAAGTGTTCCAATTGTGGTGGGGATCATCCGGCTCGTTCCTTTAACTGTTCAAAGTTTAAGGACGAGAAAGCAATTCTAGCAATTATGGCTAAGAATAAAGTCTCATTTTCAGAGGCGAAGAAAACATTCAAGAGCTCCAGAGTAAATATTGAGGGAAAATCTTTTGCCGCTGTCGCGTCTAGCAGCAAGGCCTCTTGCCGCAACTGTGAAGAGCTGACAAAAACCGTAAAAGTTTTAACCGTACAAGTAGCTCAACTCTTATCTCTGTTTTCTTCTGGTAACGCTCCTCTTCCTATTACTAAAACATCTTCTTTCCCTGTAGACAACATTTCGAAAGATATTAAGTCAACTGCCGCTAAAACTCAAGCTTCAAAGACACTTATGACTAAAACTTCGAAACCAGCAATTCCCGAGGTAATTCCATCTGCTTCGAACTTAGGGACCCGAACCAAGTCACAAGTGCTAAAGCCTGCTTCGAAAAACGTTTCTCCTGGTCTCGCTTATTTTTTTTTTTTTTAAATCAAACACATATCCACCAGTAATTGCGTCTAAGACTTCAGAAAAGAAGTTGATTAAAAGTACAGCTAAGCAAGATAAAAAAAACCAAAATTGGAGCCGCTTCAAAAGCGGCTTCTTCCAAAACAAACACATCTGCTGAGTCCAACATAAATCACAGTAGTGATTTGATGTCGATAGACTCTGATAAATCTGAATTAATATGTGACCAAAACGAACGGAACCCGCTGCTATATTAATTTCTTATATTTCAATGTCTGCATTTTCTATTAACAACAATGTGATACAGTGGAATATTAATGGGATAAGAAGCCATATCGAAGATCTCAAAGTTCTTGTGCGAGATTCATCTCCTCTAATAATGTGTCTCCAAGAGACGCACTTACATGAATCCCACACCTTCAATTTTAGGGGTTATTCTATTTTCAGAGCAGATTTCGTCACTCAGGAAAGAGCCAGAGGTGGCGTGGCCATATTGGTTCACAACTCTGTCCAGTCGGTATCTGTCAATATAATAACTCCTTTACAAGCAGTTGCCGTTCAGATTACCGTTCCATTCAAAGTTACCGTCTGTTGCCTTTACTTGCCGCCTAGTTAAAATTTCCAACATCATGAAGTATATGATTTAGTATCTCAGTTGCCACAACCGATTTTATTGACAGGCGATTTTAACGTTCACTATGCTTCATGGGGTTCCTTATCCTGTAATTCAAGGGGAAAACGAATCGAAGAAATACGGTCAAACTTAGATTTGTGCCTTCTAAATGACGGTTCCCCGACTCATTTATCAGCATCTATTGGCGGATGGACAGTTGTCGATTTGTCATTTTGTAGTCCAGTTTTGGCAACAAAGTTTGAATGGTCGGTGTTACCAGATCTGTATGGCAGTGATCATAATCCCATTAATATTTCATTTTGTACTTTCCCTCATGTGCAACGACGCCTGACGCGTTGGATCCTTAAAAAGGCAAATTGGGAAGAATTTACAAAAAGATTTGTATCACCAGACATTGAAGTGAACTGCATTAACACAGTGGTTAAGAAATTCACAAATACGATATTACATGTAGCCGAGGATGTTATCCCTAAAACATCCGCATACCCACCACGTCCATCTGTTCCTTGGTGGAACGAGGACTGTAAGAAGGCTTTGCGTTTACGCCGAAAAGCACTACGGAGATTCAATAAAAGCCGACAGATGAAAATCTTGAGCGGTACACAATTCTTAGAGCTAAAGCTCGAAGAATTTTTAGACAAAGTAGAAAGGAATCTTGATCGAAATATATCGGAACAATATGTAGAACAACGCCAACATCTGTCGTCTGGAAGAAACTGCGCTCTATATCTGGCCGTGTTCCATCCACGGAGTTGATGGGTCTTAAACAGCCGAATGGAGAGTTAGTTTCTCAGTGTTCCGATATTGTAAGTTTATTAGGATCATCTTTTGCTAGCTATTCCTGTTCTACGGCGTATAACGCTGCCTTTCGGAAATACAAAAGTGCAGTGGAACCATTGCCGTTCACCATCGGTACATCTGACGACTCTCCTCTTAATAGGCTGTTTACTCTTCATGAGCTGAAATCTGCACTGTCTTCAACGAAGGACACAGCTCCCGGTCCTGACAACCTCGTATATTCCATGATCAAAAACCTTCCAACGTCAGGTAGGCTTGCCCTCCTCGAGATATACAATCGTATATTCGATGAACATACTTTCCCTGACGCTTGGTTGGAAGCAATAGTAATTCCGATTCTTAAGCCAGGTAAAGATAAAACTGATGCAAGTAGCTATCGTCCGATTTCTCTTAACAGCGTTCTTTGCAAGCTGGTAGAAAAAATGGTAAATCGTCGCCTTGTTTGGTATTTGGAAACCAACAATTTACTTTGCAAAGACCAGTGCGGCTTTAGGCAAGGACGATGTTCTGTGGATCAATTAGTGTCTTTAGAATCTGCAATACAAAATGCGTTTCTCTTGCGTCAAACACTAGTAGCTGTTTTTTTCGACCTAGAGTAGGCATACGACATGGCTTGGAGAAGGGGAATTTTGAACACATTAAAATCATGGGGTATACAAGGCAGGATTCTGTATTTTATCAAAAACTTCCTCAGTAATAGGTATTTTAGGGTGCGTCTTGGTAGTACGCTATTAAATCGCATCTACTTAGAGAATGGTGTTTCACAGGGGAGTGTACTTATTGTTACTCTGTTTGCTATTACAATCAATAGCATAACGTCTAATGTACGGTCCCCTGTCAGATGTTCTCTCTTTGTAGACGATTTTGCTATTTACGTAAGCACCAGAAACATGGCAACAGCTGAAAGAACCCTTCAGCTGGTAATAAATAGGTTGCAGACCTGGACGAGAACTACTGGCTTTAAATTCTCCGCTGCTAAAACTCAGTGTATTGCTTTCAGTCGCCGCCGACAGATCCAAGCTCCGTCGTTATATCTTGATGGTATACAGCTTCGGACTTCTCCATCCGTTCGATTCTTGGGTCTAATACTCGACGAAAGGCTCTCTTGGAGCCTTCACGTGCGTGATTTAAAATTACGGTGTAATAAAATCCTCGATATGTTGAGGGTTCTTAGTGGGTCTCGATGGGGCGCTGATAGGACCTGTATGCTGATGTTTTACCGTGCCGTAATTCGTTCGCGAATTGATTATGGCAGCATTGTATATTCATCTGCTAGACCATCGATTTTAAAGAAACTAGATCCCGTTCATAACTCTGCAATCCGTCTTGTTTCTGGTGCTTTCCGTTCAAGTCCCGTCGTGAGTATTCTCGCCGATGCTGGCGAACCATCACTCTCTCGTCGGAGACAGCAGTTACAATTAAGTTACGTATGTAATATATTATGTAAACCATGGCATCCTGCTTATAATACCGTTTTCCATAATCAGTTGCACCAACATTATGAATCCCGACCGCACGCTACAGCCCCTGTTGGCATTAGAACAACCCGCGTTTTTGAAGACTTGCGTATTGAACTAACCCTAATGTTTGAAAGGTCCTTTTGTCTTGTCCCTCCATGGATAATCAATATGCTGACCTTTGATTTCTCCTTGTGTACATACCTGAAAGACAACACTCGTAACATTGTGTATCAACGTGAGTTTTCTCGACTGACTAATTCATATCCATCTGCTAAATTTATTTTCACAGATGGTTCAAAGATGAATGATAATGTTGGGTGTGCGTTTTACTCACTGGACGAAACATGTAAGTATCGATTACCCTCGTATGGATTTGTAGTGTCTTTACGGCCGAACTCTTTGCCATCTTAAAGGCTCTGAACACTATTGAATTCGATAGTTTGCATTACGTAGTTTGTTCTGATTCAAAAATTTCCCTCCAGGCAATCCAGGATATGTATTCGGTAAACCCTCTGGTTCAAAATATTCTGTGCTCTGTCCATAGACTTGAACTACGAGGTGCAAGAGTATCTTTTATCTGGATTCCTGGTCACTGTGGAATATTTGGGAACACTGTAGCGGATAATACGGCAAAGGAAGCAACTTTTCTGCTGCCATGCACTCAAAGTGTAATCTTGTCTGACTTTCTTTGTCATGTAAAACATTTAATTCTTCTACAGTGGGAAAATGAATGGGTAGCTACAAGCAGTAACAACTTGAGGGTAATTAAAAATACTGTTCGTCCTTGGGGGTCGTGAATACGTGCAAGTCGTAGAGAAGAGGTGGTGATCACCCGCCTTCGCATTGGTCACTCCATGTTAACGCATGGATTTCTGATGGAACGCGGGGACCCACCTGAATGCGAGTTCTGTAGGGAAACCATCACAATAAAACATATATTGCTCGATTGTGATGGTTTCGATAATGTGCGTGTCATGTGTCTGAGCAACTGTTTGCAGACGATGTTGGGAAATAGTGCCTCGGCCGTTGACCGGGTTTTAGACTTCCTTCATCGTCTGAATGTTTTAAATAAAATTTAATTTATATATTTGTTATTTCTTGTGTTATTTTATTTATTTATTTTATCTAAATAACTTTATTTCTGTTATGTTAATATATATAATTTTACGGATTGTTATTAAATTTTATTCATTGTTTTTTAGTTGTTAAGTATTTGATATTATTTATTTAAATTTTATTGTTATTTAAATTTTTGTTTAATTTATTTTTACTATTATAGTTTGTTGTAGTTTTATTTTCTTATATAAGTAAATTTTGTTAATTTTTTTTTATACTTTCATTTTGCGTGACGGCGATGATAACCTTAACGGTTTTTCGCCCGAAAAAAAAACAAATATTTTTTCAATGCAAAATTGTAACCCCTTTTTTACATTTTCTACCCTCTTTCAATCTCTTTAGATGATGAGTTTTGGGAAATGGTGAAATATATATTTCATTACCTATATCTAACAGTGACTATGTTACGTTTTAAGAAGATCAGACGAAAAACATATTTTTCCAATATAAATTGTTGTACCTCATTTTTATCTATTTAGGGGTTGAATATTGGAAAATCGTTTTTCAGTTCACCCCTACATGTGGTGGTAACCCTTAAAATTTCAAATCTTTAGTTATTATAGTCTCGGTTATACGTTGATTATTAAAGTTTGACTGGATAAGTAGTTGAATGGCGTCAAAATGAAATTTTTGTAAAATCCTTTCTTATTGCATCTTTAAATTGTTGTAAGAAGATACCCTGAAAATTTCAAGTCTCTAGCTATAATAAAATTGGCTGTACGTTGATTATTACATTTGAACTGTGTAAGTAGTTTAATGGCGTTAAAATCAATTTTTTGCAAAATCGTTTCATAATACACCTTGACATTGTTGTAAGAAGATACCCTGAAAATTTCAAGTCTCTAGCTATAATAAAATTGGCTGTACGTTGATTATTACATTTGAACTGTGTAAGTAGTTTAATGGCGTTAAAATCAATTTTTTGCAAAATCGTTTCATAATACACCTTGACATTGTTGTAAGAAGATACCCTGAAAATTTCAAGTCTCTAGCTATAATAAAATTGGCTGTACGTTGATTATTACATTTGAACTGTGTAAGTAGTTTAATGGCGTTAAAATCAATTTTTTGCAAAATCGTTTCATAATACACCTTGACATTGTTGTAAGAAGATACCCTGAAAATTTCAAGTCTCTAGCTATAATAAAATTGGCTGTACGTTGATTATTACATTTGAACTGTGTAAGTAGTTTAATGGCGTTAAAATCAATTTTTTGCAAAAATCGTTTCATAATACACCTTGACATTGTTGTAAGAAGATACCCTGAAAATTTCAAGTCTCTAGCTATAATAAAATTGGCTGTACGTTGATTATTACATTTGAACTGTATAAGTAGTTTAATGGCGTTAAAATCAATTTTTTGCAAAATCGTTTCATAATACACCTTGACATTGTTGTAAGAAGATACCCTGAAAATTTCAAGTCTCTACGTTGAAATTTGTACGTTGATTAATAAATTTGGACTGGGTAAGTAGTTTAATGGCGTCAAAGTCAAAATTTTTGCAAAATGCTTTCTTAGTTTACCTTGACATTGTTGTAAGAAGGTACCTTGAAAATTTCAAGTCTCTAGCTATGATAGTATTGGCTGTACGTTAATTATTAAATTTGGACTGGGTAAGTAGTTTAATGGCGTCTAAATCAATTTTTTGCAAAATACTTTCTTAGTACACCTTGGCATTGTTCTAGGAAGATACCTTGAAAATTTCAAGTCTATAGCTGTAATAATATTAGCAGTACGTTGTTTATTAAATTTGGACTGGGTAAGTAGTTTAATGGCGTTATAATCAATTTTTTTCAAAATCCTTCCTTAGTGCACGCCTACATGGTAACATAAATGTACCCTGAAAATTCCAAGTCGCTAGCTAAAATAGTTTTGGCTCTGTGTTGATTATGAATCAGTCAGTCAGTCAGTTTAGTCAGTTAGGACTTCTTCTTTTATATAGCCTACTAATTATTATTTTTGTTTGCGTATAGACTCTGTTGGATCACACAAAGCACATCGACTCATGTCTTGTTCCTTCTAATCCTCCACACCACCTCCTGTCCCCATGGATCCTCTTCCGCTCCTCCGTCCATTTTACCCCTGCTCTATTTGGGATTTCATTCTTTGGGACCTTCCAACCGAGCATCTTTCTCCTGTATGCGTGCCTGTCTTCAACGTCTGTTATAGCCTATTAATATATATATATATATATATATATATATATATATATATATATATATATATATATACATACACATAAATTTTAAAGATCTCTTAAATAGTGATCTAGGGGTCAGGATCAGTGTTATAGGAGTCAATAGACTAGCTGCACCTATTGAGAGGATTTAGACGTCCCTCGCGGTACCCAAGTCTAACACACACTTACAACACTACACTTACGACTATAACACTTTACACTCACACTTACATTTAGGGAGGCAATAATAGCTCAATGTGCTTTTCGCCTTAAAAAAAAAAAAATAAATAAAATTAAAAAAATACAAATCAGTGCCCATTTCAAGGTTTTGGGTCCGGGTCTCACCATAATGAACGCTCCAATAGCTCATTTTCCCATTGGAAACTCGCTAATAATGGATCGAACCTTTTCGCCTCACGACCGAAGTATAATAAAGAGATTAAGATAAGATTGAAGATAAAATTTTAATAGAATGTCCACCAACACGCCGATCTTCGAGCGCCCTGTATTACCGTGTCCCCAGCGGTGGGCGGGAACCACGTGACCTGACTTCTATGCAAATTTACATCGCGTCATCCGCTAATCTCAGCTGTAGAAACTCTCTGACAACCATATTTTGTCAACAAGTGTGCCGAAATTTACATGGTAACACACCAGTACGGAAATTGTAGGCTATTCTAGTGAATTTGATTTTGCAGTCTTGAGGTATTATTATACTCTGTAGAAGATTATGGAACTTGACAGACACTGAAGTTGATCTTGGGTATTATAGGTTACCAGCACGAAGGAGGTCCGTGCAAAATTTCGCACTGTAAAAATTTTAAGTAAACACAACCTTTTGAATAAGAGTAGTCGTTGAGTTGAGGGGCGGTAGTTGGAAGGAAGGGAAAACATGTTTAAAAAATAAACTGAAAAGCGATCGGTTTGAAATAATAATCACAAATTTATGTGTCATTGTAGTATATACATTTCAATACAGATAAATGTTTTTTTAATAGAAATTTTTACAGGGCATTACAATACCTCGTTGTAAACGATATTTGATATAAGAATGTAATCTCCGTGTACTTTTTGTATTTGATTTTCTGTAATGGATTTAGTTGATTTAGTTACCTTGAAAAGGCTACATACAATTGTCCGTGAGTAAAGACGGCAATTGATAAATACAATCCTGTTCTTTGAAGTGTTTATCCCTGCGACTTGCTTATAATGATAGCAAACGAAGTTTTAATAGGCAACTGCGTCGAGTTAATTGAAAAGGCATGTTTGGTAACTTTCAACTGTATTTTAACATTTAACATTGTACTTCGGACTTTATGATGTCCGTATTAACAATAGATAAATGCACGATAAAACAGTGTCCAAAACATGTGTTTGGTATGGCTTGTACGACGGGCAGGGATAGGGGACTGTCAGTAGAGCCACATAACCAATAAGTTTAATGACTTTTAAGTAAATATTGAAATTGTTCTAAACACGTTATAAAAAAATGTGGCATTTATAATGGGACTGTTTATTCGTGATTAATAAGTTAGTTTTGTAAAATATACAAAATATTGTCTGATTTGTGGTGCCACGCATACGCATCAGTGATGCCGTTTTGTCTGTGAAAGTTAGAAGTTAATTTTATGTTAAAATTTTCCTCAAACAGTAACTTTTAGCGCAAAGTCGGTTTGCAATGTCAGAAGCCGGTTAAAAATCTTGCTAAAGATACCTAATTTATGCCTGTACGAATAGTATGTGCTGAGAATAAGTGAAGTTGACTCCAGAAATAATATATATGATTGGGATACACAATAAACCACTTTAGCTGATGTGCCCTAGTCCTGTTTATGAAACTCTGGATATTCGTTCCGCGAAAGGAAATAAACTGCACACGTTTTCTGGATGAAGTGATGGAAGCGAATTTTCTCCATAAATTCTTCATCTTAAACTTTTTTAAAATCTCATTCCTCCAATAAAATCAACGTCAATATGTAAATAAATGAGCAATTTAAAAATTTCAATATTACATTTAAAATAACACTGTTAATTTTCACATTTTCAATGGAAATTTTCAAATAATTTTTCATACAATATATCTTTTAACGCTGTATACGACGATACAGTTTAAGTTTTGGTTTTTTAAGATTTAAAAATGCCGCCATTTTGAAACTGTTGAACTGATTTTGCAGTGTAACTATTCTGTTCAATATACTACCAGGATCGACTTTTGTGCCAAGTTTGATAAGGTAGGATCAAAATAATAATAATAATAATTATTATTATTATATATATATATATATATATATATATATATATATATATATATATATATATCAGTGTATTTGTGTGTGTTTAACACGCTAACATTTGCAGTTTTTGTCGTATTTTGATTCAAATTTAGCACAAAAATCGATTTTGGCAATAGTTTTGACAAGGTCGCTAACCAGCGAAATTTTTTCAATACTTTTTAAACGGCGGCCATTTAAAATCTTTAAAAATCTGTACTCTTTTTGTCTTGAACGTCTTTGAAAATCTGATGTCATCATCGTAATCAGCGTTAAAGACTGTACAAATTAGTGTTTTGAATTTCCATAATACAGTAGAGAGTCGATTATCCGAAACAATTGGTGCAGGGGGGTGTTCGGATAATCGATTTTTCGGATAAACGAACATATTCGAAAAAAGGTAGTGTGATATAATTTAACAGTGGTAGAACCAATTTAAGGAGCAAGTAGACACGTACAGCACATAAATTCATCCAGTTGTTTAATGACATATGATAAATATAAGCAGTACAGTATACAGTGTTCTGTAAAGTAAAACAACTCTTTGATAATGAAAAAATAAACATTAGGTAAAGTAAAATTAAACATTCGGTAAAGAAAGAATAACATTTGGTAATTACATTCGGTAAAGAAAGTTGCAGTTCGGTAATTACACAGCAAAACAAACAGAAGCACAAACGGTCTAAACAACACGGAGACTGACTCGTCACTGTATGTGCTAGTGCACACTCTATATTGAGACCGTACTGCTGTCGAGCTGCCGCGCCGGCACTGTCTGGCCGCCGCGCCACCGCTTTCGGTTAACCGACGTTTCGGATGACCGGGCTTCGGATAATCGACGCTCTACTGTACTTTGAAATTTAAAACTTTTATTATGGCGTTCAAGCTTCATGTTCGTATTTTTAGTGTCATTTAAAACTTTAAAATGCTGATATATATCTGATTAAGATGGTGAAACAGAATTTAAAAAAAGATAGGCATAACGAAAAATTGTTTTGGGAAATTCACTTCTACACGTCAGCGAGACAATTATTTGCCGCGGTTATTTCAGTTACATTCGAAGAGTTGGCTAAGCTTACACAATACAATTACCAAACATGTTGTTAATTAGAACACATTTAACACCACTTTAGTTGTTTGTATTTCTTGTATTCTTGAAGACATAAATATTTCAATATTGACAGTTACTTACAAGTAATTTATTTGTTATTATTTATATTAAGCACAAGCAATGGCAAAACATAACCTCACTTGAAATAGTATTATCGAAGGAACAGCTGTTTAAGTCAACATTACTTCCACGTCCGTATCTTCTTATCGTAACAATTTTTCCGTTCCTTATTAGAACTTGTGTTTTTTTATTTATAGGGAGATGAAGAACGTTTTTAAGGAAAACTCTGCTATTCTTTAAAAATGAAATAACGATGAAAATTTTACAATCAATAAAAGAGTAACGATTAAAGAGCAACATCAATTAATTAATAAGTAAACATTTCTGTTATTGAACCAAAAATAAAAATCATGTATCATGTTTTTTTTTAATTACGATAATTTGTCCCAAATTAACATTACTAGTTTTTAACAACATAACCTAAACGCGTTAAAGACGCGAAAACCGACTTGAGCCGCATCTATATACTTCTTCCGTTCCGTTACGGCGAATATTTCATCCGATGGCACCCACATTGGTCTCCCTTACACCCGATACAGAAGCAACTGCAGTTGTGATGTGGGGACACTGTCAACAAATATGAGAATTATTTTTGTGTATTGCCTTTCCACAGAGAACAACGAATAAGAGAAACCGTTGAATATAAACGTACTAGAATAATAACACTTATGAGAATTTTGTGAGCACTCGCTGCTGGTGCAGTCTTGCAGCACGGTATTCAACTACAGTTAAGTAGATAATAGTACTGTCTATTTTTTCAAACCCCCTGTTCTTGTAGGCTGTAGCGTTCATAGCGGCTAATAGTCCAATTACAGTGATACCCCGGCTAACGGTCGATCTGGACAACGGTCTAATTCACGGAATGAAAATGACAGTTTAGTTTCGGATAAAGGGTTGAACGGTAAATATGCAGTTTAGGTTGTTTTCTGTAATTTTTTTCATTAAAACGATTTATTACATTCTCAAAAGCAATAATCCAAAATATAAAAGCGCGGAAAGCACGGAAAATATGATAAAAATCGAAAATAAAAGTGACCCGCTTAACCTCAAAACTGCTATCGCGCGAAACAAGGTAACGTGTTTTTGATCGTTAAAACGATAGAAAAACCTTATTTTTTTAATATAAGGCAAATCGCGTAGTTCATAAATAGCGGAAACATTTTAACAATAATGAAACCAAGGAAAAAAGGAATTTAGGAAACCTTAACATTTAGTAATGTGCAATGCGCATGTGCAGTAAGTAAATGTAGTTAATAATAACGCGCATGACCGGTAAATCCGTGTATGAAATTTAATACGTTTAATGAAATGTAAACAGCAATGACGCCACAATATAGTTCCGTAAAAACTGCCAAAAATGGTAAGTAATCTTTAAAAAAAATATTTTCCGCGGGTGAATACGTGTTAATTAGTTAATAAGTTATAAAATAAAACAAAAAATATCCAAAAATAGTTATTTGAAAAAAAAAACAACCTACAGAAATAAACATTGTTCTGAGTTAATAGAAACGAGCCATTGATTGATGGGTATTTGGGTTTTGTAGTACAATAACTTCCACAATAGTTATCTTTTCCCAGAATGCCCACTTCTATTCTCTTTTCTGTCACCGTACCTAATTTTACTTCGTGTGTCAATACTGTTTACTGTGTGTTTAATTTGTCAGCGTGTTAAAATATGTAAGCAGTTATAATATTATCGTGTTACGTACTTCCGATTTTTAAATTTAACAAAACGTTTTGTGTCTTTGTGTGTGAGTTTCAAATTATTTAAATCCTGTTTTCAATTTCAGAACAAATTAAAATGTTTTCCATAAGTCTGTACTGTAAACGCTGACTCGGACAGCAGTCTGCTCAGATAATCGGAACGAATTAAGACCGTTAACGGGGGTACCACTCTACTTGGACTTAGCCGCTAATATCTAGCACTGTTTTTGTAATGGTGGCTGTACTTCTAGTTCATTTATATTTAATGGAGAAACATAGGAAAATATTATCTTCGGTTAGAGTTTTGAAACCAACCTATACTAATAAATTCAAGACCTAACTACAGTATGACTAATAGACTCTCACAGTTCAGGTTACGGTAGGCTTTGTTCCGCTTGTCCCACAGGCGTGGCTCATTCCTCATCAATTAACATTCACTGTCACTTTTCCTCGTCGTGTGTCATCGGGATGAGCTATCGGAGTACCACTCGTATTTGCCATAACGGACTCCCCTGATATTTGTTTTTTTTCCGATGTCGTCTGGTAACAGTGGTAACTACCCAATGTACGAATTCGATGTACGTGCGGCCTAACAAGAAGTTATCACGGCACGCAGATGTCTCGTTGACGTGATAGAAGCGAATTTCCAAAAGAATTTTTCTTTATCTTATACTTTTTTGAAATTCTGATTTTACCATCATAATGGGCATTAAAATTTGCGTATATCAGCATTTCAAACGTTCAGTTTATATTGAAAATAAAAAATGAACACTAATAAAAAAATTACCTAATTTCAACGGATTTTTGAAAATTCAAAATACTAATTTGTGCAGTTTTTAAACGCTGATTACTATGATGAAATCGGACTTTAAAAACTATATAAGACAAAAAAGTTATAAATTTTTAAAGCTTTCAAATGGCCGCCATTTTGAAACTGTTGAATGAATTTTGCCGGTTAATGAACTTGTCCAAGCTATTTCAATAATGCATTTCTTATGTCTAGATTGAATCAAAACGGACCAAAATTGCTAATTTGAGCTTGCGCACACACACACACACACACACACACACACACACAAACACACACACACAAACACACACAAACACACACACACACACACACACACACACACACACACACACACACACACACACACACACACACACACACACACACACACACACACACACACACACACAAACACATACACACACACACACACACACACACACACACACACACACACACATACACACAAACACACACACACACACACACACACACACACACACACACACACACACACACACACACAAACACACACACACACACACACACACACACACACACACACACACACACACACACACACACACACACACACACACACACACACACACACACACACACACACACACACACACACACACACACACACACACACACACACACACACACACACACACACACACACACACACACACACACACACACACACACACACACACACACACACACACACACACACACACACACACACACACACACACACACACACACACACACACACACACACACACACACACACACACACACACACACACACACACACACCTCGCAGTATATTCTTAATTAATAGGCCTATACAGAGCGCTCCATTACAGCGCTTGTAAACATTTTCCGTAATTTAATCTGTAACAATATTTACAGAAAATTTTGTTGTACCAACTTTATTAGAAATGTTATGCTCTTTCTCCACGAAGCGGTCAAAATTACGATAGGTTTTGTCGTTCAGCCAATATTACAGGAAATAACCAGCAACTACATTCTCAGTGTTAAATCACAGCCCTCCACCTAGAAACAGAAGAAAATGGGGGGGGAAATCTTAAACATACGTGGTTTGGGATTTATCAAAAAACATACGTGCTGTCGTATCAAATTTTAAAACACTCGGTCAGTGCGTTTGGCTAAAACTGCGTACTCATTATTGTAAATCAGAGACCGCCATCTTGGAACTGAAGTGAATAGGAACAAATGTTACACATAGGTTTTTCGGGTTTTATACAAGATACCTCCAAACTAAATTTCAAAACAACCGGTTAATGCACTGCGTAAGAAACAAAGTACACAACCAAATACCGAACGGTCGAGTTGAAATAGAGCCTCGCTTCGCTCGGTCAATGAGCGATGTTACTGCGCATGTGGTTACGTTAGTGATGAAACGAATTTCAATGAAATTTGGTATGTGGTTGTTATTGGTATGTGGTCGCGCTAATCTCCAAACTGGTTTTTAATTTTTCGAAAATTGTAATTTTTAACCACTTTTTGGCGCACACCTTAAAAATTAACGTAGTACATAGTTTTTCTTCTTTCATCCGGATCACCCACTTTGGGGTACGCCAAATCAATTACTTCGATGTGTGTTAGCTGCCCTCCGCTGTATCCAATACTGCTTCATTCTATCCGAGGCTGCCTTCCTTCTTTCATCCGAGACTGCCCCGCCCCTTTTAGATGTTGGTTTTTCTTGGAACCTTAGGTTTTCATTATGTAAAAGTTTTCGCAGCTTAAGTACATCGTCAATCATCTCATCTGATATCGCCAGCTCAGTTAAGTCTTCCTGGACCCGCCTGAACCAATTACTCTTCGTTTTCCGATCTCTGAAGAAAGCAAAGATCCGCCTAGCAAGTCTACTGCTGTTCATCCTACTAATATGGCCATAAAAACTAAGTCGTTTTTTCCTCATGCTATCTGAGAGTCTCTCAATTTTGAGATACAGGTTTTTATTAGAAATCAATTTTACTTCATTATTTCTAAAGTTTTGGCCCAATATCTTCCTTATTAACTTTCTTTCCTTCTTCTCCAGGTTGTCCAGTAAACCCTTATTATTGAGTGTAAGAGTTTCAGATGCATATAAAGCCTCTGGTTTGATCACAGTTTTATAATGCTTAAGTTTGGAATTCCAGGATAACGATTTCTTGTTATACACCTCTTTGGTTAACAACATAGTTTTTATTTAATCTGTTTTAACAATTTTTATTAATGTTTTGCTTAAACGCAGATCTTAATTTATTCAAACAAACTGTCGTTTTCGTATAAAGTTTCGGTTTGGAAAAAATCGGTTTTATCAATTTTTAATAAAATTTTGGTTTTTATTTTTCTATTTACTTTTAAACCATAATATTTTTTTATTTAACATTTCTTATACTAATTTGGGTTATAACTTTTCATACAGAACCATAATTTGAACAAAATCTGATGTACTGATTACGAGATTAGAGAAGGACTTTTCTTTATTACTTTTCGAAACGGATCTTGTTATCAAGAATTTTTATTGAACACGAGTATTAAAATTTGACACTGTAAGATGAAATTTGTAGTAAAATAATAAAATCTGAAAATGTTAAAGTGATGATGTTTTGCTGAATGTGTTTGTGCTAAAATAGAATTAAATAAACATTATAATTTGGTTTCGGGTTCAAGAGATTAAAATAATTACCGAAAATGTAAAGGTTAACAACCTAAAGCAGCACGCAAAACCTTTTTTCTTGTTTATATAGAAAAAAACAAGAGCAACTTGTCGTGCCAGGTTCTTTCAGAGCGTGAGGAAAAACCTTCAATATACGCTTGATTCTTGGAATCCAGGTTCTTCAGTCCGTAACCTATAAATTAAGTAGCGGCTTGTTTTTGTATTAAACATGTATCAACTACAGTCTATCAGAACCAACATTACACATTTTACTAAAAGATGTGTCATGCTTGATTACTCACACCTAAAGTTATATCTTAAATCCAAATCCTGCCCGCCATCATAAGTCTTTGTAAATACTAAAATTTGAAAAAAATCTGTTGATTGATTTTTTAGTTTTTTCAATAGCTACTAAACACAATTCAGGGACATGGTACATTTTTTTTACATTGTTATGGACTGCGTTTGAGCAACATTTAATCAAAACCGTTAGCACTGATTTGGAGAAATTTTGTTTTTAATATTTTGTTGGCCGAGAAAGAACTTTAAAATCATATTTTCCCCGCGAAAACTAAAAAAATAGTCCTTAAATATAAGTAAACGAGACGGCCTCTATGCCAAATTGTATTAAAAATCGTTTAGTTCAGTAGCCCATGATGTGAAACACACACTCTCTCTCTCTCTCTCTCACACACACACACACACACACACACACACACACACACACACACACACACACACACGCACACACACCACAGCTTTGGGCTCGGGGACCTGAGAACAGTTAGATCTATGAAAATCTCATGATCGAGTTTTCTCTTATCATCAGTGCATATTTTAACATATAAAGTGGGCGAAACGAATGTCGCCTAGTGACAAGGGTTTGTCGCCCAGTGACAGATAATGATGGCAAAAAAAAAAAAATAAATAAAAAATAAAAAAATAAACTAAGTGATATATATATATATATATATATATATATATATATATATATATCTAATCTAATTCATATTATATTTCTGAAAGTTTGTGTGTTTGTTTGTTTGTTTGTTTGTTTGTTTGTTTGTTTATTTGTTTGTTTGTTTGTTTGTTTGTTTGTTTGTTATTCAATCACGCTTTAACTACTAGACCAATTGAGATGAAATTTGGTACGTATATGGTTTAAGTATCAGAGATACATATAGGCCTATTCCCGTTTTACAAAACGTCATTATACTACTTACCCAGCCCAAAATAATTATCAGTTTTTAGTTTTGTAACATCTGTTAACTGTAGTTATTTACTGGACATGTGATTTAGGTACCTCAGATAAACATAGATTCAATCCTATTTTAAGAATCTTAATCTGTGTTTTATTTATTGCAAAATTATTGTTTTTAATGTAACATTTTCATATTTTAGTTGAAATTTTTTCAAAACTGACTTTAATTTGTTACTTTGTGTTGAATTTTCAATATTAAATGTAAAAAAATCCTACACAGAGTGCCAATTGTAAGATAGTATATATATTTGTGTAATTACATTATGGTAAACATGCAGTGAAGCATATCCTTATTTTTCGATATTTTTGTTACTAAAATGCTTTATTATGTGCCCAAAAGCAAGAATACAAAATATGAATGCACGAGAAGTACGATAAAATCGAAAATAAAAGTGACCAACATAACCTCAAAATTGCTACCCGGCGAAAATCAGTAACGTGTTGTAAATCGGTAAAACAATAAAAATACGTCTAACACGGGTTTTGGGTGATAAGTAACCAATTTTTAAAAGAATACAGCATAACCAACTGTCACGGTTGTTAGGCCTAACAAGGTGATGCGTGAAAAAACCTTTACATTTTTAAAAAATAGCCTACTATATATCCTGACACGGTTGTTGGGCCTATCACGGTGATACGTGAAAAACCTTTATATTTTTTAAAGACTACTACATATCCCAACTGACACGTTTGTTGGGCCAATCATGGTGATGTGTGAAAAAAACCTTTATTTTATTTTAGAAAACTACATAACCTAATTGACACGGTATTTAGGCCTAACACGGTGATGCGTGAAAAACCTTTATATTTTTTAAAGAATACTACATATCCTAATTGACATTGTTGTTAGGCCTAACACAGTGATGCGTGAAAAAACATATATATTGTTTTAAAGAATACTACATAACATAACTGATACTGATGTTGAGCCTATCACGGTGATGTGTGAAGAAAAACTTTAATTTTTAAAGAATACTACATAACCTAATTGACACGGTTGTTAGGCCTAACACGGTGATGCGTGAAAAACCTTTATATTTTTTTAAAGACTACTACATATCCTAACTGACACGGTTGTTGGGCCTATCACGGTAGTGTGTGAAAAAAACTTTATTTTTTTTAAATAGTACTGAAAACCTTAACTGACACGGTTGATAGGTCTAACATGGTAATGCGTGAAAAATACTTTATATTTTTTTAAAAGAATACTCCATAAGCTAACTAACATGGTTGTTATACCTAACACTGTCATCCATTAAAAAAACCTTTATTAATTTTTTTTAAAATAGTACTTATAACCTAATTGACACGGTTATTATAATTGACACGGTCTAATAAGGTGACGCATGAAAAAAACTGTTATATTTTTTTGAAAGAGTACTCCATAACTTAACTAACACGGTTGTTAGGCCTAACACACTGATGCGTGAAAAAACCTTTATATTTTTTTAAATAATACTACATAACCTAATTGACACTGTTGTTAGGCCTAACACGGTGATATGTGAAAAAACCTTTATATTTTTTTAAAGAAAACTACATATCCTAACTGACACGGTTGTTAGGCCTAACACGGTGATGCGTGAAAAAACCTTTATATTTTTTTAAAGAATACTAGGCTACATATCCTAACTGACACGGTGGTGCGTAAAAAACCTTTATATTTTTTAAAGAATACCACATATCATAACTGACATGGTTGTTGGGCCTATCATGGCGATGTGTGAAAAAACCGTTATTTTTTAAAGAGTACTCCAAACTTTAACTGACACGGTTGTTAAGTCTAACATTGTGATGCGTGAAAAAAACCGTTATTTTTTTTTTAAGAGTACTCCAAACCTTAACTGACACGTTTGTTAAACCTAACATGGTGATGCGTGAAAAATGTTTATATTTCTTTTAAAGAATACTCCATAAGTTAACTAACATGGTTGTTACGCCTAACGCGGTGATGTATTAAAAACCTTTATTTATTTTTAAAAAAGAGTACTCCAGAACCTAACTGGCACGGTTGTTGGGCATAATACGGTGATGCAGGGAAAAAGCCTTAATTTTTTTTAAAGAGTACTCCATAACTTAACTAACACGGTGGTGTGTTAAAAACCTTTATTTTAAAAAAGAAATACACCATAACCTAACTGACACGGTTGTTGGTCCTAACACGGTCATGCGTGATCTTTAATGTATATTACGATTGCGGGAAAAGCCGTGACGGGTAACAGGTAATCATATTATTTTTCTAAAAGTTTGTTTTTGTTTATTTGTTTGTTATTCAATCACACTTTAACTACTGGACCAATTGAGATTAAATTTCGTATGAACACGGTTTAGGTACCTGAGATAAATACAATACTATTCCAGTTTAATTGAATAATAGTGACTTTTTAATAATACTGTATTTTATTAAAATATGACAGGACCCTGTTTTAGAGTATCGAGTAGCAAAAATGTATATTTCTTGGCCGAAAACCATAAATCGTATAATATTGTAAATAGTATATTTACATTTACATTTAATTTATGTAACATATATTAAAATGAAATGACCTATTCTGATTTTGAAAATCGACTATAAATTTTATTGCCTATATTATAATTGCAGGCAAAGCCGCAACGGGTAACAGCTAGTATATATATAAATGAAAAATTTGACTTAAAGATTTTGAGTACTGTAAACATTTTATAAAGTACTTCTTTATGACTTTAAAATTTCTACTTTTCTGTCAATTTGTCTGTCAATTCTGTTCGGTAATTACTGAACAATATATTACTCATTCAGATAATTAATTTATCGGATATTAGTCATTTCGATCATGGATGAATCATTTCAGTAAATTAATTATATAAAATTAATAAGATGTATATACAAAAATTTTTTTAAAATATGAAAAAATATGCCTGATTTTCCACAGAAAACCGTGCACGTACGTCTTGATTTTAACAGTATATAATTTTCTTTTATATTTTATTTTTATAAAAAAAAAATGTAAGAAGGCAGAAATTATGTCGTTTTCTGCATGACTTTAAATTGTATTTTTTTGTAGTTAAATATGCATATTTTATATTTTCATGGATTTTTGTAGCAAATTCTATACATTTTTATACACAAATACAAAAAAATATGTTTTTTCATGCATTGTGCTGTGATAATTTTCAAAGAACTTATTTTAAAAATTGTAAGGAGGATTAGGTATCTATACTCAGCCTATTGTTTATTATCAGCCTGTGTCGCTTAGTGGAATTTTCTTAAAACATGCACTGCTTATCATAATCACAAAAAGTTCTTATAGTTCTTAATAGAGTGAAAAAAGTGAAACAGTAATTGCTGAATAAATCTCTGTTGTTAATTTTAAGTTCTCCGATTTCCTTACGCTATGAATTTTTCATTTATAATTTATTTCACCGTAATTAACGAATTTCAACTGCAAAATGAACCATGGGGGTATCATGGTGAGACCCATGTCCGGGACGATTAAACATGGTGTTATGATTGGATAAAATTTCATTTTGTTAATAGCTTGGACAAGTTTGTTATTCAATTAAATCGTTTCATCTGTTATCGACAGTCAAGTGAAATTTTCGATCGAGAGAAGTGAAGTCTCTGCTTCAACTCGACCGTTCTACATTCTGCGTTTGTTACACAGTTTTTGCCAAACGCATGGTACGATTGTTTTAAAACTTGGTACGGAGGTACCTTGAAAAAATCTCGATTTTATAATGTACAATTTAAAATGTAAGACAATTTAGAATGCTATTATGTAGATTTTAATGCTGTTTGTGCACATGTTTGCAAACTAAACTAATTGATGCTTTTTAATGAAATTTGGTTTTGCTAATATATCGGCATCATTTTAAAGGTAATTATATTCAAATAATTGTTAAAAATTTGTTTCTTCCAAAAATTAAATAACGTGTAAGACTTTTTCATTGACTTCCGTTTCAAGATGGCGGCCTCTTATTTAACAATAACCAATGTAGTTGCTGGCTATTTCCTGTAATACTGGCTGAACATCTCGGCCACCATAATATCGACTACTTCATATCCTGTAATACTGGCTGAACATCTCGGCCACCATAATATCGACTACTTCATATCCTGTAATACTGGCTGAACATCTCGGCCACCATAATATCGACTACTTCATATCCTGTAATACTGGCTGAACATCTCGGCCACCATAATATCGACTACTTCATATCCTGTAATACTGGCTGAACATCTCGGCCACCATAATATCGACTACTTCATATCCTGTAATACTGGCTGAACATCTCGGCCACCATAATATCGACTACTTCATATCCTGTAATACTGGCTGAACATCTCGGCCACCATAATATCGACTACTTCATATCCTGTAATACTGGCTGAACATCTCGGCCACCATAATATCGACTACTTCATATCCTGTAATACTGGCTGAACATCTCGGCCACCATAATATCGACTACTTCATATCCTGTAATACTGGCTGAACATCTCGGCCACCATAATATCGACTACTTCATATCCTGTAATACTGGCTGAACATCTCGGCCACCATAATATCGACTACTTCATATCCTGTAATACTGGCTGAACATCTCGGCCACCATAATATCGACTACTTCATATCCTGTAATACTGGCTGAACATCTCGGCCACCATAATATCGACTACTTCATATCCTGTAATACTGGCTGAACATCTCGGCCACCATAATATCGACTACTTCATATCCTGTAATACTGGCTGAACATCTCGGCCACCATAATATCGACTACTTCATATCCTGTAATACTGGCTGAACATCTCGGCCACCATAATATCGACTACTTCATATCCTGTAATACTGGCTGAACATCTCGGCCACCTTAATATCGACTACTTCATATCCTGTAATACTGGCTGAACATCTCGGCCACCATAATATCGACTACTTCATATCCTGTAATACTGGCTGAACATCTCGGCCACCTTAATATCGACTACTTCATATCCTGTAATACTGGCTGAACATCTCGGCCACCATAATATCGACTACTTCATATCCTGTAATACTGGCTGAACATCTCGGCCACCATAATATCGACTACTTCATATCCTGTAATACTGGCTGAACATCTCGGCCACCATAATATCGACTACTTCATATAGAAACAGCATGAAATGTACAATAAAGTTGATTAATTAAGCAATTTAAGAATATTCTGCAAAGTCTGCTGTTTAATTTAAATAATTTGTTTGTTCTTCTGAAAAATTCCAACCTTATAATGATATTAGAATAACTGAATAGGCCTAATACTGGGGACCTTGACCATCCTTCTATAACCAAATATGGTTTTTTTACATACCAATTTTAAAAATCGTCATTAGATTTATTTTATTTGCATTTTGAAGTTAGAGAATTACATTTTAATTTGTAAAATGAGTTAATGTAACGACCATTTTGGTAACACCCGTACCCGTTCTGTATAGATCAGCATCAATTCTGACCTCCAGATCACTTTTCAAAGTTAGTTACACATTTTATATATAAACATATTTATTCAATCGATCGTAATTTTTATGTGATTCGATTCAAACTTGGCAAAAAATTTATGTTAGTAATAGTTTGGACAATTTCGTTACCTAGCGAAATCACTTTAATCATTTAAAATGTTGTTATTTTAAATATTTAAAAAACAAAATCATAACTTTTTTGCTTAAACTTAAAAAATATAAGACTTCACTAGCGTAGTCTTAGTTAAAAGTGGTATAAATTAGTATCAAAACTTCCAAATTTCATTAAAACAATGAAAATAAAATTTCATTAAAACTGTGAAAATAAAATAAAAAAATTGGTTATTTTCGTATTTTCATTGTACTTTGAAAACTTACAATTCTGTATGCTGACATTTTTAAACAGTAACATAGCAAATAATGTGTGATAAATAATAAAAGTAACCTTCTTGATAAAAAGAGAACACTGTAACTGGCCACGACTTATTTATACTCGTAGCATAGGCGACGGCAGCTGACACTAATTGCTATCCTAAACAAACAGTGATAATCTAAAAGTAAACGATCCTGTCATCTACTGCAAAGAGGTTGATAAACCCTTTCACAGTATTTACGATAATACCATTCAGCGTATAAGTAGATCATGTAAAGTCACGTGAGCACTCTATTACGTAAATACTTTACAGAAGATTAAGTACGGATAATTTACTGTATTAAAGACCTATTTGTGTAAAATTTGTATAAAACATAGAGATGAATAAAAAAATTATGAATTTATTAGATTATATTTTCCAAAATAATAATGATAAAACATTCTGTGCTATAAGCAGAGTATAGCACCACATATGTTAACAAAGTATAGCACAGAGTAATGTTATTTTTACCGATCGCCGAAAGTACGGGTGGTCTTTTCTGTTATCCGTCTATTTTGTCATTCGCCTTCCTAATGCTCTCGAGAATGACGGTTAATCGAGACTTCACTGTTTATAGGTATTCGATATCTGCAACCAAAGTGCCGTTAGATTTATCTATTTCTTTCGATTAATGCAATGACTTGAGTTATGATTCTTTCTCCCCATAATCGAATTCTATGAAAGTACTATTCTAACAGGATGGTATATTTGTGCAAGTACTAAGATGGCACCAAGCTCCTTTCTAACCTTTACAACATGAATTTATAGGTCTATTTACGTGTGACGTTTATGCTTTTTAACCTAAATGTCTAAAAAAATCGCCTGTAGCTTACATAGCGGGACACTGACTTACTAACGCAAACTATTTCGTATTTATAGTCGTAACATTGTCTGAAAACTATTCAGTGTTTTACCAACGTATGAAGTTTGATAAAATTTACCGTCATTTTTGTTTTTGAGATGAGAAAGAATCAAGTGTCGGTTATGTTTACTTAATTTCTATATAAAAAGCGTTACGTTTCAAGGTGGCGACTTCAAACGCACATTCACAATATACTGTGCTTGAATGTGCAACTGTACATTATTAGTTCATATTTACTGTCCCTATATGAAGTGCAACTATAGGGGACTACGCCCTAGTTATGTAATAATCATGACCCAAAAAATTAATGAAACATTAATTAATAATAATATTAAATATAATAATTATAATATTATAAATATATTATAATTATATTAAAATTAAATATATAATTATATTAATTAATTATAATCTTTATTTGTTTCACCCAACTTTGGAGTACACCAAATCAATCACTTTTTAATGTTCTGTGCCTTCCTCGTAGCCCAGTATTGCTTCATTCGTTGTGATCTTGCTTTTCTTTCTTCGTCAGAGATTTCGATTGTTCGCTTGGATTTGACTTTGCCTTGGAACCGTTAAGTAATTATAATATTATACATATAATAATTAATAATAAATTAATGTAATAGCCGCCTCGGTGGTCTAGTGGATAGCGTACTAGGCTTTCACCCCGAGGATCCGGGTTCGTTTCCCGGCGAGGGCTTGGCATTTTCATACGCTATAAATCATCCCACCGTCTGCATTAGCCCAAGTGTGCACAATAGTCGGACGTTAAACACCCCCCCCCCAAAAAAAACAAAAAAAAATTAATGTAATAAAATTTAACTTCAATTTTGTTTTTGAGATGAGAAAGAATCAAGTGTCGGTTATGTTTACTTAAAAAGCGTTACGTTTCAAGATGGCGACTTCAAACGTACATTCACAATGTACAATTAGGCCCTATATGAAGTGCAACTATAGGGGACTACGCTCTAGTTATGTTATAATCATAACCCAAAACATTAATGTAACGAAGAAAAGTGGTACAAAATCATCTGTTGGTGTACAAATATTACCTCCAACCATTTGCACTTTCTTAATATACCAAGTACCGTATAAGAAAGTTTGGTGATATTAAAAGAACGATATTAAATATCACTTGAGATTTTGATTGGTCTTTAAAGTTTCAGAATCTTTTTTAGGTATTTAAAGTGTAGGTACTTGGATTTATGTGTGCGCGCGTGCATATAGCTGGAGATGAAACCAATCGACCGATTTTAATTAAATTTGGCATTCAAATCTTGTTTGTTCATTTCTCGAGATTTCTTTTTTAATTTTTCAGAACAAGTTAATTGAAACCTGTTTTATCTGTTATATCTCGAAAAACTAGGTTTTAAAGCTATTGACAGTATACTGAAACAGCGGGAATGGTAACAACCCGCGAATGGAATGCCGATTTTTATCGATTTTCCATTGGAAAAATGAGGTGTTGGAGCGGCCATCATCGTAAGACCAAGACCCGGGTCCTTAAAATGAGCAACGATCCTGACCTCTAGATCACTTTTTGAGGGAGTAGTTAGAAAAAAATATATATATGTAACTTATATATATATATATATATATATATATATATATATATATATATATATATGTGTGTGTGTGTGTGTGTGTGTGTGTGTGTGTGTGTGTGTGTGTGTGTATGTAAGCACAATTTTAGTCTGATTTAATTCAAATTTGGTACACACATATCGGTTATGTTACTATCTTGGAAAAGTTCGTTATCCAACAAAATCCGTTCATAAGTTTCAAAATGGCGGTCATTTTAAATCTTTTTGTCCTATTTTTTTATAATCTGTTTTCACCATTGCAATTAGCCTTAAAATCTGCATAAATTAGCATTTTAAATTTTCAAGGTCTGTAAGAAATAAAGAAAAACGTTTTTGACATTTTCTTGTCTACATTATAATTGCAGCAAAGCCGCAACGGGTAACAGCTAGTATTAAATATTTCTTTTATACTGGTATACATTAAACATGGTTAATTCTGCGTGAACTATAATCAGCTGTTAGAATGCTTGTTACCATGGTAACAGATTTAATAAATAAATTATTTCCCGTCTGTAATTGTAGTCGGTCATTTCAGCTTTCGAAGAAACATATATAGAAACCTTTAATTTCCCCGAATCTTTTATTTAACTATTTATAAAATGAAATAACCCCCGACTAACTACGAAATTTTTTAACAGAATTATGTATGTGTTGTTTTACTTACTTTCAATAATAACAGAGTCCTCGGTAAGCGTGACTCCATCGTCGTGCGCCTGCGCAGTTACCGTCAGCGCGACGTTGAGGACACACAGTACCGTGAAGAACATGATTCCTTGCGCACTCCTGGACAACAACTAACCGGCTGCGCACTGCAGGCCAGAGCTCACTGCTCACAGCTCAGAACTCAATCTTCAAGTCATTGACCAGTCGCCGGTTCTGTTTGTAAACAACATTTTCCGCGACATAAAACTGTTTTAGAAAAATGTCAACTGTGCAACCAACATCCGAGTGAACTTAGCATTCACGCCGCAAGGTCACATTCTTACACGTACTTTGGAATTTAAATTCAAGCCCGGCGCTCCATGAGCTCGTGCGACCAACGCTCGAATAGATTTTGGAATCGTGCCACGGATCCTGTTTTGGGCTGTTGCATGTTTTGGGAGAGATATAGTGTTTAGGTGTTGATGCTGGTGGGCTTTGAGGGAGTCCTGCACAAAAATATTATTTTTGACGATTTTTTTATTGCTTGTGTAATAGCTTATTATTTTTTGTTTACACTGATATATAACACGTATATAGTAAAACATTTTAGACCCATTTTATTTATCTTTGAATGAGACCGTGTTCTTGGTTTTTCGGCTAAAAACTTTGTCTCTGGCGTGTACGCTTTCTTAACTACTTCTGCAATAAAACCTCTTATTATAGTACACACAATTTGTATTTTGTAATATTATAACTTACCACATTTCTATAGTTCATTTAGTGCTTTTTAAATCGGGCGTTATTTTGTTAGCTTTGTTTTGGTTTGCGTTTACACAGTTGCTTAATACATTGTTTTAATTTTTGTTTTATAGCCTGTAAAGCTGTAATTGTATATAATTAAGTGTAGAATGACTAAAAGCAATGAATACAGATTCTATATTCATTGCTAAAAGTACCAATGAACGTTTCAAGAAACGGAAATATCACAGCAAAATTGTAGCTAGTAGTAGGGTTATAAACATAACTTACAAGTTCTGAATCTAGAAGTAAGGTATCAGTTCCCCATGAGTACCAGTTCCTCAAAACTTAGTAAAACCCTTGACAGTTATGGTGAATTCAAAAATGACGAATCTGAATACACTGTAGGAAAAAAGAAAATAAGAAGATACATTTGAAGAAGAGTGGAAAAAACTTTCCTATGCACCAGGACTGTATTAGATTTAAGGTAATAACTCTGTTTTGTATGTAATACAAGTTTTTTGGCGTTTCTCGAAAGTTGCATTTTTTAATACAAATGCCTGTTATCTCAGAAATTATCAGAGGGTTGAAATTTTGTGTGTGTATTTATCACACTTATTTATACATCTGGAAACTAAAATATTATTATAAAAATATATAGGATTTTTTGAAATTTTGAATTTTTAAAAAATCACAATATTTTTAAAATATGCAAACAAACATATTTTAGAGTTTCCTCATATGTAAAAAGGCATATATTTTCAGAAGAAAAAAATAGAAATAAGATATCTTTATTAGTTCCTGAGAAAAGGGGCCATATTTTATGGCATATCCTATATAGGACGCAGTGACCCTCTTAAAGAAAACAGAATATTGCCAATGTTTACGTTATACATTTAAAATAATCACGGCTGTTCTTTGATGTGTTTAAATTAATTTAACAGTGTCTGATACTTGTTTTTTAAAACTTTTTCACCGTCATAATCACCGTTACAATTTTCATAAATTAGCGTTTTGAATTACATTAAAAATGTGAAAATTAAACCTGTCATCCCCTTTCGAATTTTCAAAGTAATTTTGAATATATTTTATGCAGATTTAACAGTGATTTACAGTAGAGAAATCAGATTTTCGAAAACAGTGAACGATAAAAAATTATAATGGCAGCCATTTTGAAACTGTTCCATTTTGCTGTTTTGTCCAGATTTTATTTAGACAAGGGCTCGGTTGATGACATGTCTAAGGAACCGGTCAGTCTGAACTGCGCATCTCAAGGTTGTCAGTTCTAGCCGCATTTACTGCCGTTACTTTACCCTTACTGTTAACTGATCACTTTTGAAAGACACATAAAACTGCGCACATTTTAGCCGTTAAAAACAAAAGTATTTTTCATTAACTTATTTTATTTTTTAAACTTTTATCTAAAACACCATTGAAGCTTGTTGTGACAGAATTTGAGTCCTGCACTTTTATTGGCCAGAAATATCCGAAGGAGGGAACTGTCAATAATTCTTGGAACTTAGCGAAAGAGTAATGTTTGAGTTTTGAAGGATGCGCTGAAATGATGAGATTCGTCAATGGCCGGGGCTCAAAGTGTTTTACTAAGTCGTAGAAACTCTGATGATTGGGACATTTAATGAGACAAGAAAGACCGGAAATGATTTTGGAAGAGGAGATTGTTTTAAGGAAGTTGCGAAGGGAACGATTAAAACTGAGTAGGTAGTGTGAAGAACGATTTGACCAAAGCGGAGGGGAAAGGACTATAGATAGAGAAGCAGCAACACGATTGTTTTAAGGAAGTTGCGAAGGGAACGATTAAAACTGAGTAGGTAGTGTGAAGAACGATTTGACCAAAGCGGAGGGGAAAGGACTATAGATAGAGAAGCAGCAACACGATTGTTTTAAGGAAGTTGCGAAGGGAACGAATAAAACTGAGTAGGTAGTGTGAAGAACGATTTGACCAAAGCGGAGGGGAAAGGACTATAGATAGAGAAGCAGCAACACGATTGTTTTAAGGAAGTTGCGAAGGGAACGATTAAAACTGAGTAGGTAGTGTGAAGAACGATTTGACCAAAGCGGAGGGGAAAGGACTATGGATAGAGAAGCAGCAACACGATTGTTTTAAGGAAGTTGCGAAGGGAACGATTAAAACTGAGTAGGTAGTGTGAAGAACGATTTGACCAAAGCGGAGGGGAAAGGACTATGGATAGAGAAGCAGCAACACGATTGTTTTAAGGAAGTTGCGAAGGGAACGATTAAAACTGAGTAGGTAGTGTGAAGAACGATTTGACCAAAGCGGAGGGGAAAGGACTATGGATAGAGAAGCAGCAACACGATTGTTTTGGAAGTAAGGGACGATAAAGGGCTTTGGATGGTTTATTAAAACAAATTGACCTCTTATTCCCTTACTTTTTAAAGGAAAAAATGTATTTGTACTGCCCAAGGTAGCTTTTAGTCTTAAAAATGGTTGTTTTAGGTCTGTACTCATAAACTGTAACTTAGGCTGTTTTTTGAAAGCTCTTATCGACTTGAATCTAAACTTCCTTGAAGCTTACTCCAACTAAGGAAGACTAAAAATAAAAAAGACTTGAAGTTAAGGAAATTTCCTTGAAATACTTAAGCTAATTGAGAACTACTTGAAGTTAAAATGTATGTGGAGCGCGCGTGCATCTCTCTGGAGACTAAACTAATTCACCGATTTTGATGAAATTTTGCTTGTAGATATCTTTTTCCCATTACTCTGGAACATATAAAATAAAAAAAAAAAATTAAGGCTTTTTTGATCGAAAAACTTTTAAAAACTGGATTTTCTCAAAACGTAACGATTTTGATAAAATGTTGGTAAAATATAAGTCTATAAGTACCTACAAAAAAGTGTATTGGCTGCTATTGATATGAAACCTGTTTTAGGATCTGTTAAAAAACCATTCAAAAGTAGGCTTAATATTTCAAAATCCGTTTATTAGATTTTGCTCAACACATTGTCATGTTAAGCTTCCCAAATAAAAATATTTGAGTTATATTTGACTACATTTTGAGCAAAAATGCGACTGTGAGCGGTTTTCCATTGAAAATTGAGCTATTGGAGTGGCTATTATAGTACGGCCTGACCCGAAACCTTAGAATAAGCGTCGATCCTGACCTCTAGAACACTTTTGTATAGTCTTTAAAATGTTTAGAGCCCCCCCCCCATATATATGTAATACTGTAGTTGATGTAACTGTGACCACATTGTCAGTCTGCTGCGTCTCTGAACTACACAAATCAAGGTCGTGGGTTCGAGACGCGGTTACTTTCGTTAACAGCGATCCCTCGTGTGTGTGTGTGTGTGTGTGTGTGTGTGTGTGTGTGTGTGTGTGTGTGTGTGTGTGTGTGTGTTTTCACGTTCGTAATTTTGGTCAGATTTGATTCAAGCTTGGCACAAAAATCGATTTTAATATTTGGAGGACAAGTTTGTTTACTTGTTAGCATAAGATTTCACCGGCTTAATAACCGTTAAAAACTCCGTAAGTTATTGTTTTGAATTTTCAAAATCAGATGAAATTAAGATATTTAACTACCGGCAGTCATAGTTCATTTTCGTATTTTCAAGGCAATTTCAAAATTTCAAATGCTATTATTATACGCAGATGTCAATGCTGATTGTAATGGTGAAATCAGAGTTTCAGAAAGGGAGTAGGATACAAAAATTACTTTTGGAGATTCGCTTCCATCACGTCAGCGAGACAGCTGCGTGCCGCGATTATCTTGCTTTTTGCCGGGTTTTTTTGAAAAATAATTTGGGACGTTCGTACGTAGTGGTGTTTGGAACATTATAACTTTATAGCTATTTAAAATATTTAGTATGGCTATAACTCCCGGTTAAAGGCATCATAAAGTTTTAGAATTTGTCGTAAAACCACCAACAACAGAACTATAAAAATGTAATAGCATTGTTAACATTCTCTGGGTATCTGCTTCCGGTAAATCCTCCCTACCCGCTCTAACTGTACTCTTCCTAACAATTAATTATCTTATATCTTTATGGTTTGTTTACATGTTTGCATTGTTGTTTCACAGAATAAAATAACTTTATTTCCTTTCTGCGTAAAGTTTTTTGATCGTGAAAAAAGCGATCTTAAGGTCTTGTGTGTGTGTGTGTGTGTGTGTGTGTGTGTGTGTGTGTGTGTGTGTGTGTGTGTGTGTGTGTGTGTGTGTGTGTGTGTGTGTGTGTGTGTGTGTGTGTGTGTGTGTGTGTGTGTGTGTGTGTGTGTGTGTGTGTGTGTGTGTGTGTGTGTTTAACAATTATTTGAACATAATGACCTTTAAAATGATGCCGATATATGAGCAGAACGAATTTCATTAAAAATCCATGGATTAGTTTAGTTTTCAAACATGTGCACAAATAGCATTAAAATCTATACATAATAACTATAGATTATAGTTATTATATATAATAATAACCATTGAAATTTCTTAATTTTAATGGTTTTTGAATATTGAAAATGGTAATTTATGCAACTTTTAAAGCTGATTACTACAGTCAAATCAGATTTCCAAAAATATTTAATGTAAACAAAATGTATTTTTTAAAGATTTGAAATGACCGCCATTTTGAAACTATTAAGGAATTTTACTGGTTAACTAAGCTATTAACAAAATCGATTTTGTGGCAAGTTTGAATCAAATCGGACTACACACACACACACACACACACACACACACGCGCGCGCGCGCGCGCGCACGCGCACGCGCACGCGCACGCGCACGCGCACGCGCACACACACACACACACACACACACACACACACACACACACACACACACACACACACACACACACACACACACTGACCGAACAAAGGAATCCTCTAAAAGTTATATAGTGGTCGGAATTTACCCTTACTTTAAATCCAGGTTCTTCACCCTACCATAATGGTCGCTCCAATAGATCGTTTTCTAACGGTAATTCCCTAATCATAGTTTTTTCTTCAATTCCTACATATTGGTTTTGCCTTCTATATGTCAGTATTTACCGCGTAGCACTTAACTCATGACCATAGAGAACACAAGGATCGCTTAATAGATGCACGGAATTTCGCCAGTGCCAAATAAATCTAGTTTCTCCGGCCTACAGCCACAGCCAGCCCCTATGATCATTACAGGAAGTCACTGACCTGCTATTACCCATTACTGACTCACCTCATATTAATTTATTAAGTGAGTCATTGATGCGAAACTTTGCAATCTTTCTAATGGTTACAGCGACCTTGACGCGAGGGAGGTCCGTGGGAAACAGCTAGGCTACTAACTCTGTGCATTTATCTTTAAAAAAAACTGTTGACTATCAACCGTTTATCTGCAATTATGATTAACAGACCAAATAACACTACACAAACTTTCTCACGTTCAGTTATTTCCCCTACAAAAAAAAGAAGAAATTAGCCTAAATTTCTAAATCGGATATTCTAATTTAGCTCGAAATTTGATTATGTATAAAATCATTCTTAACTAAGTACTAATTAGGAATACAAATTTATGGATACAGAGTACAAGAGGAGAAACCAACTCGACAACGGTCAGGGTTCTTCGATTTACTCGCCTGCACTGTAAATGTATTTTATTTTAAATGTGTTACAGTGACTTCACTTCAGAATCTTCATACACTGTTAAAATTGTAGCAAAATCTGACCAAACGATTTTGAAAAAAATTGGCCGATTTTTTATTTCTTTAAATATAGCTCCCGAACACGATTTATTTGGAAATAAACGACCCACATACGTTTTATGTACTTATGCACAACGTTTAAGCAAAGTTTGGTAAAACTCCTTGGAGCCGATTTTGAAAAAAACAATTATGTGTGCGAGAGAGAGAGAGATACTGTGTGTTTGTGCGTGCGTACGTGCAAGCGCGTTTGTGTGTGATAATCACGTTCTTGAAAATCTGATTTCACCATCATAATCAATGTAAAAATCATTGTAAATAAGTATTTAAAATTTTCAAATTCTATTTAAATTTAGAATGGTTCTTTTTTATTTTTCCCAATATAATTTTAAGGTTTAATTACTATTTTATGTAGATTGTGATGGTGAAAATCATATTTACAAAAAAAAACATAAATGATACAAAAATTATTGACATTTGCTTCCATTACGTTAGCGAGACAGCTGCATGCTGCGTTTATTATTCAAAGATCGTCCAAAAACCAATGCCTACTGAATCTTCTACGCAGTATCCAATTGTAGGTTAGGTTCGGCGACCTTGAGCTGCTGCTTCCGCTTTTACTATATTTACATTTTATTTACGATTTACGACCAATTTGTTTCAAAAATAATTTTACAACCCAAAGCGCCTGTGCCGTACATTGCGCAGAAATAAAGTCGGTGGTCACAGGTAGACGCTCGTAACGGGAAATTTCGCAACTGGTTCTACCCCGCCTACAATCCCTGCCCTGCCTAACCTGTTTGCCGAGCCAAACTCGACGCTATAAATCCCATTGTGCTAATTTACAGCCAGTGTCACTGATTAAACAGCTGTGTCTTTACATTGGAAACTGTATTTTCCTCTCGTATCTTTTAAAACTTGCCAACATTTGAAAACCTTTTCGTATTTTAACCCTAGAAACGTATTTACTGTACAAAAATTCCAGCAACGGAAACTATCGTAAACGAAAAATTGATATGAAGGAAAAAAAGAAGCCTAGTTTTAAGATATAGAATGTTTTAGGGCTGGTTATTATGTTTTATTTTGTGTGATGCGAGTGCACAAATTTATAGTGGCAAGTATATTTTGCGCGTCGCGTCTCATATTAAATTAAAATGTCCCGTGTTTCCGCCCGGAATCGAACTGGGTACATTGCCCGTATGAGGCGCACGTGATAACCACTACACTACGAAGAAGTTTGACCGATGTAAATATATGAAATGAATCGTTAATTTAATTTTTACATTGGTAGTTATAGTAAAAGATCAGTTGTTTTATATTAATTAGTAATGATCAGCTGATTTTATTGAATAGCTAATAGAATATAATAAGTTGTAGGTTATGTTATTAAAAACCAGCTATGTTAAATTGCGGTGTTTTCGAACAAATTATCGTAATTAAAACAAAAATGAAGAGAAAACATGATACATGAATTTTATTTTTGCTCAATAACAGACATTTTTTTCAAAGTTGTTTAGATAAGGTGTATTTTTATACTTTTGAATATGCAAATATTTAGAACTCAAATGTACAGCATACTAAATTTGAATTTACACATCGTTAAAAAATATTTAAAAACACGTCATATCAGTCGGTGTTCAGAGTTAACTTCGAATTTTTAAAAAGTTTGTTTCGATAAAGTTGAGTCTTTTATTAAAGCATTTTATGATCTTTACTTTCTTATTATTATGAAGTATAAAGAAAGTTTTGTGATCGTGATAAAAACAACTTGTTATGTGGTTTTCTGAGCCCAGAAAGCTGGTTTTAATTAGAAGTGTGTCGTGTGTGTGTGTGTGTGTGTGTGTGTGTGTGTGTGTGTGTGTGTGTGTGCGCGCGCGCGTGTGTGTGTGCGTGCGTGCGCGCGTGCGTGCGTGTGTGTGTGCGTGTGTGTGTGTGTGTGTGTGTGTGTGTGTGTGTGTGTGTGTGTGTGTGTGTGTGTGTGTGGGTAGGCGAGGAGCGTATTAGTAAGGTTTACAACGCGGCGCACCTGACAACTGTTTTTCAGAGCGCGAAAAAGGAATAAGATTCTTATTTATAGATGCTTACATTTTCTTATTCGGTTTTCTGTAATTTCTTTTTGTTTTTTGTATTCTCCCTGTTCTTGTGTTTAGATTTAGTTCTAATTTTTCTATAAGTTTGATATAATGTATTCATTAGTTTTGTTTTTATATTACTCTTAATGATTCGTGTTGTTTAATTTTTCTTATTATTACTGTTTTACTTTATTATGTATTTATTGTTTTTTTGAGCAAGGAAGGGCGGATAAGATAAAATAAATAAATATAAGGATTATTTAAAAAAATTTCATTTTGGTCAAGGAACTGTTAAAAATTGCAATTTTTTCAAAAAAAGGGTCTATAATAATTTTGATAAAATATTATGCTCATGTGTATTGTATAATTACCTAAAACTTAAAGGCAATATGTCCTAAAAAAATTTGATTCCGGACCTATCGAAATAAACTGGAAAATCGACCTAAGTTTTTAAAATTTGGTCAACACATTTTGTTGAAATTTTGGTCATAAATTCTTAATTTGAAATATAATTTTATAGTCCCGAAAATCCACTTCGTTGCTACAGGAAAAAAAACTGAAATTTACTGTAATCGGTTCATCATAATTTGTTCCAGTTTAGGTTACATAGTATAAAGTAGCCTACACCTTATATACTTTATGTATAACCTTATACTGTTTTGCATAACCAGCGTTTAACAAAACTCGGAACTGTTGGTAATAAACTCAAACCAGGGTATCAGTTTTTAAATATAATTTTTCAATAGTTAGGGGATATACTTTAAAAAACATGACTTGAAATTAATCCGTTAGAGCAACTTATAACGCCTTCAATTTAATACTATGCAAAAACAACACAGTTCTGTAATGGGTGTAGTATAAGATGCAGGCAGCACAATGTGTTATTTCTTATTAATGAATTCCAACTTGGAAATGACTTGCTTATTGGAGCGGCCTGCAGATCTAGGACCTTGAAATTTGGTTCTAATTTGGAACGAAAACTAATTTTGGTAATTACTTTCAAAGCTCAGAAAATCTGTTTAACCATTTTAAAATGGAGGCCATTCAAAATCTTTAAAAAAATAATGTTATCTTAAATTTACCAAATTTGATTTTAATAATGTAAATTAACAGTGTTCACAGTTATTTTTCTCTTTCTTACTTTAATTCTAACGCTGATTTCGATTATGAAATTAGATTTTCAAAGAATGTAAAATAAAAGATTGTAAATATTACAGTGATCACGTATTATAAGTATTACATTTTCAAGCATATTAAAATGGTTTTTAACTAATTGTGATGTTAATAAAGTTGTCAGTTTTTAGAAATTCACTTTTATTACATCCGTAAGACAGCTGCATGTCTAGATTTTTTTAATACTTTTTTCAATATTGTTTATAATCATATGTTATTTCTTCGGAACTTTAATTAGGTGACAACAATTATTGCTAAACCTAACCTTGCTTGCAGTTATAAATATACAACCCTAAAACATTTATCAACATAGATAAAACTATTGATGATCCAATCAGCTGTTTGGTGAAAAATATTAGTTCTTTAATTTACAGCTGACAGGATTTCCTTTAGGTTTCTTCACATATTCCTTTATCCTGTATTATTAGACATTTTGTAGTGTCATAGCTCTGTTGGTACTAAAACGAGCAATTCTCTACAACTGATTTGAAAGCAGGTTTGAATAACTTACTAAATAAACCAAAAATGAGATCTTCTTCAAGAAAACATATGTGAACAAATTAATGTACAAATTACCACGGTATATAAATACACGGTAGGGGCCACGCGCATGTCCGCCCCCACCACTTGCCAGCTGAAGTACGTCATCGAATCCCTGATCGAATCTATCTCTGACTGACGTAGTGTTCAGTAGAAAGCAGTTTGTAATGTTAGTCTTAGTAACTGTATTATAGTAATTACAATAATAATTCCTTATATCTAACATTAATAACGCTGTTAATTACTTTACTTACTGAATTCGCTCATTGTCAAAACGGAAACTTTTTATTTTATACAACATTATATAATATTAAAGTAAAGTAAATTATAGGTCCATAGCTTGAAAAATTCCAGATTATTTTTTGTTTGAAAGTTAAAAGCACATCACACTATGAATTACGTATCTGCGGATTTTCCGTGATAATTATGTGGTTGACTGTGAAAACGCACATCTCAAATAAAAAATTAACAACAAATTAAATAGCAAATAGGCGTATGCCTATTATGCAAACAGTAAAATAAAACATACGTATTTCTTAGAACTTATGTTTCAACACATATTATCAGAAAAAATATTCTTAAACTTAGTAACATTGCTTTGTAAAGCCACATTTTTATTTTTAACCGAGGCCAGTTCTTGTAATGCAAGTTGAATTTGTTCCTTCAAAAGTAAATTTTCATTTCTTAAACATTTCATTTCCTCTACAGAGGCATTATTTACAACAATATTTGTATTAAAATTACTGACTACGGAAGGGTGGGTTTCATTTACAGAATTACACGTTACAATTGCACCAACGTTTTTTCCATTTACAGGTGAATTTACCTGGTAGATTTCCATCGGACTCGTCAATAAGTTTTTTTAATGTTTCTTGGTTTTCACGTTTTTTAATCCTTGCATCTCGTTCAGAATTGATACATTTATTTTCAACGGTTGGAATGTTAAAACGTGGAATGACACCTGATTTCAGCTGTTTTTTAGGTTTCGTATTTAGTAATTCGGATTTTAAATCCCTTTCGAAATCATCGTCATTAAAATGAAGTGAACAGACATTATCAAAATTAAAATGATCTGCTCGTTTACACGCATGAACCCACGCTTTTCTCAGGCCTTCGTCTTTTGGAATTCTGTGAAATGTAATTCCTTTCCCTTTACAATTCTTATCACTATTATAGCAATTGGCAATAGCGCAATTAGGCATTGTTATGCATACACAATTATACAACAGCAAACAAAACAAATTATGTATTTTTTAGGATTCAAAACATAGGCTAATTAAATCTTTTCTTACACTTATTAAACCTCCACCACAAAACACAATTATCACCTTTTATTTACACAAAAAAGACCTTTTACTTAAAACAAACACTCACATAAACACACCGAATCTCCAACTACATTTACAGAACACGGCATTGTTAAACGGGAAATTACAGAATGTAGCAGTGAAGATTCAGTGACGTCACGCGCGCGGTAGTCTACTGCGCACACCCACCGTGGCCCCTACCGTGTATCTATATACCGTGCAAATTACAAGCTAATTTTTAGTAGCCATTGCTAGTTTTGGATAACAACATTTCATTCAAACATTTGGTTATATTTATTAACTTGAAAGGTTACATTACCTGATTTGCAGGACACATCTATATTTTGTGGACGAACTCCATTCGTTGTGCTCACTCTCTGCTTACACTTTTAACCTTATTTAATTGTTCGCTAAGCTTGAAGCTGCAATTTAATCCCCCAAGAATAACCTCATATTCAAAATTAACATTGTTCAAATTCAGTTGTTTGTATAAAAAATGTCAGTTTTGAATAACATCAGTTATAGCAATGATTTTTGTCTATTTTCTGTCATGGTTTTGTTATTTGATAGTGTTTGATGATTTTTCTACCAAAAACTTCTTATTGTTTGAAAAATTATAAATATCAACTTTGACTAGATCAATTCCGTTATTGACCAAGATTTAACTCAACCTTTTGTTATTTGATGTATGTGTGTTTGTGTGTGTGTGTGTGTGTGTGTGTGTGTGTGTGTGTGTGTGTGTGTGTGTGTGTGTGTGTGTTTGTGTGTGTATGCTCTTTACACATTTTGGTCAAATTCACTATGGATGTACCTTGTATAAAGACTGAACGAAGCATTTCTTTCAAGTTGAATAAAGGCGGCATTTTATTTAATGATGATAAATGTAGTTGCTGATTATTTAATAAAACGCTTGCTGAACAGATCATCCTATCAGAATTTTGACTTGTTCCTAGAGAAAGAGCAAAAAATTTTTAAAATATTGGTCCAGTAATATTTTTATAAATATTATGGTTACAGGTTAAACTGATTGAAAAGGTTGTGAGCTAATAAGAATGTTATCACGGAGTGGTGACCAAGCAAGTTGTTTATAAGCTGCTTAATACAAATGTAAAGTTATTTTTTCAATCTGTAATGTAAGTTAATTTTGCTTTTTAATATGTTGCAAACTTGTACATAATTAAACTCAAAAATCATCTGTGTGACATTTCTTAAATAACTAATGTATGTTTTAATGAATGTCCTTCACCCCCTGGTTACTATGCTTTTATTTTTAATGCATTAGCTAAACCTTGTGATGGTTTCAACCTACCAAGCAACCAATTCATTTTTTTTAAATTTTATATTTATCTTTGTGACTTTCTTTAAACATTTTCTTTCCAATGAAGTTTTGAATGTAGTGTTATTTCAAAGAACTTGGCCATATTTTCAAAAATTTTTGTATGGTTGTTTATTATAATTTTTGTTGGATGTATCTTTCAGTTCGTAAAATTTACATAACCTGACTTTGATTCATTTAATTTTAGTCTTAATTTTTGTATCTATGTATTAATTTTATCAACTGTGTTTTGCTTCTTCCGCATTGACTCCAACTTCATAATTGCAGTTTCATCCGCAAACGTGGCCATGATTGTATCAGAGCCTACATTTCTTGTATATGGAAGGTACAATATAAGTACAAGGACACTTCCTTGAGGATCTATTGCTGTTATTTTTACATTTTATTACAAATTTCACATTTTTTATGTTATGAAAAATGGTTACTCAAACCATAATTTTATGATGTATATATATATATATATATATATATATATATATATATTCATATATATATATATATATATATATATATATATATATATATATATATATATATATGATATATATCTTCATCAATAATAACGCCTGATCAGAAAGAATTTTATAAAGTTCTTTTCTATAGTGAAAAAACAATTTGAAATTACTACAATGATACAAACTTAGCAATTTAGTGGCCGTATGTTGCAATTACATAATAGCAATTTTTCTTACATTTTTTTATTTAAAAGTACCTATACTTCTTCTTATAAATAAGTTTGTTGAATGATATTAGCTAAATGAAAACGAATGTAATTATTATAGTTCAGCTCATAAATGCATTTGATGTTTTACATTTTCATCCATATTGAAATTTGTCATCCTTATAAATGCCAATACTCAACCCTTAAGAAATCAGTCTATATAGTATAAGTATATACAGTATTTTAAATTTAAGGAACCCACCTTTTTATCTTTTGAATGGATACAGACAAAGAATTGTGATTTAGTGTATGGTTGTACAATGTTTTTACACATTTGTGGTGTTTAATGAAAATTTTGTTCAACATGACAACATAGCCTGTGTAGGATGCGATAAAAAATTCTTATAGAAGCTGATGTTGAGTGGCATATTATTTTAAAGCTATTTTTTTCTGAGTAAGAAACTACAAGTTTAATTTCAAAAAGACTCCATATCAAAAATAGCAACTGGTCAAAGTTACAAAATATTGATATTCAGTTTTTAGGATCTTTTCGTTTTTAAATTAATGAAAAGAAGCCAGTGATGAAGTTGTATTTGATTAGCTAACTGGAAAATAATTGTGAAAATACTTAAAAAATTATTATTCTTTAACTCTTTGGTTAAAGGGTTTTATGACATCTTTAAAGCTGAGATCAGAGTAAGCAGCATATTAACATCAAAAGTGTCACAGAGGAGTAATACATAAAAAATGAAGGAGGTAAAAATACATAAAAATGAAAAAAATTGTTTAATTGTATTTGGTTTGTATGAAAACCTCAGAACATGGATATAGGCTGTACACACAGTGGAATACTATACTGTGATAATTCAAAGGAAGTGTCTTTTCTTTTTTTGTTCCTTTGTTTTTATGGTGTAAAAAACACTTCCTTTTAATTTTTCTTTTCTGTTCGCTATGACATCTTGTGAGCCGCAAAAAATATCTATTGGTAGTCGGGTGTGGAATGTGTGTCGAGAAACCTGATCTTCTTTAGGCATGTAATGTATTTTTTCAATTTACCTAATCAGGTAAAAGTGATAATCCATTGTGATTTTTTTACCAGTACGTAAATTGAACATGTGATATGCATTTAACACAACAGTATCAAGTAAATGTAAAGTATAACAAAAAGAAATAATAACAAAACTACAAGAAAAAATAACCAGATAAAAATATATTAAAATTAAAAAAAAACTAATACAATATTGAAGTAAACTTTTACTAACACACGTCTTACTTCAAATACTGTTAAAAGGATAATAACTACTGCCAATACTTCACACATCAAACTACACTGACACTGCAAGACCATCCCATTTTCCAGGAATGCCCAATTGTCATCCACCAATGAGTGTATTATTTTTATTGTATTCTTTTATTCCATTTACACAATAATTGCAGTGTGTAAGTATAAAAAACAACGAAAACGTCATCTGATGTCCCTATGTTATATAAATATGTGAATGACGTTTTATAATTGTGCTTACTCATTGCTGTACTTTTAGTATACTATTCAAAGAGTTAAAATATTAAAATTTAAATTAAAACTTATCTCCTATCCTTGAGATACTGTTCTGTAAAAGTGTATGGATTTTCTACAAAATTCTGCAAAATATCTAAATAATTCTTGTCAATTACACCTTTTGATTTTTCAGATTTCAAATGGTTTTATACTCTACCAGTCAAACAGTTTTTATGACTGTTGCATGCTATAATGGGTTCCTCTCTGAAAATAAATCATTAAACAAGTCCTGCACCTAATGATGTCATTAGACACTATCACCATAGCCATGTCATTAATAATGCCAATCCTTCATGCTCAGTCAATTTCATTACAGAAAAGCGAAGTATGTATTCTAGTTGTTAACTCACTACCGGTTCTGAAATACACTAGTAGCAAACTGAAAAATATCTGACAAGGCAGTTTAAATGTTGTTCTAAGGAGCATAGAAAACCTAAAATTTCAAAACAAGCATCAATTCTTTTTTTTTTTTAAAGAAAAGTGGCTATTTGTTATCAGAAACATTTTGATCTGTCATTTTCACTTTTAAGGGCTCTACAAACCACATAGCCCTTATAAAGGAAATGACAGGTCAAAATGTTCCTGATAACATCGTTAAACACATATTTCCATAAACATTAATAGTGTTATTTTACTTAACTTAGTTTAACAGGTATTACCAAAGCAGATACCGATGTTTCGAAACTCTGCTCGTCGCTATTTTTGAGAGAATTGGTCATTTTGAGATTTCACTTGTGGTTCCTTACTCAGAACCACAATTTAAAATGAAGTGTCACTCGACTTCCATAAGAAATATTTACGGTACCTCCTCAGGCCGTCCCCTTCATAATGAAAAAATACATTAAATACCCAAAGATGGATGAAAACATTGTACATCCTGTACTAAACCTCAATGTTTTGTCTGTACTAATTCAAAAGATGAAACGGCGATTATAACCTTAACGGTTTTTAGCCAGAAAAAAATCAAAAGATGAAAAGGTGATTCCCAATCTTTTTTAATATACTGTATATGACTAGTCTTGACAGACTGTACATACTGATTAGATTTAATATTGACACGTGTTTACAGACGAATAAAGTGGATAGGTTGTTTTATAAGTATTTATGGAAAAGGTATCTATGAATCTTTTCCATCTGTGAGAGTGTCCTAGTAAATAATTTTATTTACCTGTGATGAACATTGTTGTTCTTTTTAGTAAACAATTATGGATGTTGGTATTGAAGGTAAATGAAAAAGTTATTCTGTAAGGCAAATATTGGATTTTTACCTTTTACATTAGATACATTTAATGCATAGTGTCATAGTCTCAACATTATTCAAAATCAAAGTTCATAATAATTTCTTTATTTGCAAACGAAAGTTCCTAACCTAGCTTCCTAACATATTGAAGGAAATGTTTTAAAATCATTAATTAATCATTGATATGTTAAAGCGTTGTATTTATACTGCTTAAATAGAGATATTATGTAACATATTTGGATAATCTGGCTTGAATATTTATATACTATTAGTAAAATATTTCTGATAAACTGTTAAATTTAATTGGACAAGAATAGGCTACAGTAATAAAACTTAATTTATCTTGTAGTAATATTCGATTTAAACAAAGGTTGCTTTTTTGTATAGGCACTAAATATTATTACTGGACATTCACATTACCTTAACTGGCATTATTAATTAGTAGGCTAATTTATATTTAGTTTTTTAATTTTTGTAGAGTTGAAGGCTACAATTAGATTAGTTTTTTAAATATAATTTGTGCAGTTGTTGTAACAGTAAACCAAATCCAGGGCTAGTAATAACAATATTTAAGATGGTAGAAAAAAAAGTAAATTTTGGTGTACTTTTATATAAAAATAACTTAACTAATAAATTTAATTAAAATATTTTATAAATCTTTAGAACAGTGTGACCAACAAATCAAATAATTTTATTTTTACCAAAAAGTGTTATTTTTCCTTAGTACAGTAATATGATAAGTGGTATTTGTATGCTTTTGAAAAGCAGTGTTTCAAGTTTTTGAAAGTTGCATGGATATAGAATGTAACAAGTTATAGAATCTGTATCACTTTTGTTTTCCATGAAGCAGTACTTATTATTTTTTTAAAAGTAATTTAATAACCTATAGCAAATGCAGAATAACATGAAGCCTGTGTAGGAGCAATGCTGTGATGGAGTAGAGCCTAAAATCAGGCTTCATCTTGTTTCAACTCAGAATACCTATAAGTATTGCTGTTTGAATACATACACTACAATTCCACTACTCACTTGGTGAGGTGGATTGTTATCCTTTGCAATGGTTATATTGTTCTGTATTGTTCATCCATGCTTATCTGTGAAAGACTTACACTAACGGATTTGAAAATAAGTTACGCTGAGTAGGAAGATTTACAAAATCTTTTCGGATTTTTAATAAGTCTGAAATAAAAGTGTGTTTGTATACAAAAAATGTTAAAGTGTGTGTGTGTGTGTATTAAAAATGTAATAAGTTAAGAAAAAATGTTACTAAAATGTCTTCATTCATTTTTACTCTACTACTACTTTAAACCTAACCCAACATGAATCTTTATGTGATAATAAGTTTCAAAGAAATTTTACCTTGTTAGTCTTTGAGAATGCTAAAAAAAATTGTTAATCGTAGTATTTTCACAATGAAAATATGTTATTATTATTATTATTAAATTAATGTGAAATAGTAGTAATAATACAATGTTTTCCCTTTTGCTTCTCCAGTTTTATTATTCAACATCCCATGCTTATTACTTTCAAGGATTGTAATTAAGTAGAGTGACTGAAGGAGGTTTCAGTTTTTATTTACTTAATTGTAATTGCAATAAAAGCTCTCTAATCCGGCATCCTATAGTCCAGAACTTTCAATAATCCGGCATCACTAATAGGCTTTTTTTTAAAAATATTAAAGACTATTATATGTACTGTACTTATGACACGAGGAAATCATATGAGTACGAGGAAATCGGGCTTGATCAACAGTGTTCAGGCCCCATTATTAGTGATGATGCGCCACCTGTCTGTCATTTCATGACGCTTAGTGTTTCCTGTTTAGTGCAACAAATCTTACAACTCTACAGACCTTTTAAACTTATATTTTAAAAACAAATTTTTAAGAAAAACATGATACGAAAAACAAAAAGACAGGTCTCATTCTAGCCAATGTAATAAAATTAAGTTATTCCAAACTTAAAATAAAATCTTAGAATTCTATTATAGAATCTAAGTAATAAAGTGTTTTTTGTTGTTGTTATTTTTTGAGTAAGATGTTGTTTAACTTACACCTCACTTTACATTCACCACTTTTTTGACAGCCCTCAATAATCTGGCATTTTCGGAAGTCTGGCATTGTCAAAGTCCCGAAGGTGCCGAAATAGTGGGCTTTTACTGTACTATTGTAATTACGTATTAATTGTGCAGGTTCATGTCTTTTATATGACAGACTATAACAGTGGTATTAAGTGCTTTATTTTTTAGTCAGCAAAAGCCTACCATGTAATTATGGTGAAAACAAATCAGACATTGAAAAAAATAAGGACGTTTTTCTTAAGTAGAAGAAAATTGACATTTACTTTTGTTAATTAGTTTATAATGTTTCTAGTGCTTCCTGTTCCAAGAAGAGTTTTAAAAGAGGAAAAGGACAAAGAAAACGATGAGAAACGATCTAATGAAGCAAGTTCAGATCCAAGTGCTCCTATTACTAACAAAGGTGTTCTAACTTCCTTTGTTACAGGAAAGAAAATGGCTATCCCTGAACAAGATCTTGTAAATATTTGTATTTTATTACACACTAACTTTTAGTAATAATATAAGTACATTAGCAAGTAAATATTTGTTATTTCACTACTCATATAAGCAAGTAGCTTATATTTCTTCACATAAAAAAATCTATCTAGATTCTCATATAAAGCTACATTGAAATTTAATTTAGCCACATTTTTGTTATCGTAAAAGACTCTTATAAAGTAACATTTAATAGTACTGGTAATTTGATTTTATTTTACAGTATTTTTTATACAATATTTTTTTACTTTGCAGTATTGGTAAATGGTAATTTTATTTTACCTGAGCAGTTTACCTAAGAACCGTTAAAGAAAACATTAAAGTTTAAATAGCATAATTAGCTTAATTAGAAAGAAATATAGTTTCAGTTATCAATTTCAATTCTACATGAAACTGAATTTTCCAAAGTAAATTTAGGCTGCTTTTAAACAAATATCCATTGTAAAATAAGCTATTGGAACAGCAAACAGCAAATATATGTAAAAATAATTATATATATATATATATATATATATATATATATATATATATATATATATATATATATATATATATAAATCCAGCGAAATGTGTTTAACAATAATTTCAAAATGATGGCCATTTAAAACCTTAAGAAAAAATTAATATTTTTTATTTTGTACATTTTTTTGAAAATTTGATTTCATCAGTATTAAAAATGTAAATTCTATTGAAAATACAAAAAAAATGAATTTGATGATGGTTAACGATCATTTCATATTTTCATTGTATTTTGAGTCCTATTTACAATGCTAATTTATGCAGATTTTAATGCTGATTATGATTTTGAAATAAAGTTTTCAAATAGTTTAATTTTAAAAAAAGGAAGTGTCTACTTTTTGTAAATTGGCTTCTATTAGATTTCCGGAGATATACATTTGGCAATTATATATATAGTCTACTTGATTCTTCCTTACAATTTTAAAATTATTAAAATTTAAAAAATCAAGATGTCTACAAGTTTCTCTGTCAGGTCCATTATGTATTTGATAGATTCGTGAAGACATACAGTTGGCAGTCATTTGTAGTCTCTATTTGTTTTTCCCTATAATTGGAAATATTAGATCATTTAACATGTTTTTTTGTCAAACAAATTTTCTCATAGTGCATTGTAGGTCTGTAATAGGTGTAAGTGTCAGGTCTATCAAGTATTTTGTATATTTGTGGAGATATACAGTTGGCAATCATGTGTAGTCTTGATCTGAGTCTTCCATATAATTTGAAAAATTAGACCACTTCCGAGTTCCTCTGTCAGAAGACTAAATTCGTAGTGCATTGCAGGTCTACAACAGTGTAACTTCACAGTATTTAAACAAAATATTAATTTGAAAGCTAACTGTAAGATAATATATCTATTACCTTTAACATGACACATGGGAGAATTGTAGTCCTAATTAAATGTTTGTAATTTATGGCGTATCCTATGAAGTAGATTAACCTATATAACCTATAAAAAAAAAAAATGTTTCTCCTAAATTTCAAATATGTTTAGGTATATCTTTTGTTTAGTTTACTTTTATACTTTTTTATTATCTCTAATTAAATATTTTAGTACATCTACATAGTAATTAAAACAGAAATTAAAACACTACCTACTTTTTTTTTGTCTAATATTCATACTTTATGCCAGTTAGATTAATGAGGATAAGTGATTGATGTTAATTAAAAAGGTAAATTCTTTTTACAACATTAAAAAAAGATATGACAGTAACTGCAGTTTAGAACTTAGGACTGGTGTGACACCGGTGTCTTAACACACCCCAAACCACACTGGCAATTATATGGCACGTTCTATTTTTACAAGTAAGAAGCTTTATGAGGATATAACATTATAATGATAGCCTACTTTGCTTTGTGATTTAAATTTACAAACACATAAAAATGTATTTATAAATTTTTATTAAAAAAACAAAAGGCTTATTATGTAGGTAGGTAAGCTCTTTTTATTGGTTTGTTTTGTTATATTTGTCTGTTACAGTTGGGGCGTTGTAGATTTGTGTCTGAATTTGAAAAGTTAAACCGAATCGGAGAAGGAACATATGGAATTGTTTGTAAGTATCTTAAATTTTAAACACTTTGATTATTTATAAAAAAAACATGATCCAGTAATTCATACTCAAGACCTGAATTTTTATAATGTAATTTCTACAATCTACAAATCTACTTTTAAGTAAATGATTTTCGTAGTAATTTTGACTCTTTTAGTTTTTGGTACAATAACAGTATATTGCTGTAATTTTTTTTGCAGTTTTTCTGAAAGAACTTATTTTTTTGATAACAAGAGGATAAATATGCTCTCAACATTTTTGAAAATTTATATGATGATGTTACAAAAGGCAAAATGAAAATGGCTTGTTTAGAATTATAGGCTAGTTTTAAAATTAAAGAATTTTTATCATTCATCTGCTCAAATAATATACAAACTGAACTTATATAACCTCTTATACACTTATTTTTATTCAGAATATTTGTTTACAAATATAGTATAAAATGTCTCTGGAGAACATGTTCATTTATTACTTTAACTAGGTATTTTTAATTTTAAATTCCAGACAAAACCTTGTTGGGTTTGATCAGCCAAAATTTATTTTTTTAAACAAAACATTTAGTTTTAATTGCAAACGTTCGTAAATGTATGAATATTTATGTACTAATTAATTCATAGTAATGAAAGACAGTCATTTTTTTATAAAATAAAAGTGAATGTATTTAATAATATAAATGAACATTCCCTGATAATAGTCAGCACAAAGAAAACAGTTGATTTGAAAACAATCATAAATTTTTGAGAGCATTACATTTTTATTCAGAAAGACAAGCATATTTTAAAGATAAAAAAAATCCAATTTTTAGAAATTAGTAGTCACACTAATTTAGACTGTTACTTTATATAAATGTATATACAATTTTTTTAAAGAGAGTAAATAGTTTAACTAAAATGAAAGAGCTTCATTTCAAAACATATCTTTTATATAATTTACTTAAAAGTGAGACAATTTGTATAATCTTTTAAATATTTATTTTTAGATTCTAACAAGTAAACTAATTGTCTGATCTATAAGTTAAATTGTTTTTTTTATATTATAGATCGAGCTTTGGATACCAAAAACGATTCAGTAGTAGCGCTAAAAAAAGTCAGAATGGAACATGAGAAGGATGGTTTGCCAGTTAGTGGTCTAAGGGAAATATCTGTGCTGCTCAGCTGCCGCCATGAAAATATTGTCCAATTAAAGGAAGTTGTTGTTGGGAAAAGTTTGGAAAGGTTAGTTCTTAAGGTTAAAATGTTAGTTTGTATGCTAACCTATATAAGATTATAAATTTTATAGGCCTTTACAACAAGTAGACTTTTTAAGTATGTATAATGAATAAAATTTTAATAGGGTTTGCCCATTTCGAATTGGCACCTGATTTATAGAGCTGTATATACAGTATAAAAGAAAATTTAAACTTAAACTATATTTTTAAAAATGGTAGAACTATTACAATACCGTTATAGTTTATTGTGATGTTTGTGGTTACATGCTCAAGCATTAAAATAATTTCAGCCAGTTATGGCTGTCTTTTTATATTAAAAAGTTAATGTTTTTCGCTAATGCTGACTTTAAAAAACCAACTATATGGAGTTTTGTATTGTGTTGCAGTATATTCTTAGCCATGGAGTATTGTGAACAGGACCTGGCCAGTTTGTTGGACAACATGAAGGCTCCGTTTTCCGAATCCCAAGTAAAGTGCATCATGCTGCAAGTACTTCGAGGGCTACGCTATTTGCACAAAAACTTTATTGTTCACAGAGATCTTAAAGTTTCTAATCTTTTAATGACGGATAAGGGTTGTGTTAAAATAGGTAAGTTTTTGTTTTTATCATTATATATTATTGTTACTGTTTTATTTTATTACAAATAATATCTTATACCAGCACCATACATGTGATTGACCAACTCTGGTCACTCTTCAGAAAGTTGTTTATTGTTGTCTTGTAACATCCTTGTTCTGGTGATATTTTGTCAGCTATTGTGCAGCAATTTTGTTTTCGTTATCTTGGTGACTTGTGGTTTCTTGATCTTAGTTTTATTTCCTGTTTTTGATCACTTTTAGATAATCAGACTTGAGTGTTTGTTTAGTTTTTAATATTCTAACATAGGCCTAGGCATATAGGCTTATGTTCTTGTTGCATGACTTGATAGAACGAAAGTTGAAAGGCCTACATACTCTTGAACGTCAAATATACAAATGTTTTCAAATTCAGAAATTAATAGTAATAATAAATAATTTCATTGAGAAACGATTTTTTAAAAACAAAATAGGTCACTCATGGCATGTGAACTTTTATGACACAAATTTGTGCTTTTAAAACCATAATAAGAAACATAACTTCTTATGTTTACACAGAAAAATGTTTTGACAGTCAGCTGTTATTTTAAGGTAAATCATTTTAACATTATCTTCAGTGAGATTGTTGTAGAAGAACATCACAATTATAAATATATTATTTTATTGCAATAAAGTAGATTATAACATTACTTTGAGTAATATTATTAGTACTTAATTTAAAAAAGTGTATAATTAGCAATAGAAAATCATAAGAATTTTAGTGGTTTCAATAAAGCAATGGGGGGTGAATTAGTTGCACAAATAATTTCTCATGGCATTTAAGGTAATTAGTTAGTGTTCAAAAATACATGATTTATTTATAAGACAGTGGTATTTTGTAACAATTCAAACCATTACTTGGTAAGTAAAACTTATTAACCTTACCAATCAATTTTATAGGTTGTAATTAAACACACTCTTTGTTTTTCAGCTGATTTTGGTTTAGCTCGCTGGTTTGGTCTTCCTGTGCGACCAATGACACCACGAGTAGTAACATTGTGGTATAGAGCCCCAGAGCTGTTGTTACAAGCTAGGATGCAGACTACATCGGTGGACATGTGGGCTGCAGGCTGTATTCTTGGCGAACTCTTGGGTAAATTATATAATTAGATTTAATTTGGTTGTTAGAGGTTTAAAGGGTTTGGTGGCCTCTGGTACCTTGATAAAAAGATCTACTAGCCGCCTCGGTTCATACACTATAAATCATCCCATCGTCTGCATTAGCCCAAGTGTGCACAATAGTCGGACATTATACACCACAAAAAAAAAAAAATCTACTTTGTAAATTCTGTAATTTTACAAGTTTGCTTTCTAAAGTAATTTTATTTATGACCATAATTTAAGAAAATATATATTTTTAACAATTTTATTCCTTGATGCTATTTAATTCATTTTATTTAGTTATCAACAGTGTTTACAAAGACATACCTATAGATATCTAGGTAACATATTTTTCCCCTTAAGGGCTCTCAAATTGTGAGTACGGGTTTGGAAATACTGCCTAGGTGGATATATCCTTTCTTCACCTATCTGCTCTTAGGTTAGATCCTGTTATCCCCAAGCCTAGATCGATCGGCATATACCGAAGGCTGTGTGGTTAAGGGGGAGCTTAGTTTAAATATGTAGATTGTGGATACCAGACGATCTTTACTTTTAACCTAACCTTACCTATGCATGAGGGACTCTGTAGCTGTGAACATGTTATTTTCCTAGCTACTTGTGTGATATTGAGGGCTGGAAACAAACCGTTGAAAACAACAATGCCCAAAAATCCTTGGGGAACTGGTAAAGTGGACCTGGAAGTGAAGATGACTTGGAGATGGATGAAACTGGGACTTTATATAACCCTATGAAGCCCACAAGCAGTGAATTGTAGCATATTGTGGGATACTAGGTAGACCTACTCAACCTGCATTGGAGAAGGGAGAAGTGGAGTCGAACATTTCAAGTCAGTAAAGCTAACAAATGTCCATTAGGAGCGGAAAAAATTACAAACTGAAAAGAGAGAAAATATAGGCTATGTGGGATGGTTAAGGAAACTGTGAATACCAGTAGGAGACAAAAGGGTTAGGGGTGTAGGAAACTGAGTACCTACAGCAGAATGAGCTCATCAGTAGACTGTTAAAATTTATTAAAGTCTATTGAACTAGAATCCAAGAGGCTTAGTTGCGTAATATAGTCCTTTGACTATATTGCCAGGGACCACCAAATCGTGTAACTTCCAAAGAATCAATAAATCAGTCAACACAATATTTTTAAACTCAATTGATTTGGAAACAGATATTTCTAAAAATTTTTTTTTTTTTTTACATACTAGACCTACACTTTCTATATTATGGGAAAGTAAAGACTTAAGATAAAAAACTTAATCTGTGAGAAATAATATGGATTGTAGGTAGAGTAACGCAAATATAGGAGGCTATTTGTGTACAAAGTCAATTGTTTTTTTAATTTCTGAACAAACAAAATTTTTCCAAACAAATATATTTTGACATGTCAATATATATTGACATTTTGTAGTTAAAAATTTCGTTTAAAGATGCAAATTTATAAAATTTGATTTTGACATCACAGTGTTTACCATTTACTTGCAGAATGAACTTTAAATGTTTTATATTTGCAGATCACAGACCTTTGTTACCAGGCAGATCAGAAATCCAACAGCTGGAGATGATAGTTGACCTACTTGGCACTCCCTCTGACGCTATCTGGCCGGAGTATTCTTCTTTGCCAGCTCTGGCTAACTTTACCCTGAAACATCAACCCTATAATAACCTTAAACAACGGTTCCCGTGGTTAACTCCTGCCGGTCTACGTCTGCTTAACTTTTTGTTTATGTATGACCCAAAAAAGAGAGCAACAGCTGAAGAATGCCTTCAGAGTTCTTATTTTAAAGAAGTTCCTTTACGTAAGTACTTGTGCTGAACTAGTTAAGTATTAAGAAAGGAATATTTTTTAGTAGAAAATAAGTTTGTGAAATTTCCATCATTGCAATGCAGAATAAATAACTAATAATGATTGAATAAGGGTTTGAGTATGAATCATGCTGCATCTTAGGTGCGTAGATCCCAATTCTTGGTCTCCCCATTAAACTATTAATGCATTTCAAATTTGTATGTGTCCATTGTTTCATTGTAAGACATTTTAAGGCAGTATTCATTATTATTATTAATGCATTTGACTGTAAAATCTGTGATTAAAAAGAAATCTAAGCAAGTTGGTGAAGTCAATGAGTGAATGGATTTTTAGGGTTACTTGACCTTTGTAAATCTATTGTATCTCCTTTTTATATGCCTGAGATGCTCAGTTATTATGCCTTCTCTACATCGAGTATTTCAATAAATTCTAGGATTTAGAGAAATTAAAGATGGTTAACTCTCCCCACCTAATTGCTGACCTCCCAGTTCATTATTGATGTGCTATCAGGTGCTTTTTCTATTAATTCATTTTCGTTTTTTGTTTCTCTTGACTCCTGTCCACAGAAGTTGTGCGTGATTTAGTCAGCTTATTGTTGAGCAGTAAATATGTTTTATATTCTTACTCATATTGTTGTCATGAGTAGCTAGGGAAGTAGTTCACTCACACAGAGACCTGCATGCATGGATATGGCTATGGTACACTAGGAGGTTGCCAGTTATCCCAGGGCTCCGTTTAAAACACCATTAGGTTGGTGTTATTCACTCTATTTGCACTTCTTTGGAATGCTTGAAATGTTGTTGCTTTACACTTCAGAGTTCACCAAGGTATGTAGTGTTTGTGTTGCGCACAGGTGCATTAGTGTGTCTTCAGTAGATGAATGTGGTAGTATGAATGAGCCCTCCACCAGATGAGAAGAGTGTTACAAGTAGAGGAAAATAATATAGATTAATGGAAAAAGATGTTCACAATTGTAACATCCAAGTGTCATCATTAAATAATTAACAATCAAGGTTTTTTGCTAAACAGAAAATTTATAATTTTGAACTCTATGAGGATTTTTTTAATAAAATTTTGTTAATGAAGAGCTCCATTGTAAAAAAAAAATAATCTGATAATTTCCAAGAATACTTACACATAAATATCAGATGCAAGTAGGTTCTTGCCTAAAGTTTAGAAAGCTTTTACCAGGATGGAGCTTTTTTCTGCTTTGAGGTAAAACACCCCATTTTTCTCAAATTATTGAGACTCTGTTGTAATTTGACATAGTTTTGGTATAATATTAACAATGTTTTATCATATTTTACACGATAAATCTTGTTCCACTTCTTTTTTTGTCCAGTAGTTGTTTTAAGCAATAAGAATAAAGAGAAATATTTTATATTAGCTTGTTTATATTTAATACCACAGTGTGATCCACCTATACAAAATACTTTGTCTAAGTTGTTTACCTTGTTTGAAGTGAATTCATAAGTGAATAATAGTGATTATTATGAAAATTAATTAAATAATTGTTGTTAATGTTAGTTATGATGTTATCTTGAATATTTAATGTTTATTTTAAAAACTACAGCTTGTGAACCAAAAATGATGCCTACATATCCTCAACATCGTAACATGAAATCAAGTAAAGGCAGTAGCAGTGTAAACCCACCTCCACCGCCAAATGTATCTGGCATAGATACTGGAAGTATGGATCAAACTATGAATTTGCCTGCCATTACAGATTTAGTAAGTAGTATTAAAAGTTCTCATTAATAAATTAAGGTATTAAGTTTGTTGTTGTTTTCCAATGGCTTCCGCTGGCTCACGCCATCTTTGATCTTGCTTCCCAGTAGAGGCCAGGGAGGTCTCCTCTTCTCTGCTTCTCTTCATCTAATTTTCTGCAGACCAGGAGATGGGTCCTTGTTCATGATGGTGTCTGGGCATTCACACAATGTGTCAGTTGTTATAGTTTATTATCTTAATTTTCTTCAGGTGTTCATTCAGACAGTCGTGTCCAGTTGTCAGCTGAAAGACCGCGACAGATGTCCTCCTCTGGAGGTCCTTGACCTTCCCATACAAGTCGAATACATTCTCATAAGGTTTGTTCTTTATGTCTTCCTTGACTTTGTTTGTAAATTCAAGATAAGATGTTCGCTTCAGTGCACTAATCCGAGCCTCCAGTGTGAGCATTCCTTTTGGTTTCTGCACTATAAGGGTTCCTTGTTTGGCCAGCTTGTCTGCCTGCTCATTCCCTTGTATGCCTACATGTGACGGGATCCACTGCAAAACCAATTCCTTGGTAATGTGTTTAACTACTTTGTATTTCTTTCTATCATAGAGCCTGCAGATGTGTTGTCAGCAATTGCTTGTAATGCCGATTTAGAGTCAACTAATATCACTATGTTATTATTCAACCATGTCCTCGTTATTATTTGCCTCAATGCCTCATCGATTGCAAATAACTCCGCCTCAAAAACGGTGGCGTTCGAGCTTAATGCAAAATAGTGAGAAAAATGCTCACAGAATATTCCCGCCCCTGTTTCACCTCTGATTTTAGATCCGTCAGTGTATATTCGCAACCAGTCGTCTGATGGGTATAGGTTGTTTATAGCCTCCAAAGTAATTTGTGCAACTGTGACTGGGTTGTCCTTGGCTTTATTTATAGTTTCCACAAGTTGAGTGCTTATGTTGTACCTGTCGTAGTCCAGAGGACTCTTCAGCTGTGTAGGCTCCTCGATCACCACACCACTTGATCTCCATTTAAGCATCAGGTGTTTGAAACTTGTGTTTTTAATGTTTGTTCTGCTGGTGGTTCTAGGATCCATGGGTTATTGTACTTCCTGTGGAGAATCTTCTCATATGTTATCATAGCTTTGCACCTGTATTCATTATGCAATGGTTTGGTGTTGGTATAGGCATGCAGTGCTGCAATTGGTGTGGTCTTGATGGCACCCGTTATCATTCGTAAGCAGTTGTTCTGGCTTGTTTCAAGTTTCTTCAGGGCATCACTGCCTGCCAAAGCAAGCATCTCACCACCGTAAAGGAAATTTGGTTTTATGTATGACTTGTAGGTTTGGCATAGTACATCAAGCGTTCCTATAATTTAAAATTCTTTACTCCTGCTAGTCTTTTTAGTATATTGGTTTTGGAGGAGATCTTTGATGCGATGTAATTTGCGTGTTCTTTTAGATTGAGCTTTTTGTCGAGGATGACTCCCAGGTATGTTTTGTGTTTTTGTTTTCAGTGAGAAGAGCTGGTAACTTGTTTTCCGAACATTAATTTTCATTTTGTTATTTCTACTCCATCTGGTCAGCGCCTCCATAGCTTCATTTATCCCATCATGAAGTGAGTCAAAGACTTTCCTGTCTTTGTTGCTATTTGCCAGCCATATCAGTAGTACATCATCCGCATACATCGCACAGTTGAGTTGATTGGAGGATAACGCTTTGGGGAGATCGTTTATGTATATGTTAAATAACAATGAACTAAGAACTGCGCCCTGCGGGAGGCCCACCTGTGTTTGTTAGGTATTAAGTTTCATTTTTTATATTCTTACAATAGAAACTGTACAGAAAGTGTTATGATTGAGAAAGAAATCGATCTTGGTATTTTGATGCATATCCATTTTCAGGTACTTAGAGTTCAAAAAATGGTTTAAAATTGTATGTCTCTGGCGAGTAAGCAAATTGACTAAATTCGTTAAAATTTGGTATGCATAGATGTTTGTCTTTTTGGCCAGAAAATTTGATTTGTGATAAAATAGTGATTTTTAAAATCTAAACAACACACAGTGGATCGTTATACTGTTAAAAAAAAATCTGGTTTAGGAATTTTGAAAAAACTTGGAAAATTGGCCACATTTATCAAAATCAATCAGATTTTGTTCAATCATATATAGCTCAAGTCAATGAACAAATGTTAAAGGAATTTATAATTTCAAAAAATAAAAATAAACCCTAATCATTGCTGAGACTTAGTTTTGTTTCCTGGGATTTATTCAATAATAATTTTTTAATTTCAAATTTGTTACATTGAATTGAGCTAAACATTTTTTTTTGTAATACCGAAGTCTCATAATACAATTATTTTGAGAATTCTTGTTCATTTTGGTGTCAGGAATCTTACATATTGTATAAGTGTCTGATCTTAAGATGTTGAACCTCAAGAGCTGTGCTAAACAGTCATGCGAAATGCTGCAACCACCTCCTTTCTTGAAAGTCCCTTTATTTTGTCTATAGAGGTCTGTCATGTTTTCTTAGAATTTTTCTTTAAGCATTCGTGGCAATGTTGGCACTAAAACTTTGATTTCATGATGTTTTCCATAAATTGTTACTTCACGAGATGGCTTCGTGATAATGAAGGTCAGTTACTTCTTGTCAGTTGGTCAGCTACTCTATGTGTTAGTATTCACATTGTCCACATTGCAGACATTGTTCTTGACAATTTTGGTTGTTTGTGTATAACAGGGTGACTTTGTATTGCTTGAAGTGCCAATTTCGAATTGACTAAAATAACTTAGTAGCAAAGGCCTTATTGAATTGTCATTGACTGCACATAGTTCTGTAATGTAAAGATTGTAGCATTTGCTTAAACATTATGTATGTAATACTATATTTTATTTTCAGTGATTTAAAGAATTCATATTTTTCTTAATATTCCAGTTGACTTTTGAAGTTTTTTTCATACACCAGTAACTTCTTAAAGTATTAAAAAAAAAATTTACACACAGAAATAATTTTGGAAGTAGGCCATAACTACCTTTTCCAGTACAAAATACAGAACCAATATTGTTATGCTTAATTACTTAGATTATAATAACATGCAGCTTAAAAGGAACTGTTTTATTATGAATGAATAAGCTTATTCTGAACCACTATCAGCTTGTAACAGCTTTATATTTTAGAATTGTGAAATAAAATGTTTATATTTTTTGTGGTACCATATCTAGTGTCTCATATGTGGTTTTTACTTGTTTCAGCTGGGTTCACTGGTTAAGAAACGGAGAGTAGAATAATTTTTGAATTCAGGTAATTTTTTGTATATTCCAAAAATAAATTGTAGGTTATTTCTTAAATTTTTTTCTTTGGAACCTGTTTCCTTCATCCTTTTACCTCAAGTTAGATGGAATGAGAATATTTTACAGATAAAATAAACATGTCAATATAACAATGATTTGTTAAGAGTTTGAGTGTGTTTTTTTGTATAATTTTAGTGCTGTTTATAGAATGTTTATCTGTGTAAGTTTTTATTAAAGATATTTTTTGTAATAACTCTTTGTTATTATACCAAGCTTGAATATATATTTGATATTTTGTTTTTAATGTAAATATAGTTGTGAAATAAAATACTGGAATGCTTTCATAGATCACTGTGGCTGTTACCATTGAACAAATGTGTGTTCTCTTTATAAAACTATGAATGACAATGATCATAATTCACATTATATGGTGTAAAATAAATTTAAACTGTACTCACAGATCTGAACTGAACTTGAATTTAGTGTAAGCTGTAGTAGCAAACATACTTTTCTACCAGTGAAAGCTCATCAGGACTAGATTATATTTAACCTCCTTAAACACCATGTATCTATTACTGAATTGAACAAATATAACTAAACCCACTGTTGCACACTTTAAAAAAAACATTTTAATACTTAAAAAACTAAAAGGTATTTTTTTACTAAAGAAAATATTTACAGTATAAACAGGCTGAAGTTTTTTAAGACATAATGTTTATATTTAGGTTATGGCAAGAAATGTATAGCTAAATATTTCATTATAATATTTTTTTTATACTTGCTTATTGTCACAACATCCAGCAAATTGAGTTTGGGTAGATTAAAAGCTTTAGAGTATGCCAAATTTTTTATTCTGATAATCGTTATACTTTTGTTCTGGTATAAATTTGTTTCAGTTTTTGCATTAAAGTTTTAGAATATACCTTGAATTTAATTTATTAATCATTTTTTCACAAATGATATTTGCATTGTGAAGTGTGATATACAGAGTTCCAGGTAAGTTACTGGATAATAGTGCCAATAAAAATAATGATTGTAAAAGTAAATAATGACTTAGCCTGTCTGTACTATTGTTTCTGTAAATGTGAACTACTGTAGTTTTAGTTTAAACTATTAAAATCACTGGTGAATAAAGTCCTTACCTGATCTGTTTTGTTTCATAATATTATATAAGTAGTAATAGTAACACACTGAACGAATGTGTTGTATGATAGCTGGAAACCCAATGGTGTGATCATCATGGGTCACCTAACTGGATTTTTCTTCCGAAAGGATTAAAACAAACATGAATCAGAAACTATTAGTCAGACGTTAAACACAAAAAAAAAAAAAAAGAAACTATTATGCTTCATACAGATTTTTTTGAAATCAAATCAAATCAGGAACTCTTTCTAACTTGACATGGTGTGTGTTGAAATACAGTTTGTTTTCCAACTTTTTAAACATGTCAACTTTCTGTTAATAAGCAAAAATAAACATTTTCTATAGTCAACAATTATCCAAAATGTGTATAACAATATTTGGTAATTATGCAAACTATATTTGGAATGAGAATGCAAAAGTTTAATATCTTAAATATTTTTTCAGATGGAGTGGAAGTATATAGCCCACTGACAGACTATAACAAATGTCGGTGCTTAAAGTAATAAAAGAAATTTTAAGTGAATTTCAGCCTTTTTAAAACATTTCAAAATTTACAGAATCTAGATGATATTTAATGTAAAACAACCTGTATTAAAAGTATTAGCTTTTTAAATTACAGTACACTTCTAGTTTGGCTGGCTAACTTAGCAGCGACAGCATGTTGCATTAGCGAGAATTCACCATTTGTTTAATGTTACCTAATCTCTAATAAAAGAACAGTGTAATATGATCAGTTATTTGCAGTTAAGTTACTTGCCATTTTGCAGATATAGTATGATTATTTTCGTTGTGCTTTTTCTGTACTATTCAGGCTTTTTAAAAAATAAATGTTAAACAGAAATGTATTTTTGTGACTATGGAACAAAGATGCCCTAGAGTATATAGATAAAAATTATATTTGCAACAATTTTAAATTCAGTATATTCCATGATGAGAAAACACTGTTTTTGGCAAGTTGCACTAAGTATGCCTAGTTTAGTTGTTTTGTATATAGTAAAAAAAACTTTATACAGCCTGATAACTAATTTTGATAAATATGCATTAGCGGACATTTGAATATTTTTATTAGAACACTTTATTTTAAGTCCATTGTAATACAGAACACTTTATTTTATAATAGAGAATGTAAAAGTGAGGAAATAATGAAGATTAAATAAAAGAGAAAAATATAAAAAATAATTACCTCTATAACTTAATGATTACAATTTCACAAAAGTTACTAACATGTATTCTTGAGAATATGCTTTTTTTAATTTAAACACTATTAGTAATTGCACAATTAAAAAAAAATAACCTAACCTATTGTGTGAAAGTTACTAAACTTGTAATTACTCTTAACAGCAGATATAAAATCATGCTTGCTCCATTTGACGGCAATGTCATGAAATAGTAAATTATCACAAAAAAATTGATTTTCTGTGGGGTTAATATCTTTCATTTGAATAAAAAAGAATGCAAGAAAAGAATATTTAAAAATCACTAATTTTATTTATTTAAATATCTGTGGTGTAAATACCTTTTTTCCCATATTTGGAGGAGAATCTACTGTATGCAAAAATCAGTACATGCTGTTTCTTGTTAAAAACTGATTTAAATATATTATTTATAACTATTTAAACATTTGTTTTTAATTTATAGTTTTATCAGCTAAAATGCATTCATTATTTATATTTAATTTTAGTATGAACTTTTTATAAAACGATAAAATTTATTTTAAAATAGTTTTAAAAAATCTTTGTAATGTAATAACTGAGAAATCATAATTATCCTACAATCAATAGTTGGCTAGATAAGTTATGCTTAAGAGGAAATAACATTTGTAAAATAAAAAAGCATGCAACATCCCTTTTTTAATAACATTTATGTCACAAAAAATCAACACTTTTATCTTTGTTGAATTTCAATTCTCTATTTTTATATTGTTTTGTTTAGGCATTTCTGTACTTTCGAGTCTCATGCTAAAGTAGTGATTTTAACAATTTTGGTGTCTTATTATAAACTTTTATTATCACCCACGGAAGATTTATTATGATCTTAAGCCCTTTTTAATAAACTGTATCGTGATGCCACCCATTACATGGAGCATGCCATATTTCATATGCAAGCTTTATTATTACACTTACTTCCCTAGCGAGCTACTGCTCATGCATGTCATCACTGCATGATAATACATAATATGATATATATATATTGACAGTTCTTCTTATGAGAACAACATTTAAAAAAATGGTTGCCATTACTTGTGATATTTATGATTTATCTCTTCTTATCATTTAGGTTGTGTTTATAATGCAACAACCAAGTCGAGTTAGTCTTTTTTTTAAAAAGAAGTTTCTATTTCACCAAACAACCGAGTCAAGTTAGGTTCTTAAGTTAAAAAAATTCTTTTCATTATTAGTAACACACATTTAATTAATCATTTTTACGATTAAAAACATGTTATGTACTTTTGTACACTAGTCATTTGGAGGTTATGTTCATAATTTTAACTTTCACTTTTTTCCAACTTCTTGTTTCCGCGTTCTTATATTTTGGATTATTGCTATTGAGGATATAATAAAGTGCTTTAGTGCAAAACTGACTGAAAATGCCAAGAGGCATGGAAGTTGTTTTACCATTTTTTTTGTACTACTAAACAGTGGTCAGAACAAGCAGGTTAGACAAAACATCGAACACACTTAATCCTTTTAGTTAGATTTAATAATAAATATTTGAAGAAAATGTTCTACACATTTTATTAATGACTATACAATTACTTTAAATACGTTTATGAACTATAAAACTGAAAATAGATGTAACTAATGGTTGAGGTTTAATAGATATTTACTAGCCAATTAAAATGTTCTAGGCATTTTATTAATGACTATATAATCATTTTATATACTTTAATGGTTGTAAAACTGCAAATAGATGTAACGAATTTTTGGATTCAGAGATATTCTCGATCTCTGTAAACTTTTCTTCGTTTGTACAGTCTATTGTTGGGAAACCATCTGTGTTTTGTTGTATGTGTTATATTCATCAATTCTTGTCTAACTTGGTCATCTTTTGTCACTTTAAAAACTTCATAAATACTGGAACTATTCTGAACTTTTAAAACTGAATTCTCTGAAGTAGGTTTTTCTGGAAGTGGCCTAGAGCATTCATATGGAAAAGGTTTCTCTGGATGCCAACAAACTATTGTAGAACCATCATCTGTAATCACAACTCGGTCTTCGGTATTTGTTGATTTTTGCCGACGAGTTGAGTAAAATTGTAACGCACTACTTTTAGATATTCTGTCTGATAAAGGTAGTTGCCGAAAAATATTTGTAGCACTTTTAAAGGGAAAACATAACCTAACTTGAAGGGACATCTTTAGGTAGTTTATTCTATTTACAAAACTTAATTATTTATAACTTCTAAAATGTCCTTTTAATTCGTAGTCTAATATACAACACTTATATATACAAATATAAACAATACTAATTATTATAATAAACTAATTTGCTTCCAAATTGCACACTTTTAATAAATAAGCCACTTCATTTGTTGCTATAGCTATTACGTATGAGTGTGGTATGGTGATTGCGTCTCCTTCGTCTCAGTACTATAGATTAACTAGTGCATAATCGTCTAAAATATTTATGTAGTTTTACTCATGGTAATTGTTGTTTATCTATGGTGACAATGAAGAATAAAATCGCGTACTTCTATTTCCTCAAAGATAGCACGGTATATATATAGTTACCTAGTGAAAGAACAATCAAGCGGCGGTTATCAAACATTGAAATAGTTTGTTATCTATATATTAATAATTATATATATATATATATATATAAATATTGAAACACAAGTTCTAAGAAATACGTATGTTTTATTTTACTGTTTGCATAATAGGCATACGTCTATGTGCTATTTAATTTGTTAATTTTTTATTTGAGATGTGCGTTTTTACAGTCAACCACATAATTGTCACGGAAAATCCGCAGATACGTAATTCATAGTGTGATGTGCTTTTAACTTTCAAACAAAAAATAACCTGGAATTTTTCAAGCTATAGACCTATAATTTACTTTAATATTGTATAAAATAAAAAGTTTCCGTTTTGACAATGAGCCAATACAGTAAGTAAAGTAATTAATAGCGTTATTAATGTTAGATGTAAGGAATTATTATTGTAATTACTATAATACGGTTACTAACACTAACATTACAAACTGTTTTCTACTGAACACTACGTCTGAGCTTGATCCGATGACGTACTCAGCCGGCAAGTGGTGGGGGGGACATGCGCATGGCCCCTACCGTGTATCTATATACCGTGAATGATAGTATTTTTTAGTGTAAGCAGTATTAGGTTAATTACTAGTTTTTGATGTTTTGTCAGTTACTTATGAACACAAACCCTTTAGGGTTATAAAAACTTTTAAAAGTATCGTTATAGTGCTTCGACCACTGTACTGCTATACTTAGAGGAAAAATTCAAAAAATGTAATAGTTTTAAATAATTTTTGTAACAGGTAAAGTTAATCACTATAGATGTTCTTTTATTGAACTTGCCACAAACAGTCATAATGACATAAGAGAACTGGAAGATTCTCAAGATTCCTAGCCATTGTTATTGTTAAATTATTAATTACTTAAATTATAGAAACTGAAAACTTTTTAATCTTAGAGAGCTAAGGAAAGTTGTCTCACAGCTTAGTAAAAAAACTTGAAAACCAAGAAACATTAAAAAAACTTATTGACGAGTCAGCTGGAAATCTACCAAGAAAATCACCTGAGGAAAATGCAGCTTGATACATGTATCAATAAATTGCTGTAGCAGAATTTTCCTGGTGGTTTAGCATGGCATAATTCCCATCAATACCTTACATCAACTTTCATAGGTGAGTGAATGTAGATAGAGAGACTTTATATCTGTTCTTTATAATTTATAAACAATGACTGTGTAGTCTGACAGGTGAGTAATTAGCTTGTTTCATTTAACAAATTTGAACCGGCCTGTGTGCTAGATCATTGATGATATTCTTCAAGAAGATATGCCTCCAGCTGCCATGGGCATACCACAACCCCTGAGTAGGAAGGGTGTTTGTTCAACAAAAATATGTAAAAGGACCCAATATTTCTGCAGTTACTTAAAAAAGCCTATGTACATGGAACACCAGGGAAAGTGATGTGCACAGAGTGTTATGAACTTATAATATACCATATCAAAATCTACTTTTAGTGTGTTGAAATTCAAAACTGTAAACAAAATTGTAATGTATTTAAAAAAAATCTTATGATTTTTATTAAAAAAACTACATAGTCTAGTAGTTCCTTACATTAGTCATAAGCTTTAATGTGAAGAATTTTTGAAATAAATGGTACTAATCATAATATAACCCAAACTTTCACATATAGCCTACTTATTGCTAATAAACTAGTTTTGTCCCAAATCATTAAGAAATTTCATAACTGAACACAATAACCATAGATGTTATTTATTAATAATTGTAATCAAAGAGTATTAGGTTAAATTATTATTATTGTTTGTTCAGACATTTCTCAACTTTTGTGTACTTAAAAAAAAAATGCATGATGTTTAGAGTATTGATCAAATCTTTTCTGTGCTTAACTTAAAACTACAACATAAAACATCTGTTTTCTTATTCATTTCTATGCCTCTGGTTACATGTAAGTCTTAGTTTTGTTTATAGTATAGTTTGTATTTATACACTAAGAAATGCAAACAAGTTTTTTTATAGTACTTTTTTAGTTTAAACATATTTAAATAATTGCCATAATGGTAAAGAATTACCATAGAAAATTTCTTAACACACATTTATATGCAATTTGTAAAAAAGAAGGTATAATTTCTATTTCATAATTCTTATGTTTAAAAATTTATTTCACAGAACAAAAAACAAACAAACAAAATTTAAAACAAAAGTATCTTAAAATATATTACACTACAGCAATAATGTCCATTATTTTAATTTCCATTTCATTCAACTGATATTTAAAAGCAATGTAATCCTTAATGAACTTCTTTAAACTATCATTTATACACTTTTCAAGATAATGACCAACCATAAAATCACATTTATCTGTGTAATTCCCTCCTCCATAAGCAACAGCATGATCAATTTTGTTTCTTAAAAATAGTGTTTCATTCATCAACTGCACAACTTGGTTAATGTTTTTTCCAAAACAGGTTGAATTAAAGCTTAATGAATGAAAATTATCACTTATACCAGCATACATATCGTTATATGTTAATAGTTGAGGGCATAAATGAACCATTTCATCTTCCATTAATTTCTCTAAGACTTTTACAATTTTGTCTGTTTTCCATTTCAGATTCCACAATTTATCGTCGATTGAGGTTTTCATTGACTCTATTATTACTTCTGACTCTTCTTGTGATCCGGAAATTTTCTATGAAAACAATACAATGAAAATTACAATTGCTGTAAAAAGTAGCCTAGATGAAATCAGTATGGTATAATTGGGAATTTCACAGTAAAAAGTAGCCTAGATGAAATCAGTATGGTATAATTGGGAATTTCACAGTTAATTTGAAAAAAATAACAAAAAAAGGTTGGTCAAGAACTCATTTTAACCATGTGAACCATAAAAAAACATTTTCTAAAAAATATATTGTCAGTTTTACAGTTTCAGCTGTATGAACAAAGAAAGGTTTTGAAGCAGTAAAAATGTAAACTACACAATTTACCTATTAACAATCATTACTTAAATGTAACAGTCATTTATCATGAATAATGGACGATGATAGGTGGTGACATTTATCACCTCCCTAAATGTAAGTGTTGAAGTCGTAAGTGTAGTGTTGTAAGTGTGTGTTAGACTCGGGTACCGTGAGGGACTTCTAAATCCTCTCAATAGGTGCAGTCAGTCTGCACCCCCGGTAAGAAAAAAAATATTTACTTACAAATCACAAAAATTCAAGTAATAGTGATACAATATTACTAGAAAGTAAGTTGTAGAGGACTAAGTTAATTTATTTTAATAGTGTTTTGACTTAAACACTAAGTCAAAAACTTAAAGGACTAAATTTAAAACAACTAAAATACATGAAACTGTAATATTCATATCATTGGTCAAATCTATTGATTACATAAAACTAAATATAAGTTTGTTTTTTGTACAGATTCACACAGTTTGTCAAATCTAGGCCAAATTTGACAGTAGCAATATTCAATTACTAGAAAAATACTGAAATATATTTACCTCCTCTAGTGATTATGAGTATTTTTTTGGTATATTTAATACTTGACTGAATGAATGAATGACTTTCTATGGTTATTACTGGACTGCAACCTTGTAGATATATTGTGCCAAATTTCTATACTTTTGAAATGTTCATTTACAATGCCTTCTCCAATACTAGTCTCTTCATAAAGTCTAGGATTTGGAGCGAATTTAAGGTGCGTAACTCTCCTACTTCTAATTGGTGACTTCCCATTTCATTGTTGTGGTACTTGCAAATGCTTGATCTGCTAAGTGCCTCTGAATTTCTTGCCCTTACTCTTGACAGGAAAATTATGTCCGCCCAGTCAAAGCATCATATGAATGTTCATGTATTTTTTAAAACTACGTTGTGCTACTTCATGATGTTAACCAGAATGTGCATGTTTTGTTGACAATGGCTAGCTGCTGAAATGGTAACTAATAAGACCAATCAATTGTATTGATAAGGTTAAGGTAAACTGGGAGTTTGCCGGTTATTTGAGGATTCTGATACACCATTAGGCTGGTGTCATATGCCCCATAAGCATGAGTTGCTTTACACTTTAGAGTTGGCCAGGTTATGTAGTATAGTACATATGCACAAGTTTATGTCTTCAGTAAATGAATGACAGCAGTATGAGTTAGATGTATGGTGGGATCGCTAAAGCCCACTGGATGAGTACTTAGAAGCTGTTAATACTTAGAAATTTAACTTTTTACAGTTGTTTTAGTTATACGTAGATTAGCAGGATATTTTTAAATTATAAACTATTTTTGTTAAATTATTTTAGATTATTCAGTTAGCTAAATATCAATACCTTTTTTACACAATTATTATATGTTATATCAAATTTTTTCACACTGAATAATAACTAGTCAACTTATTACTAGTAATAGAATTTAATTTTAATGAAATGCTTCTTAACATTTTCATATTTGATGATACTGTTGTGATAACCTTACATTAAACTTATAGTTGGATAGGTTTTTTATTAAATTTTATCTGTTATTTATTTGTAACTATTCAACTAAACAGTAAAACTTTCATTGAAACATGAGAAGACATATGACGGGCCATTGGGAAGAACGATCATAGTCATGCAAATAACTTTCTTAATTTTTGTACATTTTAAAACAGCATTCATTTTATATTCAGAAATAAAAAACAATACTTAACAGATGAAACATGAACAGTTAAATTCAAAACAAAAAGATGTCAGGACCTTGATCGTCAGGACCAGTTATGAAGCATCATCAATTGGTGGGTTGTCTGGATGCTCGATGTCATCTTCGCCTCCTTTGTCCAAATCAAGGGCAGGAACCAGTAAATTGTAGAATGCTTTAGAATCGGGACTGGTCAAGAACTGTTTTAAATGTAATATATCCTTTAATTTTGCAGGTTTAATGTGCAATTTTCCATTGAAAAGTTCTTTCAGTACGTTTAGGTCATTTTGCTTGTTTGACTTTCTTAACTTCTGTTTTCTGTGCCTTTATTCCTAACAAAAAACGGTTTCAAATATCTACCCAATAGTTTGACTTGTATAACATGAATCTAGCATACTAGACTTTCACCCCGAGGACCCGGGTTCGATTCCCGGCGAGGGCTTGGCATTTTCATACGCTATAAATCATCCCCACCATCTGCATTAGCCCAAGTGTGCACAATAGTCAGACGTTAAACTCAAAAAAAAAAAAAAAAAAAAATCTTGCCTGATTTTGATTAACCTTTAAAATAATAATTGGTCGTGTAGGCATAGGGCACTTTTTAACATAAAGCCCAAAAAAAGTCTGCTCAAGTTTAAATTTTGACGTCTGTTACACAATTGATGACAGTGAAAGGTGATGGTTTGAATTTATTTTTTTTTATGACATCCCTCCAGTCACTGGGTGTCTCAGTGTAATATTTTGCATTGACAAGAGACTTATATCTTTGTTCCCCTCCATATAATAGTGGCCTCTTAAAAGGAAAACTATTTTTACGGTTGCAAATCGTTTCAGTGTATGAACTGTGTAGTGCAGAAAGTGCATAACTGAAATTCTTGTTTTGCCTGCACACGAGTTACAGAAAAGAATGATGTGTTTATTGTTGGGCTAAGAATGTTCCCAAAGAAGTGTTTAAGCATCGAGCAAATGTTATATGCCCTCTTCTGATGGACACTTTCATCATATTTTAAAATACTGAGGTTGAGTGTAACAATACATGTATATTAAAAGAAATGAAATTCACTTGTCGACGATAGTATACATCAGATGTGGTTGTGTTAAAGAGTAGACAGATTTCTTACAAAATGAACAGTAATTGCCTCAATTTCTTCATATTTTTTGCACATCGTTATGTATACTCGTTCCTTTTTCACTATCTGTTTCACTAAAATCACTCAAGATAATTCACCTATATTGTTTAAACAGGCTACCTTATACACATGAGATTATGTTTTTTATACACATTACTTCAACTAACCAAAAAACAAAGCAAGCACTGCTGACACTCGGATGTGAGTGGAGGGGAGCAAATAGGACCTTGATCTGTCTTGCTCGCTGGCGTGTGGACTATCCTCGTCCAGCCAGCAATTGTTTAATTTAATTTCATCTACCAATTTAATTTCAGCCAGCAATTTAATTTTCTTCCTCGTTAACCTCAATTGTTTTCCTATTTTAACACAGTGACTATGATTTTTCTTGCCTGAATGATATCATAGTTATATACTGTCTACAATAAGCTACCAGTTCCCACTGTAATCTCAATTTGGCATAAAAATGGACTTTGATCGTTTTTCCCCGTGGCCCTTCATATGTTTTTTGTTTTAGGATTTATACTTACATACTCTTGGGACAGTGATGTCAAAAGGAGATGCGACAGAATCCACAATGCAGAACCTCCAAACATCTTTTATACTTCTTATATGGATTGAGCATCACGTAACATCCTTTAATATAAAGTAAGAATTTTTACTTCAAAAACCTTTAATATTATACAAACTGAAAACTTATAATCCCAAATATTGTTAATTTTATGACTAGATGTTTTATTTGTCGATATTCTGAAACATTTCCTTCTACAACTTCTGTCACAAAATATAACAATTTTAAATAACTAAAGCATTACAATTTTAGTGGAAACAGACCAAAATGATGTTTTTGTTTTGTTTTTTCTTGCACTTAAAAGAAAACAAACATTTTACCTTGAAATAAGGTGTAATGAAATATCAAAACAAATTTTTGGTCAGTGATTATTCAGTTATCATGTTTAATGTCTGAAAGTTTCTGTACAGTTAATTTACTATAGTGGGCCTTTGATTGCAAAGTTTTTAAACATGATATGTTTTAAAGATTTTTAGCATATTTTTGAAGCGTTAGCTTCTTATACCGCATTGTGCACTTTGTATTTGTCACCATGGAGTGATTAGGTTTCATCGAGTAGGCTTACGAAGCATAAGTAACATGAGTAGGGGAGATATTACACAAACCCCTCCAGTTTTCAGCTCTTCTCCTTTCTTTCATCTGAGTTGGTAGTACGTGTATGTATGTTTTTTGCCTTTATGTACATAAAATGTGCATGCTTCTCTCTATCTCTTCCTTTTTTCTTTCTCTTTTTCTCTCCACTTTTCTTCTTCTCATGTTCTCTTAGTGCGTGCATGTAATGATGTAATGATGTACATTGTGTATATTGCCAGCAGCAACAGTTCATTGGTATACAGTTTATATTCAATAATGACACGTGCATTTGATTTTATTTTTCTTATATTCTCGAGATGTTAAATATATATATAGATATATATATATATATATATATATATATATATATATATATATATATATATATATATATATATATATATTAAGAAGGTAATGCTTCTGCCGACATGCCCATTGACTATACCATTTTTTAAAACTATGTTGTGCTACTTCATGACATCAACCAGAATGTGCATGTTTAGTTGATGATGACTAGCTGCTGAAATGGTAACTAATAAGGCTATAGAAATTGTATTGATGGCAGTGTAAGTTCATTAACTGAACACATTGTGTCAAAACAAGAATATAAATTAAATCTTATTGCAATTAACTCTTACTAACACTTTGACTATATTTAAAACCTTAAGGTTTATTTGAAAGCACTGATCCTCAGAGGAATTGAATAAATAAACTTTAAAAATGATATAAACATGTAAATGTCGTCATAAGATTTTGACTTTTATTCACTTCTCCTGCTTGTTCCAATTAAATTACAAATAATATAATTATATAGAAATAATGGAATTATTAATATTCTTTAAAAAATAGCAACTATATACCAATATGGCAGTACTAAAGATGCTACCAAAGAACACCTTTTGTTTCTTTCCTAAAAGTTAAATTAAACACTAAGTTAATATTCAGTGTTTAACAAACTTTGTTAATAAAAGTTGTTAACAGTGTTTAACAAACTTTGTTAGACTCATCCAAACTTTGATATCTTAGGAAGGTAGAGAAGATATGGTAATGGTGTATGTAAAGACATAAACTGTATAACAGTGAAAATAATCTTTGTTTCGTGAAAGCAAGAGGTGATATTCTTTAAACGCAAGGTGATATTAAGAGAATGGAGAAATTACCTACATTATTGTTAAAGTTTTTTGTCAGGAAAATCCTTAAAATTACCTGATTTTTATAAGTATGCCAAGTGTCTAAATATTGGTGATACTTTTACCACTTGTAAACAATCCCTCTATGACAATCCCTCTATGATAGGAAACATATTTACCTGGCTTCGATGGTTGTCAAATACTTGTAAGAAAATAGTAATGGAAAGTGGTTGATTCATTGTTTAAGAGTAAACATAGCACATTGTAATTGTAACGGTCACATTTGAATGATGCTATAAGTTATTATTTAATGCTCTAGCTCACTTAATTTTTAGGAAATAATAAGGGCTTTGGAAAGCGTTGAAACTTGAATTTTTACATCAATAGTTAAAGAAAATAATTTATTCTTATGTGAACCTTATTTCTGAAATATTAGATAATGTAAAATTCAAATTAGCTATTTTTTAACAAATACTGGTGACAACATTATTTTAAATTTTGAATACACCAACAGATTTGCCAGTAGAAAACCAAATGTACGTAAAACCCAGATTTCTTGCTAAATGTAGGCTAGTATTCTGTATTTCTTTGTAGAATATTGTACTTTGTAGGATATTTAGTGTATATCTTCAGAAAATACTGTAGAAGATAAGAGCCAACCAAACCGATAGTGGTAGGATGATTGGAACTCATTAGAAATAGAGTATATTTTTAGTTTATTTTACTGAAGTATTTTTTTAACTAATGTGTTTTACAGTTTTCACTGTAAATCCACTGTTTTCATAAGTGGATTTATACAAAATGGATTTTGAGGTTAATAATTGTCTTGACTGAAACATAATACCATAAAATTAGTGCTGGAAGTTATGAGGAACATTGTAAATTTTGAGGTTTTTACTTAAGAATTTGTATAAGCAGATCGAGTATGTTTTAAACTAATTTTTTATGAGTGGATAAGGCCTGATACTAAAATTTTTAGGTTAAAAATTGTCTTAAATGAAATATATGCCTTAAAATTAGAGCTGGAAGTCATTATAATCGTTATATTGGCCTATACTTTGAATTTGTTTTACTAAGTAGGTCCAGTATGTTTTATATTTACTTACTATAATTGGAATTATACATGTACTTCAATGTTAAATGAATTAGGTTATGTAACTTAAATGAAAAATATTCTTTGCAAAAGTGGAAGTATTACCACCATAAGTCATTGAAAACGTGGAATGTTTTAAAATTTTTTTTACTGAAGTATTTTTATTAATAGGATTTTTGTGTTTTAAACTCTTTTTTATAAATGGATTTAGACAGTATTTTGAAAAAAATTAGTTTTCTTTAACATAAGTATAAAGTTGATAATTTTTTTTTCTTATTTATTGAGTTATTTATTTAAGCAATTAATGCACTAATTAGCAATGCTGGGTTTCATTTACACACACACACACACACACACACACACACACACACACACACACACACACACACACACACACACACACAAAAGCTCAGAAAATAGGTCAGTCCTATGGAAAAAAATATATACCTAAGTTATATTAAAGAATACCTTTATCAGTCTTATCTGATTATGAAACAACAATTAATTATAAACATACCTTTAACATGTCAACAGTAGCATACAAAAACAATAAATACTGTTGAATGAATAAATTATTACAGAGGAGTTATTCAATTTAAATATTTCTTACTTATTTTCCCTATTGGTTACAAACTGTTATTTTCACAACTTACTTTTCAATTAATAATTGCTTCCTCGGTATATTATAATGAAACAAATAGGCCTATTTATAATCATTTCTAAAATCGAAAAATTTCATTCCAGAATTTTCGAACAGTTACATTTTTTGCGCCGTTTTGAGTTGTCAATCAACAATAAGTATACGGACGTGCATTTCCTATTCTAATTGTCCAATTGTTATAAAATTTAAACAGTTTTTGTAATACGTGGAATTAATGAGCCATTATAAATTTGATCCCAATCGGTAAAAAGAGTTGAAGTTGGGGTAAAATAAATTATCGTTTTTTTTAAACGCGCTTATCGATGTTCCAGTTAGTGGTATCCGTCTGATGTTAAATTTATATTTTGTTAGAAATTTGAAGTTATAATTTTCCTCTTTAGCGAATTTTTATTTTAAATATATTCTAACAACTCTTGAAAAATGTTCTATATGTCAGATTCAGCGCTCATTTCAAGATCGCTGGTCTGTCTTAACAATATAGTTTATAGTTTTGTTTTGAACACATTTATAAAAAAATGATTTTGACTGCGTATTTTTTAGGTGCATTGTTGTTTATGTAATGCATAACGTTAAGTTTTAGTATAATTTAGCAGCCTATAACTATTTTAATCAACTAAATTTTGAAAATATACCGAATAAAATCAAATAATGCACTTTTAAATTAAGGCATACAGATAAACACAAAAGTAGTTACTGAAACTAATTAGGCCTAAACGTAGGCCTATGTGAGTTTCAACGAAAATAGGTGTTCTTATGTTTATAATTTTACACGATAACAGGAAAACGTAGTCTATATAAACAAATCCTATGACTATTATTACAGCCTAGACTATAAATAAAGTAGCTAATTGATTCATTTAATTAACAACTGTTACTTACTAAACTGACGAAACGGAACATAGAGATACAAATGTATCTGTTTGCACAAAATTCCACGTAATCTGGTTGACATAGATTAATTTACATGTGGAAAGTCATAAAGATACAGCACAAGCAAGTCAACCTAGTACGTGCTAATAAGCTGTTAATGTTGTTCTTATCACAAAATATGGTGTAGGCTCATACACGTAATTACTGTAAAACTGTAAATCACCGTAAAAACTGTGAACGAAACAGTTCAGCTTTTAGTTATAGGGAGGATGTTAACAATAACGTTTTACGTTTTTAGAATCGATGGTGGTTGTGAGCAGGCAATCGCGCACAAATCAGCAACAGGTTTTTTTCAAAACAGGGCAGTATTTCTCGTTAGCCTAAGTAGGTCGTGGCCAACAAGCGCCGAAAATTAAAAAAAGGGTTCTTAGAAATTTTGCAAATGTTTTGGAAACAAATTTGTGGAAGAAGTAAACAAATTGTGTTTAACAATGATAAGAGCAGAAGACGGTATTACCATTGCTTCGTTTTAAGTAGGAGCGCCTACCACAACACACGTACAACTTGTTGCTTCCACGTTCATACGCTATACATCATCCCATCGTCTGCGTTAGCCGAAGTGTGCACAATAGTCGGACGTTAAACACCAAGAAAAAAAAAATCCACGCTCTGTCTGGGACTTGTGCAGACGCGCTCTTGCCCACCCCTTCAAGTGGATCCGCCCAATGAGTCACGCAGCGCAGACAGGTAAACAACGCAAATACAAAACACATCTGATGAACGCAAGTAGTGATTTGATCGTAGTCTAGTCAGTCGAGTTGACGAATGACTCGTCCCTGTTGTGAGAACCGTAAACGAATGGTTTAGTTTATGTTGTCTCTTGTATAGTGAATCATCAGTGTTTTGTTTAGCGACACCCAGTGAAGTGATAGTACGGTGAATTGTGCATTAGGGCTATGTAAACTTTACATTAAAACTGCGTAAACGGCTTTAAATATTTGTTGTACAATATTAAAAGTTAATAACTTTGTAAGTGGAGAAAATAAAACAAATCTGATAGAATATAAACAGTCAATTCATTAAAGCGGATTTTATTGGTTGTCACATCAAAAAAGTGCATTATTTGATTAAATACAATGTCAAAAAAAAACTTAGTGTATCAATTAAGAAAAAGATCTAAAGAAAATGAAGAAAAAGATGATTGTGTTATGTAAAGTTCCAAAAATTATTAATTTATTTCTAACTAAAGACGAGTTGCGATCCAGCACAAATAAATGTGACTGATGAACAGAGTGAAAAGGTTTTGGTCGAACTTGTGACGATAGTGGTAACAATAAACAAGAGGGAAAAATGAGCTTTTAGGGAATTTGAATGAGCCTGCAGGTGTGAATGAAGTTGAAGATCTTCTAAAGGGTGAAAAGAAATAGAAAAAAGCAGCGAATCACTGTGTCCTTGCAAAACATTGACCTAAACCCAACTTTTAGGAATGTAGATGAAGTAACTCGAGAGTACTTTTCAAATAACAGCTTCAAACAAAACAATGAATGTGGATTTTTAATGTCTTCATCAATATAAAGATAAAACCAGGTTCTACACTGGCAACTTTCCAAAAAAACACTTTCAAAATGGAGAGATATAGACAATTTCTCAGTAACGTGTACTCACCGTCAAAAAAGGTTGTTTGATCTGTGACTGTTTTCAAACGTTTTATTGAACTTTACTGAGGGATTCAAAACCTGCAAAAATGCCCCTAGCCTACTGAGAAAGCACAAAAAGTCTAATGCGCATTGAAAAGCAACAATGTCTTACATATCTTGGAAGTGATCCTTAGTCACGTGTTGACAGCAAAATTGCTGAAGCTAATGAAACCGAAGCCAAGTAATGAAAAAAACGTTTTTAAACGTGTAATCGATACAGTAAAGTATCTAGCTACAAGAGGTGCTATTTTCTTAGTTGTGATCATCTTTTCGGTTCCTGCAGAAACGGAGTTCTCGAGTTGATTGCAGAATTTGATTTCCTTTTTTTCAACACATTCCAACGTATGGAAACAAATGTCAAGGAAGTACTTCATATCTTTCCCATTTCATAAGTATGGGCGAAACTATTTTAGAAGAAATAATTAGAGAATCAAAGTACTTTTCTTTAGTTCTTGATTCAACATCCAACATTGCTCATACAGATCAAATGAAATGTGTAGCTCGCTTTTTTCAAAGTGATGATAAAGATTAATAATTTTTACCGAATGTTGGAGGATATTATCGGAAGACATAGTATTAGCTGTATTTTCAACACTATAAACAGTATTTCAAGGTTGGTATTCATGGTGCTGATATAAAAGACTTCAGAGGTCAGAGCTTCGACAATGCAGCCAACATGTTTGGAGTATAGTCTGAGCTTAAACAGCGAGTCAAAGAGCAAAACTCTCTAGTAGAATACATTCCCTGTTTAGCACACTCCTTAAGCATAGTGTGGGGGGAATGGTGCTGAAGCGTGTGACAAAAGTTGTCACATTTTTTGATCTGGTTCAAGCAGTGCATAATTTTTTCGCTGCTTCTACTCATCGCTGGACCGCCCTGAAAGAGGATGTGAAAGATGGTTAAGTCTTTATCAGTGACCAGGTTGTCTGCTCGGTCTGACCCACTAACAGTTTCTGTTGAAGTTCCTGACTGAAATTAAAGAGTTGCTGGTGAAAATTTCTGGGGACACAAGTGAGAAGCCTATGTACCAAAAAGCGAGAGATTTATAAAAAAAATTTCTGTTGATACTTTGGGAAGAAGTCATGATGGAATTTTATAAAATAAGTAAAGCTTTACAAAGTGAAACTGTAAATGTTGTGAACGTGACTGCTTTGTTTATATCACTTGAACAGTAGTTTTCGTGCAGAGAAAACTTCCACAAATATCTGAAGATGACAGAAGCCTTGACAAAGATCGACGAGTAAATTACCGAAATTCGTATACGAAAATGCAAGGTTTTGTTTGCAGAAAACAAAGAACAATTTCGATCCTAAACAGGAGCATTTCTTGTAGCTATTGACATGTTAACTGAAGTGCTTCGTAGAAGTCCCAATATTAGGGCACACTTGCCCAGAGCTTCAGCTTTCTCTGAAGCTTACAAATAAGGAAGATGAAACCAATTATCAAAAGCCGCAGGTATTTCAAAAATATACGAGGTATTTGAAAATATGGAGGACAGTTTCCCAGGCGAGTGCATTGGGTTTAAAAGCTTTTTGCAACCCTCCTCCTTTATACAAAGTCTTGCTCGAGGATGTGCCAGTACCAGATTACGCTCGTCCAGATGGAGATGATAAAAACAAAGAACAAAAGTAAAAAAGACCCTTCTTATATTTGCTACAAATGATGGAAAGTGATAACTTTCAAATCATTTTTCCAAGATTGAAATTATTCTAAGAATAATATTGAACATGATCGTCACTAATTGTTCAGGAGAAAGATCATTTTCAATTTTAAAGCTAGTGAAAAACTATCTGAGAGAAGTGTAAAGTTAAACGGCTATTGAAAATGATGTAACGTCATCATTGAACTACAAAAAGATTATTTCAAAAAATAAAGATAGGCGAAAATTGTAAAATTGACAATTGTAAGTCTCAGTACCTTAATGCTTTATTGTAAACTCAATCACGTACTGGTCTGAATAAATGCCACAGTATTTTCTATTTCAACAGAGTCTAATTTTAGTTTGACATTATTAATTTCAATGGTTGTTACATTCTCAGTTTATGATCTTTTTAAACAATTATATGCTTACATTGTATTGATATGTATACTGACAAGTTTTTAATGTTCTAAAGAAAGGAAAGTACGATGGGGGTAGGCGCCGAACACCTAAATTCAGCCCTATTTCAATGTAATTTTAAACTTCAATGACATGTCTAAAAAAACGTAGTGACTATTATAGTATTTTTGTAAAGAGGAGGAATAAAAGTTTTTGTCGATGTTGCTATAAACTGAGCACGGGCAAAATAAACCCACGATTTTTGTTTTTACTGATTCGATAAGTGTACCGCATTCAAACGTGATCCCTGAAAAAATGATCTCGGAGTCGGAATCGGCTTTCAGGTTTCTGGTCTGGGTGTTACCATGATGGCCGCTACAGTACTTCATTTTCCAATGGTGCGCTAATATCTAGCCGTGAGAAGATCGATACTAAGCCGTCAAAGGGCTTGCTGAATGATTTTGCACAAAATAACTGACCGTCATTACAAATAAGCATTATCAATGTAAACTCAAGATAAAGTAGAGTTATGTAACGTATTCTGTGGGTAACAACTTAAACGTTTAAACATTATGCCTGAAAACTATGCAACGTGGCAATCCAAGTGGGCAAAGTTAATAAGATAATATAATGTGAGCTCGCAGCTGTCTTAAGATTGGATAACAAAGCGACCCCAGCCGCGCAGCTGACACGCTTCTTGAATGGCACTCCTTTTAAGGTAGATGACCCACTTCCAAATGTGCATCTCTAGCCGCGCAACAGTACGCGAAAGGACGAACAGTGAGTCGTACTACTAGATTGCTATGTGGATATTAAAAAAAAACAAAACAAGTTACGAAATTTTACGTATTTTGAATGACCACCATTTTGAAACGGTTGAACGGATTTTGCTGAAAAACGTGTTCAACACGAATCTTGTGTAAGTTCACTCAGTGAGTCCTCATTGTTTCTCACAATTGATTGTGTCATGTTTGTTTTCTTTTATTAAATTCCTAAGAAATAAGGAAATTCAAAATTGTTTTATCTTGCTGGTTTTGTACCATTTTATCCCGGTTTTATACTTTTCATTGTTTTTTTTTTGCTGTTTTTGTACCAAATCTTCTCGGTTTTATATTTTCAATTGATTTTTCTTGCTGTTTTTGTACCATTTATTCCCGGTTTTATATTTTTAATTGATTTTTCTTGTTGGTTTTGTACCAATTCTTCCTGCTGGTTTTTGTGTTTTTAATTAAATTCTTTAATCCAAGGCGGGTAATTGATTTCATAAACAGTCTTTCCTTTCTTAGCCTAAGTGTTGAGCCAAGCTGCTTACTGTATTGCTTCTATGAAACTATCTAAGTCGCTTTCCAATTGGTAAGGTGTTTTTAAACACCTTGCTGGATTAAATGATCAAGCTCACTTTGAAATCCTCACCAGTCAGTTCTACCACTCAGTGATGAGGTGCTGATTTCAATACTGTAGAGTCACAACTGTTAAGGTGATTGGGTAGTGTCCGATAGGTTACTTCTCAAGGGAACTGATATGTTTAAAATACATATTTTATAAAACCGAATACAAAAAATACGTTTCATTGGCTTTTGCTGAAATTTTGGCACAAATTGTCATATGGGTTAATTTAATTAGTTTTTAATCTCAAAAAAAGTATGTTTTCCAATAAAAACATTCTTATTAACAAAAATAGTTTTTTCTTCTCAGAATTTGTTCGAACGATTCTTTAAAACCAAATTTAGCTTTTGATTCTAGTGGCTACAATATCTTAGCAATTAGCAGAGGATCGAATTTCGACTTTTCTCCATAAGCCCAAAGTATTTTCAGTCAATGATCCGTGCTCTTCGCATGAAAAAAACTATATGAACCAAAGCAAAACGCACGGATCTACTACATATCCAGTTCGGGGGCTTTTAACGGCTTACTCATGTAGAGAAAATTCATAATTGAAACCCGTATCCAAAATTCTAAATAAATAAAAAATGTATGGTAGGCTATAGCATTTAGGAAAAAATGTATGGTAGGCTATAGCATTTAGGAAAAAATGTATGGTAGGCTATAGCATTTAGGAAAAAATGTATGGTAGGCTATAGCATTTAGGAAAAAATGTATGGTAGGCTATAGCATTTAGGAAAAAATGTATGGTAGGCTATAGCATTTAGGAAAAAATGTATGGTAGGCTATAGAATTTAGGAAAAAATGTATGGTAGGCTATAGCATTTAGGAAAAAATGTATGGTAGGCTATAGCATTTAGGAAAAAATGTATGGTAGGCTATAGCATTTAGGAAAAAATGTATGGTAGGCTATAGCATTTAGGAAAAAATGTATGGTAGGCTATAGCATTCAGGAAAAAATGTATGGTAGGCTATAGCATTTAGGAAAAAATGTATGGTAGGCTATAGCATTTAGGAAAAAAATGTATGGTAGGCTATAGCATTTAGGAAAAAAATGTATGGTAGGCTATAGCATTTAGGAAAAAAATGTATGGTAGGCTATAGCATTTAGGGAAAAAATGTATGGTAGGCTATAGCATTTAGGAAAAAAATGAAAATATTCACGTTACGCTGACGAAAACGAATTTCCAAAAAGATAATTTGATTTATCCTTTTTTGGGATTCTGATTTCATCATCATATATATATATATATATATATATATATATATATATATATATATATATATGACCCAAATCCTCAGGTTCCGTTTAGAAAAATATCTCTTTTTAGAATATTTTAAAGCATTGACTTATTTACACGTTTTAGTCCATTTAAGTAAATGCGCGTTTTAGAATATTTTTTTAAAATTAAATTTTATCATGCTTATTATGAAAAGAAAGGATCATTCATAGGAAATGCTGTAATTTCGTGGAAATGTGCAAGGAATTAAAAATAAATTATGGAGATTCTGGAAACATTAGAATATTAAACGATGGATGAACGGACAGCGAGACGCGTTTGATAATAAAAAATTTCCGATGTAGTTGGTGCGAAAGTCATATACAGGGTGTTTTCAAAATAAGCTGTAAACTCCTGCAATGGTTTTCTTATGTTAATGAAAAACGTTCATATGAACACGGGTCCAGAAATGCTTTGTTTTTCTGCTAGCTAAATAATATTTACCTCCAGAATGTTTGACCAGTTACGCTTAAATTTAGCACGGTACTTACTAAGATAAAAAACTGTAGTTAAAAAAAATAAACAACTTTATTTATATATTTTAAAATGACTGTTATTTGAAATTTTTTAATTAAAATAACGCGAAAATTATCATTGTTGTACAATAAACACGAGTCAAAAATGTTTCCTTTTTTCATTTTTAATAAACTAACATACTTTGTGTTTAAAATAACAAACTTGCTTCACAAAACAAGTAATATAAACAATTTTTTAAAAAGTAAATTCCTACTTAGGTCAACAAAGAAAAATTTTGTTTTACTTACTTTTTATTAAATAATTACAATTAATACGAGGGCTATTCAGAAAGTAGATTACGTTTTTGGATAAAAAAAAAACTAAGTACAGGAAAAAAATTTTATTATATACATTTGAAAGAGGAACTAAAATACTATTTTTCGACATAATCGCCAAACAAATTTAGACATTTGTCATATCGGTGAACTAGCTTTGAAATTCCCGTGTCGTAGAATTCCGCCGCCTGTGACGCCAGCCAGTCAGTCACGCCCGCGCGGAGATCTGCGTCGTAATCGAAGCGCTGTGTTGCAAGCCAAGTCTTCATCTTCGGGAATAAGTGGAAATCACTAGGTGCCAGGTCCGGACTGTAGGGTGGATGAGGAAAATCTCCCACTTGAAGGCCGTCAAGACGTCTTTTGTTCGTCTTTTGCCGTGTGAGGGCGGGCATTGTCGTGCAAAAACAACACTTTTGCACTCAGTTTTCCTCTCCGCTTGTTCTGGATAGCTCGTCTTAAGTTTCGTAATGTTTGGCAATACCTTTCTGAGTTTATGGTTGCTCCACGTTCTAGGAAGTCAACCAGAAGAACACCTTTCCTGTCCCAAAAAACGGTCGCCATGATCTTCCTTGCTGACAGGGTTTGCAAACATTTCCTCGGTTTTTTGGGGGAATTTGTGTGCCCCCACTCCATAGACTGTAGTTTTGTCTCACAGGTAACGTGCTTAACCCAAGTCTCATCTCCCGTTACGATGCGATCAAGAAATGATTCACCATCTTTGTCGTAAGATCTCCGCGCGGGCGTGACTGACTGGCTGGCGTCACAGGCGGCGGAATTCTACGACACGGGAATTTCAAAGCTAGTTCACCGATATGACAAATGTCTAAATTTGTTTGGCGATTATGTCGAAAAATAGTATTTTAGTTCCTCTTTCAAATGTATATAATAAATTTTTTTTCCTGTACTTAGTTTTTTTTTATCCAAAAACGTAATCTACTTTCTGAATAGCCCTCGTATAAACACACACACACACACACACACACATATATATATATATATATATATATATATATATATATATATATTTCTCATATATATAATTTCTCATATATATTATGTTGGACTATTATTTTTGTTTGTAACTATTTATTTGCTTTCTGTTTTTCTTGTTTCTAATTTATGAAGCTGATGCTGGTCTATGAGAAATTACAGACCACCATCAGCTTGATGTCATCCACTACAAGTTAAAAAAAAAATATTTGAACTTAAGATAAAGTAAATACTTTATATTAATTTTGGGCCTGGGCAGTTATTGTAATGCAATGTGGTTGTAACTACCATGCAGAAACCTTCGCGGGAGTGTACTCAACAATTTCCCAAAGTTTCATGGTGATCTGATGAATAATATGGTAATGCATAAAGTAAATACTTTGTACTAATTTTGGGCCTGGGCAAGTATTGTAATGGCGTGTGGTTGAAAGTACTATATTAAAACCTTCGCGGTAGTGTACTCAACAATTTTCCAAAGTTTAATTGCGATCTGATGAATTGTATAGTAATGCATAAAGTAAATACTTTATATCAATTTTGGGCCTGGGAAAGTACTGTAATGAATTAATATTTGAAAAAATGCATTTGCATTGAGTGTCATCAGCTAAAAGTTCAACAAAAATTATTTGAACTTAAGGGGATGATTAGGAAGTATTTTATAAACGATTGAAAATTTGAACAAGATATATATATATATATATATATATATATATATATATATATATATATAGACTCAACAGATGTTGAAGATAGGCACGCATACAGGAGAAAGATGCTCGGTTGGAAGGTCCCAGAGAATGAAATCCCAAAGAGAGCAGGGGTAAAATGGACGGAGGAGCGGAAGAGGATCCATGGGGACAGGATGAGGGAGGTGTGGAGGATTAGAAGGAACAAGACATGAGTCGGAGTGCTTTGCGTGATCCAACAGGGTCTATGCGCAAATAATAATAATAATAATAATAATAATAATAATATAATAATATATATATATATATATATATATATATATATATATATATATATATATATATATATATATATATAGATAATGATATATTTTATATAGGGATATTATACATATCCCTATATTATATATGTATAGTGAGAGTGTGAGCTAATAGTAGGAATTGAATAACCAGGTTTCTATTAAAGATAAGTATTGCATGTTCTGTTTAAATTATATAATAATTTTTAGTAGAAATCTGGTTATTTTACAGTTTAATATAAAAAACCACTGCAGAAGTTTGACAGCTTATTATAGAACGCCATGCATTTAATTAAACACACACACACACACACACACACACACACACACACACACACACACACACACACACACACACACACACACACACACACACACACACACACACACACAACACAAACACACACACACACACACACACACACACACACACACACACACACACACACACACACACACACACACACACACACACACACACACACACACACACACACACACACACACACACACACACACACACACACACACACACACACACACACACACACACACACACACACACAACACACACACACACACACACACACACACACACACACACACACACACACACACACACACACACACACAAACACACACACACACACACACACACACAAACACACACACACACTTTTATACTTCTTTATATATAACGAACTCCTCAAAAAGTGATCTACAGGTCATGTTCGTAGCTCATTTCAAGGTCTTACCGTGACGGCCGCTACAATAGCTCATTTTCGAAATAATTAATGCGAATTCGCAAATAATTAACGCTAACTTCTACCGGGAGTTTTTCGTGAATACCGTCAAACTAGTATTTCGCAAGAGAAAAATTAATTATTTGTAAGAAAAATTAATTCTGCAAAAGGATTGCGTGAACTTTATTGAAATAAATTTGTGCAGTTATTCTGAAATAGCATTATTTAACACATTATTAACGACTTATATGCACTGAATGTACTGGGTCTTGTTAATGTTTTATTTTGTAACGATTAATGAAACAAAGTTTTTATTTACAATTTCATTTTTATGCATTAAAACTATACAGATTTCTACAATTGGAATAATATACAGTACAATAAATAACTGTTTTTTTTGTATGACAGATTTTTTGTCATTATTTCTTTTTTATCTCATATGTGGTTTTGTTGTAATGTATCCCCTTTTACACTTTCACTCCGTATTTGGCAGCCTCTTCCCTGTACTGACTCCTGTATTTGCCTTCAGGATCGTACTTCTTCTCCAGGGCTTCCAACTGTTTCGGTTTCTTCTCCGTTAAGAACTTGAATACGGTTTCGATTCCTTTCCTTTGTCTTTCCGAGCACTTGGCGCATCTTGTTTGCAGAGCGTCCCTCACGGTGCCTGTAAAAGAATTACACAAAGTGAAAATTGGAGTAAGAAGTACTTCTGTCAGGTCCACCCCTTAACGTCTGCTGCCTGAAGCGCACTTGCCATCTCAATCATTACGACTTCAAGATAAAATTAAAAAAAAAAATTAATTTTATTTTATTTATTTATTATTTTTTTTGGTGTTTAACGTCCGACTATTGTGCACACTTGGGCTAATGCAGACGATGGGATGATTTATAGCGTATGAAAATGCCAAGCCCTGGCCGGGAATCGAACCCGGGTCCTGGGGTAAAAGCCCAGTGCGCTATCAACTAGGCCACCGAGGCGGCTAAAAATACTTTTGTTTTCTAACGGCTAAAATGTGCGCAGTTTTATGTGTCTTTCAAAAGTGATCAGTTAACAGTAAGGGTAAAGTAACGGCAGTAAATGCGGCTAGAACTGACAACCTTGAGATGCGCAGTTCAGACTGACCGGTTCCTTAGACATACCAACCACCGAGCCCTCGTCTAAATAAAATCTGGACAACACAGCAAAATGGAACAGTTTCAAAATGGCTGCCATTCTAAATCATTATATTTTTTTTATCGTTCACTGTTTTCGAAAATCTGATTTCACTACTGTAAATCACTGTTAAAATCTGCATAAAATATATTCAAAATTACTTTGAAAATTCGAAAGGGGATGACAGGTTTAATTTTCACATTTTTAATGTAATTCAAAACGCTAATTCATGAAAATTGTAACGGTGATTATGACGGTGAAACAGAGTTTCAAAAAAAGTATAAGATACTGTTATTTTTTGTAAATTAATTTCCACACATCAGCGAACAGCCGTGATTATTTTAAATGTATAACGTAAACATTTGAAATCTTCTGTTTTCTTTAAGAGGGTCACTGCGCCCTATCTTCAACCATAACATAGGGGTGAGGGCGATAGTTAGAAGGATAGGAAACCCTGTTTAAAAAAATAAATCAAAAAGCGATCGGTTAAAAAAAATAATCACAAATTTATGATTCATTGTAGTATATACATTTCAATACAGACAATTGTTTTTAATAGACATTTTTAAAGGGCATTACAGTGTCTCGTTGTAAACGTTATTTGATTTAAGAATGTAATCTTCTTGTACTTTTTGTGTTTAATTTTCTTTAATGGATACAAACATGTTAGTTGATTTAGTTACCCTTGAAAAGGCTACATACAATTGTCCGTGAGTAAAAGCAGTGTTTGGTATACACAATCCTGCTCTTTGAAATTACAAATATATTTGTATAAAAACAGTGTCTAAAACATGTGTTTGGTATTTGAAATGCTTGTCCCGGCTTGTACGACGGGTAGGGATAGAGGACTGTCAGTAGGTCTACATAACCTATAAGTTTAATGACTTTTAAATAAATACTGAAATTGTTCTAAGCACGTTTAGCAAAATAGTGGCATTTATAATGGAATTTTCAATTCGTGATTAATAAGTGAGCTTCGTACAAATATACGAAATATTGTCTGATTTCTGATGCCGTTTTGCTTGTGACAGTTAAAAGTGTCTTTTATGTTACAATTTTCCGCAAACAGTAAGTTTTAGCGCAAAATCGTTTTGCAATGTCAGAAGCAGGTTAAAAAATCTTTCTGAAGATACATAATTTATGCCTGTACGAATAGTATGTGCTGAGAAAAAGGGATGTTGACTCGAGAAATAATATATATGATTACAGTACTGTATAAAAAAGCAAAGGTTAACTGTAGCAAGCAAAAAGCAAACTGTAGATCTACTAAACATTTATCTATTACTTTATGTTACTTAAAAAAACTTATGCACTAGCCTAAATTGATTTAATAAAACAAGATTGAAATACATTTTACAATGAAAAAAATTTGTACTAATGGAATCAGAAACATAGTTTAAATACGTATCCTGTATTAATTGATTTTAAGTTATTAATGAACTTATTTAAACAATATGCAAGGTATATTTAACAACAAACACTCATACACTGTGTTGGGTCGGAATTAGTAAAATAGCTTTGATTACAAATTTAAGTAAGATACTTGTTATTAAACTTATTTATATAGATAGAATTTTTAAACAAATAATCCCCGCAGAGGGGTGCTGACTAGCTGCACCTATTGAGAGGATTTAGACGTCCCTCGCGGTACACGAGTCTAACACACATTTACACTTACAAAACTACACTTACGACTTTAACTCATACTTATATTTAGGAAGGCGATAATAGCCTGAATGTTCTTTTTGCCTTAAAATACAAAAAAAAAAAAAATAATTGTGTGTGTACCAAAACAGCTTATTGCTAAAAAACGTTGTTGGAAGTTATATTTAAGTTATTCCTGTATCCAAGACTTAAATAATTATTGACCGAATCAGTTTTCTGCTGTTGACTACTTCCAAATGTTTGGACATGCTGTCATTACTATTTGTTTGTTTTGTTTACTATTGTTGTTGTTTGTCTATTTTTTTTCGAATTTTGATTGATTTTTGGTTTGACCTGTAACATATGTGCGTCGTAGCTCGCTCACGTTCGCAATTTTAGTCTTATTTGATTCGATCTTGGCACAAAAATCGATTATGAAAATAGCTTGGACAAGTTCGTTATACAGCAAAATTCGTTCAACAGTTTCAAAGTGACGACCATTTCAAATCTTTCGTAACATTTTCACCTTGAATGTTATTGGCAATGTGATTTTACCATCGTATTGAACATAAAAAACTGTACAAGTTAACATTTTGAATTTACAAAGCCCTTTGAAATTTAATTTAATTCGACTGCGGTCAGTGTTCGTTCCCGTATTTTCAGTGCAATTTGAAAGTGTAACATTCTAATAAACGCTTATATTGTAACTGTGTATGATTAAAGTGTTGAATAAAAAAATATGTTTTGAAATTCACTTCCATCACGTCAGCGAGACAGTGTCCTGTTTATAAAAATTTGGAATGATCGCTATTTTAAAACGGATCCACGGAATTAAAAACGGATTTTGTTGAATAACAAAAACGAACTTGTCTATTCTGTTACAAAAATCGATTAAAAAAATGTAGTGGTCTATACTTTGTAGGCCATGGTGTAAATGAAAAAAATATAAGAATAAATTGAAAAAGCAGGTATTTTTATTAACTCGCAAACCATTACTTTTTATCAATTTAATTTTATAAAATGTGGCGTCAAATTTGGGCGACAGAAGTGAAAACTGAAAAAATTGAAAGAACCAGCGTTACTTGTTGGTCTGTGTTGGTGCAATCATATTACTGACTTATTTCAAATTTTAATTCTACACAAGTGGTATAAACACTTATATACAAATATGAAACTATCTTGTAAAACATATCCAACTGTTAATGCTCTAATAATTGTAATAATTGGGCTTTGCATGTAGTGCAACGGCGTTCTTCTTCTTTTCGTTTCACCCTATTTGGGGTACGCTGAATCAATCATTTCTTGCGCGCTGTACTTTTCTTTGTTCCCAGTAGCTCTTCATTCTTTCCGATCTTCTCTTCCTCTCCTCTTCCGAAATGACAGGTTTAGGTCTTATTTTGGTTTTATCTTGGAATCTTATTCTTTCGTCATTGGTACTTATCTTAGCAGTTTGGTCAAGCAGTGAATTTTCTGTAATTTTTAAGTCTATTAGGTCTTTTTCAATTTCTTTAAACCAGTTCGGTTTTGTTTTACGATTATGTAGTGCAACGGCGTTCATTAATAATTTAAATATTTTTTGTTGAACGTATTTATGTACATAATTTTAAACAAATAAATATTAGTTTCAAAATCAGAAATCGTAGCACTGAGTCAAGAATAGGAAATTAAATTACAAAACTCGTAGCTCAGGCGGTAGGGTAGCGGATATTTCGCTAAAACACGGAATTGTACGCAGGTTCGAATCCAGTTATGACGTTGGTTTTCAGGGTATAACGTCAATCCTTCATCTTTATTTGTCTAAATAACGAAAAATAAAGACTATAAACCACAAAAAATTTAAAAAATTAAATAAAGAAAAAAGAAACATCTATGTTAACTGGTAATTAAATACGCGAAACATGATTCAAAAGAATGTCTATCCAACAGGACAACGTATTTTGGTATTATCGTTGGTTAGTATTAGACAGACTGTTGAAGAGATATTCACAGACATTAACTATAAAGTACGTAAAAAATAATAAAAAATGATTAATTTACGAATATTTTAGCATGTATGTCATTTATGTTGAGAATAATTTATTGTGGCCCTGAGTAGCAATTCCCCAACGGACTGCCTCCGCACTGTTCGATGTCGTGCCAGATTGGCTGAACTCATTTCGGAGGGCTGGATTCTTTGGATCCAGTGGATTCCTAGCCATGTGGGAGTTCCTGGCAACGAGAGGGCAGATGAACTTGCAGAAAGGGGAGCGTTATCGGAGCAACCAGCGATACCTATGACTCTTGGTGCTGCCCGCAACCTGATAAACAGTGCCATTGACTCCTATTCAAAGGCAACCCTGAAGGATCAAAGCAAGGGGAAAAGGTGGGAAAGCCTCGCCTCAATGGGACCCATTTCTAAAAGTATGGAGAGGCCTGCTGCTGTCGCCCGATTCCGTCTAGCTACCGGACACGATTATCTCCAGGCACACTTACACCGCATTGGAGTGGTGGGGGACGATATCTGCCCATTATGCCGATCAGGCAGAATGGATGGCGAGCATCTGATGTCCTGTGTGGAGTTGCGGAATGTGTCAGGGGAGATCACTGAGAGATACTGGGAGGCTCGTCGTCGAATGGCTGAGCAGCCGAGGACAGGCGTAGGCTAAAGTAAAGTAAAGTAAGTGTTGAGAATAATTAGGTGTGCAACCAATGAATAAAGTAGCACTTTTTTAAGGTGAAAAAAAAATACGGACGAGGCTTGTCCAGTGCGGAAATTTTCTCGAGCTTAAACTAAACACTTTGGTCATACAATTTTCCTTACAATAGTATTTAAAAGTTCCGATTCAATAATATAAATTTACAGTTCAAACATAGTGAGGTTATGTTATTAAAACTTCTTAAAATATCTAGAAACAAAAATATTCTCAACGAACAAAATATTGCAACACAGCCACCGGACCATATATTTAAATACTTAGGATTATGACATATTTTTTTCGTGGTCTTTTAACTCACCTTGCGTAAGCTACCGATCCTTTTTTTGAAGACGTCACAACACTAACACAATTATACGATTTAAAAAAATGCAAAATGATAAATTTTAGTTCGGCCAAACATTACCGTGCAGTCCGGTCTGTAACGACATACGGGTTGTACGGCAGTGTTTGGCGAGAGCAAATTTAATCGTTAGAATTTTAATAAAATCCTATAATCGTATTGTTGCCAATAAATAAATAAATAACATAAATACATAAACTGTGTTTAGTGTTGTGACGTGTTTTGTGACAACCTTGACATAGGGATCTGACCATTTGTTCTATGGCCTGAAAGTGAAACAATGAAGTTTCGAAACCATGGTAGCCTTTACAAGGTGATTTCTCCGCAAGGGGTGCAGATTAGCTGCACCTATTGAGAGGGTTTAGACGTCCCTCGCGGTACTCGAGTCTAACACGTACACACAATACTACACGTATGACTTTAACACTTTACTCTCACACTTACATTAGGGAGGCGATAATAGCCTCAATGTGCTTTTCGCCTTAATATATTATATATATATATATATATATATATATATATATATATATATATATATATATATATAGGTGATTTAAAAGACCACTAGACGGAAGAAAATAGGTCATAATCATAATTACTAACATGTATAACGTTTTAGGGCTGAATTTGATTTTAGATTTTGCGCGTGATGCGAGTACACAAATTTTTATTGTTACATAATGGTATATTTCGCGCATTGAAAATCTCATATTAAAGTAATTATAATTATAATTTCCTGTGTTTCCGCCCGGGATCGAACCGGGGACCTTGTGTGTGTAAGGTGTGCATATTAACCACTACACTACGGAAACTACGATACGTTTGACCGATGTAAATATATAAAATGAATTGTCAATTTAATTTTGGTATTTATATTAAAAGATCATTTGTTTTATATTAATTCGTAACGATCAGTTGATTTTATTGAACAGCTGATAGGCTGTAATACATTTTAGGTTATGATGTTAAAAACAAGCTATTAATTTGTCGTTTATAATCGTAACGATCAGCTGATTTTATTGAACAGCTGATAGGCTATAATAAGTTTTAGGTTATGTTGTTAATAACTAGCTATATTAATTTGTTGTTTACATTAATTCGTAACGATCAGCTAACTTCGTTCAACAGTTGATAGGCTATAAGTTTCAGGTTGTGTTGTTAAAAACAAACTATGTAAATTTATCGTGTTTTCGAACAAATTTTTGTAATTAAAATAAGAAAGGTAGAGAAAACATGATATTTGATTTTTATTTTTGTTTCAATAACAGAAATTTTTAACAAAATAGATTTGGTTAGCAGAGTCTTTTTGTAAAAACAGAACAGTCGCTATTTGTAAGAAAAATATATTAATTTACCTTTAAGTTCCTGCGCTTCAGGAGTGCAAGGTCCTTTGTCCATGAGGCACTTGTAGTAGTTGTTGAAGAGTCTGTCATTATGTAAGATCTCCTCCAAGTTGATATTATCGTATTTAGTGGTGTACTTCTCTCCTGAATTAGCAGCCAGCACTGCTGCCAACGTAACAGCCAAACAAACAACAAACAGTGATTGCATTTTAACCTTCCTGACTGCTGTTTTAGCAGGACCTGTATATATAGTCAGTAGCCTATACCCAGGTCTTCTCTCCCCTCTCCACGCAATTACTATATGACTAGTACATTAGGATAGGTTATCCTTGAACAACGTGAGTGGACATTTTAATATTTTTTTTACTGTCGGATGTTATTTTTTATAGTAGTGAAAACGTATAAATTTAAAAGAATACATAGTAGCCTAGATAAACTTCTGTATAAGTGGTTACTTTTAAGTGATTACCATTATATCTGTATTGTATATTATATTACTTAGTCGATCCTGTTCAATCTAAATATCCTCTTTTGCATTTTACCTTTGTAATTTAAAACCAGATTTAATATTTAATATTTACGATTAGTTTCATTACTTGTATATTACTTTTTCATTATACGAAGTATATAGAAATTACTGTTGTAAATAAAAACATTTGCATACAGGAATTAGATTCCAAGTATTACAGCTGGAGACGGAAATAATTGACTAATTTCGATGAAATTCAGATAGTATGAATAGTTTGGATATTTTATAGTTGTTTTAAAAAATGTTGTTTTCAAGTTTTTACTTCGAATTTAGTTAATAGAGTTGTATTTTTCTTGTGTTATGCCAATCCTTCTTTTCATTAGTACTGAAGTCGTTATGGCAAAAACAAAATCTCTTTCTTTTTTTTTTTGTGTTTAACGTCCGACTATTGTGCACACTTGGACTAATGCAGACGAAAAAATAGATATTTAATGTTATATATATATATATATATATATATATATATATATGTGTGTGTGTGTGTGTGTGTGTGTGTGTGTGTGTGTGTGTGTGTGTGTGTGTGTGTGTGTGTGTGTTTGGAGACAAAATCAACTGAATGTTTTTGATGATATTTGGCGTGTAGATCTTATTTGGCCATTTCTGAAAAATTGTGTTTGATGAAGACAATTATTGAAACTCTTTTTGGTCCAAGAAAGTGTTTAAAATCGTATTTTTCAAAATGAAAATTTCTCAAAAGTTTCAGTATCGTATACGTTTTTGGAAATATGTTACTTTTATTGTATTTAACAGGGTTAAAAATCTGCACTATTTATCATTTAAAATTTTTATATCCAGTTCTAACAATTTTGAAAAAAATTTGGTTAAGTGCGATCCATAAGTTCCAAAACAAAGCGTTATAGCTGCGAAAATCCTGTTCGGTTGTTATTCAATAATAAACTGAAAAATCGTCATAATTTCTCAAATCGTATTTTATTAAAATTTCTTTCGTGTACTATGTTTTATAATTAAGTTAATTGGGGTAAATTTTAAATAATTTTTTAAAAACATTTTTACAGTGTGGGAGTAAATTTAAAATAAACAACAACCAAAAACAAACCGTAACGAATTGTAAATTTCTTTTTTTTTCAAATTTGATATATTGACTCGAATTATAATTTTTCGTATGCGACCAAAAATCAGATGAATAAGTTTTGAAAATTCTGGCCGAATATTTTGACCAAATATTTTGATTGAATATTACACAGAGTGTGCAGAAAGTGACGCAACCTTATGGGGAAATAAGAAATTTACTTTATTCTGTAAGTTAATTACAGTTATACATTATGCGATTCACACAACTGAATGCGACGATACTTGTTCTAAAACACTGTAACCTTTCTTGGGAAATTGTAGCAATAAATCCTCCTTAAAATGGTGTGAGGATGAGTTTTTGTAAGCAGTATCCTTAAGGTGTTCCAACAAGGTGTTCCAATAAGTCAGGTGATAAATCAGGGGACTGAGGAGGTCACGACCCCTTCGAAATCACTTGTTCACGAAAGTATTGTTTGAAGAAAGTCATAGTGTTGTCTGTATGAGCCGTAACACTGATTACTCTAGCTGGTCTGTAGGAATGGTATTCACGAACTGTTGCACAATCTGAATGTAGCGTCCACTGTTTATTGTGTCATGAATATTCGACTTCCTGACATTGTACACCAAACACCTAATTTTTGTGAGTGCAGGGAGCACTGATGTAGCTGTTATGGATTGTTCGCAGTACAAATGCAATAATTCTGTGATTTTATGTATCCATCAAGGTGGAACAATGATTCCTCAGTGCAAAATCAATCCTGAGCTCTTCTCCATCGGCCGTTACAGAGGACACGAATCACTGACAGAAAGCCTCACATTCTACATCTTCTTCAGGTAACAATGCTTGAACAACACGAGCTCTGTATGAATACGTCTTTAAACACTTGCGTACTGCCGTGAGGGCACTGCCAGACTGACTAGATAGGCGTCGTACAGGGACTACAAACTGCATATGCAGCTTGCACGTTTTTCTAGTGTTAAAGTGGATCACTTTTTAGTACAACTAATTAATTACTGCATTAGAGCTGATTTAAAGAACAAATACTTAAAGGGTTTTTTTGTTATGTAAAAAAAGCCTTGGAACAATACTTGCTGAAAAATTAAAAAAAAATATATTCTCAGGTTTGTGTTAGGATGTTGCAAACATTCACCATCGTACGAGTAAAGTTTCACAAAGGTAGAGAGTTCTTTAAACTGCCTGTCAGTGAAGTTTTACATGTCAGCACATGTCTGCGTTAAACTTTCATGTACTGTGTAGCCTGTTATGACATCGAGCTTCAATTAATATTTTCTGTTATCAACCCCGTCTGTTATAGTACAGACTAGCTTCACCTATTGAGAGGACTTAGACGTCCCTCACGGTATCCCAGTACGGGGGCGATAATAGCCTCAATGTGCTTTTCGCCTTATAATAAAAAAAATCTGTCATCATTGAATGATATTTCTCGAGTCAACATCCCTTTTTCTCAGCACATACTATTCGTTCAGGCATACATGAGTTATCTTTAGAAAGATTTTTTAACCGGCTTCTGACATTGCAAAACGAATTTGCACTAAAACTTACTGTTTATGAAACATTTTAACATAAAAGACACTTAACTGTCATAGGCAAAACGGCATTATGAATAAGCAAGCGTGGCATCACAAATCAGACAATATTTTGTATATTTTACGAAGCTGTCTTATTAACCGTAAATAGACAATATCATTACAAATGCCACTTTTTTGCATAACGTTCTTAGAACAATAATAATTATTTACTTAAAAGTCATTTAATTTATATGTTATGCATATACAATATACAATGACTTATAAATTTCTGATTATTATTTCAAACCGATCGCTTTTCGATTTATTTTTTAAACATGTTTTCCTTTTCTTCCAACTACCGCCCTCACCCCAACGACTAATCTTATTAAAAAAAGCCTGTGTTTTTTTAAAATTTTCATAGTGCGAAATTTCGCACGTGCCCTTAGGTATTACATTATTTTCCATGAAGTGATTTAGAAAGAGACTCTGGGGGCAATGAATTTTTGACAGATGGTAGCTGTTCAGGAGGGTATAGAATACTCACCAGCAAAAAAGAGCCTTCTAATTTTTTGTTGTTGAACATTTCACACTAAAATTGAGGTTTTATATGTTTACTTTTAGACTAAAATATTTGTATATGAAAAACTAAAGTTTTTTCTTGCATAGGACGTGAATTTGAAGTTACAGTTATGACGTTATAAAGTAGCTTATGATAGTTTTTTAGTAATAAAAACAAATAATAAAATGTCCTCATTGTGTTTTATATAATACTTTTTAAAAATTGTTTATAATTATTATTATCTATTATGAATAATTTAATAATTAATTGTAAAATATTTAATTGAGAAAGTTTTGTTATTTTTAGGCCTACTCTTAACGCAGTAGCTGTTACTATTATACCTAATTAAAAATAACGTTTTGAAATATGGCCTATAACAGGTAAATTAGTATTTTAAAATGTCATAGCATTTCATTGTTTCTAACCCCGCAGGGGGTGCAGACTAGCTGCACCTATTGAGAGGATTTAGACGTCCCTTGCGGTACCCGAGTCTAACAACCACTTACACTTACGACTTTAACACTTTACACTCACACTTACATTTAGGGAGGCGATAATAGCCTCAATGTGCTTTTCGCCTTAAAATACAGAAAAATCATTATTTCGCCTCAAGTTAGTTTTAATGAACTGTAAGTTGGTTTTCAATAAAACAAATATTTAAACAATACTTTTATTTTTTAATAATTATTTTGCTTAACTCCATACTTTTATGCCAGTTAGACTGAGGACACGTGATCAGCGGTAAGGGTAAAGGATCAGTAGTAACTGCTGCTCGAACCAAGTACAGAATGAAGGACTGCCCCTCTCGAGACAAAAAAAAAAAAAAAATAAATAAATAAAAAATGTAAAAGATCCTATTTTAATTCCATAAAATGAACGTATATACGTAGCTTCGAGGTGGATATTCTGGAAAAGGATCCAGGAAACCGTCAGGAAAAGGATCTCGTCACATTAACACGATATAAACTTAGTAGGGACATGAAATTTTATCCGTATGGACATATGTACGTTTGTGTGCTTTGTAACGCTTAATTAGATATTTTATGTTGATTCTATCTTCTCTTCATGTGTTAACTGCAACAGCAGAAAGATCTTTGTCGACTCTAAAACTGTTGTGGTGTTTAACTGAATTTGCTTCCCTATGTGTTCATAACACATATAAATACAAAAAAAGTCAACTTGATTTTCTTAACGTCAATTTTTTATAGCATTTAGGGTAATGAGAACGAGGGATCAGTGTAAACATTGTGGGTAAAGAAACGGGAGTAACTGCGGTTATATATAAAAAATTACTGATAAATATACTGAGAAGAGGGGAAGGAAAAACATGTTTTCTTAAGTACAACTTTTTTTCCAAATTTGTGTCATTGTAATTAATTTTATTTAAAGAAATAACACAATTTTTAAAGAACATTTAAATATTCATTTATTACTTTCCTGGTGATCTTTATTTTCGTCTGTTTACTTCATTGACTACTGTATTTCGCCAATGCCAGTTGTAAGCTGCCTGTTTTTCTGCACTATCCCGAGATTAAGTTCTTTAACGTGCGATGACAACGTACGCCATATGGGACCACTATCTTTACTTTCCTTCCGAAAAAAAGGCACATATATATATTATTTCTCGAGTCATCATCCATTTTTCTCAGCTCATATTATTCCCACGGGCATAAATGAGATATCTTTAGAAAGATTTTTTAACCGGCTTCTGACATTGCAAAACAATTTTGCGCTAAAACTTACTGTTTGTGGAAAATTTTAACATAAAAGACACTTAACTGTCATAGGCAAAAACGGCATCATGAATGCACATGCACGGCATCACAAATCAGACAATATTTTGTATATTTTACGAAGCTAACTTATTAATCACGAATAGACAATCCCATTAAAAATATCTCTTTTTTGCATAACGTGCTTAGGACAATTTAATTATTTAATTAAAAGTTATTAAACTTATAGATTATGTGGCCCTACTGACCCTATCATTGACCGTCGTACAAGCCGAGTCAAGCATTTCTAAAATCAAATACATGTTTTGAACACTGTTTTTACACAAATCTATTTGTGATTTTTTTTTCCATTGTGCATTTATCTATTGTTAATACGGTTATCATAAAATACGAAGTACAATAAAAATGTCAAAAGACAGAGGTTATCAAACAGGCCTTTTCAATTGACTAGACGACAGTTACCTATTAAAATTGCTTTTGCTATCACTGTAAACAAGTCGCAAGGACAAACACTCCAAAGAGCAGGATTGTATTTACAAAATACCGTCTTTACTCACGGACAATTTTTGTGTAGTCTTTTCAAGGCTAACTAAATCAACTTACATGTTTGTATCCACGAAAGAAAATTAAATAATTATTCAAAAGGCTGTGTTTACTGAAAACTTTCATAGTGCGAAATTTCGCACGAGCCCAAGAAATTTACTTATATTAAAAATCCCACTTATCTCCGTCGAGATCCGATCCCACAACCTTGTTCGTGTTTAATGTGATAACCTCTACTGTACCTGCAATGTCGTTTTTAAAATTAAAGAATGCATAATTAGGAATTTAAAGATAATAAAAATGCAACTTTCAACAACTTACAGAATAATATAATAAACGTTTTTTAATCTCTCTTTCAATATTTTATCTTTTAATTTGCTTTTGTGTTGATAAAAGCTTATAGAATTTGTGGTTTTTATGCTGAAGTTATGTAAATGGAGCCAGTTTTGCAAAAGTTTTAAAAACTAGGCATCTAAAGATTATTAAGAGTATTATTTTGTTGTCTAAAATAGAGTAAATTTTTACAGTTATTTTATATCAATTTTAAATTTCCATACAGTCTAACAGTTTGAAGGTATTATTTCAAAAACTTTCGTCCCTCAGGGAGGTCCCCACGTAAGTTGTATTATCCAACCAACCGCCCGCACCTAGAAAATAGCATTAATCCGTCAGTGGCTCGAACTGACGTTCTTGAAGTGCGAAGTTCGAAGACGCAGCGAACTGACCGGTGCCTTAACCACACCGACTATCATCCTTACACACAAAGGTTTAAGAGCAATGACCCATGCCTCTTTTTAAATCCGTCCATGGTGTTTTCACGGTCATTTATGTGACACTAGATATGAATAGCGCAATGGATCGCTAGATATGATAGTGTAAATGGTCTTAAAAAAAAGGTTAAAAATAATCTGACAAGTTAAATGTTTACATTAATTATTTAATAACGACATTTCAATGAACAATGAAAGAAGACTATTTACATTTTGCAGCTGTAGCTTCAGATTATATCTTTATGCCTTGTTTAGCCGCCTCTGCTTGGTACTGCGCCCTGTAGATACCCTTGGGGTCGTATTTCTTCTCCAGTTCCTTGAACTGTTGAGGCTTTTTCTCCAACATGAACTTGAATACTATTTTACTTCCTTCTTTTTGTTTTTCGGAGCATTTCGCACACTTTGTCTGCAGAGCGTCCTTCAAGGAATCTGAAACAGATTATAATTAATTACTTGTGGCAGCTATAAGTCAGCCGTTAAGGGCACCAGTGGGACAGAGAGAGAAAATGTATGAGAGAGAGGTCGAATCCCCACTCTGTCACTACAGCTCCCTCTTTTTCCTTCACTATCGCTGACTAGTGACCGACTATGTGTCACTGGACTGTTGGAGGAGGCTGGAGAGGAATTCTCTTACAAGCGCGAGAAATTCTCGCGCAGGTCGTTCACTAAGTGGCGTTACTACAATAGCTAATATTATACAATATTACAATATTATACAATATTGTATTGAGCTAATATTATACAATATTACAATATTATACAATATTATACAATATTGTACAATATTGTATATTGAGCTAATATTATACAATATTGTACGAGCTCGTACAATAGCTAATATTATACAACTAATAAAATTCGCGAAATGAGTTGATTTTTTATTTTTTATTTTTTTTGTGTGTGTTTTACGTCCGACCATTGTGCACACTTGGGCTAATGCAGACGACGAAATAAGCTGAATCATATTCGTGAACAATACTGAATAAAAAGTTTCATTAAATTCGGAAAATATTATTTTCTAAATTCTACCCTAAACAAGGGTATATTTTAAGGGTTCTAAATGGATACTTCTTATTTATGTACCCAAAGATTTTAACTGAATTTATAATTTTAACCCTCTTCTAATTCACTGATCGAGCGAAGCGAGGCTGTTTCAGCTCGACCGTTCGTCATTTGGTTTGTGTACACAGTTTTGGCTAAACGTATCGACCGATTGTTTTGAAACGTGGTATACGGTACCTTTGTATAAAGTCCCTACGATGTGTGCTTATGATTTTTCCCGATTCATTTCCGTTTCAAGATGGCGGCCTTTGATTTTAAATAACGATTATACGCATTTTGGTCAAACGCATTATCCGAATAATTTAAAATTTGGTACTAAAACGCCTTATGTAAAGCCCAAATGGCGAATGTGTAACTCTTTTTCTATTCATTTTTCGTTTGAAGATGGCAGACTCTGATTTCTCGTTAAGAGTGTAGCTGCTGGTTATGTCACGTAATACTGGCTAAACGGTGAAATCCATCATAATTTTGATTTTTTTTTCATGAAGAAAGAGTATAAAATTTCCAATAAAGTTAGCCTGGAAACATTTTTTTGTATATATTACGGTTATCGGTTATATTGGCGGGAAAGGTTACTAGCACTGTCGTGGAGCGCTCTGTATATTAATTACCTGTTCTTTGAACTACTTGTTAGTTCAAGTATGTTATGGGTTTGCATTACTTAAACATTTTGCAACTGTTAAAATATAAAATTAAAAACATTTTCTATCATATTTGCGAACAACACTGTGTTATACTAAGGCAAATTTTATAATTATTTTAATTTTTTTAAGTACTGAAAATGAAGAAATATTTTTGAAATTTTTAATGAGTCCACTATTAGATCGTCATGTTTATTTTGATGTGTCAGTGAATGAATGACTACTTAGAACTGAACAGGGTAATTTTAAATCCACCCCTGATTTATGATTTATAGCGTATGAAAATTCCAAGCCCTGGCCGGGAATCGAACCCGGGTCCTCGGGGTGAAAGCCCAGTACGCTATCAACTAGGCCACCGAGGCGGCTATTATGCTCGTAGAAACTTCAATTTTGTGGTATTCAAAACGTTTGGGTCCTGAGGTCCAAGATGCACAAGTCAGCTTCAAAACTGCTAACGAGAAAGTGGCTATGTGCGTGTGTTTAATATTGTTATCACCTTTTTTTCTGAAAACATTAGTAAAACCGAAACTCGAAAGAGTTTTGCCGTTTTCTAGAAGTCAGTAGGTTTAAGAAATATGAGTCGATTTATAACCTAACAGATCGAGCGAAGCGTGGTCTCTGTTTCAACTCGTCCATTCTGCATTTGTTTGCGTGTTTGTCACGCAGTTTTGACCAAACGCATTGACCGATTGTTTTAAAATTTAGTACTGCGGTACCTTGTGTAAAGCCCGAACGACTTATGTGTAAGATTGTCCTCCATTCACTTCCGCTTGAAGATGGCGGGCTGTGATTTAACGTTAAGAATGTAGCTGCTGGTAATACTGGTAATTCCTGTAATACTGGATGAACGGTAAAACCTACCATAATTTCAACCGCTTCATGAAGAAACAGCATAAAATTTCCAATAAAGTTTGTCCAGTAACATTTTTCGTAAATATTACACTCTTTAAATTGGCGGGAAAAGTTACGAACGCTGTCGCGAAGCTTTCTGTTTATTAATCCCGAATATACTGCGAGGTCTACTGTTCTTTGAACTACTAATAACATTGGAATAAGTCGACTAATGTTTCTTTACTGGAATAACTCTGTTCATTAAGCATTTTATGACGGTGAAGTCATACGAGGGTTGATCAAATATAAACGAGACTGATTTTTTAAAAAATTTATTGCTTACTTACAAATTATTCTTGATACAACTTATTTTTCTACATAGTCTCCCGCACGAGTAACACATTTTTCCCACCGGATTGGAAGTTTTTTAATTCCATCTTCGTAAAAAGTTCTCGGGCGTTCATTGAGCCATTGGAGCACGAAGGTCTCCACCACAGAATCGTCTTCGAAACGCTGGCCTCCAAGCGCCTCTTTGAGTGGCCCAAACAGGTGATAGTCGCAGGGTGATAAGTCTGGACTGTATGGGAGATGTTCCATTGGTTCCCAGCCAATTTGATCGAGTTTAAGCCTCGTAGCGTTCGCCGAATGTGGTCGGGCATTATCGTGAAGAAGAATGACGTTTCTCGCCGGTTTAGATTTCCTTTTCCTACGAAAAGACTGTTTTGCGGCCTCTAAAACATCGCAATAATATTGTGCATTTATTGTGCGTCGTTGATGGAGGAAATCGACGTGAAAGGCGCCTTGATTGTCGAAAAATACAGTGGCCATTACCTTCCCGGCCGACGATCGTGATTTGGCCTTCAGGTTTTCTACTGCTTCCCGTCCTTCGGCGAATTCCTTGTGCCAAGCAAAAACGCGAGCTCTTGACAGGGTCCTGTCCCCGTATTGAGCCGTCAATCTACGAAAGATTTCAGTCGGATTGACCCCCTCCTTGGCCAAAAACTTAATAATAATTCTCTGCTCCACGGAAACGTGCACTTCACTCTCACTCATTGTATAGTTTTATACTGAAGGGTCCGAACGGAAATGTTGCCCGTCTACGCCCGTCCCAAACCTCCCAGGCTACCTGAAACCCCACCCTTTAGAGTTCAATGTCCAACGGAAAAGTTTTTAGAAAGTCAGTCTCGTTTATATTTGATCAACCCTCGTATTTTGCAAAAGTTGTTTTGGAGATTCGCTTCCATCACGTCAGCGACACAGCTGTGTTCCACAATTATTTCGTCGTCAAACTTTATTTTTAAGAATATAGCAACACGTGTGCTTTGTATTGAAGCATAATGCTTACTCGTCACAGCTTCTATTGAAGTGTATAACCGAATGTTGCAAAATTTGTGCAACGTTCTTGCAACAGTTTATGTTGTAGGCGATAGGAAAGATAAATAGTTTTATGGAAACGCCGATTTCAATAGCTCGAGGACTAAAGCTATTTGTGTGCTAACGAGATTAGTCATTACGATATCAGCTGGGAAATCCTTGTTGACAGAGTGAAAGCGGCGATGCAGGCTTATTGTCAAATTGCTAAAATAAACTTTCATGTTCTTACGAAAAAACTTCCTTAATGTGTGTGCCTGTTGTAAACAATTATTTAATCAATACTAAATTGTTTACCAGTTTTGACAAACAACCAAGATACAGAATGAGTTCAATTATTTGCAGGTTCCCCTTTGTGTTGCGAGAGGAATAGTTTAAACTTCAGGTTACGTTAATGGTCAAATTTTTGCGCATTTCATAGAAAATAGGTTACATTTACATTGTATATATGTACGCGCGCGCGTGCGTGTGCGTGCGTGCGTGCGCGCGCGCGCGCGCGTGTGTGTGTGTGTGTGTGTGTTTGTGTTTGTACGCGCGCGCGTGTGTGTTTAATACTTTCACGTTTGTTATTAACGGAAACAAAAGGTCCGATTCCATTCAATCTTGGTACAAAAACCGACTTTTGTAATAGCTTGAACAAATCCGTTACCCACAAAATAGTTACCCAATTGTTATCCATTCAATAGTTTTCAAATGGAGGCTATTTCACGTCTTAAAAACCGCAAGCAATTTATTTCTTACACTTATTAGAATTTAATATTTTTAAACTTTTAAAAATATGAAAATTACGTCCATTTTATATTTTCAACGTGATTTGAAAATTTAATGTGATAGCCTAATATTTCAAATCACATTAAAAATATGAAAATGAACCGTGACCGCACCTTATATAATTTCTTAACTTTAATGGATTTCGAAAATTAAAAATGCTGATTCGTGCAGTTTTTAATGCTGATTATGACGGTGTAATCAAACTTTTAGAAACATTCAAAACAAAAAAATATGAATTTTTAAAAACTTTAAATAACCGCCATTTTGAAACTTTTGAACGAATTCCGTTGGTTAACGAACTTATCCAAGCTACTGTATTACAAAAATCGCCAGTTTGAATCACACGGATCTAAATTGCGAAAGAGAGTGTGTACCCGTCATAAACTGTTCTAGAGGTCAGGATCGGTGTTCATTTCAATGTCTCGGGTTTGGGTTCTTACCACGATAGACACTGGAATAGCTAGTAATAAATCTGTGTTTAAATAACAATTCAGAAGATTTTACTATGCATTTTTATAAAGTCTAAATAATACACAATTTTATACGTATTAATGTAGTTACGTAATAGATTGAAAATTCAATAACAACGTCAGAGCTAATAGTTAAACCGATTAAATATCTCTATGAGGACTTCATTTACTCTTATAGGTCTAGGTTTTCCATATTTCTACATAATTTTTCCCCATTTAAATTTAGATCGAATGAAACTCCTTTGTTTTCAGTTTTAAAAATTACTACTTAATGATGGAATGTACATGGAATACATTATTGTTTATTCGATAAATGACCGTCATTTGTGTTTATAAAAATCGACCTCTCGAAACGTCATGTATTGTTTCTAAGTACATTTTTTTTTCTTAATTTCCATACTTTATGCCAGTTAGACTAATCAGCGTTAACGGCAAGGGAAAACTACGGGAGTAACTGCGGCTAGAACTAAGAACCTTAAGCTGCGCGGTTCAGAGACGCAGCAAACTGACTGGCGCTTTAGCCACATCGACCACCGAGTACCCTTTTCTAAATACATAAATGATGGCACATGTACGAATAAACAGTAATAATAAAATAAGTTTTTCAAAATGGATTTTCTTGTGTCTAAACGAGGAGTTGATTTGACCGCACTTCCGGTCTAATTTAATAACTATTCAGTTATAGCTAATACAGTATCACGTTTTTAAAGCTAGTCGTGAACATTTCTAACGGGTCCGCGAAGTCGTGAGCATGAGGAAAGACGTACGGAGTGCACGCGCTGATTTAAAAGGGCTGTTAAAACGTGACACTTAAGTATAGCAATTGGACGGTAAAAATACAAAAGGTTTATCAAGTGGCATCAGTTTTGCTAGCTGGAAAAATTTCGTTAACCAGCGTCAGTTTCAAAATGGCGGGAGTTAAATTGTTTTTAAATTTCGCAACTTTTTTGTTTCAAATATTTTCGAAAATGTGATTCACTTTTTTATTTTCAAAATCTATTGAAATTTATTTCGATGGCGGTCAGGGTTTATTTTCGTATTTTCAATGCAATTTAAAATGCTAATATATGCAGATTTTAATGCTGTTTATGAGGGTGAAATCAAAGTTTTAAAATGAGGGTATGAGAAGAAAAATATTTTGGAAATTCGCTTCCATCAAGTCAGCGAGACAGCAGCCTGTCGCGATTTGAAAATTTCATCCCACGAAATCAGCTGTGTGATAGACATTTTAGCGTTTTGTTACTTTTAACTTACCATGGATCTAAGCAAAACAAACACTATCTCACCCCGTAATGTAGATTCGATAATCGATAATCGATACGTTTGTTTGGAATGCTTAAGACTACTCTTACACAAACAAAATCTTAGATTTTATAGTATTTATTTTTAACGATTAATTACTACAATTAAGAATGTTTGTGTAATTGCATTATTTATTGACTGAACGGCCATAAATGTTATTTTTAATTTCTTCTATAAAAATCGTTTATACTCGTACTTTGTACAATATATAAGGTTAGGATTATAATTTAAAAAAGTTAGCCACACTGTCTTGCGGTTAATTTTTTTTTAATTTGGTATATTTCATTAAAAATTTGAAATTAATTCTGATAGGTCGGATTTGTTTTTCTCCAGATATATTAGAAAAAAAGATCGAATTATATTCACTTTAACGAATAATTATATGTCCGAAATTCCAGTAGTTTTTGATGATCAGATTTTGAAAAAGATCTTTTTGGTTGTCCACTGCAAATTTAACGCTACCGAGCCGGAGTTGCGATATTTTAGGGAGGTAACTGCCCCCGTAACGTTTTACAACCCCTTTAGTTTTCGTAAAGCAATCGTCCCAAATTACGGTTCTTCACATATTTGAATAGAGTGGAATGCTGTTATTTGAAAATGTAACATTCAAATTTATTAACTGACTGAACTAGTTAGTTACACAGTTTGACAGTTTCAAAATGGCGGCCGTTAGAATCTTTTTTTTTGGAAATTAAATTTCACTCTCGTAATCAGCATGAAAAATCAGCATACTGTTGAAAATTTTTATAAATTGAAAATTTAAAAATTAACCAGATAGCGTTAACTGTTAATTTTCGAATTTCTAATGAAATTTGGAAAAGAATAACACTAATTTATGCGGATTTTATATTGATTACGAAGATGAAATCATATTTTCAAATTAGTGTAACAAAAAAAAAAAAAAAAAAACAAAACAAAGCAAATTCGCTCACGTCGAGGTTTTTGGGTCTAGCGATTTTTTACAAAGGTATTTAATCTACGTGTTACTTACTCTTCAGTTCCTGCCCATCAGGAGTGCATGGACCTTTATCCAGTAGGCACTTGTAATAGTTGTTAAAGAGACGATCGTTCTTAAGGATGTCTTGTACATTGATGTTGTCGTACTTGGTGGTATATTTCTGCCCTTTGCTCGGGGCGGCGGGGTTGGCCGATACCACGGTCGCCACTAATACTAAGCACAATACCACGCTGGTCATCTTGCTGCTCGGACTGGTGTTGTGGCATACCAAGCCGAGCCTGTCTTATACACCCCTCCCCTCCCTTACCCAGCAGCGGTCAAACGATAATGATTACAGATAACGGATTCGGTTAAACGATTCCTGATGAATGCGATGTCTGCTGTACTCGAAGTCAATAAGTCAATGGCTGAAATTGGTTTTAGACCGGAATTTGTGATTAATATTTAGCACGGATACGGTGTTTTAGGAAGGGTTACGGAGTGTATCAAAGCTTGCAGCGGCTGTAACGCTGGCGAAAGTGGATTTGAAATATACGGAACATCGTGAAGTTCGGTTTCAGAAAATTTCCATCAAGTGCGTCGATCCTAGTTCGTTCGCTTTTTGAAACTTAAATTTTTTGTTAAATACGTAAGTGTTAAAAACTCTTACGGTCGCAATTTCGATCCGATTTGATTCAAACTTGGCACAAAAATCGATTTTCCAAATGCCTTGAACGAGTTCGTTACCCCAGCAAAATACGATCAAAAATTTTTAAACGGCGGCTATTTAAAATCTTACAAAACATTATTTTGGAAATTTTATTTCACCATCATATCAGCGTTAAAATCTGCATAAATTATCATTTTAAATGTTCAAATTCAATTGAAAATATAAAAATGAATCTTTGAGCTGTTTGGTTTCATTTACATAATTTAACAAAATAATATTTATATTATACAGATATTAACGCTAATTCCTCGCATGGGGTGCAGACTAGCTGCAACTATTGAGAGGATTTAGACTTCCCTCACGGTACCCGAGTCTAACACACACTTACACTTGCAACACGACACTTACGACTTTAACACTTGACTCTCACACTTACATTTAGGGAGGCGATAGTAGCCTTAAATAAATAAAAAAAAATTAACGCTAATTATGACAGTGAAATTTTATACCTATAGTGAGGCAGTAATCAAAGCACTTGCGGGTCCAATAATTCAGTCTAAGCTGGTCTGGGAGTTTACAGAGAACCTCAACGCTCTCTCTTTGGAAAATCATGTTATCCTTCACTGAGTTTCGGGACTTTAGAGCGTTGAGGGTAATTAGGAGGCAGACAGACTGGACTGGAATCTGCATTTGAGTTTATCGAACCCGAGCCGGCTTTAGGGATCTCTCTGTATTTGGCCAAGAATTATACCAACAGGTAAATTTTTATGTAACTCTAGGCAAGATGGGACAGCCTTCTTGGGCTCCCATAGCAAGTGCATCTTAAAAAGGTCCCTCAAAGGGGCAGCAGATATGTTGTTAGAGCATAAATCAGGAAAACCATGGGTCTCGTAACAGGGCACGTGGTCTGAGCGTGCACATGAACAGTATAGGCGAAACTATGTGTAGGCTATTCAGGAAAGAGGGGGAAACTGAAAGCCACAGAATTTATGATCGTGAGGTTCTTGCTAGCGAAAGGCTAAGGGTTTTTGTTTTCTAGGACCTCTAGCAGGATGAGCTAGTCAGTGGATTGCTGGAACATACCAAGGGCACTAATATGTTGTACTAGTACTTACGAAGTTTAGTTGAACATATATCCATCGATCGTAGTGCCTGGGTTTTTTAATACTTTCCTCTAGTATTTTAATCATATTTTCAATTTTTTATTTTCTATTAGTAAAAACATGAAAAGCTTATTTCTACTTTTATTAATGCATCACAGTTTAGGTGCTTAACTATTAACATTTTTAAACTATTACTTTTTCATTTTTTAAATATTTCTTATTTTTTTTAATTAGTGTCTATATTTGCTAAATTTTGTATTTATTGTTGTTTCATACAGATTATTGTGAAAAAATCTATAAGCTTTTTCTTCTTATTTTTATTAGATATTATTTTATTAACCCATTTTTTAATTATAATAATGTTTATTTTCAACAAAATCCTTTCTGGTCAATTTAATTTCTTTTATGGATACATAATTGTTACGTTTTGTAGTTTATAATTTTATAAATATTTTGCACAGTAAAGAATATTTACTGCACGTTTTTTAGTATTTTTTATAATGAATCTATATTTTTATTTTAAAATATTATAGTAAGCATTTTTCATAACAAATTAACTGGCGTATTAAACAGCACTGAGCAGTAGATTTTTCGCTAAACTGTGATTCACTCACTGCTACTTTTCACTGCACTTTTACGTAACTGTTTAGACAATTCACTGTTAACAGGAAAACGCTCTTCAGTTCACAATACTTAAGGTATGCGCATTCTCTCCTAATCATTTTGTCATGGCCAGACTTTCCTTGTAAATAGGGAAGAAATAAATTGTTATTTGTCATCAAGAGGAAAACAACAAAATTAAAGGAAAGAGTAGGAAGCTCGTTAATCGTCTAGCGAGCAGTTAATGATCGTCCAGCTGTCCTCGGTAACTGCTTCACATCGCTAGTAGTTATAAAACTATACTAGATCTGTTGACCTTGACATGTTAAAGTTGCTTCACCATAGTTACTACAATATGTGTAATCACGGCACGCAGCTGTCTCGCTGATTCGTTGGAAAAGAAATTCCAACAATATTGTTTTTTTATTTTACTCTGTTTTAACCCTAGAAAAGTAGCGTTCAAAAAAATTATGTTAAAGGTAGTGACATACATTTGACGTAGATTTCGGAAAAATATAGTCCTTTGCTATTTCTGCTGTAAAATGCTATATTTTGTTTTTTTTTAAATATTATTTTTATTAATTTAAACAATTCAGCATTTTAAAAAATAACTAGGCCCTAATTTTAGTTAAACCAAAAAACAATTTACTTATAAATGAAATATTATAATGAATGAAAAATAACATAGTTTTTATAATTTCAAGATAATAAAAGATTTATTAATATATTTTTCAGTTTAAAAATACCTGTGCTGGTTTTAGTTTAATGCGTTAAAAAAAATATGGTTATTTTTTTACTGAAAATCTATACTTTATGCCAGTTAGACTAATGAGGACGGGGGATCAGTGTTAGGGATAAGGGAAAAGCAACGGTAGTAACTGCGGCTCGAACCAAGAACCTTTAGGTGCACAGTTGAGTGATGCAGTAGACTGACAGATGCTTTAGCCACCTCAACCACTTAGCTCCGTGGTTACAAAAATTTTATAGCTACATAATTATTTATTAAATTATTTATTTATTTCTTCTTTTCGTTTCACCCTCTTTGGGGTACGCTGAATCAATCATTTCTTGCGTGCTGTACTTTTCTTTGTTCCCAGTAGCTCTTCATTCTTTCCGATCTTCTTGAATAATGAAAGTTATATTTTGAGTGACCCAAAGGTCACAGTGATACAACCAAGATTGTAAATCCTGGAGGTAGCTCTTCCGCTCTCTCCGCCGTTGGGAAATTGATTTCCTCGTCCGCCATTGAGACCGTTGGCCGGTTTTCACCTAGTAACCCTAGGCAGGGGCTCTATCACAGGGTGCTACCATCCGAAGCAAGATGGACCCTGGTTTTTACGAGGTTGTTACTCCTCCCCCTCCACACTTCCCCATCTTTCAAAGACAGGCCCGGGCTTGGGACCGGCTTGCGGCGGTGTTATTTATTTATTTATTTATTATTTTTTTTTTCGTTTCACCCTCTTTGGGGTACGCTGAATCAATCATTTCTTGCGCGCTGTACTTTTCTTTGTTCCCAGTAGCTCTTCATTCTTTCCGATCTTCTCTTCCTCTCCTCTTCCGAAATGACAGGTTTAGGTCTTATTTTGGCTTTATCTTGGAATCTTATTCTTTCGTCTTTGGTAATTATCTTAGCAGTTTGGTCAAACAATGAATCTTCTGTAATTTTTAATTCTATTAGGTCTTTTTCAATTTCTTTAAACCAGTTCGGTTTTGTTTTACGATTATGGAAAAAATCAAACACCTGTTTCGTCAATCTATTGGAGTTCATTCTAAGAAGATGGCCGTAAAAATTTATTCTCCTTTTTCTCATAGTATCGGACAGTTTTTCAATTTTCTTATAGAGAGCTTCATTTCTTATATATACAACCTTATTATCCTGAAATTTTGTTCCTATAATTTTTCTTAAGATTTTCCTTTCCGTTATTTCAAGTTTTTCTATCTGGCCTATGCGATTCATGGTTAATGTTTCTGCTGCGTACAGTGCTTCCGGCTTGATCACTGTTTTATAATGTTTAATTTTGGACCCCCATGAAAGGGATTTCTTATATTTATTTATTTTTATTTTATATTATTTATATTCTTATTTATTATACATAAATCTACATAATTATTTATTTCTATGATAAAATTTACTAAAACTTCTTAACATTAAAAGAAAAGTGAGTATAGTTTTTCCAGTAAAACACAAAAATTTCACAAATAAATATAATGCTGTTATAGGTAATGTCACATAAAATGAACAAACAATAACGAATACTTTTATGAGGCAGACATGTCACCCAGACGTCTGACTTCTAAGAAAAAATTAATTACGCAAAAACTCTTCGGAAATCTACTCACAATGCTGGCTGGTCAGCAACTGACTGCCTGAGGCACTGATAAGAAGGGAAGGAGTTTGAATAAATTGTATTAGTAAGGCTTGTGATTATTTATTTCATACAAGTCAATATAATGTACGCTACCTTTCTAGGCCCAGCAGGAGGGTGCAGACTAGCTGCACCTATTGAGAGGATTTAGACGTCCCTCGCGGTATTCGAGTCTAACACACACTTACAACACTACACTTACGACTTCAACACTTTACACTCACACTTACATTTATGGAGGCGATAATAGCCTCAATGTGCTTTTCGTCTAAAAATAACAAAAAAACTTTCTAGGGTTAAAAATCTGGTTTCACAGTCGCAATAAGCATTAAAATTTGTATAGATTAGTATTAAAAGTTTTAAGAAAATAAACCCTGACCACTGTCAGATTTGTTTTCGTTCTACGATGGAGTTTTAATTTTTTTTAAGTGCTAATTTATGCAGATTGTAAGGCTTATGGTAGTGAATTCGGATCTTTAGAAAAATGAAAGAAAAAAGTTGCAGTTTTTTTAAATGTAAAGAAGATCGGTTCTAATATAACTACCAAAATTAAATTAACGATTCAATTCATATAATTTAAATCGATCAAATTTCGTCTGTTAAACTTCTTCGTTGTTTCCGTAGTGTAGTGTTTATCGCGTGTGCCTTACAAGCGCAAGGTTCCCGGATCGATTCAGGAATTGGGTATCGAGAGAAGTGAGTTGAAGGAGGGATCCGGAAATTTCAGGCTTATGAAAGAGCATAAATCGAGATTCAGAAGAACAAATATCAACATAAAAAAGATGGTGATATCCGAAGCCGAGAGGAAAAATAGATCTGACCGCATGAAGAACTATCACTCGGAATTAAGAGCAAAAAGAACAGCCAATAAGAGAACTTAAAGTGATCCCCTGAGGCCTACTTCTTAAAGAATTCGATTGTATTCTTAATTATACAGTCACAATAGTTACGTACAAGAAGGAAGAAGATCGTTTGTTTTATATTAATTAGTAAAGATCAGCTGATTTCATTGAACAGCTGATAAGCTATAATAAGTTTCAGGTTATGTTGTTAAGGACTACCTATATTAATTTTTCGTGTTTTCGAACAAATTATCGCAATTAAAATAAAAAAGGAAGAGAAAACATGATACATGATTTTTAATTTTAGTTCAATAACAGAATTTTTTAAGACTCAAATTGTCGTTTTGGCCTCTCAAGTGTAGGACATTACAGCATAGCTCAAGATGTCCAGTAATAAATAATCCCTTACCTAACCTAACCAGCTTTACGTTGTTTACGATTACAAACTGCAGTCGCACCACCTTCATAACCTTGACATATTTACACCGCTTTACCACAACTTTACATGTTTTAAAATAAAAGCTGTATCTACTTGCTTAAGTTGTTTTATTTTACGGGAACTAAAATTTGCTGAAACAGGTTACCGAGGCTTACTAACTGACGTTTAACCAAACATAACACGCAACTGTCTTGCTAGCGCCATATCATATGGTACGGTGCGCATTTATTAAGTCCTTACGTGTTAAAACTGTAATCTGTTTATGTGAAATTCGATACACTTAAGAACGCCTATATAATCTCTCGTTACGTAAAGTGACTTTCAGTTTAAAGTTACTTTAAATGTTTTCCCTGTTGCCTGAATATTTTAAACAAACTTTTACGTAACAGATATTTAAAGCTTTGTTAAATTTAATAACTATTTAATGACTGGCAAAATGGCGTCTGACGAACAGCTGATCATCATCAGGTTATTTGTGCAATTGTTTCAACGGTTATGTGTTTTTTGAACTTTTTAAAATTTTTTTAACATGTATCGTGTTTGGGGCTGGTTGTGATGTTGGATTGTGCGCGTCGCGTGATGCGAGGGCACAAATTTATATTGATATTTATAATGAAGATCAGTAGTTTTATATTAATTCTTAACGATTAGCTGATTTCATTAAACATCTGATAGGCTATAATAAGTTTTAGGTTTTTTTTTTGTTTAACGTCCGACTATTGTGCACAATTGGGCTAATGCAGACGATGGGATGATTTATAGCGTATGAAAATGCCAAGCCCTCGCTGGGAATCGAAACCGGGTTCTCGGGGTGAAAGCCTAGTACGCTATCAACTAGGCCACCGACGCGGCTAGGTTATGTTGTTAAAAACTAGCTATGTTATAGTAAAAAATCAGTAGTTTTATATTAGTTCGTAACGATTGGCTGATTTCATTGAACAGCTGATAGGTTATAAAATGTTTTTTGTTACGTTGTTAAAAATTAGCCATGTTAATTTCTCGTGTTTTCAAACAAAGTATCTTAATTAAAATAAAAAGGAAGAGAAAACATAATGCATTTTTATTTTCTGTTCAATAACAGAAATCAGTTTTTCTTCTAATAGAAGGCCTATTTTTAATATTTTTGTATTTTCAAATAAACACACACACACACACACAAAGAAATAAAGTAAATATTTTTTTTAAAATTCTGTATAGGCTTTACTGAAGTACGTTGTAAGTCTTCATGTATTATCAAAATTTGAGGATAATAGGGCTAACAGATTTTGTTTGATCAGTCTGTTTCTTCGTCAGGAGCTTTTCCCCCGGATTCTGTTTAGGAAGTGACCTAAATGAATAAGCCTTTGCGCTATGAAAGGTACGATAACAGAATTTCCCAGAATGTCATACCACAAAATGCTTAGCTCCAAACATCTAATTACTGCGCAAACATTAAATTTCCGTGCAAACGATTTCACTCGTATCTCTTCGACCTTGCGGAACTAGAATGGGTCTGATTCACTAGAGCGAAGCGAATAAAACAAAGTCAATATTTTAAAAGTCGCGGTTTACCTTGTACAGTCACATCAAGGTGAAACTTGAGCATTAACACTTTGTCTTTCTTTTAACCTTTGCTCGGCTTAACTGAGCATGTCGTGATTCGAAACCGATGCTGAGGCCGTTAACTCGTCAAAAAATGGGGAAGTGATCCTTATGGTGAGGACAATCAACATAAGACCAGAAGATTGTGTTTGTTGTATTTGAAACTCTTACTAAGATAAACTGAGCATTTTATGTGACTTGTAATCAATGTGTACGTGTAGACCAGGGTCAAATATTGTTCATTATTAGAAAAAAAACTATTTGGGCCATGGATTTTCAAATAAGCACCGATTCTGACCTCTAAATAATTTTTTGAGGAGTCGTGTATATATATATATATATATATATATATATATATATATACATATATAATATTATATATTATTATATATAATATTATATAATATATAATATTATTATTATTATTATCTGCGCATAGACCCTGTTGGATCACGCAAAGCACTCCGACTCATGTCTTGTTCCTTCTAATCCTCCACACCTCCCTCATCCTGTCCCCATGGATCCTCTTCCGCTCCTCCGTCCATTTTACCCCTGCTCTCTTTGGGATTTCATTCTCTGGGACCTTCCAACCGAGCATCTTTCTCCTGTATGCGCGCCTGTCTTCAACATCTGTTGAGTCTATTCCTGCGTCATGTAGGTTTATTCTGACTTGTGCGATCCACGACGTTGTTGATTTTACACCTTGTATATACTTAAGGATTCTGTTGGCAAGTCTCGTTGTTGGGAGTCTACTGATGTGTCCATAGAACCGAAGCCTCCTTCTTCTGATATCTGCTGCCAGGTTCGATATCTTCTCTGTGGTCTTCCGGGAGTGCAACCTGTATCCATCTTCTGTTAATCTCGGGCCAAGGATCTTCCTCAAGATTTTGCGTTCTTCCTTCAAAATACCCTCCATGGTAGCTTTTGTGTGGAGTGCTAGCGTCTCGCTTGCATATAATACCTCCGGTTTTATGACTGTGTTGTAGTGTCTGATTTTTGTGTGCGTCGACATACATCTCTTATTGTAGATATCACGCGTTATACCGAGAGCCCTCTTCATTCTCAGTAGCCGAACCTTTTGCGTAGCCTTCTCGCCACCTGTGGGTTCAAGAATTTCTCCCAGATATTTGAAGTGCTTGACTCTGTTTATCTTACCATATTTTGTGTTTAGTTCTTGAATATTTAATTTTGTACAGAAGAATTCAGTTTTTCTGTATATATATATATATATATATATATATATATATATATATATATATATATATATATATATATACTCAGTCATATCAATATGGCTAAAGCACTATATATATATATATATATATATATATATATATATATATATATATATATATATGTGTGTGTGTGTGTGTGTGTGTGTGCGGGCGCGCATGTGTAAATAAGTAATAAGCTGATCGTGGGACTCGGTGGTCGAACTGGCTAAAGCATCGGTCAGCAGTCTTCTGCGTCACTCAACTGTGGAACATAAAGGTTCCTAGTTCGAGCTACAGAGGTGCTCCTAAAGGCGACAACTTTGTACCGTTAACTTTGATCCTTCGTCCTCATTAGTCTAACAGGCGTAAAGTATGGACTTAAAAAAAACAACAAACTGAACGTATGAAATGGTACTGACAACTTATTGTACTGAAATTATATTTCTACTGATAAAGTGAGAAATTTAACGGTGAAAGAATACATGAAAACTTCAGACACTTGAACTTAAATCAATTAATTACGTCATTATGTTAACTCTATAAGGTTAAAGCGTTATAGGTAATTTACATTGGGAAGTTGATAGGTGTCCACACTGGCATGATTTTGCAGACTTCTTTTATGAAGTAAAGAGAATATTTTGAGTGTACCTTCTACAAAATTTAAATTTAAGTCGGCATGTGTCATTATTACGTTGGTACCACTTGGCATTTGTAACTGCTCGAACGATCGTATTCTGCACTCGTTGAATTAACCAAACTGTTAGATTTCTGATAGATTGGCACTGCCTTTTGTTGTAAAGATTCAATTGGGATTTTCTCCCAATCAGCCAATACAGTTTACAGAATTTTAGCTTCTTTTTCTCTGCTTTTTTACTATCATGTATCTGCTAGTTAAACGTTTATCCAAGTGTATTTCCAATTATTTTACAGAAATAAGTTGCGGTATATTTTGATCAGATATAGAAACTGTTTGGCCAGTATAAACAAGTCTCAAAGCAGGTATTATGTGGGTTGATAACCCAATTTGGAATACCCAAAATTACATCAGTCTCTTTACTGTAATAGACAAAAAATTTTAATTTGTTTAAAATTTTCGCCTGTGAATGTTTCTGTTTGCGATGAGTGATTTGAAAGGTGTCTGTAAGCAGATACATTAAAAAAGTACCTACTGCTGTATTTATCAGGCCTAAGAAAAGCTCTTTATTTTTCTTTTAAAAAAACGTTCACCTGTTTTTTTAATATTCTATATTACACTGTCAAAAATATTTAAAATTAGCGCATTTTATTCTGGTTTAAACTTAAAAATCCTTTATCTCTCAATTATGTTAATTTTTATTTTTTCCAGCTAATAGATTTTTCGATAAATAAGAAAATAGGAGCGTACACGTTTGAAATTCGCGTAGTTACCGACAGAAGCGAGTCTTTTGTTAATGATATCTTTGCTCACTACATAATTAGTTTGAAGATATGTTTACAGATATCATGTTTTGTTTAAATAAATAAATACGTGAACCTAGCTTAGTTATTATTTACAATAGTTATAGTTAAATATCAGTTGTTTTATATTAATTCGTAACAATCAGCTGATTTCATTGAACAGCTGATAGGCTATAATACGTTTCAGACTAGCTGCACCTATTGTCTGAAACTTTAGACAAATAGCACCGATTTTTTAACCTGATTGTTAAAAATAGAAACATTGTCTCAACAATATTGTCTCAACAATAAAAAGCAAAAAGTGTGTGTGTAAGAATTGAGTTCAATACTCAATTCAATGTGAGGATTGAGACGTCCCTCGCGGTACCCGAGTCTTAAAACGCACTCTTAATTACAACTTTAACACTTTACACTCACACTTACATTTAGCGAGACGATAATTAGGGAAACCAAAACAACACAATGTTTGCATTTATCAAAAATGAGGGAGAAAAGAGACAGATATAGAGAGACGAAATTAGTTTGTTCGTTCGTTCAATATTTCCGTTACATTCTTCCGTTCGATACACATTTTTATATTTACTCCTCTCGCCAAAGCTAACATTAAAAGCTACGCTTCAATAATTTAATATAAACATACAAGGAGGTTACTAAGAAAATACTTTTTAGTCAATTACAAATTTTATTTTATTTAATGCAATGAAAACTATCTGAAATCTTAAAATGACTGGTTATTTAATAACCACGGATAAATTTGATAAAACACTGAAGACTTAACTTTGGTAAAATATTTTAACCGCCGTTAAATTAACCGTGATTAAATGAAATTTAACGTTGTTTGAAGAAACGGGCTGTTATGAATATAAATTTTAGTTTTTAAATATATTTTGTTAATTGAAACAGCTGTTTTCCGTGATGCACAGCTGATCGGGTTTTCCGTCAGACATAACCTACAAAAACGTTGCGTATATGTTCGCAGTTATCGGCTAGTTAAATTAATATAGGGATTCTAACAAATACAGCAAATTGTTAGGTAGGCCACTACAAGTAACATTGGGTCTATAATAATAACGCAAAGGGCAGAGTCCCCATGTCTCAACGTATAAAAACAATAACGTTTTGATTATCACTGCCATTTTAACATATTTTGCAGGCCAGGAACGAACATATGATATAGAGTTTGGTTTAAAATAATACCATTGTAAAACACAAACATATAGCTTTGAAATGAGAACCACATTAGACCTATAGATTACTTTTTTTGTAGTCGTTAATATATATAGGGCCTATACATATATATATATATATATATATATATATATATATATATATATATATATATATATATATATATATATATATGTGTGTGTGTGTGTGTGTGTGTGTGTGTGTGTGTGTGTGTGTGTGTGTGTGTGTGTGTGTGTGTGTGTGTGTGTGTGTGTGTGTGTGTGTGTGTGTGTGTGTGTGTGTGTGTGTGTGTGTGTGTGTGTGTGTGTGTGTGTGTGTGATGTGTTTGTGTGTATGTACGCGCGCGCGTATGTGTAGACACAGTCTTTTTCGAAAATTTGGTTCACTGTTATTGAAATTTTACCCCAAAATCGGATTTAGCAATATCGTGGGCGTTCTTTTCCCAGAAAAATCCATTCAACAGTTTAAAAATGGCGGTTGTTTTAAAAGTTGCGATTTGCATAAATTAACATTGTGAATTTTTTAAATACATAGAAATTAGGAAAGTTAATTTGACTGCGATCATTGTTCGTTTTTATATTTTCAATGTAATTTAAATGTTTAAAATGCTAATGTTTGCCCATTTTAATACTGATTATTATTGTGACAAATTGTAAAAAAAGTCATGATAAAAAAAGTTATTTAAGGAGATTAGGTTTCTCTACGTCAGCACGAAAGCTGCTGGGCAAGAATTAATTTCTTTAGAAATTCACTAATTATACCTTTGCCAATGAATACTAGGAATACTGTATTTATAAGGAAAAAGAAGCAAAAATTAATGAACTGAACATTCTAGTAATAGCAGATAACGGAAAATCTCTTTCCTGTGATTATGATAAGGAGCGAGAGAGAAATACCAAGGTAGGCAGACAGAACAGCTGATAGGTGATATTAAACTGGAGAGTAGAAATCAACATAGAAAAACAACAAGGTGGAGAAGAATTAAACACTAAACATAGAGGTATGCAATTACTTCGATTGTATTAGCAATGTTAGCTCTTACATAGAAAGGCAACAGTGGAAAGAGCAGGTAGAGACGTAGACCTACAACAATGTTTGGCCCTAACAGAGAACAGAGCTAGTGACCGTGGAAAGAGCAGATAGAGACGTAGACCTACAACAATGTTTGGCCCTAACAGAGAACAGAGCTGGTAACAGTGGAAAGAGCAGATCGAGACGTAGGCCTACAACAATGTTTGGCCCTAACAGAGAACAGAGCTGGTAACAGTGGAAAGAGCAGATCGAGACGTAGGCCTACAGTAATGTTTGGCCCTAACAGAGAACAGTCATGGTAACAGTGGAAAGAACAGATAGAGACGTAGACCTACAACAATTCTGGTTCTAATAGAGAACAGAGCTGGTAACCGTGGAAAGAGCAGATAAAGACGTAGGCCTACAACAATGTTTGGCCCTAACAGAGAACAGAGCTGGTAACAGTGGAAAGAGCAGATCGAGACGTAGGCCTACAACAATGTTTGGCCCTAACAGAGAACAGAGCTGGTAACAGTGGAAAGAGCAGATCGAGACGTAGGCCTACAGTAATGTTTGGCCCTAACAGAGAACAGTCATGGTAACAGTGGAAAGAACAGATAGAGACGTAGACCTACAACAATTCTGGTTCTAATAGAGAACAGAGCTGGTAACCGTGGAAAGAGCAGATAGAGACGTAGGCCTACAACAATGTTTGGCCCTAACAGAGAACAGAGCTGGTAACAGTGGAAAGAGCAGATCGAGACGTAGGCCTACAGTAATGTTTGGCCCTAACAGAGAACAGACATGGTGACAGTGGAAAGAACAGATAGAGACGTAGACCTACAACAATTCTGGTTCTAACAGAGAACAGAGCTGGTAAGAGTGGAAAGAGCAGATAGAGACGTAGGCCTACAACAATGTTTGGCCCTAACGGAGAATAGAGCTGTTAACAGTGGAAAGAGCAAATAGAGACGTAGGCCTACAACAATGCTGGTTCTAACAGAGAACAAAGCTGGTAACAGTGGAAAGAGCAGCTAATGACCTAAGTACACTGCAGTACAACGGCGTCAGCAATTCAGCTTGCTACATAAATTTCTATGGTCATGTAAAAAATAGGTTACATTTAGTATTTTGATGAATGTGTATGGTTTGGTGCTTCCTGAGTAAAAATTATAGCTACACGCAGGTCTCGCGATCGTGATGAAAACAAATTTTCATCAATAATTTTTGAAAGTGAAAATTTCTTTAGACGTGCGCAGTAATTCGAAGGAAAATAGGAAGTCGCTAAAGTCCGAATAATATATAAAAAAGTATCAAGCTTGTCGTATAAAGTATTTATTATTAAGTATTTTTGAAGTGAAATCAAGTCTACCAGTGAGCTGATTGTTTTTATGTGAATTTTTTACTTACTGCTTTGAAACTAAAAGATGTGAGTTCAAAACCCACTACTGACTTTAAATATTTACGTTTAATTTTTAAGTATTTAAATTTATGTATATACGTAAGTTTTTTGATAATTATTTAAAATATAACGTAAAGCCATTATGCTACACTCCAATACACCTAGCCGAATTTGTTTAGAGCGTATACTGTTAAAGATATCTTGCACACTGATATCTAACTAGATATGCCAAAGAAGACTGATGTTTTATATTTGTACATTTTTTGCATGATGAATGTTTATATTTTATACATAACTAGCTGCACCCGGCCACACTTTGCTGTGGCTCAGTGTGGTTAAATTTAACAATGTATTAGGAAACACTAAAATGGAATCGTAGAATATTTAGTATATCAACAGATGGCTCTGTTTTTTTTCAAAAAAAGAATATTTTTACTTGTCACATGTGTGACATCTATGTAACAGTAACTATACAGAAACATGCGCTTATTCGAATGCAAGGTTGTGTCAAAATCTTAAAGCAATCGGTGAAGAATTTTCGGAGATTTATGATTTTGAACAAACGAACATTTTATATTTCTATTTATATAGACGTAGATAATTGTACATTTTCGTTTAATACAGTTGTGTATAATTTCAGTTTAGCAATAATATCAGAAATATAACTGCGCCAGTTTTATAACAGCGAATATAATTCAATTTTTAAAATTATCACTTTTGTTGAACATAAGCTAAATGAACATGTTTTAAGAAAATTATATTTTCAAGTGGGCCACACAGTACGTAGTAAGATAAAGTAGCAAAACTCTTAGTCAGCTGTGCAACTCAACATAGAATTCACCTGTCTCTGTCTTCTTCCTTTCGAACCGTCCACCGTTTATTTAAAGTGGGCCTCGCCTCTTCCTCTACCAAGACAGACAAACTCTAAGTGGGTTGCACAAACAAATCAACGGCTAATGCTGGGTTCAAACCCGCTCACGCTTAACATACTATACCGGCCAGATATAACGCCTTAGACCGCTTGGTCGTTCGGCTAGTCTCAAATTGTTTCATGTAACAAATCTCTTAGAATGTTGGTTATTATAATATTATTGCTTGGTTATGTTAAAGAACTTACTGCTTGATATTTTTCTTATTTATTTTTGAAAAAAACGTGGTCAGAGCTAAAGAATGCCGGGATTAGATTTATATAAAACAGACTTCCGGTGAAACCGGACGTTACCACTGAAAGAGTAAAAACAGTGAAGAATATTTTCCAAAAAGTCAAAATGAAAATAATCAATAAAAGTCAAAAAAGTAGACATGTGGAACTCGGGGAATTACCGGCAGAAGCGAAGCATTTGTTAATAATGTCTGATAAATTTATAATTTTTTTGAAGATACGTTTATAAATACGTGAATATAGCTTAGATATTATTTACTGTACTTATAGTAAAAGATTAGTTGTTTTATTTTAATTCCTAATGATCAGCTGATTTCATTGACCAGCTGATAGACTATAATAAGTTGCAGGTTATGTTGTTAAAAACTAACAATATTAACAACAAAAGTATTAACATAAGCTCAATTGAAATGATATTGAAGCAACAGCTGTTGTGTGAAATCAGCTGTTTAGAAGTAGTCACAATTACATTTTTATATATACAATAGCACGCAACGCGCTAAATATACTATTATATGCAATATGACATAGGCACGCATCGCGAAAAATGCAACACAACCAGCCCTGTGATACATGTATTATGATAATATAAATAAGTAAGAAGAAATACTGAAACAAAAGCAATACGAGTGTACCGTTATGGAAAAAGAGGAAGCAAAAGAAAGAGAGCGATATAGAGAGACGAAATTCGTTTGCTCGTTTGTTCCATATTTCCGTTACATTCTTCCATTCGACAGACTTTTTTCTATTCACTCCTCTTACCAAAACTAACATAAAATTCTTTGATTAAAAAAATTCGTCGATTCATCTGTTTATAGGTTGCATTTGTTACCTGCAGGTTTAATTAAAATATGAACAAAAATGGTTTTAAATGTGTTTATTTGTAATATATTATATTTTTGGATGAAACAAATCAGTCAATACGGTAATTCCCATAAGAACCTAAGCGCTTATAACTTGATACCCTCTTTGGCAGCTTCGGCTTGGTACTTTGCCTTGTAGATGCCCTTAGGGTCGTACTTCTTCTCTAAGGCGGTGTACTGTTGTGGTTTCTTCTCTATTAGGAACTTGAACACTTCCTTACTGCCTTCTTTCTGTTTGTCCGAGCACTTATCACATCCGGTCTGCAGAGCGTCTCTCAGTGAAGCTGAAACCAGACAATGAGATCTTTTTAATGAATTCCCATTGAAAATTAAGCTATTGGCACTGTTATTATAGTGAAAACTAAATAAAGGATCTTGAAACGAGCCTAGGTTTTGGACATCTAGATTACCTTTCGCGTAACATATATTACGTAGATATATGTTAATATGTATTCTTTTACGGGTGGAAAAATGTGAATTATATTTAAATTCAGTGTACATACATTCGACATAACCACCTCGCAAGGTTCCAGATACGGTTTTGGCAAAATGTTGGACAAATTATCTAATAGAAAAAGTTACGTGGAGCGCGGATTTCCACAGAATAACAATTGCAATTTATATTCCAGCCCACTAGTAAACGCCCGGTGCGAGAATGTCTCTCGCAAGTAGAAAAATTCCCCTACAGATAACTCCAACAACCCAGTGACACAGAGTCTGCCAATCCGCGTCTACAAAGTGTTATTGCTCAGCGATAGTGAAGGAAAAGGAGAAAGCTGTGGTAAGAAATGGGGACTCGACATCTCACCCGCACATTTTTCTCTCTGTTCCATTGATGTTCGTAAGAAGCCGTTTTTTCAAAGCAGCTGACCTATAGTAATATAACGTCGCTTCTTATCAAAATCCTTGCTACGGTTTCAAAATTGTATGTAGAATACTATAATTTAAAAAAAATAATGTCTTTTTATCTTAATGTTCTTAAAAAAATGTGATTTTTCTGTCATAATAAGAGTCAAAATTTACATAAACTAGCATTTAAAGTTTTTAATACTTCTGAAAATCTTTAAACATGAAACTGTTTTAACACGAATCTTTAAACAGCGGTCAGGATCTGTTTTTGTGTTTATAGTGTAATTAAAAGATTTTAAAGTGCTAATTGTGATGGTGAATTTATATTTTAAAAAATGTGTACAGTAAGTATGTAGAAAATTTCCTACTATCACGTCAGCGAGACATTGTGATTATTTGAGTTACATTGCGAGATAAAAACTAAATTTCAGATTCTGGTAGTGGGTTTTGCTCCTTTTTTTGTAGATATTGGTTATGTATGAAGATCATGTCAGCGTGCCAAATTTAAAAAAAGGCTGCACTAAAATGAATTTACGTTTTGTGCGTAAATAGAAAACAATAAGACAAGCGAAGGTCAAGATAATTACATTTTGTTTTGTTTTTTTACCAAAGTTTTGACTGTTACTAAAATTTGAGCATTATCTGATAAACCGCTTTTGGAAAGTATGCCCGAAAATCCGATTAGTTTCGGAAGCAGATTATTTGAGGAAATTTGATTTTTAACATTTTTTTGATTTACTGAAAACATTTACTTGAGATATTAAAAAATTGGTCTGGAGATATTGTCGTATTTTATTTCAGTTCTAAAAGTCTATTACAAAAGCTTATACAAAACTTCGTTCATTTTTAGCTCTTAGAATTTTTATCAACATTCAGAATAAAATAAGGCAAAGTTTAACATGATTTTTTTAAGTTGAAAACGTGGATAATACATTTAGATGATGTACAACATTTATTTAATATATCAAAATAGTTTGTTTAGTAGACCAACAGACTAGCTATTTAGTATGCTATTTAATAAAAATAATTCATATTTAAATTAGTTAAATGTTTATAAAAATTGCTCAACAGTGTTCCCTGAATATGTGTTCGTGGTAATTTTTATAAGTCGATGTTTATTATGCATTGTGTTTATTATGCGTATGTTACTTTTGAAAATAAATGACTTCTTGTAATGAAGTAAATTATTATTTAAAAAACCATGTATTTTTATTCTATTTATTCCATATATATATATACTCGCAGGGGGTTAAAGATTAGCTGCACCCTCGCGGTACCCTAGTCTAACACACACTTACAAATAGCCTACAACAATACACTTACGACTTTAACATTTTACACTCACACTTACATTTAAGGAGCAATAATAGCCTCAATGTGCTTTTCGCCTAAAAATAATAATAATAATAATAATATATATATATATATATATAAGTTACCAAAATGGGTTAATTAACTTAGGAGCAAACAACTATGCTCTCCAAAGTTTATAAAGGTTCATGAAATATTTGTATTTATTACTGAAAATTCTACTCAAGTTAGCGAGCTATGTTTGGGGTAAAGTAAGGTTTGGTATTTGGTTGAAAAAACGGAAAGAAAACCTTCCTTTGTTTTCCCTGATTTGGTTCCAAACTGTACAATTCTTATAACGTATTGTTTTGAATTCTAACCTTCATTCTACAATTTTATTTGAAAAAATAAACTTTTTATGTTTTTCTTATTGCTGATTTTCCACTTTTTTGTCAAATAGTTTCGGAATCAAAATTTTGATAGATGTGACGTTTCGGTTTTGGTACTGAAGTGCTTTATTGAGCCCCTTTTGAATAATTTTATTGAAAGTAAAATAGTTTGTATAAAGTTTTACGCTACTGTATTCGTTTTTTAAATATTATAGAATATGCAAGTTCCTAATTATGTGTGCGGTTTTTATCTTCATGAACATGTTATTATTGATATTTATAACCATAGTAAGTAATTCTTGGTAATTAATTTTTGATCTAATTACAAGTAACGCTGAAATAACACTAATTGAAAATTAAAGACTTAAAATTTTTAATTTAAAACAAATTTAAAAAGCGTTCACAAATTTAATAAGCCTAATTAAGTGACTTTAATCGTGGTTTATCTACCAATAAAACTATTTATAACGAAATATGTTTTTAAACAAATAATAAAATTTAAAGTTCATTTTGTTTTGTCCTTGACATTTTGCTCATCGTAAATATGTTTAAATAAAACTTCATAATTTATCACTTTGTCAAAATTATGCAAGATTAGAAAAACGAAATGATAAAATATTGAGTAGTTTGTAACAATATAGTATTCATTTCATGTGGAAAATATAGTATGAAATCATATGGAAAATAAAATTAGAAAATATTTTATAAGTAGGATGTCTGTCTGGAAGATTGGTAAGTTTTTATATTAGAATTTCACAGTAAAATAACACTGTAATAAAATTTTAAAATTTAATTGTAAGTTACTAGCTGTACTAAAAATAAATTTATTTTTTATAGGTTATATTTTTAAAATTGTTAATAAATATTGGAATATTCATGGATAATATTATTTTTGTTTATTTGGAAATTTTCTATAGTTTTTGTATATTGAAACAAGTAATTTGTAACAATATTGTATTCATTTCATATACTGATTTGATTTCAGATATGAATTGATATGGAAAATGAAATTAGAAAATATTTTGTCAGTCTTAACTATGACTGGAAAATTGGTAAGTTCTTACATGAGAATTTTACAGTAAAATAACATCGTAAAAATTTAAAAATTTAACAGTAATTTACTAGCTGTACTAAAATAAAATCACATTTTTATAGGTTATGTTTTCTGAAATTGTTAATTAATAATAGAATATGCATTGATATTATTGTTGTTGTTAATTTGGAAATTTGTCTTCGTTTGTATATTATACGACGTTTCGACTGTATGGATCAACTCTTGCTCTCTTGAATCTTACTTCAAATATAAATGCAGCTGTTAAAACGTAAGCTTATATGCCTAAGCTTATGTTAACATATCGTAGACCTGTATTTTTAACATAACTTATTTTTATATACACGTATGTTTCAATATACACAAAGTGTTATATGTCCGAATAAACTATATTAATAAGGTTTATAGGTTATGTGAAATTGAAAACCAAATCTGCTTATAACAAGGAAGAATCTTATATATCGTGAAAAATCAGCTGTTTAAATGTACATAATGTAATTTTCAATGTATGCCATAATTTTTTTTTCTTTTTGAAAGGGGAAGATATAATAATGACAATTAATCACTTTTTTGAAATCTTTCAAATAATACAAAAATCGCTCCGATGAAACTTAGAGAATATAACTCTCATTATCGTTTGGTATAGGCCTACATGATGAATACAGAAAATAAACAGAAAATAACAAACAGAAAATAAAAAGAAGAAAAAGAAGAAAAAGAAGAAAAAGAAGAAAAAGAAGAAAAAGAAGAAAAAATAAAAAACAGTTATACACAAACAGAAAATAACTCGTTCAGGACAAAATGGCTGTGCCTAGTTTGCCAAATAAAACGCGCGATGTGAATTGTCACATTAAACAATTTTACACCTTTCAGATGGAAGAATTTTGTTTAAGAAACGACTATAGATATATTTTTAAAATTACATTTTTAAACTACCTATATTTTGAGGTTCATCAACACAACCTATTTTGTTCTTTAAATTTTGGGTTATGGGATTTTTATATTTTTAAAGGTAGGTTAAGTGGGCGATGAAAAAACTTATACAAACACTGTATTTCTGTGTATAACTTAAAATCTTTAAATTTTTTGTACTGTGTAATATATATATATATATATATATATATATATATATATATATATATAGTGTGTGTATTTTTTTAAATTCAGAGTTCACAATTTTGGTTCGATTTGATTCAAACATGGTGTACAAAATGTTTCTAATACATTGGACAAATACATCACCAGCAGAATCGAACAATAGTTCAAAAAGGTTAAAAACAGAAGGTTGAAACAATAGTTTCAAAAAGGTTAAAAACTGAAATTTGAAAACAATAGTTTCAGGTTAAAAACAGAAGGTTGAAAACAATACTTTCAAAGCGGTTAAGAAAGAAGGTTGAAAACAATAGTTTCAAAAAAGTTAAGAACAGAAGGTTGAAAACAATAATTTTAAAAAGATTAAGAACAGAAGGTTAAACACAATAGTTTCAAAAAGTTTAAGAACAGCAGGTCAAAACAAAGAGATTAAAAACATAAAGGTTAAAACAATAGTTTGAAATCATAAATAAAATATTACTCTTTTATCTTAATTTTTTTTTAAATCTGATTTCACCATCATCATTGTCAAGATTTGAATAAAATACTGCACAGAAAACAGAGAAATTAACCTGATGATCGTCAGGATTCATTTTTTAAAGTCTAAAGCACAGCGTACGCTGATTATAATGGTGAAATTCGATTTTCAGAAAGCATGTACAATAAAAAAAATATGTTGATTTTGTTTCATTTTGGAAATTCTTCTATCACGTCAGCGGTTTTTTAAAGAGTCTCGGTTTAAACAGTTGAACGTATCTATTATCGAATCATCTGAAATATTGAAGAAATAAGTATTGTACCAATTTTCAATAACCTTGGTGTAGTTTCAATTCCATATAAAAAATAGGTTTTTTTAAGATCAAAATAGGAAGGAAATAATCAGATATATTACACAAACGACATCTGTATGTTACATTTCATTGACAGCTGCTAATTCATTAACACCACACACACACACACACACACACACACACACACACACACACACACACACACACACACACACACACACACACACACACACACACACACACACACACACACACACACACACAACTCGATTCACGGAAGCTGAGAACATACTGAACCAATAACAACTCTAAATTGTTTTTTTTCATGTTCACCCATAGTTAAATAAAGTAAAATCTTGTTACTACATACAATGTATGCATACGAATTGTTTTTTATCAATCCAAAAGAGCTGAAATTTACTGCACTAATTCAATGTCTGTTACCTTTAAGTTCCTGCGCATCGGGAGTGCATGGTCCTTGGTCGAGCAAGCACTTGTAGTAGTTGTTGAACAGTCTGTCGTTGTTGAGGATCTCTTTCAAGTTGATGTTGTCGTATTTGGTGGTGTAAGCACCTTTGCCGGCGGGGGCGGGTACCGCGTGTACCACAGCTACTGCCGCCGCCAGACAGATCACGATGCAAGCCTTCATCTTGTGCGAGTAAATGCATGTAGGGCACATCTCGACGGTTATATAGCGTGGTCCGGCCACCGCTCCCTTCTCTTCTCTCGTCTTCTCCCAGCACACGCTAGCCTTGCCTTGTCTGGTATTCACATCACGTTTGTGTGATTAAACGGTCCTTCCGTCAAAATAATATGAGACATTATTTCGCATCATCAGGTGCCCTGCAGACGTGTTCGGGGTGGCGTTGTTCAACCGCGTTTGTGAATGTTGCTCGCATGCACGCACGCACGCACACACACACACACACACACACACACACACACACACACACACACACACACACACACACACACACACACACAAGTTCACAATGTGTAAACTTGGCTAATTTCGATTAGAAAATGAGTTGCTATTGTGGCTGTTAGGGTAGGATCCGGCCCTGCGACTTTCACGTTAGCACCGATCCCCTAACCTAAATTATTAACAAATGTCCATTGGAAAATGGGCTATTACAGCGGCCATCATTGTAAGACACATTTTTGTGTTCGCAGTTTTCTTTCGATTTGAATAACACTTAGGACGAATATCGATTCGGTTAGAGCTTGGACCGTGTTTACTGAAAAATCATTTCAACAGTTTCTAAATGGCGTACATTCTATAAAAGATATTGCTAGGATCATAATTATTTTATGATTTTTGGAAATCTGATGACATCATCGTAATTGTCGTTACAAATCTGTATAAATTATTGTAAATCGACATTGTAATTTGAAAGTTTAAAATGGTAATTTATACATATTTGAATTCGGGTTGTAATGGTTATGTAAATATATAACCATATAACCATATAACATATAAATATATGGTGTTACATGCGTAATCACTGTCACATCAAAGAGCTGATTTCGCACAAAAACTGTTCTTTTATATTAAACTAATATTTTAACTTATGATTATTTTAAAAACAAATATGGCCTATAAATAATTAAAAAGTAATTATTATCAGCTAGTTTTTATATTGAAATATTTATAAGTTTGACTGACAGGAATACGGAACCATTAAAGTTAATATTGTAATTAACTGTATATTGATTAACAATGTGTAAGCTCAGGCAGATTTATGAGTTGTTAAATATTTGGAATGTAACTGAAATAATTTCAGGAAATCGTTTATTGAGAGGTCGCGGTAAAGCCGGAGACAGGGACTTGGATACAGTATGCTCCCTGTATATTTTTGGGGGGGCGTTAGTACATAATTTACAACTTTAGCTTTGCAATTTCCTACAGATGGAGATTCGGCGTAAAAAAATATTTTCGTAATAGCTTGATTACGTTCAAATTTGTTCAACTATTTCAAAATAATCGGTTTTTCCAAATCGTAAAAAAATCTTATAACTTCACCACCGTAATTTATAAACGAAAATTAACTTAACGGAGGTCAGGGTTTATTTTCGTATTTTCGAAATGTAATTTGCAAATTAAAAAATACTGAATTACGCAGACTTAAACGATGATTGTGAAGGTGAAATCATATTTTCAATAATCATAACATAATCGTCAGTTTCTCTAACTTGATAGAAGCGAATATCTAAAATTGTATTTCTTCATCTTTGCCGTTTTGAAATTTTGATTTGACAATCATAATCAGCATTAAATTTTGTATATATTAGGAATTTAAACTTTCAAATTACATTGAAAATACAAAAAATGAAACCTGAACGCAGTCGAATTAATTTTCGTAATTTCAGCGGATTTTGAAAGTTTAAAACGCTAATTGATACCGTTTTCAAACGTTAATTACGATGGTGTAATTGGATTAAAAAAAAGATAAAAAGTTACGAATTTTTAAATATTATAAATGGCTGCCATTTTAAAATTATTGAACGAATTTTACTGGTTAACGAAATAGTCAAAGGTTTTGCCAAAATCGATTTTTGTGCCAAGTTTGAATCAAATCAGACTAAAATTGGGAACGTGAGAATGCTAAAATACACTCGCGCGCGCGCACTGACACACACACACACACACACACACACACACGCGCACACATTCACACACGCACACACTCATGTATATATATTTATATATACAGATTTTTACGACCCCTCAAAAAGTGATTATTATCTAGAGATTAGGATCGGTGCTCATTTCAAGGTCCCAGGATCTCCTGGATCTTAACATGATGGCAGCTCTAATAGCTTAGTTTTCAAATGGAAATCGCTTCTATTATGTCAGCGGAACATTTGCATAGCTTGGTTGTCAGTTAGTAACCTATTATTTTTTTAAATTAAGGCTTTTGACGAAAAGCACATGAAGCACATGAAAAGCACATCGCGTTAACGTAATTAAATAAATCGTGATGCAGCATATACGACCATGGTTCGGGTCGTACACAAAAATACACATGGTTCGGGTCGTACACATATATACCGTTCATGGTTCGGGAGTACACAAAAATGCCGAAGTTTCTCTGATGGAGGATTTCCGCCATGTTTAATTTATACACAAAATACACCGTTTATCAAACTGTAAATGTTTAAGGGCTGACAATACTCAAGGTTAATTCAGAAAATCCCATAAAAGTTTGGAGAAATCCCTCCAATTAATTTGAGTTTCTAACTCTAACCTTGTAAATTTTTACAAAGGCCAGAACATTTTTAGGAATACTAGTTATATAAGTAACAACCGAGTTAAAAACCCAACTGCCAAGTCGAGTTAGGTTATTAAGATCTCTTTTTTTAAAAAAAAAAAAAAAAATTCTTTTCATTATTAATAACATGCATTAATACACTGCACAGCCAAATCGAGTTAGGTTATCATTATAATCTTGTTATCTTATCATTATAATCTTAAGATTATAATGAAGTAGTCCATTATAATCTTTTTAAAAAAAATATATTCTTATATGTAGCAAACAAATATTTTTCCAAAACATTGCTCATAGAGAAGGTGGAACTAATGTATGATGGAAAATACAATATTTCCCTTCACGCAACAAAACGAATTCATGTGTTGGTAACACCTACTTTAGTGCTTCGTGATCGAGTGCTGTTTGCTAATGATTCAAGGTGCCTAACCTAAAAGTCCGCCATCTTCCTTATTCGGCAATTTTGTACGTCGGCAAATAAACGACGACCCTCACGCCTTGTGATCATTGAAGGACCAATTGAAAACACGTGACACGAAACGTCGAGCCAGGATCGAGGCGCAAAGTCCGCTAGTGTATACATACATGGCCTTTCATATAAATATTTCAAAAACCTCTCATACTTTGTTTTGTAAGTAAGTATCCCGGTCAGTTCATGATCCTGGGCCTGGGCGTTACCACGATGGCTGCTACAATAGCTTGTTTTTCAACGGAACTTTAATGAATTTTCTTTACATTCTCTATGGCCTATTGTATGCGTATACGTACATACAGTACCAAGAAATGAGCACAGCTTATTATTCCAAAGATTGTCCGATAGATGCTAATAGATGAATGCATGATTTATTACCTGTGGAAAATACTTGTGAGAATTGCTGATGCACTAACGAATGAGTGACTGGACAATATGCTTGGCTAATTGATTGAGATAAAGTAAATAATTGTCTTTGTTAAGAAGAATTTACATACTGTTAAGACTTGTAATGATTGCGAGAAAACTGGTCACGTCTCAGTTGATGACACCGATTGATAATACAAACCTTGTCTGCGCGTAATACAAACCTTTATTTAAAAATGAGCTGTACGCACGCGCACTTCAGTGTTTGAAATTGTGAGGCTGATTCAAACTTGGCGCAACGTCTATTTTGCTAATAGCTTGGAAAACATCGTTGTTCAGAGAATTCCGTTCAACTCTTTGGAAATGACTGTAATTCCAAGTATTAAAAAGTTATAATTCTTTATCTTACATTAAAAAAATGATTCTATCATTGTAATAAGCCTTAAAATCTACATAAATTAGCTTTTTGGTTATACGGAAATTACATTGGTTATACGAAAATTAACCTTGACCGCCGTCAAATTAAGTTTCGTAATTACAACGTATTTTAAAAATTAAATATTATTTTTTCTGATTTAACGCTGTTTACGCGATTGAAATCTGATTATTAAAAAAGTATAATATATAAGCAGTTATTATATGTGATAAACAATTTGGAAATTCGCTTCCACCACGTAAGCAAAACAGCTCATTATCTTAGTCTTAGTAATTTTAAAACTACAATTTAGAAATTTGAAATTATAACTGCTGCATATTTTAACGTTGATTATTATGGTAAACTCAGATTTTCAAGACAGTGTAAGATAAAAGAGCATTTTCTGTAGCCATTTTACTTTGAAAGGTTCGAGTATGCGTCAAGACAGTGGACCCACTATACGAATGTATAATATAAAATAAGGCCCTCTATACTACATGCATAATATAAGGTCCACTATACGACATGTGTAATATTAAGTAAGCCCCTATATACGACATATATATATATATATATATATATATATATATATATTATAAGGTTCACTATATGATATGTATAACGTAAGATAAAGCCCAATATACGATATGTATAATATAAAATAAGACCCTCTATACGACATGTATAATATAAAGTCATCTATATGATATGCATAACGTAAGATAAGACCCGCTATATACGACATGTATAATATAAAATAAGACCCTCTATACGACATGTATAATATAAAGTCATCTATATGATATGCATAACGTAAGATAAGACCCGCTATATACGACATGTGTAATATAAAATAAGGCCCTCTATACTACATGCATAATATAAGGTCCACTATACGACATGTGTAATATTAAGTAAGCCCCTATAAACAACATATATATATATATATATATTATAAGGTTCACTATATGATATGTATAACGTAAGATAAAGCCCAATATACGATATGTATAATATAAAATAGGACCCACTGTACGACATGTATAATATAAGGTTCACTATATGATATGTAGGCCTATATTGTAAGATAAGATCCACTATACGATATGTATAATATAAAATAGGGCTCTTTGTACGACATGTATAACATAAGATAGGACCCACTGTTCGACATGTATAATATAAGGTCCAATAAACGATATTTATAACGTAAGATAAAGCTCACTATACGACATGTGTAATATAAGATAGGGCCTACTGTACAACATGAATAATATAAGATAAGGACCACTATGCAGCATGTATAATATAATGTCCACTGTACAATGTGTATAAGATAAGGTGCACTGTACGACATGTATAAGATAAGGCATGTGTAATAAAAGATAGTACCCACTGTACGATATGTATAGTATAAGATAAAGTCCATTATTCGACATGTGGCTCTTATAATAAAATAATGTCATTATAAGACATACAGCCCACAATACATGTGTAATGTCAGATAAGGTCCACTATACCTTATAGTGAAAGACAAATAATCACTAGTTTAAATGAATTTAAAGTAATTTAAAAATCAAAAACCGTTAATTTTATAAACAATGTAACAAGTGGCGAAAACGTTTTCTTTAAAACAAGAACAAACAACATGTTTTTAAAATTGTTTTACTTAAGTCTAAGCATAATAGATCGTAGACGATTCATGGTTTCCGTTTCCTTAAGCCTTGAGTTGTTATCTAGAGTCAAGGCTGACCAACTGACTGCAGTACAGAGAAAGCAGAGAGAACAGATAATCGTCACATATAAACAATACTAAGGAAGCTTGTTTAACTTAACGAACCCTTTGTTAGGATTTGTAGCTTATAAACAGGAATTATTGTAAATTTATGTTTTTATGTTGTTTTTTTTCTTGTTCACTATAAGAAGTTTAAAAAGAAAGTTTGCTTATCGTGAACGAATTTATAACCTCAAAATTTTAAAGGATCTATCGCTTAAAAGATATATCGTCGTTTGTAAATAAAATAATCACGACAAGCAAGCTGTCTCGCTGACGTGATAGAAGCGAATTTCTAAAAGTATGCTTCTGTTTCTTATCATTTTGGAAATCCCGATTTCATCATCATAATCAGCATTACAATTTGCACATATTACGTTTTTAAATTTTCAAATTACATTGCAAATACGAAAAAGAACCTTGACCGCCGTCAAGCCATGTCTTAATTTCAACGGATTTTGAAAATTTAAAACGCTAATTTATGCAGTTTTAAACGCTGATTACGATGGTGAAGTTAGATGTTCCAAAAAAGTTATGAATTATTAAAAAATTTAAAATGGCCGCTATTAAGAAACTATCGAACGAATTTTGCTTGTTAACGATTTTGTCTAAGCTATTATTTTAATCGATTTTTGTGTTAAGTATGAATCAGATCGGACTAAAATTGAGAACATAGCGTCCTAAAACACACACACACACACACACACACACACACACACACACACACACACACACACATTATGCGTAGCTTGACTAAATTTAAAATGTAGAGCGACCCGTGCTGATGGAGTGAATGACACCGGCCTAATTGTGTATCAAACGGAGCCCCGGGGTATTTGGCAACCTCCCAATGTATCAGCCTTATGCATGCATGCAGAGCTTTTTGTGGGCTGACGTAATTTCCTTAGGTATTAAAAAAACACATCATGAGGAAGAATGTATAATGTAAAGACCGGGTCGCACTTTACAGCAAAAAGATGGTCAAACTAAGCACAACCCTGATAAAGGTCGAGAAAAGAAAAATTGTAAGGAGCAGAAGAAAAATACGAAAAGATCTCAATAACGAACAGAGATTTATAAAATTCCGACTTTTTTAAGGTACCGATTTACATCAAATTGTGGTCAAATGTTCAACCAATATACCTGGTTCGGAAGCTGTAACTAAATTCTCAAAATATTCCCACCAGATTTCGCTCAAATTTTGACTACGTATAAAGGAGTCAGTATAGCAAATATGAAATAATCGCGCGGCACGCAGATGTCTCGTAAACGTGTATGAAGTGAATTTCAAAAAGTAATTATTTTTTATCCTGTTTTTTTGAAATCTTGACTTCAGTAACATAAACAGCATTTAATCTACACGTATTAGCATTTTAAAATTAGTATTTTCAGTGTAATTTTGTACTTTAAAATGTTAATGTATGCAGATTGTAATGATGGTTATGTTAGTGAAGTTACTTAAATTAGAAATTTAAGAAAAAGGCAGAAAAAAATTATTTTTGGAAATTTCCATTGCGTCAACAAGTCAGCTATGTTTAGTGATTATTTTCAATGCCATCACTATATTACCACACAACTGAAATATAAACTATTTTAAATAGTTCTGATTATTATTAGTTTTAATAATTAATTGCTTATTGATCAATCGAGCGACATGAATTACGTTGACATTTAAAATTTTCAGGGACAATCAAATGTAATGGCCTAAAACTATCAGTGGATATAATCGCTATTTTAATAACATGATTACCATTCCAATGCCATTTCAAATCTAATTAAGTAATAATCATATTTTGCAAGAACTAAATTTTTACAAATTCTGTCTATAGATCAAATTAAAAGTAAGAAAATAGGTATAAAATTTATAATCGAACAATTCATGATGAACTGTTCAAAACATATTTAAAAATGTATTTTAACTTTTGAAATCTTTGTGCCATTCGTTTCAAACTTGGTGCGAAAAATATCTTGATAATTTATTACACTAATTATTCATTACTAAGTACAGTTTCGTTTAAATGTTTTAAAATGACGGCCATTTATAAGTTTAAAAATATAACTATTTTGTCTCGCTACTTAATCATCATATATATATATATATATATATATATATATATATATATATATATATATATATATATATATATATATATATATATATATATATATATATATATATATATATATATATATCGTTCGTTTTCAATATAACAATTATATTTTCAATATAATTTGAAATTTTACAATCATTAGGGATTTAAAAAAAATGAAATTAGGGAAATGTTTCAAATAACTTCCCCCTCAGGGGCTTATACTTTGTGAGTACCGGTCTGTCAATCTCGAGAATCTAACTTTTCTTCATCTATCTGCTGGTGGGTTACATCACTTTATATCAATCCAAATGGAACGAAATTGGCAATGATTTTGGTAAGCCAAAGGGCCAATGATTTTGGGGGGGGGCATTGAACATAAACGTACTAGAATGAGAAGTATGTGAGAACTCGCTGCTGGTATCATCTTGCGGCAGAGTTTTCAACTATAGTTAAATATATAATAGTACTGTCTATTTTCTCAAATTTCTTCCTCCCTGTCCTTGCAGCATAAAGCGTTCATAGCGGCAGATAGTTCAATTACTTGGACTTTAGCTGTAGCTACTTGTCGGATTTGGATGAAAGGAAACATATGTCTTCAAAAGCTACGAAACCACACGGAAATGGAAAATGTGAACCTGGGGAGTGAAAATTGCATGAATGAAGAAAAAACTGGGGCTGTATCTAAAATGTGAGCCTGGAAAAATGAAAATAGCATGAATGGAGAGAAAACTGGGGCTGTATCTAAAATGTGAATGTGGGGTATGAAAATAGCATGAATGGGGAGAAAACTTAGGTTGTATCTAAAATGTGAACGTGGGGAATGAAAATAGCATGAATGGAGAGAAAAGGGGAGCTGTATCTAAAATATGAACGTGATGAATGAATATAGCATGAATTTTTTATTTTTGTTTGTTTATTTAATACTCATAACCAATCTTTACAAGATCGACTAATGGTTTACATCTACAACAAAATCACATTTGTAGGATAGCTATTACATTAATAAATTTCTTCACATCTGTGAAGCAGTTCATGAGTCTTCTTGAGGCGGCGAACGTTGTCGGCCACTTCAAGCACTGCTTTATCTCACAATTTTCATGCCTAAGAAGCCGTAGATTATGACTAGTTGCACATTTTTTAACTTCATCTGTGACAAGCCTGATGTTCAAGTCCCGATGTAAATCATTGTTACGAATATACCATAGGGCATTGACTATTCCTCGCAAGACTTTGTTTTGCAAATTTTGGATTACTTTACATTCGACGGTTTTGTACAACCCCACAATTGTAAGCCATATGTCCATACTGGTTTCAATATTTGTTTATATATTAAAATTTTATTCTGCACTGAAAGCTCAGAGTTGTGTCCAAGCAGCCAGTAAAGTTTTATATATTTCATTCTAAGCTCTTCAACCTTTTTCTTTACATGGACTTTCCACCGTAGATTAGACTTTCCAGGGTCATCCCCAAGTATTTGGCATTGTTGGAGTAAGGAACAGCTTGAGAATTGATAAACAATGGATGGGTGGCAATCTTCCTATTGGTAAAGTTTATATGCATTGATTTTGTCTCATTCAGTTTAACTCGCCAGCACTTTGTCCAGGTACTTATCCTATCCATTGCACTTTGTAGTTTATTCGTGGCCTTTTCAACACGAGCATCAACAGCAAGGATAGCAGCGTCATCAGCAAATGTGGCAACAATTGAATCATCAACCTCTGGAATATCTCGTGTATACAACAAATAGAGCACAGGTCCAAGGACACTACCTTGCGGTACATCTGCTGTTACTCTCTTTAATTCTGAGTACTCACAGCCATGACGAACTCGAAAGTACCTTCCTTTAATATATGATTGTAATAACTCAAAGTACTGAGTTGGTAGGTCCCTGTGTAGTTTATATTCAAGGCCCTCGTGCCAAACCTTATCAAAGGCTTGGGCGACGTCAAGAAAAACAGCTGAACATATTTTCTTCTATTCAAGATCTTTTTCAATTATGTTGATGATGCGGTGAATCTGATCTATAGTAGAATGCCTACGTCTAAACCCAAACTGATGTGAAGGAATCAGCTGTCTGTCTCGAATGATCGGCTCAAGCCTTCTTAGAAGCATCTTTCCGAAGACCTTAGACATGACTGGTAATAATGATATCGGATGGTATGATGTTACATCAGAAGAGGGCTTTCCTGGTTTTAGTATCAGTATTACCTCCGCAATTTTCCAATAGTGAGGTACATATTTCACCTTAAAGCAGGCATTAATCATATGCTGCAGCCTTATAATAGCCGTATCTGGGAGCTCTTTCATTATCTGGCCAGTTTTAAGATCATATCCTAGTGATTTCTTTGCTGATATGTTACACCTTATCATATTATTAAGCTCTTTCAGGGTCACGAATTGTATTTATTTTTTGTCATTTTTATAGGGAGAACTAATATTTTCCTGATCTGTGCTTTTTGAAAAAGGACTAAAAACACCGGCTAGATGTTCAGCAAACAGATTCGCTTTCTGCATAGAGTTTGTGGCCCACATACCATTCTCCATGTTTAATGGTGGATTTTGAATTTTAGGCCTCTTTATTTTTTTAGCAGCTTTCCAAAGTGAATTGCTGAGAAATCTACACAACGCTTCATTTTTAATTTCCTTGATACATTTTATCAGTTGGTTACTGAGTCGGTTAAATCTAACTTTATCTTCAGGATATCTGGATTGCTGCCATTTTCTTCGAGCGCGTCTTTTTTCTAGAACCAGCTCTCTGATCGCCATTGGTTAACTCGTGTCCGATCCAATGTTTCGACTTTGAGGTGATGTACTTTCTTCTGCTGCCTGCTGTATATCAGCAATGAATTGTTCAACTCCTCTATCAATCTCTTCCTTGGTCTCAAGTGGAGCTTCAAGGTCCAAGTACATCTGCAACTTTGCTCTAAACTTGTCCCAGTTTTTTTTTGTACATAGTCTTGGGGGTTTTGATTTCTGTATTATTGATTCACTGACTGTTAAAATCACTGGCGTATGATCAGATGACAAATCGTAGTTACTTTCAACAGAAATATAATTACAATTTATGCCCTTGGCGACAAAGAAATAAATCAAATCTGGCAATTTTTGGGGATCAGTGGGCCAGTAAGTTGGCGATCCAGAGGAAAGAAATGTGCATTTGTATTCAAGTCCTCTTTACCTTTTGTAGTGATCAGTCTAGAGCCCCAGTGCGTATGTTTTGAATTATAATATCCTCCAATAACAAAACGTGAACCCAATGTTTTGAAAGAGATTTTTAATGTCATCTTTGGAGGGCGAGTGTCTTGGCGGGCAGTATATTCCAAAAATTTTAAGCAGTGTCTTCTTAGTCTGTATGCTGACTGTAGTTACTTGCATCATTTCTTCTTCAACCGCAGGTTCCTCCCAATGTAATATATTTTCTTTTTTCAATACAGCTGATCCTCCTCTAGCTTTGTTGGCTGGATGTGGACTGTGATAGCAAACAAAGCCACGAATATTAACAAAAGAATGCTTTGTAAAATTAGTCTCCGATATAAGGCAGATGTCTATTTTCTGGTGTTTCAAGAAAAATTCCAATTCGGATAAATGTTTCAGTAAACCATTAGCATTCCAGTTTCCAATACGGAAAGTATAATTCATTTCTTCTTTGAAGAGGTTGATTTTTGAGAATTTATGTTTAGCATATTTATTGTTTCAGTTAAAATTTTAATCGATTTATCTTGACTGTCTAAACGTCGTATAATAGATGTCCACATATCTTTCATTGAATTCTTTTCATATTTTCTTCTATTTTTAATAATTTCAGAATATGTTTTTGTGTTTTGCTCTTTGTTATTTTCATCTACTTTTGCTTGTTCACCACCCAAGACACCACTGTGTTTTTTATCAGAAATAGCTCTAGCATAATCTTTTTGTCGATGACCAAATTGTCTATTTCGTCTTTCCTGATTTTCCTTCGCTATCAGACAACCCCTATAACTTGCAGGATGATCACCTTTACAGTTAATACATTTAGGTTTTTGATCTACCTTCAAGTACATATTTTTGTAGGGTGTTTACCAGCACACTTCACACAAGCATAATCTCTTTGGCAATAGCGTTGGGTATGGCCAAATGCTTGGCATCGCTTGCACTGTGGAATAAGGTTTACGTTTCTCCTCAGTGCCTCTATCTTTACCCCTATTCCCAATATTGATTTAATAGCATAAACTTGGTTAATATCTTCCCCGTTATAAAAAGTAAGCATAAACAATTGCAAACCTCTTCTGTGTGTAATGAATTCACCATTTCTATCTTCTATTTTTTCTTTTTTGATAATATTTTTAGCTTCCAATATCTTAAAGCCTTTACCGGATAGATCCTGAATAATGTCATTTTCCTCACACGATGGTGAAGTCCTCTAGCCATTACCTTTATAGGTCTCACGGTTTTATCTTCATATGAATGTCTCTGTATATTTTGATTTGTTAGTTCTGCAGTAACTGATCTATATGTGTCACTGCCAGGAACATTTATTTTCCAGACATTATTGTTATAAGAGACATATTTATATTCATTATTTGTTACTTTATTGATGAGATCCTTCAAAGTGCTAAAGGTTCTATTCTAGAAGCAATTATAGGTGGAGGTGTATGATGCTTTTTAGATGGTTTTTCATTCACCTTTTTCCTATTGCTATCATTTATTGGCAGCAATAGGTGTTCCTTTTGTTTAGTTTTATATTTTTTAACTGGTGTATTTGTAGATTTTGTGTGACTAATTTCAGGTAAATACTCTGCCTTTCTTTTCTTAGCAAATCGTTTATATTTCTTGAGCACCCAAATGGTTTCCCGTGCCAGTTCATCTTCATCAGTAAAGTCTTCATCTGATCATTGTCTTGACTTGTCGTTGGTTTTTGTATAACTACACTTGATTTAAGTTCAGTGATTTCTTTTCTGAGTGCACAACACAGTAACTCAATTTCACTCAGCTTCTTACGGAGTTTCCTATTTTCCTCAACCAGAGTATTGCTTTGTATAGGAGATGAGGATCCGATTTCTTCGCTGTCTTTGACAGGAAGGCTTGATCCTAGCTTGACCATATCCTTTGGAGATATTTGAGTAAAGCTACTTCTCTGAAATGGATTTTCTTCATTTTTAGTATTACGGTTGCTGGCTGACGACGTACCTTGCCCGCTTTCTCATTCCTGTCATACGCCGGTACTCGGGATCCGACTCCCTGCACCGTAAACTCCTTCCTCTTCAAACTTTCATATTTGGTTTGTTTTCGGGGTACCTTCCCCTATCTGGTTTTTGTCCACCCTGGATATTTTATTTCCCCAGCGCCATCCAACCAAGGCTGGCGAACGTCCCCATCGCCAGGGGTGGCTCCCGATAGCAGATCCAGAAACAGCCACGGGAACATACCATGAATGGGGGGAAAACTTGGGCTGTATCTAAAATGTGAACATGGGAAATGAAAATAGCATGAATGGAGAGAAAAGGGGGCTGTATCTGAAATATGAACGTGATGAATGAACACAGCATGGGAGGGGAGAAAAAGTGGGCTGTATCTAAAATGTGAACGTGGAGAATGAAAGTAGCATGAATGGAGAGAAGGGAGATGGAGCTGTATCTAAAATATGAACGCAGGAATGAAAATAGGAATGAGGAAAAAACTGGGGTCGTATATAAAATGTCAGCCTGGAAAAATTAAAATAGCATGAATGGATAGAAGACTGGGGCTGTATCTAAAATTTAAACATGGGGGACGAAAATAGAATTAATGAAGAGAAAACTGGGGCTGTATCTAAAATGTGAACGTGGGGAATGAAAATAGAATTAATGGGGAGAAAACTGGAGCTTTATCTAAAATGTGAACTTGGAGAATGAAAATAGAATTTATGAGAAGAAAACTGGGGCTGTATCTAAAATGTGAATGTGGGGAATGAAAAGAGAATTAATGGGGAGAAAACTGGAGCTTTATCTAAAATGTTAACGTGGAGAATGAAAATAGAATTAATGAGGAGAAAACTGAGGCTGTATCTAAAATGTGAACGTGGGGAATGGAAATAGCATTGATGGGGAGAAAACTGGGACTGTATCTAAAATGTGAACGTGGGAAATGAAAATAGCATGAATGGGAAGAAAACTGGGGCTGTATCTAAAATGTGAACGTGGGGAATGTCATGAACTCATAAACAGTGGTTTGCAGCAGGCAGAAGTGAGAGTTGGGGGTGGAACATTTCAAACCAAATCCGATGGCGCACATGAATATACCACTGAGAAACCGTGTGTAGGCTGTACAGGAAGTGGTAGTTTCCTCAGTGCAGGCCATATAATCTGTGAGACTCTGCCAGTAGAAGGAAAAGAGTATTTGGCTTCCAGAACTCTGAGGGCCTCCAGCAGAATGAGGTAGGTAGTGGGCTGCTAAAACTCATTATGGGCTCGAGTCTACTGAACTAGATTCCAAGAGGCTTATTTGCACAATAGGTCCTTTGATCGCATTGCCTAACCCCGTAACCTCAAAAACCTAATCTAATCTAATTAAAAAAAATCACTTTCACTAACTACAATGTATTTAGAACTTTATTGTAGATTATTTTTCTGCCTTTGTTCTGGTTAAATTAGTTGCTGTAATGAATATTTATTGCTAGTACCCATACAGTTAAGAAGACTTTATGGGTACGTTTAGTAAAAATTTGATTTTTAGATCTGTTGGCAAAACCAAGGCCCTTTTTAATTTAGGCGTGTGTCTGTGAGCCTATAACTCAGTGTTGTTATCTCACCATTTAATTGCAAACGAGAAGACCCATCCTTATAAAATTTGACGAAAATGGTCTTTGTAGTGACTCGATTTAAGCAAAAATAAAGATGATCATAAAGAATATTCAGTGGTAAAATTTTAAAGGTAAATATATTTTAAGTTTTTTAACTATTAGTGTGGAATATCATTTAAAACTAGAAGTGTACTGATCCGTGATCATAGTTTTTATACACGAGGCTTTTAAATGGATCCTCCGGACTTTTTCAAAAGTTCAAATGTTCATGACCCTTTCTGTAATGTGAACATGTGTGGATAGAAAAATCTCGAAATATTTGTCAACCTAGTTTGGATCTAGTGTGGGATATCGTTTGAAACTAGAGGTAGCTGATAGGAACTGATTTCCTATATATGTGCTTTTTGCACGTCAGATTTTATATAAAGCCGCTAGAACTTATGATAAGTTCAAGTTCCATATCCCCCTCCTCTAGGTCAGGAAATTCTCGGTCAAAACAAAAATTAATTTGTCATGATTTTTCGATAGTAGAATACGATTCAAAATTCACTCTAGTGTTTAGACTTCAAGTATGTTACAAAAGGACTTAAGTCGTACGCTACAAGCAGTAAAATTTGCGCTGTGTTTCGATTACGTCAGTGCAATTGTTGCTGACGTCAGCTGATTGGAAGTCAGCTGATCAATTGTTGCTAATAGTTTACGTTTGATATAAATATTAAATACAAATATTTATGAGTATTTTAGGTTTGCGAAATTTTCTATAACAAAGAACCTACGAACCTTGTTTAAGAGAATGTGTTATACGATTTTATTATTAAAATTTAAAATACAAGTATATTTTAATTAAACAATAAAAAACCTAAAATGAACTCGATGGTTGTAGGATTGTTTTTATGTAACTACGAACGGTAAATTTGTTTTGTTTCAGTTTTGAGCATTATTTAGAGTTGTGGATATTCAAACGATTCATGTGTATTTCTGTAATCAGCAGTGCTGCTATTTATTACAATGACAGACAATACTAGTGCTACAGTATTAATGTATAGGCAAAAAGAATTAGAAATATTTTATTTAGTTAATATTACATTTCTTGTTTGTTACGTTCTAAATATTCCAAGCCTTAGACTTTAACTTCTTTGAGTTGTTTTTCGTACTTCTTCATGTAGATACCGTTAGGATCGTACTTCTTCTGCAGCTCTTCGTACAACTCCTTCTTGTTTTTCATCAAGAATTGGATGACCTTTTCTGCTCCTTTCTTTTGTTTTTCCGAGCATTTCTTGCAATCGTTGGTCAAAGCGTCTGGTAGGACATCTGAAACAGTGATACGTTACTGTTAGCGTGAGTCACAATTTGCGGTTTTGTTGGAAAAGAGCTGCCAGGAGCAATGTGTGGCGCGAACCTAATCTCGGAAGCTTGAACAGAACGTCGATCCTGATCCTCTTTTTTTTTGAATGGGGGTTAAAAAATTTTATTTACGCAAAGACTTCAAGTTCCATATTCCCCTCCTCTAGGTCAGGAAATTCTCGGTCAAAACAAAAATTAATTTGTCATGACTTTTCGTTAGTAGAATACGATTCAAAATTCACTCTAATGTTTAGACTTCAAGTAGTAAGTATATATATATATATATATATATATATATATATATATATATATATATATATAGTGTGTGTGTGTGTGTGTGTGTGTGTGTGTGTGTGTGTGTGTGTGTGTGTGTGTGTGTGTGTGTGTGTGTGTGTGTGTGTGTGTGAGAGAGAGAGAGAGAGAGAGAGAGAGAGAGAGAGAGAGAGAGAGAGAGAGACTCGATTTCGAAATTTTGCTCCGATTTCATTAAAACTTGGCAAAAAAATGATTCTTGTAACACCTTCCACTAATACCTTCGGTTAAAAATCTGTAGAAACGTTTAAAAAAATCGTTTTCATAATTGTCACCAGTGATAAAATCGGAATCCTTATACATAATTCTGTAAAGCAAAACTTAAAAAACAATATTTGAAAGACTGGTCAGTTGTATAAAAACGGTTCAATATCTTTAAGGTCTTGATCTTGAAGGAAAACTATAGATTTGCCTTAATTAATCCCTTAGAAAGATGGAGGATCATGAGAAATGAATGGTAGTGATTTATCTGTGTAGCTTTGAATAACATCTGTTTAATCTTTGTATTTTGAATAACAGCTGTTTTAATATCAGTGTTTTGAATAACATTTGTTTTAATTTAAATATTTTGAATAACAGCTGTTTTAATTTCAATATTCTGAATAACAGCTGTTTTAATGCCAGTGTTTTAATTTCAATATTTGAATAACAACTGTTTTAATATCATTGTTTTGAATAACATTCGTTTTAATCTCATTATTTCGAACAACAGCTGTTTTATTTTTTGTTTGTAATTTTTTTGCTTTGTTTATAGGATTTATTTATTGATTTACATTCGCTACGAATTAACATAAATTATCATTAAGTGTACAAATTATATTGAAATTGAAAAGCTACCTTTAAGTTAGAGTTCATTTTCGTGTTTTCAACGTAATTTGAATTATTAAAATGCTAAGTTATACTCTAAAGCTGTTTATAGTGGCGAAATTAAAATTAAAAAAAAAATTTGATTGACTGACTATTTTTAGGAAATTAACTTCCATTACTTCTAGCGAGACAGTTGCGTACCGTGAATATTATAATATTGATTTCGTCATTAACCGTATCCTTCCATTTGCTTTGAGGTTACGCACTTCCTTTTTCACCCTAGATGCTTATTAAGAATACTTAAAAAAATATTAAGGCTTAAATAAATGTACAAAAACTATTAACACTGTGTTTCTCCTTTAGTCATTAAAAAATAGTTTTAGTGCAGTTTGCTAGCTGTTCAATTGAATAATAGATGGCGTTATTGACATAACACAAATCTGAGTTTAAAAAAATATTTTTTTTAGCTAATGTATGTTGTACTATTTATGTTCAAAATGTGATTTTTGAATATTATTTTCTTTTATTATATACTTTATTATTCTAATTAAGATATATTCACAGGAAATAAATTTTATTTATTAATAAATTATTTATTAGGATAAATTTATTTATTGTAAATACGTCTAGCGTTATCCTTAGAAATACTTTTTAAAAATTACTTAAGTACTCTGTTTATAGTACTGTACTAAATAATACTTTAAGATACTCCGAAGAGTACTTTAGTAGTTTTTGAAAATAGAGAAACCCCGAAATACTGCCTCAGTGGCTCACTTGTTGTGAGTACGGGTTTAGCATTCCCGAGTTGCCCCAGCGGAAGATTAAAATATATATATTTTTATGATCTGCTCTTGGTTAGATGCCTTCATCTCAAGCCATTGTGGAACAGCATACGTTGAAAACGGCGTGGCTAAGGGGAAATATCAGGCGACCTTAATGCAACTTAACCTAACCTAGTTAGTATGTTTTAACTACAAATATTTGGCTCGTTTCGGATTTAGATTAGAGTAATCTTTTCAGGTTTGGTGGTGTTATGAAAGTACCTGTACAACTTAACCTCTTGGTTCTTGTTCAGTAGACTGGTTCCCTCAAAGATTTTTAATATTTCGCTGACCAGTTCGTCTTGCTAAAAAGTCCTCAAGGAAACCAAACATCCTTTATTTCCCGCTGGCAACAGCCTCACGTTTCTCTGTGGTACATCCTTACCCTATTCATATGCACCCTCAGACCATGGTGTCCTGTAATGAGTCCAATGGTTTTCCTTTACCCAGAATCGTAATGTTCTTGGATGAGGCCCTCTAGTCTTAAAGTACAGTTTCCGTCAGCCCTGTCAATGCAGCTCGATAAGGATTGTGTTTTTCACACCCGAAGCTCGGTCTTCTGCTAGGTTTTGTCCATTTGTTACCGTCTCCTCTCTTCTTCTATATGCGAGGCTTTGTGTTGCTTGAAATTTTCTTAACTGATTGTTGAATTTGTGTAGCTGGATATGAACCTTTGAACTAGAAAACCGGTGGATCTGGGGGAATGAAAATAGCATGAATGGAGATGAAACCAAGGCTGTATCTTGTCCCATGGAACCCATAAGCAGTGAATTGCGACAGACTGTGGGGCTCAAGATGAACTTACGAAACATGCAGTGGAAGAAGTGCGAAATGGATAAAATATCTTAAACCAGTAGGACGATGGCCTATTTACAATCAGACAGATGATTGCAGGTGTACAAACGTCAACGAGAAAGCAGAATCACAATTTGAGAAGGGAGGAGACGGTAGCAATGGACTTCGAACTAAACCTAGAAGCAGAAGACCGAGCTTTGGGATTGAAAAACACAACCCTTATCGGGCTGCATTGATAGGGTTGACGGAAACTGTACTTTAAGATTGTAAGGCTTCATCCAAGAACATTAAAATTCTGGGTAAGTGAAAGTGAGGAAAACCATTGGACTTAATACAGGACACTGGTCTAAGGGTGCATATTAACAGAGTAAGGAAATTCATTCATTCCTTACTCATTCCCAGAGTCTCATTTAGAAATTTTATTTAAACAAAATTGTTACCAATATAAGTACAATATATATACACATGTAAAAGAAAAAAAAGAAAGGAACCGAATGTGCCTATATGTTTAACTGAGCGTACTATCTTATAGTTAGGTAAAATTGTAAAAATAATATTACCTAAAATTAGAACATCATTATGCCATGTCGTCAGAAAAACAAAATATCATAATTGTGTAGTTTAGTATTACTATAAACATTTGGTACAAAATTTTATAAACATATTCTTACTCAAGTCTATGGTAAAATGTATGCAAAACCACTCGACTTAGTAGTTAGTTTTTATTTTGCCTAACAGTAAAATAAAAATTGTTAGTTAAATTTTCAATAAATTGTAAATTTAGAACGACCACGGTGCTCTTTGGTGGTTGGTATATCCCCACGGTAAGTTCTATGTTACTGAGTTCTGTTAACTAGATAAATAAATAAAATAAAACAAAAAACCTACTCTGCTGTCACTGCATGCATATTTGTACCACTGAGAAATATGAGGCTCTTGCCAGCAGGAAGCAAAGAGTGTTTGGTTTCCTTGAGGACTTTTTAGAAGGATGAGCTAGACATTGGACTGTTAAAAATCCTCGAGGGAGCTAGTCTACTGAACAAGAAACTAAGAGGTTAACTTGGGAGGTCCTTTAATTGTGCCAACAAACAATTTAATCTAATCTAAAACCAAAACGAGTCAAACATTTTTTAGTTAAAATATCCTAACTAGGTAAGGTTAAGTTGCGTTAGATTATGGTTAGGTTAGGTTAAGTTAAGTAACGTTAGGTTAGGTTAATTTAGGTTAGGTTATGGTTATTATATATGCTTAATAATATCACTTTATTTTAGAGAAAACTTCATTAAGAAGGCCAAGAACTTTTTGAATTAAAGACAAACGTAAACACTCGCGATGACACCGTGTAAAAAGCATCACACGTATCGTATACTCATTATTATCTATTATTGGATTATTAGGTTAGGTTAGTTTAGGTTAGGTTACGTTAGGTTAGGTTATGATTAGATTATGTTTATTATATATGCTTAATAATAGCAATTGACTGTAGACTAAACTTTATTAAACAGGTCAAGATCTTATGAATTTTAGACAAACGTTAACTCTCTCGATAACACTATGTAAAAGCATCACTTATCGTAAACTGATTATTAGTCATTAGTCTATATAAGTATAATGTGTACATATATAAGCAAAGCTATGAGTTTTTCTTAATACAATGATAATGTAAACGTTATTATTTGTATAAATAATTTCAATAATAAATATTTATGTTATAATTATCGCCATTATGCTGTATACCCGTCCCTGGTAGCAAAAAACGTTTTACAGCGTTTACAGTTAAAAATAATTTTTCAGTTTTATGTATATAAGTGAAATGATAAATATGTAAATTATAATTAACGCCATTACCACATATTCTTCCCAGCCTACATATAATTGTTGTAGAGTTTACAGTTAAATATATTTTGCAGGTTCTCTGTAGTCTACAAAAAATATTCTTTACTATTGAGTATATAAGTTAAAACAATAAATATTTCAATTATATTTAACGCCATTATACTACGTACCAGCTCAGGAAGCAAAACATGTTGGAGTATTTACAATTAAATGTAAACTATCTCCCAAAAGTTTTTCAAAATAGTACTAGTACAAACGTATATACGGTATTTGACTTCATAATATTTCCATTTACGTTCACGCTTGCCATTTAGTCCGGTTTGATTCAAACTTGGCGCAAAATCGAATATAATAATTGCCTGGTCAAGTTCATAACCCGCAAAATTTGTTTAACAGTTTAAAACGGCGGTAATTTGAAGTCTCTAAAAATTCCTAAATATTTTATCTTTAATTTTTTTCTTTTGAAGTCCGAGTTCACTATCGTAATCAGCGTTTAAAGTATCATGAACTAGCATTTGCAATTTTCAAAGTCAACTGTAATTTAGAAATTTCCTGACGGTAGTCAGGGTTCATTTCAAAAAGGTAAAGAAAAATACTTTTAGAAATTGGCTTTTATCACGTCAGCGAGACAGCTGAGTGCCGCGATTATTTCAGATTAATTTTTCTTTTCTTCTTTAAAATGTTTTCATGTCACCCTCCTCTAGTTTCAATACAGAAAAATTTCGATAATTTAATTTATAGACCTCAACAGAATCGTCTTTTGAAAAATTCACCAGTAACTTTATAACGTGTTTTTTATGCTGCTCAAACTTTTCCCTCGTAAATAAGTGTAAGTATAATACGATTCAAAAGTCATTTTTACGTTTGGTCATCAAATACGTTTCAAAAGGGAACTTAAATTGTACAGAGTCAGGTGGTTCATTCATATTAATAGTTTATACATGAGTCATTTTAAACTGTAAAATATAAGTGCATGTGAGTAATATATTTGATTCAAAAGTCATTTTTATGTTTGGTCATCAAATATGTTTCAAAAGAGAATTTAAATTGTACTCAACCCGCGCAGTGGTAGTGCAGACGACACTGTAGTGAGATGACTCATTCATGTTAATAGCTTATATATATATATATATATATATATATATATATATATATATGACTTATTTTAAACTTTAAAATACAAATATGTTTGAGTACTGAATTTTAGTTTGTAAAACGCTAACATTTACTTTCCAAAGGGCCTCTGTAGTGCTTTAAAATCATGATCTTACACTTTGTGTAAAGGGGAAGTAATAACTTGTACTAATTGTTTACACTGAAACACTGGCATAACGTACCTTTCAATATTTTACCGTCTTCGCTACACTTCCCTTTTTCCAAAATGCAATTGGCGTAGTTCATCAGCAGCCTGTTATTTCCCAGGATCTCGTCGATGTTGATGTTATCGTACTTTGTGGTGTACTTCTCTTCAGCGGGAGAGGGCGCGGCCAGCGCGACCGCTAACAGAGCTAAGCAAACGATGGTTAACTTCATTCTTGGTTTACCTTATTACTGTAAGATCAATTAGATCTTGTTCTTGCTTTATAGGGCTGCCTTTTCCCCTCTCCTGCCCCTCCCTCTTTCTGTTATTGACGCAAAGTTAATCATGCGTGTTATTAGGCCTTATATTGTTATAAACAGTTAATAAGGCGTTAGCGCGGAACGTGTTGGCACAGATGTCCTTTAAAGTAAATGCATTGCTTCCTCACTGCACAGAGCAAATAGTAACCGTCGCACGCAGCTGTCTAGTCGACGCGAATTTATAACAACTATTTTGTAACTTGCACGCTTTTTGAAAATATTGTCACCATCATAATCAGCATCAAAATCTGCATAAATTAGCATTTTTTTATTTTTAAAATTGACTCTAAACGAAGTAGAGTCAACAGTTTAAAGGAATTAATAAGTGAAAATTTATTCAAAGTACTACGAGGGTTGATCAAATATAAACGAGACTGATTTTTTAAAAAATTATTGCTTACTTACAAATTATTCTTGATACAACTTATTTTTCTACATAGTCTCCCGCACTAGTAACACATTTTTCCCACCGGATTGGAAGTTTTTTAATTCCATCTTCGTAAAAAGTTCTCGGGCGTTCATTGAGCCATTGGAGCACGAAGGTCTCCACCGCAGAATCGTCTTCGAAACACTGGCCTCCAAGCGCCCCTTTGAGTGGCCCAAACAGGTGATAGTCGCAGGGTGATAAGCCTGGACAGTATGGGGGATGTTCCATTGGTTCCCAGCCAATTTGATCGAGTTTAAGCCTCGTAGCGTTCGCCGAATGTGGTCGGGCATTATCGTGAAGAAGAATGACGTTTTTCGCCGGTTTAGATTTCCTTTTCCTACGAAAAAACTGTTTTGCGGCCTCTAAAACATCGCAATAATATTGTGCATTTATTGTGCGTCGTTGATGGAGGAAATCGACGTGAAAGGCGCCTTGATTGTCGAAAAATACAGTGGCCATTACCTTCCCGGCCGACGATCGTGATTAGGCCTTCAGGTTTTCTACTGCTTCCCGTCCTTCGGCGAATTCCTTGTGCCAAGCAAAAACGCGAGCTCTTGACAGGGTCCTGTCCCCGTATTGAGCCGTCAATCTACGAAAGATTTCAGTCGGATTGACCCCCTCCTTGGCCAAAAACTTAATAATAATTCTCTGCTCCACGGAAACGTGCACTTCACTCTTACTCATTGTATAGTTTTATACTGAAGGGTCCGAACGGAAATGTTGCCCGTCTACGCCCATCCCAAACCTCCCAGGCTACCTGAAACCCCACCCTTTAGAGTTCAATGTCCAACGGAAAAGTTTTTAGAAAGTCAGTCTCGTTTATATTTGATCAACCCTCGTATAATATTTATTTACCTTATTTTCTTTAAAAATTCTCTCCTCCTGTATGTATACACTTCTTTCACCGTTCATACAGTTGTTGGTGAAACCATGAAAGCCATTTTTGGAAATTTCGTTTAGCCGCTTCGTCGCATTTTCCATCACTTCTTGCAAATCAACAAAACGTTGTCACTTCAGTGTCATTTTCAGTCGTGGAAACTGGTAAAAATCCAGTAGTGCAAGGTTGGGAGAATAGGGAGTGTTACCATTGTGCTTGGCAAGGTATTGTTTTATCTTTAGCACTTGATGTGACGGGGCATTGTCGTGAAACAAAAACCAATCGTTCCTAAGGTATAAAATTAAATACATAAATAAAAAATCACTATTTGAAAAAACAACCTACACTGCATAAATGCCATTTTTTTCAATGAAAATGCTCTAATAAGCTTCATCTATTGAAGCAAACGTTCTGAATAGTATGTTTGTTGCGTTGTATAAACCATAACTTTAGTACAGTCATTTTATATCATGATTTATTCTTAAAAGGCCATGTCCAGTCAGATTACGTTAATTCTGTACTCTTATAATGTCACTGGGAATGTAATACTATATAATATTGCGTTAAATAAACATTACTTTCTTCAACAGCCCTGACCTAACTGCGATAATGTGCTGTAGTAAACACTACTCAACTAATTGTATCTACTTAATATGTCTATACTAATCCAATGGTTCCTCTTTGCTCAAGGTTATTGTATTGTATTGGTGCATACATGGTTCGCTATAAAAATTGATTTTGGTTCGGATAAGTTTGTAAATGCACTAATATTATAATACTAAATTAACTTCCCGGAGAAGAGAATTGGGAAGCTGCTGGCAAAAATCGGAAAATTTCTTTCAATAATTTTATCTGTTTTGCTCAAATACTTGTAATGTATTTGTGATCTATAACTCAAGTTAATGAGGAAAATCATTAAACAAGCTTTATTTGTCGGTCTTCTTTATTTTAGTTTATTTATTTACCTTTTTTGTGGTAACGTTTATTTCTTCTTTTTGTGGTAAAATTTCTTCTTTTGTATAATTATTTATTTATCAATATAAATATATTTCACCGAAAATCTTACTAACCGATTTTATGGTTTATTCTCAATATTAATTGTATTTTTCGATGACCAGCATGTTTTGACTTGGTACCTATAAACTCCATTTTAATAAAAATTGAATCACATTTTTAACAAAAAGTTTTCTTGACAGCGGTCAGGGTTTGTTTTCAGTTTTTTCTATTCACTATTGAACCGAAAATATCTTTTACTTCAAATAGGGAACACTAATTTGAGTTAAGGATCTTCATATATATGACAAGTATTTAAACAAAAACTGACGAACCGATTTTGAGAAATTTTGGTCATTTTAAAGGTTTGTTTAATAGCTGCTGAACTGGATTTTTTAAAGGAAATATTGTGACCTACAGGAGCTAGTTTAAAGAAATTTTTAGTTTAAAAAAAATGCTTTGAAATATTTTTCAGAATGTCTGGTTCAGACATTGACTAAACAGACTTGCGTACCATTTAGTTCAAATTCCGGCGATGTACTCCCCCCCCCCCAACACACAGACTGACGAACAGGCTGAAACTTTTTTTTTGGACTGTTAACTTGTAAAGTTATATAACCAACAAACAAATTTAAAATCTGTATTTAGGATTATACCTAAATATTGTATTTATACCCCGCAGGGGTGGTGCAGACTAGCTGCACCTATTGAGGGGATTTAGACGTCCCTCACGGTACCCGAGTCTAACACACACTTACACTTACAACACTACACTTACGACTTAAACACTTTACACTCACACTTACATTTAGGGATTCGATAATAGCCTCAATGTGCTTTTCGCCTTAAAATAACATAACTACAGACGCCATTTTCAAAACTGTTGAATGATTGTATTGTTTAATGAACTAGTTCAAAGTATTACCACAGTCTATTTTTGTGTAAAGTTTGAATGCAATATGATTAAAATTGCACACACACACACACACACACACACACACACACACACACACACACACACACACACACACCACACACATCCACCACACACACACACACACACACACACACACACACACACACACACACACACACACACACACACACACACACACACACACATTTTAACGATTCTTAAAAAAAGTGATTTAGATATCAGGATCGGCGCTTATTTCAAGACCGGGACATTTCAATTTCCCGGTCGTGGGTTTTACCACGATGTCTTATTACCCAATGAAAATTCGCTAAAAAGCTACTATATTTGTGAACTTTATTGTCCCTGTTTCTAATCATTTATTTGTTTTAAAAGTGAAATGTGTCATATTGATTTCTCCAAGTAATGGAATGGAAAAATTAGCTTAACACGGAAAATAGCATAATTTATCAGGTCTACGCAAAAAGCAAGACATGAGGTAACTTTATTTTTAATTTTATTTATTTAAAAAAAATATTTATTTAATTTTTTTTATTACCAAGGGTTAGATAACAGAATTACTGCATTGAGTATATCGCTTATCATTATTATCTTGCTTGCGTTTAGCTTTGTTTCTGTTTGTTGTTGATCTTAGCCCTGTAGGTGCCGTTAGGGTCGAACTTTTTCTCCAAAGCGTCGTATTTGTCCGGCTTCTTTTCCATCAAGAACTTGAAGACGTAGTCACTGCCTTCTTTCTGTTTCTCGGAGCAGAGGGCGCAATCGTTCTTCAATGCGTCGGGCAGCGATTCTTCGAACAAACCACAACATTTCGTTAAAACATGGTGAAAAACATTGCACAAACTTTATCACGTTCAATTATCTCTACGAAAATCCAGTTTTTAAACTAGAGATTAAAACCTGAAATTCATGTAATTTATCAAAATTGGTTCATCAGTTTTACTCAGTTTTGATTAAATGAATCATAAAGCACTTGTGTAACAAATTTGAAATAAAGGTGATTCGTTAAAACATGGTGAAAAACATTGCACAAACTTTATCACGTTCAATTATCTCTACGAAAATCCAGTTTTTAAACTAGAGATGAAAACCTGAAATTCATATAATTTATCAAAATTGGTTCATCAGTTTTTACTCAAGTTTTGATTAAATGAATCATAAAGCACTTGTGTAACAAATTTGAAATAAAGGTGATTCGTTAAAACATGGTGAAAAACATTGCACAAACTTTATCACGTTCAATTATCTCTACGAAAATCCAGTTTTTAAACTAGAGATGAAAACCTGAAATTCATATAATTTATCAAAATTGGTTCATCAGTTTTTACTCAAGTTTTGATTAAATGAATCATAAAGCACTTGTGTAACAAATTTGAAATAAAGGTGATTTACAGTTTTAAATAAATTAAAGTAATCGCAGCACGCAGATGTATCGCTGACGTGATAGAAGCAAATTTCCGAAAATATTTTTCTTTATCTTACTCGTATTCAAATTGTGATTTCACCGCCACGATCAGTATTAAAATCTTTATATAATAGCACTTTACACTTTCAAATTACTTTTAAAATACGAAATAAAACTTCGCCGTTTTAATAAAATACCGAAATAATGGTTTTCGCGTTAACGGTAACGGTACAAACGGAAGTAACTGCGGCTCGAACTAAGAACTAGTTGTGCAGACTGACCAGTGCTTTAGTCACATCGAGCACTGAGCACTTCTTTGAAGAAGAGCGAGAGTGGGAATCGTTTAGAACTACCCCATTTCATAATATTCTAAGAAACGTTGCCTAAAAAAATTTCAATTTTGAACTTATGCTTATAATTAATTTTGATTGTGTATATAAAAACTTTTAAACAAATTTCATTTTTGTTATCGAATTTAATGTTTTTTTTTTTAAAAGTACATAATGCAGAAGATATATCACGTCAGTAAGAAATGTTAAGAAAATACTAGTTATTAGAAGGCTATTAATATTTATTTTATCAATTTAAAATGAATATAATGCGTATATTGCTTTACTATTATAATACAAATTAATAGTAAATACGGGGATTATATAATTATTATTATACAGTGTTAAGGAAAAATATTTATTATATAATAATTTGTATAAATTATAACTTATTATTTTGTTATTATGGTTAGTAATAACTAAGTATTTAATCATTTGATTTGTTTCTCTTCTTTTCCTTTACAATATTACTGTCATCAACTTTAATTTAATTTACTATTCCTGCATACTCTTATTTGTTTTCTTTTTAACATCTTTTATGCTTATTTTATTGACTTTCTTTGTAAGAGTTCAAATGTTTTTTTCGTTTTAAAATATTTAAAAAGATATTGGATACGTATTTAATTATGATTATTTGTGATTTTTAATTTTATTTAATTACTTATCTATTGAATAAGTAAATTATACTTTATATATGTAGGTATATACACTAAACAGATATAAAATGATAATCTCAAAATCAGTAGATTTTGTTAATAAATAAAATGTTAACATTTTATGCATTTTATAATTCACTAATCAGTTTCACATATTTCGAATAAGGAAAATTATTGTTTGTGAATTCGTTATGACTAAAAATTTGTCTATTTTTTATAAAAGAGTAAATATATTTCTGTCTGTACTGCTTACCAACATGTCCAAATAAAGAGTGAAGCGTGAGTTTTAGTTTAGTTCCTAACGAGTGCTTCCAAATTTCATGCAATTTTATGGAAATTAAAATTGATATATGACTTTAAAAATCACTTTTCGTACGTTATAAAAATGCGCATAAAAATAGTTTCAGCTGTAACTTTGAACGAGCCAACAGGCAAAACCAAAACGTAACAATTTCAGAAGTAAGACAACTTCAAACCGTTATTTCCGCGATAAAAACATTTAGAATCATTTGTCACGTTGATTTAATTGGGATGCTACAGATGGGAAACTACAAAATCGCTTCGTACGTTTTTGATAACATTTTTGTCATATTTTGAAGAATCACAATAAAATTAGAGTAATGAATAAATAAAATGTTCGTTTTTTTTCAAAATCTTAAATCCCCGATAATTTTTCACCGACTATTTTGCACAACGTTGTATTCGAATACGCGCATGTTTTTATGTACCTAATATTAAATAGATGTCACACTTGTGACGGGTAAAAATATGTTTTTTTTTAAACAGTGCCGTCTGTAGGAAGTAAAAGCAACACAAGCTATACTAAATATTTTACGATTTCATTTCAACCGATTTATGATTTCCACATTTCCATTGATTCCGAAAGCATTGTTAAATTGAATTTTCATAGGTTTCGAATTATTTTCATTTTGATTTAATTATTTTGTGTGACAACGCATTGGAATTGAGACATGTCGTTTATCGAAGCGTTCATTTCGTGAATATAGTTATTTTTCTTATTATTTTTCATTTAGTTTTTACTATTCTTTTCAGTTTGATTGAGTTGTGTCGATTTTTCGTTTAAATATAAATAATTCGTTAGTATTTTTCCTATTTGTTTTGGTTTATTTTTTTATTTTGTCCAAAAAATATTGTAGCCCATTTCCACAATCATTGCGAAATTAAATATATTAGAAACTTGCTCTTTCTTTTCCATTTAACCAGACTGAGTCACATCAACGCGTGGTAGGGTACAGCTAGTATCAAATAAAAAAATATGCTATTCGTGGATGATTGTCGAGGTTTATTTTTATTTTCTTTTATATAAACTCTCAAACTGCATGTTTATTTTATACCATATTTGCTACTCGAATGATTTTTGAATTTGTAGCTAAGTAATATTTGACAAAAATGAAAATATTTTTCCCCAGAAATTAGACTAATTTTTGCCTTATGATTATCGAAACTAGCAATCCATGCTTTTTTGTTTGGGTACATTTGAAGAAAATTTAGACCGATTTTAAATATTTTCGATTTCAAACGGTTTCCTCGGCAATTTTGTCCGAAACAAGGCTTATATTTCCGACATTTCGAGAATAAACTAAAGATATATTTCATAAAAATCGGTTGATTAAAGTAAATTTACTTTCCAGTGATATACACGGACACAGATTACTTTCCTAAAGTAAAAACAGAATTATTGGAAAATCACTAAACATTTCCCATGATATTGCGGAAATAAAAGAAATGAACGTTACCTTTCAGCTCTTTGCCATCAGGAGTGCAAGGTCCTTTGTCCATCAAACACTTGTAGTAGTTGTTGAAGAGACGTTCATTGTTAAGGATCTCGTCCAAGTTGATGTTGTCATACTTGGTGGTGTACTTCTTCTTCTCCGCAGGAGAGCTAGAAGCAAGGCCTGCAACGGCCACAGCTAAGCAGAGCACAAACAAGTTCTTCATGGTTCTGGTAAGATAGTTCGTTGAGGTCCACTGATTTTGTCTCTTTTATAAGGATCCGATTTTATAGGAAAGCAATCAAACTTCCCACTCACTGACGTCACTAGTGGAATAATAAAACTTCTTCACCGATTTATGCCTGTTGGGGACGTCAAAGGTTCGGAGTCAATGTCTCTTTGGAACTTGATAATGTCTCTAGGGGCATCAAGAATGTCACTGCAGACTCGCTGTGGTAATGTGAGTCCGAAATCGTCTATTACTTTGCCAAGTTTATAGAAAAGTGATTGTGTGTGTGTGTGTGTGTGTGTGTGTGTGTGTGTGTGAAAGATATAGTGTGTGTGCATTTTGTGGTGTGTGTATGAGTGAGTGAGTGTGTGTGTGTGTGTGTGTGTGTGTGTGTGTGTGTGTGTGTGTGTGTGTGTGTGTGTGTGTGTGTGTGTGTGTGAGAGTGTGTGTGTGTGTGTGTGTGTGTGTGTGTGTGTTTGTATGCAAGATATTTTGAGAAATTAGGAGCCAAATTCCGTATTAAGTTTTTGCAACATTTATTAATTTCCTTTTCAATTTGGTATTTCTAAAAACAATTTTTTTGTAGATGATTAAAAAAAATTGGAATTTACAGTTTGCGATAAAAAAATTGTTGGTATATAAAGATTCTCAAAGTGCGATTTTATATTTCATCGGGTTTAGAGGTACATGAGTAGAATTTTGTGGCACCCTGTACATATTATACAGTGTAAAAATACGATTATTATTTGTACTGTTAAGTAATTTATTTAATTTATCTCATTTCACTTAGGATTGTAAAAACTAATTAGAATTGCTAATTGAACGTTATTGTAGAAATGCATTGAATACAGGCCTAACGTAAACAAACCAGGTAGTTGTGCAAGTTTTGAAATCTTTTATTTAAATTGAAACAAGCTCTACAATAATTACAGGAAATAGGTCGTTTCGTTTCATTGTAAGATATTTTATAGTCCAGGAATTGTTTTTATAACTACTATTCAACTTATGCATACTATACTCGGATCGGATTATTAGTTCCTGAGATGTAATCCTATTTCTGGACACTAATGTAATCACGAAAGTTAAAAATCGTGAGTTATTTTTGCGCGTGCGCAGTTAGTTGCAGCGGTACTACCATAAACGGTCATCTTTCGACTGTAAAACGAGTGGCGCTATATCTACTTTCTGCGAAGTTATTGAAATTTAAGTTTATTTCGACACAAACTGTTGCTCATTTCCTACCCACACGTGACATTAATTTTAAAGTTGTTTTCATGACAAAATATATATTAAAAAATAATTAAAAATTCACATATTGGTCACTGTCTTGCTACCTCTTAACTGTAGTATCAAGACTTGAATGGACGAATGAATGACTTTCTAGGTTACTATTACACTGCAACAACCTTGTTGATATTTTATGCTCCCTTTCTGTATTCCTGATGTGCTCAGTTACAGCGCCTTCTTCAGTCCTAGTCTCTTCCTAAAGTCTAGGACTTGAAGAGCATTCAAAGTGGGTAACTTCCCCACTTCTAACTGGTGACTTTCACTTCATTATTGCAGTTGCTTTTTTTGTTAATTATCTTTCAATTCTCCCCTTACTGTGACGCTTACACGGAGGTTTTGCCCAATTTGGTTACCTTTTGTGCTGAGTTTCCGCTCATTCTATATATTCTTACTCTGGGAACATGAATAGCTAGGGAAATTATGTTTGCCCACACAGAGCCCCTTCGCATGGGTTAGGCTAAGGTACACTGGGAGGTTGCCAAGTTTCCCAAGGCTCCGTTTGATACACCATTAGGCAGGTATTTTGAATTTCATCAACACGGGTCGCTTAACACTTTAGAGTTAGCCAGATTATGTAGACAAGTGAATGTGTTTGTCGAGTAGATGAGTGAGAGCAGTATGAGCTAGAGGTATGGTGGGATCGCTAAACCCATCAGCTGTTTTTTTTCAGCTGTCTCTGTCGGATTAAGACGTATAAACCATTAGTTTTAAAATTGTAAATTCTTACAAAGACAGACTAATTAAAAGGTTTGTTGTAGCACAAACTTATTTCCTCTCTAAATGAATTTTGTAAAAATTATATTACGAAAATGTTTTGAAGTGAACGCTTTTTTGGAATCTTGATTGAGAAAAAACTCTGAACTCGCATCAGATAAAAATCGCACGCTATCATTCTATTTTTGCTTATGAAACTAAAAGTCGTGACTAAAACCCGTTACTGCTTTTAACTTTTTTCACAATAAATAATTATTTTTTAAAATTGCGTATATATAAATAAGTTTAATAATAAATATTTTATTTATAATTGACGCCTTTAAACTACATAGCAGCTCATCTAACTCAAAATTCTTAGAGCGTTAACAGTTAAATATACCTGACACATACCTTATGTAAGATTGTACTTTAATAATAAGTATGTAAATAAATTCAATAATAATTATTTACGCTAATATAGTACATGCGCAGCCCAGCTTTCAAAATTATTAGAGCTTAACATTGGAACGTATATGATTACAGTAAGTTTTCACTTCTGTCGGCAAATTCATAAAGTGCAACATTTTTTAAAAAAAGTTCTTTGAGTTTTTTCGGTAAAAACTCTCTTAAGTAAACAGATTTCTGCTTTAACATTTTCCATAACATTTTGCTCATATTTAGTGTTTATGTATCAGAGAACACAACGTATAGGTCCTCTTTCCAGAAAATCTGATCAGCGTTACCGTCGCAACCCTATAAGAGTTGAGTTTATCGTCCCAAAGTTTGAGCCCTAAGAGTTCCTCTGCTTCTAGGTTTAATTAGATGTACTTTGCTAACGAGAAAAACACATAGTTTTTGGTAAAATAAAAGTTCAAGACTTTTATCAATTTTAGTTTTTACGCTAAAAACGCTTTGTGATACGTTCACTATCAATAATACAAAATAAAAAAAGTGTGGAAATAAAAAAAGTTTGAAAATATAAATAAAAGTGACAAAACATAACCTCAAAATGTCTAGCGCGCGAAAGTAGGCAATGTGTTTTCAACGCTAAAACGACTATTTAATGCCTGCTATTAATAGAGTGAAAAGCATACAAAATTCTTAAAAAAACCTTAAAGAACTAACTCGACTTGGTTTTTAGGTGTTTAGCAAGGTGATGTTTTTGAAATCATAAGACGTATCATTTTGCTTGTGACATATATATGCAACAAAAAAATAATTTTTCTTTATCATTTTCACCTAAACTGACAAGAAGAGACAAATCGCAAGTATGCAAATAACGGTCGCCATATTTTCAGTACAAGAACTGGCAAGATAATAAGTGACACAATAATGTGGTAACGCGCATGAGTAGTATCTCGGTGAGTGACGTTGGCGTAGCAATCTTCATCTGCATGGCGTAGTAAATATAACTACTGCATACAAAGTAAACAGCAATGACAGCACAATATAGATCCGTTAAAAATACGAGGGTTGATCAAATATAAACGAGACTGACTTTCTAAAAACTTTTCCGTTGGACATTGAACTCTAAAGGGTGGGGTTTCAGGTAGCCTGGAAGGTTTGGGACGGGCGTAGACGGGCAATATTTCCGTTCGGACCCTTCAGTATAAAACTATACAATGAGTGATAGTGAAGTGCACGTTTCCGTGGAGCAGAGAATTATTATTAAGTTTTTGGCCAAGGAGGGGGTCAATCCGACTGAAATCTTTCGTAGATTGACGGCTCAATACGGGGACAGGACCCTTTCAAGAGCTCGCGTTTTTGCTTGGCACAAGGAATTCGCCGAAGGACGGGAAGCAGTAGAAAACCTCAGCCATGATCGTCGCCCGACCACTTCCGTCACGGACGAAAACATTGATGCTGTTCGGAAGCTCCTGGACGAAGACAGACGTATATCGCTGCGATTTATTGCAGATGAACTCCAGTTGAGCTATGGTAGCGTTCAAAAAATCGTTACATCAAACCTGGAACTCAGCAAAGTATCTGCAAGGTGGGTTCCACGAATTTTGACCGACGTTCACAAACGGAATCGTTTGGAGATTTGCCAGTGACTATTGATCCAATTTGAACGAGATGGTGAGGCATTATTAAACCGGATTGCCACCTGTGACGAAACATGGGTTCACCATTGCACTTCCGAGTAGAAACAGGCAAGTATGAAGTGGCGGAAGAGGGGAGAGAGGGCGCCTCTGAAGGCCAAATCACGATCGTCGGCCGGGAAGGTAATGGCCAGTGCAATTTTCGACAATCAAGGCGCCTTTCACGTCGATTTCCTCCATCAACGACGCACAATAAATGCACAATATTATTGTTTGGGCCGCAAAACAGTCTTTTCGTAGGAAAAGGAAATCTAAACCGGCGAGAAACGTCATTCTTCTTCACGATAATGCCCGACCACATTCGGCGAACGCTACGAGGCTTAAACTCGATCAAATTGGCTGGGAACCAATGGAACATCCTCCATACAGTCCAGACTTATCACCCTGCAACTATCACCTGTTTGGGCCACTCAAAGAGGCGCTTGGAGGCCAGCGTTTCGAAGACGATTCTGCGGTGGAAACCTTCGTGCTCCAATGGCTCAATGAACGCCCGAGAACTTTTTACGAAGATGGAATTAAAAAACTTCCAATCCGGTGGGAAAAATGTGTTACTCGTGCGGGAGACTATGTAGAAAAATAAGTTGTATCAAGAATAATTTGTAAGTAAGCAATACATTTTTTAAAAAATCAGTCTCGTTTATATTTGATCAACCCTCGTAGCTTAAAAATCGTAAATTATCGTAAGATATTTAATTTTCCGCTGTTGAATATCTCTTAAGTCAGTAACAAGTACATAATAAAACAATAAAAATTGTTAAAATCTGTGCTTTAGTATAAGTTTTGTAAATAGGCTACATAGTTGTAATAGTACCGTTAACCATATTAAATGTGTTAAGAATCAAATAAAATATTTTTTTTTCAAATCTATTTTATGAAACTTTTAAAATGTATCTCAGCCTCGAAAATTGGTATGAACATCTGAAAGTTTCAATTAGAAAGCCTATTAGGTCTTCGGTAGTCGGTTGTGTATAAATTTCGTAAAAATTATAAAGTATATGTTTTGTGTTATACAGTATGTTTAGCCTCTGTGCCTACTTTCTAAAGCATTTGTATTTGTTGCGCACGGTTGTGTGCGGAGACCTTGCCACTTCACTGAGCGCATGCGCCCAAGAGCATGTGCATGTGCATGTGCATGTGCAGTTAATTAAACGTATACTGAAAGTGACACATATGTCAGCTTTGTAGCGTGTGGTAATCAAACGAAAATCTTGACCAGTTAGTTTGGAATATTTATGCGCGCACGCGCATCGTAACAAACTGAATCAATGAAACGATTTTTATAAAATGTTATCTGCATGTCTAGTATGCTCATGTCTCCTAAACTAGGTTATAAAATGAAGCTTTTGTGTAGAAAAATCTGTTCAAAATCAGATGTTTTCAATAACAGCTTCAACGATTTTGTTAAAAACAAAATCAATGAGTCGCTATAACGCCACGAAAATTCTGATTTTTGGGAAATGTTACAAAAACAACTATCGAATCACGTTCTCATGAAAACCTGACGGAGGTTTTGTTTGGTTTTCAATATACAGTACTCTTGAACCGTACAGGTTTTCATAAAAAAATTATTTCACATTGAATATAGGGTTTTCCGTATAAGACTAAATTTTACAAAACATGATAAACGAACTATTTAGAAATTAGATGGATTTTTTTGCGATATATTTTGAACCAGACTTTTCTGAAAAGTAACTAAAACTCCAGAAAATATTTCTATTTTTTTTTTTATTTGAATAGACTGTTTTTAATATTTGACATTTCAATAATCGCAGCACAGTGCTGTCAGTCTGACGTGATAGAAGTTAATTTGCACACATTTTTAACAGCATTTGTCTCTGCATATCTTAGCGTTTTAAACTTTCAAATTACACTGCTAATAGAAAAATGAACCCTAACAGCTGTCATCAAGATTTCAACAGATTTTGACAATACAAAACGTTAATTTATGCATTCGTAACGCCGATTACGACAGTAAAGACAGATTTAACCGTTAAAAAGCAATACATTTTTGTTTTAAATTATTACCATTTTGAAACTGTTGAATGAATTTTCCTGGTTAACGAAATTATCCAAATTATTACCGAAATTGAATTTTGTGCCAATTTTGAATCAAATTGGAATAAAATTGCGAACATGAGCGTGCTAAAACACGCGCGCGCGCGCACACACACACACACACACATTTTAAATAATCTAGAATGATCGCTGAACACTTGAAGGTCTTCTGGTCTGGGTTTTACCATGATGGCTGCTCTTATATATCGTTTTTCGTACACAGAAGATAAACAAATAGACGCGTTACGCTGTCTGGGCCAACGAATGAAATATTAAATAAATATGCAAATGTAATTGCCGTAGAGCTAAATAGGCAGCCTGTGTATTGTATGCTGATTGCATAATATATCTCAAGAAGGCCGTGCGATGCCATTACATGCTGAGACCTCTGACCTCTGATTTGTGATTGTAGGTCCAGTGTCACTTGTAGTGGCCTACCTTACCATTTGCTTTACAGTATTTGTTAACTCCATTCTGCTATTTGGGAGGCCATGAAAGAAGCTGGAACTGAATAAGTGATCAAGTGTTTGGTACTAGAATAAAAACGAAAGGGAATTGAAATAGAAGAGAGGGGAGGAAGTTTAAGATAGAAATAGGAATAAAATAAAGATGTCCCCTATCAGCCCTATTTTTGTAATTGTGTTATAAATAAAATCTTTAAAGTCTTATATTGTATACGTGAAGGAGTCAGTGTAAATATTTACTGTTTATCAAATTTAAGTTTGCTGATGATAGAGTGACTGACAGGACATGTTAGAACTGGCGTGACTGAGTAAAAGTGGAGGACTGAAACTGAATCCTGATAACTAAAACTAAAGTAACTACTAATGCAGCAAAGATCCCTATAATGGTGTAGAAAACTTAAATTTATTACGTGGAAAACTATAAATATTTGGGTCAAACAGTATCGTTTCAAAGAGAGGCGGTAAAGAAATGAGCAACAGGATAAAGTCAGGATGGAGAATATTTTGGTCCGTTAGAGAAATATTTAAAGATAGTTTCGTAAGTCTATACCAAGTTTGCTAAACTTTGACTCACACAAACATCTTAGATGGAAGATTAGCAGTCACACAATTCAGGAAGTTAAGGAGCATGCTACGTGTGAATCAGAAGTTAATAAGGAAGGTGAAGATCAAGAACTTGTCGAGAGAAACATAGTTGTCAAAGTAGAAGTGAGCTGGGCACGTAGCAGGACGATCACAGTTGGGCAAAGCTAATTAAAAAATGGATTCCCAGGGATAAAAAAAGGAAGAAAGGTAGACCAGCGCTACAATGGAGGGATGAATTAGTGGAGAAAATAGGTGATTAACTGAGCATGCAAGCAAGCTCCGGACTGTTGAGATCAGGAGTTATAAGAAAACTACACATACTTTAATTTTTGGAAAAAGAAATATCTTGAATGAATGTATATTATTTTTAGTTTTTTTATTTTGTAGTACATTAATTAGGTTTGGTACTATTGGGATGTTTTGTACATTTATAGCAACTCTACCTCTGAAAGGCTGGGGCTTTTATGCTTTAAAATAAATTACCAAAGCTTTTTTATTGTTATTATGTGTTAACAGTGCATTGTAGTTAATGTACCCATTGCCGATCACTGAGAACAAATTCTCCAAAATTTTCTAGGTTATGTCAGACGAAAAAACAATCAGCTGTTTGTCTCGAAAAATATCTGTTTTACTGAAACAATCAACAGAAAAAAATATTTTCATTTCAACCTCGTCTTTTTAGTTATATGTTTTTTTTATTCTAAATACAATTTTTCTTTAACTTAAAAAAAATAAAAATAAAATAAAACCTTATATCACTCCAGAATAATGTGCATTAATAGGAAAACGTTACACGTAACTAAAAAGCCTGCAAATAAAATCATTGTCCTAGCCTTTAAAAGTATGTTATTAAGATTTTGAATGCTGCCATTTTGAAATTATCGACCAGATTTTACTGACACACAACATATATTCCATATATTTTTGTTACTATAAAAACAATTTTATAATTTATTATTTTTAAATTTTGTTTACTGAACATCTGTAATTAAAATAATAATCAGGGGGCCCGTGCGAAATTTCACACTATGAAAGTTTTAAGTAAACACAGCCTTACGAACAACAGTAGTCATTGGGGTGAGGGCATTAGTTGGAAGGAAGGGTAAACATGTTTGAAAAATAAATCGAAAATCGAACGTTTATAGATAAATGCACGATGGAAGGAGAAATCACAAATATATTTATGTAAAAACAGTGTCCTAAACATGTGTTTGATATTCGAAATGCTTGTCCCGGCTTTTACAACGGGCAGGAATAGATGGCTGTCAGTAGGGCCACGTAATCTGTAAGTTTAATGACTTAAGTAAATATTGAAATTGTTCTAAGCACGTTATGCAAAAAAGAAGCACTTGTAATGAGATTGTCTATTCGTGATTAATATAAGTTAGCTTCGTAAAAATATCGTCTGATTTGCAATGCCACGCATGCGCATCCATGATGCCGTTTTGCCTATGACAGTTAAAACTATCTTTTATGTAAACATTTTCCACAAACAGTAAGTTTTAATGCAAAATCATTTTGCAATGTCAGAAGCCGATTAAAAAATCTTTCTAAAAATATCTCATTTATGTCTGTACGAATAGTATGTGCTGCCAAAAAGGGATGTCCACACGAGAAATAATATATATGATTTTGTTTTAATCAGTATATTTTTTAATTTTAGAATTTTTTTAGTAAGTATATATATATATATATTTTTACTCAATATATGTTATAAAAGTAAATACGTCTTATAAAGGAGAAAGGAATTTTAAAGGATAAATTCATTGTTCATTTAGAAATGGTTTTTCCACAAAAAATCCCTTCAGTGCGCTTCTAATGAAAAGAAGTGTCCTCAAAATTTCAAGTTTCTAGCTATTTCTGATTTGTCCGTGTGTAGACTACTTTGTCAGTTACACATTGTGTGTGTGTGTGTGTGTGTGTGTGTGTGTGTGTGTGTGTGTGTGTGTGTGTGTGTGTGTGTGTGTGTGTGTGTGTGTGTGTGTGTGTGTGTGTGTGTGTGTGTGTGTGTGTGTGTGTGTTTGTGTGTGTGTGTGTGTGTGTGTGTGTGTGTGTGTGTGTGTGTGTGTGTGTGTGTGTGTGTGTGTGTGTGTGTGTGTGTGTGTGTGTGTGTGTGTGTGTGTGTGTGTGTGTGTGTGTGTGTGTGTGTGTGTGTGTGTGTGTGTGTGTGTGTGTGTGTGTGTGTGTGTGTGTGTGTTTGTGTGTGTGTGTGTGTGTGTGTGTGTGTGTGTGTTTGTGTGTGTGTGTGTGTGTGTGTGTGTGTGTGTGTTTGTGTGTGTGGTGTGTGTGTGTGTGTGTGTGTGTGTGTGTGTGTGTGTGTGTGTGTGTGTGTGTGTGTGTGTGTGTGTGTGTGTGTGTGTGTGTGTGTGTGTGTGTGTGTGTGTGTGTGTGTGTGTGTGTGTGTGTGTGTGTGTGTGTGTGTGTGTGTGTGTGTGTGTGTGTGTGTGTGTGTGTGTGTGTGTGTGTGTGTGTGTGTGTGTGTGTGTGTGTGTGTGTGTGTGTGTGTGTGTGTGTGTGTGTGTGTGTGTGTGTGTGTGTGTGTGTGTGTGTGTGTGTGTGTGTGTGTGTGTGTGTGTGTGTGTGTGTGTGTGTGTGTGTGTGTGTGTGTGTTGTGTGTGTGTGTGTGTTTGTGTGTGTGTGTGTGTGTGTGTTGTGTGTGTGTGTGTTGTGTGTGTGTGAGTGTGTGTGTGTGTGTGTGTGTGTGTGTGTGTGTGTGTGTGTGTGTGTGTGTGTGTGTGTGTGTGTGTGTGTGTGTGTGTGTGTGTGTGTGTGTGTGTGTGTGTGTGTGTGTGTGTGTGTGTGTGTGTGTGTGTGTGTGTGTGTGTGTGTGTGTGTGTGTGTGTGTGTGTGTGTGTGTGTGTGTGTGTGTGTGTGTGTGTGTGTGTGTGTGTGTGTGTGTGTGTGTGTGTGTGTGTGTGTGTGTGTGTATGTGTGTGTGTGTGTGTGTGTGTGTGTGTGTGTGTGTGTGTGTGTGTGTGTGTGTGTGTGTGTGTGTGTGTGTGTGTGTGTGTGTGTGTGTGTTTGTGTGTGTGTGTGTGTGTGTGTGTGTGTGTGTGTGTGTGTGTGTGTGTGTGTGTGTGTGTGTGTGTGTGTGTGTGTGTGTGTGTGTGTGTGTGTGTGTGTGTGTGTGTGTGTGTGTGTGTTGTGTGTGTGTGTGTGTGTGTGTTTGTGTGTGTGTGTGTGTGTGTGTGTGTGTGTGTGTGTGTGTGTGTGTGTGTGTGTGTGTGTGTGTGTGTGTGTGTGTGTGTGTGTGTGTTTGTGTGTGTGTGTGTGTATGTGTGTGTGTGTGTGTGTGTGTGTGTGTGTGTGTGTGTGTGCGTGCATGTGTGTATTCATAAAATATAATCAAGAGTTCAGGATCTGTGTTCATTTCAAGGTTCCTGGTCTGGTTCTTACCATGATGGCAGCTGGAGTAGAGCATTTTCCAATGAAATTTAGCAAAAAAAAAAAAAATACTCTAAGCACTGAATAATTTATTACTCATTTAAAGTACGTACAATTCTACGCATCCAGTTTTTTGTTTTGTTTTTGTTATTGTTCCTACTAGTTTTTTTAGACAAAACCGATTACAGAACTCGAATACCGTAAAAGATAATTTCAAATTTTAGGAGTTTAAACTTTTAACGCGTTAACCACAGGAAATGGGTCAAAACTGAAGAAATCCTTCGAAATTCATTAAAATATATTAGACAGGTCAGCTTACACCGTGAAACGAGGTTAGGTTTGTAATATGCCTGGCCGGTTCCTCGGCGACTTGTATTTCGGAGGAAGGTTGCTTTGGAAGAGTGTGGCTCAAGGCCGTAAAAGTCCTTGGTACCCTATTATCATATCTTTCTTATTGTGTTTAATCAAAACATTACAATACGAGCGTGATCGCGTAGTATAAATATTCATTTTCGCTTGAAAATTGCGTTATAATTAAGCAAGCAAAATAAATAATCGCGGCACGTGGTAGAAGCAAATTTTCTAAAAATATTTATTAGAGTCTTCGTATGATAGCATTAAAAAATTTTAAATTTACATTGACAATACGAAAATGAACCCTAACCGTTGTTAAAGTAGATTGTATAATTACTACAGGTTTTGAAAATTCAAAATACAATTTATGCAGTTTTTGATTCATATTACGATGGTGAAATAAGCCATTCAAAAATAATTAAGAAACACAGTAATAGATTTTTAAAGATTTGAAATTGCCACCATTTTGAAACTGTGTAACGAGTTTTGCTGGGTAACGAACTTGTTCACGCTATTACTAAAATCGATTTTTGCGACTTTTAAATCGGATTAAAATTTCGAACGTGTGTTTATATAGGCATATATATAGGGCCTATATAAATATTTTATATATATTACGGAATAATATATTATGGAATAATTGCTTGGGGAAGGTGTTATCCTAATAACTTTAATATGGTTTAAAAACTTGAAACTAGATTACTTAAAATTGTTTTCAACAACGTTATATTAATTAATAATAAGCCATTAAATGTACACCAACTTTTTGCCTTTGTGTCACTTACATTTCACTTTGATGCTTTGAAGGAAAAATTTATAAACTCATGTAGTATTACTACAAATAAAAATTTACCATTGCCAATCATATATAAAACAATGGGAAGCAAAAATAGTGTTTTCAAAGCTACTGACATTTACAATCATCTTCCTAACGAACTAAAAATATTAAGAAATACCAAATCAGGTAATGCAAAACTAAAAAAGAAAGAAAAAATGGATCTCTACAAATATTTAGTTATTATGTTGAATTATAATTATATTAAAAATAGTTTTTTCTGCTATTTTCGCTATAAATTTTAGTTATGTTAAAATTACATCATATTTATTAATTAGCGTTGATTAAGGATGATTCAACGTTATAATAATTTACCTGTACATTAATATTTTTTTCTCTTAGTATTAAGTTTTTCGTCCAATCCTACATACAGGTATTTTGGTACCTCTTTAGGGTTTACTGGTGTTGATATAATATGTACCTTACTGTGTAAACATTTTGGATAAATAAATAAATAATGCATTTTAAAGAACCCATCTAAAAGTGATCTAGTGATCAAGATTGTTCGGTTCTTAACATCGTGGCCTCTATAATAGCTAATTTTTCAATGGGATTTCGCTTGAAAGTATTGTTTTCGCAAAAAATATTTTTCCTCGAAATATTTAAGGAAATGCACCTTTATCGAATAAGTTTTTATTCAAGAACATGAGCTCCTATTGACTGTATATTGAACCAAAACGGGAGAGGTGTTGAATTTTGTGATTAAACTCATATTTTTTACTGTAATTATACATTTTTTTACTATTCACTTTTATACAACCAATCGATTTCATTACAATGAATCTTGATTTTGTTAAATGTTTCCCGCACAAAGTACTGATTCTGTTGTACTTTTATTTTTTGAATAAGTTATTGGTGGAAAAACACTCACCAATCATCGCCTACGTCTTTAAAATACAGAGAAACATGTAGTCTAGTTAAAGTGGAAACTTTTGTGTATCGATTGTGCGCGTTTTTTGCTTCTGTGACGTCACAACTGAGATCGATTCCGTGGAACTCGAGAACTGGATTTTAAAACTGGTTAAACAACTCGCATGACAAGTTGTGTTCGTATGACGTCTGCGACATTTGCCTAGCATACTCTTCAGCGCCATGATTCATTGCTGCAGTGTTTCTCGAAAACGTTTATAGACATTTTAAAACACAATACTGTAAAACGTGATCGAAGATTTGCAGACTTTGGCACTGGGCGCAGTTGCGAAATACTGGCATAAACGGAGGCTTTTCTTGTTCCTATACAAAGTATACAGAAAGTACTATGATAGTCTAAAAGAATCGATCCTGAAATTACGATGAATGTACAGGTTTTCTAAACCCCAAAATTGCATTAACATTTAAATTCTTCCATGAATGAAGTCATCAATTTGTTTGTACCTATGTCGTTCAAGCTTTGTACAAGGTACATTCATACCGAATTTGAAAACAATCGGTCAATGCGTTTTACCAAAACTGCGTCATTGTAAATCAGATGCCGCCATCTTGAAACGGAAGGGTATGGGGAAAAACATGTACGTCGTTTGGGTTTTATATATGGTACCTTCGTACAAAATTTCAAAACAATCGGTCAGTGCGTTTGGCAAATATTGCGTAACAACCACACAAACCAAATTCCGAACAATCGAGTTGATACAAAGAGAGACTCGTTTCGCGCTGTCAAAAATCTAATCGAGTAGTACATATTTTTATAAAAATGCCAAGAGTAAATTTTTGTATTTTCTTTAATTCCTGTGGGTATCTGTTTTAAAAAAGATTGAATCCATATATTTGCAACGAGCGAATTCCGCTGATGTGATGGAAGCCAATTTCCCAAAATATATTTTTTTATCGTACCCTTTTATTAAAATTCTGATTTTTTATTTAAATATATAAGTTATGTTGAAAACACGAAAATGAACCCTGACTTCGTCAAATGCAATTTTCCAATTTCAGTTTACAGTATTTTTTTAAATTAAAAATATAATTTAAGCAGTTAATTTACGTTAATTACTATTGGAGAAGTGAGAATTTCTAAAACTAAAAACATTAAACCAGAATAAAAGTTTATTTTTCCAAATCGATACCACCGTCTTGCAATACATTTAAAATTCCATCAACATAAGTAGATGCAATACCATTACATTGCATGTAAAAATTCAGGTTAAAAGTGTGTACCTGAATTCATAATACCTTTTAAAATAAAAAAATCTAGTTTGAAGGAAAATAATAAAGAGTTAAATGGTTATTCTTGACTAATGTCAGAGATTCTTTTGGGATTCTCGATTTAACCTCAAACAGTAAATCGATAAAAAAAATATACAATTTATTTATAACATTTTTTTCGAAATTTTTTATTACAATTTTTTTACGAAAACGTGTACAAAAATTGGTTTCTATTTTAAGGATCACATTAAAATAGTTTAATTTAATCTCGATAAAGTTTACAACTGAAGCAAAGATATCTTGCTTGACTTGTGTAGTACCCTGCAAGTCGAGGCTTTCTTTCAGTTGCCTTGGAATTAAATAGACATCTAAGATAGTTGATCTGTTAATACAGCTTATAAATAAATAATGTATGCATTGTACGGCGAAGGTCAGACGAAGGATTACGTATTCCAAAATTTGAGGATAAATTATTACATTAAAGATAATCGAGGGTCATTATATTTAATGTGTGGAAATGAACGATTATTATAATCAAAATAGAGACAACATTTTCTATAAACATGCATCCGAGGAAGCTTCTTGTACCAGCTATTTCCCAAATATAATAAGGGAATTGAATATTCGAAGAGCGGCTTAATCGATTAAAATGAAATTTTGTAACTTACTCAACAATACAAAAAACAAGTTTAAAAACAAAATCAAATCGTATGAATAATCTGTTAAAAAATTATAATGATTTTTGAAAACAATTGTTTTATTAAGAAACATTCAATAGTAAATTTGTGTAGCTACTAACGAATTTCCATTGGAGCGGCCATCATGGTAAGACCCAGGCTCGGAACCTTGTAATAAGCACCGATTATGACTTCTAGATCGGATAAGAGAGAGGTCAGTATCGATCACATTAAAAAAAAAACAGTTGTAAATAATATATATAATTTATAGCTCTTTTTTAAATGTTATTCTTTTAGTGGATACATTTGGAAAAATGCTGAATTATGTGTAAATTATAATTCACAATGATGTGCCCCTACATGATGGTACTAAAGTACCCTGAAATTTCAAGTCTATAGCTATTTTAGTTTCAGATGTGCGTTTCAGACAGGATGTGTGTGTGTGTGTGTGTGTGTGTGTGTGTGTGTGTGTGTATGCGCGCGCGCGCGCGTGTGTGTGTTTTAGCACACGTTAGCAAGTTTAGTCAGATTCGATTCAAATTTGGAACTAAAATTACGGTAATAACTTTATCAAGGTCGTTAAGTTGCAAATTCGTTCAATAGTTTCAAAATGGCAGTAACATCAAACATGTAAAAAATCATAAATTTGTTTTTTTTTAATTTTAAAATCTGATTTTACCATCTTAATCAGCGTTACAAATTACATACATTAGCACTTTGAAATTGTCAAAATCTTTTGAAACTAAGAAATTTTATTTGACAACCATCTGGTTCATTTTCTTATTTTCAATGCAATTTCCATACAGATTTTAATGCTGTCAATGATGGTGAAATCAGTTTCAAAAAGAGAGTAAAAACACTTTTTGAAATTCGTTTTCATCACGTCACCGAGGGTGTTGCGGGTCGCTATTACATATTCTTCAGGATCATAAATTGTCATACATCCTGTACAATCAGACACGCACTCTGACCAATTCCCATTATACTGCTATTATACAAGTTACAGGTAGATATTATTACAGGTTACAAGGTGTTTATCTTTGTTTATCAATCTGCAGGCAGAACAAAATAGCTCCAAATGTTTTGACTGCCCGTCATTATCATTATGACGGAAACCAGTCTCCGTGTGTTGATGACGGTAATTTGAGAGACCAGTTGGAGCAACGCACTAAAGTAATGCTGGCTGCGTCATCGGGAAGTCCGCGCCAAGGTCACTGTTTGAAGAGTCACGGCGTCACAGCTTGCAGATTTGGAATCTTAACAGAAAAGTGCTTCCCAATGGTTTTTAATACTCGTATTGCTTAAATACCGGCGGAAATGAGGCAGCTGAAATGAGCAGATGATGGGTTTTTCATGTCATAAAACTGCAGATGAGCAGTTTAGCTAGAGGTTTTGTACCTGTAGCTCATACTGCCCTCATTCATTTACTAAACACACACATTCACTAATCTACAAAGCCTGGCTAACTCTAAAGTGTAAAGCGAACCGTGCTGATGGAGTGTATGACACCGGCCTAATGGTGTATCAAACGGAGCGCTGGGTTACCTGAAACCATCCAGTGTAGCTTAGTTTTACCTAAGCAAGCGGAAGGAGGTCCTTCTTAGTGCACGAAGTTTCCCTAACTACTCTTCTTCTCATCAGTAAGAATGTAAAGACAATGGTGGAAATCATCGTAAAACAAAAAGCTGGCCAAATTTGGCACATCTTCGTGATAAGGATCAAAAGTAAGGGGGAGAAATTGAAACGCAATTAGCACCTCAAATAACGTCAGTAATAAATTGGCAAATCAAATAGAAATGGGGGAATTACCCATCCTTGAATCCTCTCCAAATCTTAAACGGTATGAAGAGACTAGGATTGGAGAAGAAGCTTGAACTGAGCATCTTACGAATTATAGAAAGGGGGCACAATAGGTCACAGTGCAGTAACAATAGAAAGTAATTCTTTCACTTATTCGTTAAATAGCATTAAATTTAAATTTTAGGAGTAGGCTATATTTTCTCCATTGATATCACTAACACACACACACACACACACACACACACACACACACACACACACACACACACACACACACACACACACACACACACACACACACACACACACACACACACACACACACACACACACACACACACACACACACACACACACACACAAGGTGATCGTATGCATCTAGTTTAAATAATTCTAGTCACGTGCAAATTAAAACCGGTTATCGAAGTGTTCTGCACAGGCTAAAGCGTTGCAGGCTTTGCAAATCCTTGGAGCCGAGATGACTTGCGTCACGCAGATGAAAATTCCTGCAACAGCCTTCAGCTAAACAGTCAGCACGATAAACAAAAACAATTAGATCATCCGAGACAGACAACGATATAGCAAAACGAATGCTTGCAGGATCACATTTATGTATATCATTTATTCATTATAAAGATGAATTAAATCAATTGTAAGAAAGATAAATTATTGATATTTTTCTTTAGAAGGTTTTAGTATTGGTGAACAGACAGTGAATAAAAGAAACATCACTTGTTTTTAAAGAACAGAGATAAAAAAGAATATGAATTAATTCACACTAAGATTCCGTGTCGGTAGTTGAAGTCATCATACTTACTCTTCGTTGAAGTCTCCCACTTGTACAGCTTGACTAGCCGCTTGTGGCTGTTGTACAGTATGACGTAGAAACCCAGCATTTCGTCTTTCACCCAGTGAGTACAATCAGTTCACTCAGATAATGATTTCCTATCTTTCTTCAGCTATACAGTATCAAAATTATCATGTTTTAGGGCTGGTTGTGATTGATTGGTCGCTTGATGCGAGTGCACAAATTTATATTGGCAGTTATAGCAAAAGATCAGTTGTTTTATATTAATTCGTAACGATCAGCTGATTTCATTGATAGTCTATAATTTTTAGGTTTTGTTGTTAAAAACGAGCTATGTTAATTTGTCATGTTTTCGAACAAATTATCGTAATTAAAATAAAAAAGAAGAGAAAACATTATACACGATTTTTATTTTTGGTTCAATAACAGAAATTAGTTTAATTTTACCTGATATTAACATTTGTGATTCACAGGGTTTTTACAAAATGCAGAGTTTACGAAGTCCATCACGGAACACAAATATTTACAATACAATATACAATGAAGCAAAACATTATTATTTATTATTTCTAGCAATTATTACTTTTGAAGTGAGTACTCCTTTACAATCGGTATGGCAAATTGAAACTGAACAGAGTAACGGAAGGAAACACTGCAGTGTTCATAAAACAGCTGATGTTTGAAACAGCTGGTTATCTCAGAGATGCCAGTCAGTGAGTAACAATAATATGTATTACAAAATCAAGTGACTTGACCATGGATAAACTACTTAGTTGGAATACTGAAAGTTGAGCATGGAATAAACATTAAATAATATAATGGTAGAATAAGAAGTTTAAAATGTTAAAAAGTGAATAAAATAAGGCAACTATCATTATTTATAGATTTGTTGTAATAATAACATATTATTTGTTTTATGTTATATATTATATTATGTAATATAATAATAACATTATTTATAGATTTGTTGTAATAATAATGGAAACTATAATTGAATTCCTACTATTAGTTCACACACTCCCTATATATGTTTATATACAATGTTCAAATTTTCAATCGTTAATAAAATACATTCATTCAAGTTCAAATACATTTTCTTAAACTTGTAGTGGATGACATTTGATGTTAATAAAGTTTTTTTTCAAATAATAATTAATTAATTAATTTTAGTTTTACATGGGAAAATTTTTTTCCTTATATAAAATAGCTAGCAGAATAAAATTTAGAAATAAATTGTTTACCAAAGTAGGAATTGACTTAATTTTTTTATATTACTTGTTATAAACAAGTTATGTATTACAGATGTTATGTAATAATGTTCAAACAGATTAGACAATAGTTATGCTATTGATTTTAAAAAATTAAAAAGGAATGGATTCTAAAAAGAGACCGAATGAAAGTTTAGGATTTAATGAACAGGTGGCAAAAAAACATCGTACAGTATTTATGAAAAATGTAAAGATTAATAAAGACAAGAATTGAGAGAAGAACTGAATAAAAATTTAGGAGAAAATAGCGATTCAACGGAATCTCAATATGGTATTCACCTCTACGATGCGCAGTGGTTTGTTTTCGAAACGATTAGAAATGTCTATCATTTCGCACGTAACTCAATTATTATTACATGGCCACATTCCAATTTTTTCAAGAAAGTTAAAAGTAGTTTCAAATATATATCACGCGTACAAATTTTGTTTGCGTTTAAAAAATTTCTTTTCCACATTTTTCACCTAGCCTGTAGGACCTATTGTTGAAAAATAAATGAATTTAGATAATTTATTTTACATATCTTAGTTACCATAATAATTTTGATAACATGTGCATTATAAATAATTTTATTAATATGTTGCTGTTTTACATTAAAATTATTTTAATATTGGTGCAAAATAGAAAAGAGCATTTTGGATGGTTTAGCAGTTCCAAATTAAGAATGTTAATTTCTGGAAGGTCTAGTTTGTAGATGAACAGATTATCCTTCACATTCAGTTCGGAGTCCACTAGCGGATAGAAAAGATAAATACTGTGTGTGTGTGTGTGTGTGTGTGTGTGTGTGTGTGTGTGTGTGTGTGTGTGTGTGTGTGTGTGTGTGTGTGTGTGTGTGTGTGTGTGTGTGTGTGTGTGTGTGTGTGTGTGTGTGTGTGGTGTGTGTGTGTGTGTGTGTGTGTGTGTGTGTGTGTGTGTGTGTGTGTGTGTGTGTGTGTGTGTGTGTGTGTGTGTGTGTGTGTGTGTGTGTGTGTGTGTGTGTGTGTGTGTGTGTGTGTGTGTGTGTGTGTGTGTGTGTGTGTGTGTGTGTGTGTGTGTGTGTGTGTGTGTGTGTGTGTGTGTGTGTGTGTGTGTGTGTGTGTGTGTGTGTGTGTGTGTGTGTGTGTGTGTGTGTGTGTGTGTGTGTGTGTGTGTGTGTGTGTGTGTGTGTGTGTGTGTGTGTGTGTGTGTGTGTGTGTGTGTGTGTGTGTGTGTGTGTGTGTGTGTGTGTGTGTGTGTGTGTGTGTGTGTGTGTGTGTGTGTGTGTGTGTGTGTGTGTGTGTGTGTGTGTGTGTGTGTGTGTGTGTGTGTGTGTGTGTGTGTGTGTGTGTGTGTGTGTGTGTGTGTGTGTGTGTGTGTGTGTGTGTGTGTGTGTGTGTGTGTGTGTGTGTGTGTGTGTGTGTGTGTGTGTGTGTGTGTGTGTGTGTGTGTGTGTGTGTGTGTGTGTGTGTGTGTGTGTGTGTGTGTGTGTGTGTGTGTGTGTGTGTGTGTGTGTGTGTGTGTGTGTGTGTGTGTGTGTGTGTGTGTGTGTGTGTGTGTGTGTGTGTGTGTGTGTGTGTGTAGTGTGTGTGTGTGTGTGTGTGTGTGTGTGTGTGTGTGTGTGTGTGTGTGTGTGTGTGTGTGTGTGTGTGTGTGTGTGTGTGTGTGTGTGTGTGTGTGTGTGTGTGTGTGTGTGTGTGTGTGTGTGTGTGTGTGTGTGTGTGTGTGTGTGTGTGTGTGTGTGTGTGTGTGTGTGTGTGTGTGTGTGTGTGTGTGTGTGTGTGTGTGTGTGTGTGTGTGTGTGTGTGTGTGTGTGTGTGTGTGTGTGTGTGTGTGTGTGTGTGTGTGTGTGTGTGTGTGTGTGTGTGTGTGTGTGTGTGTGTGTGTGTGTGTGTGTGTGTGTGTGTGTGTGTGTGTGTGTGTGTGTGTGTGTGTGTGTGTGTGTGTGTGTGTGTGTGTGTGTGTGTGTGTGTGTGTGTGGTGTGTGTGTGTGTGTGTGTGTGTGTGTGTGTGTGTGTGTGTGTGTGTGTGTGTGTGTGTGTGTGTGTGTGTGTGTGTGTGTGTGTGTGTGTGTGTGTGTGTGTGTGTGTGTGTGTGTGTGTGTGTGTGTGTGTGTGTGTGTGTGTGTGTGTGTGTGTGTGTGTGTGTGTGTGTGTGTGTGTGTGTGTGTGTGTGTGTGTGTGTGTGTGTGTGTGTGTGTGTGTGTGTGTGTGTGTGTGTGTGTGTGTGTGTGTGTGTGTGTGTGTGTGTGTGTGTGTGTGTGTGTGTGTGTGTGTGTGTGTGTGTGTGTGTGTGTGTGTGTGTGTGTGTGTGTGTGTGTGTGTGTGTGTGTGTGTGTGTGTGTGTGTGTGTGTGTGTGTGTGTGTGTGTGTGTGTGTGTGTGTGTGTGTGTGTGTGTGTGTGTGTGTGTGTGTGTGTGTGTGTGTGTGTGTGTGTGTGTGTGTGTGTGTGTGTGTGTGTGTGTGTGTGTGTGTGTGTGTGTGTGTGTGTGTGTGTGTGTGTGTGTGTGTGTGTGTGTGTGTGTGTGTGTGTGTGTGTGTGTGTGTGTGTGTGTGTGTGTGTGTGTGTGTGTGTGTGTGTGTGTGTGTGTGTGTGTGTGTGTGTGTGTGTGTGTGTGTGTGTGTGTGTGTGTGTGTGTGTGTGTGTGTGTGTGTGTGTGTGTGTGTGTGTGTGTGTGTGTGTGTGTGTGTGTGTGTGTGTGTGTATATATATATATATACAGGGTATTTCTAAAATAAGCTGCTGAACTTTTGCAGTGGTTTTTTAATATTAAAATAAAAACAAATATCGTATAAACATGGCGTAAACATGTCGTGTAGGTATGGTTTGTTTTTTTTTTACACTAAATAATTTTTACCTCCAGCATTCTGTCTATTGGTTTCTCATAAACTGAATCAATTTATCTATAAAATGAACGTTATGGTACGTTATGGTAAACCATTGTTAAATCTATTATTGTATAAATCACTGTAAAATCTATTATACGTTATAGTAAACCATTGTTTCACCAGTTACGTTGAAACCATGGTGCTTACTGGTTTATTATATAGAAAGACCCATTATTGAAGAAAGTAATCAACCTTAACCAGTAATATTTTTCAAAATGGCGGCCATTTGAAATGTTCTAATAAAAATAACGCGAAAGCGATAAATTTTAGAAAAAAAAATCCACACGAGTAAAAAAGTTTTTTTTTCAATTTAAATAAACTGGCAAACTTGGTTTTTTTTACTAAACATGGTAATCATTACTATGAAATATTTTAATAATTATAAGGAATACTTAATAATAACTAATTAACATAAAATAACAGAATTATGGACAACATAGCTGTGCCATTGTATGTACATATATATATATATATATATATATATATATATATATATATATATATTTTAAATCCTTCACAAATCGTGGTCTAGACATTTTCAAGTTCCCGGGTGTGGATCTTACCGTGATGGCTACTCTAACAGCTCATTTTTCAATGGAAATTCTTTGATGTCATTGTTACATTTATTTTACATTAGCTTTATAATATACTATATTAATTATTATAATATGCTTTATTGACATCCTATATTTTAAAGAAAAAAAGCCTCACCTTTCTGTGGTATTCTGAGCTGCTATAAATGTATAATCAACGCCTTCAAATTTTAAAAATCGTAATTCGCAAAATACTGAATAGTAATACTAAAGCAAAAAGAAGTAGTGCATACATGTAGGCCTTCTGCATTCAATAGTTATTTTTTCCAATATTTAATGTAATTTTATGATCTTTTAATTAACTCTTTTAAAAGCACTTCTTTTTTTACCAAAGCACTCTTTTCCTTTATTGTTTGCTCAATGAATTCATCCCTACATCTCAGCACTGGTCTTCCTTTCTCCAGAGAATCTATTCTTGCTTCAAAGCTCATCTTTTATTTTTGCTACGTTTCCAGCCCATTTCCATTTTGTACAAGTATAATGGCATAATAAAACACAGACGTAAAAAACTTCTTTCTTTCTTTATTTTTTTTTAATTCGGCAAATTGTTTATTTTTATTGTTTTTCTGCGAAATGATAACTATTCAATATAAAGTAATAGTTTAAACACAGCCTTGGTGTTTATGCTAATTTTGTTTAGTAGTAATTCAAGATCTTTCTTTCCGAATCACTCCCTCATTTTATCTGTTTACTGCCAACCATATTTGTAAGTTAGCAATAAAATGTAAGATGGACTAATAAATGGAATTTTCAGAAAACATTTAAAAATGTTTCTTAGAATATAACCCGTACCAGATTTGGGCACGTACGGCCTTTGCCACCAATTTCTAACTTCAGCCAAAATTCAATTTCATTAACTCTGTTTATAATATAATTATCAATCTCGTTATTAATTAAAATATAACTATTAGTTCAAAGAACAGTATATATTTGTTGTTATTGTTATTTTAAGGCGAAAAGCACATTGAGGCTGTTATCGCCTCCCTAAATGTAAGTGTGAGTGTAAAGTGTTAAAGTCGTAAGTGTAATGTTGTAAGTGTGAGTGTTAGACTCGGATACCGCGAGGGACGTCTAAATCCTCTCAATAGATGCAGCTAATCTGCACCCCTGCGGGAAAAGAACAGTGTATACTGGATATACAGAGCGCTGCGTGACAGCTTTTATAACTTTTATCACCAATTTAATCAGTTACCGTAATATTTACGGAAATCGTTACTGGAACAACTTTATTGGAAATTTTATACTCGTTCTCCGTGAAACTGTGAAACATATGATAGATTTTGCAGTTAGGCCAGTTCTACAGGAAATAGCCAACAACTACCTGTTAACAATGAATCAGTGCTCGCCATTTTGAAACGCAAACGAATGAGAAAAAAACTTACACGTAAATCTTTCGGGCTTTGTACACACCTTCGTAACCAAATTTCAAAACAATCGCCTAACGCGTTTGATTAAAATTGCGTACGCTCCATCTCGTTAAATCAGAGGCAACCATCTTGAAACAAAAGTGATAATAATAAAATGTTAACACGTTATTTGGACTGTATGCAAGACATTTTCGTACCGAATTTCAAAACTACCAGTTAGCGCGTTTGTACAAAACCGATTGTCGAATCAGAGAACGCCATCTTTAAACATAATTAACCGGGAAAAATATTACATAGGCTATACATTTTGGTTTCGTACAAAGTACCTTCGTAGCAAATTTCAAAACAATCGGTCAATGTGTTTGGCTAAAACCGCGAGCACTAGTTATTGTAAATCATAGGCCGCCATTTTGAAACGGTAGTGAACGGGAAAAAACTTACACATACGTCGTTCGGGCTTTGTACCAGGTACCTCCGTACCAAATTTAAAAAACAATCGTCAATTTACCTGGCCAAAAGTGCGTAACAAACAGACAAACCAAACGCCGAACGGACTGGCTGAAAAAGAGACCTCGCTTCGCTTGTTCAATTAATTACGGAAATCGTTTTACTTGTCTATACTTTTCGTAACCGATCACAAATATTTCAGTATTGATAATTAAAAAAACAATTAATTACCGTTAATTAATTAGTAATGACTTATTTGTTGTTGTTATATATTCATCGAAAACAATAGCAAAAAAAGTAACCTCAGTTGTGAAAGTATTATCGAAGGATAATTATTTAATCAGCTGTTCAGAGGAATATTGTCTGCAACTCCCGCATCACCTTTGAGTAATACATTTTTCGTTGCGTGTTAGACATTGCGTTTGTCAACAAAATTTCATTTAAAAATGAGCTGTTGAAGCGAACTTCACGGTACGACCCAGGCTGGGGTTGTCGAAATGTGCGCCGATCGTGACCTTTATATAACTTTTTGATCGGTTATTAAAAATTTTATAATTATAACTAGGCTAATTTTGGTCCGATTTGGTTCAAACGTGGCTCGAAAATCAAATTTTGGTGACAGCGTGAACGAGATTGTTAACCAAAAAAAATCTGTTTAAAAACGCACGTACGCTTGCGCGCGCGCGCGCGCACACACACACACACACACACATCTATCAAAATATACAGATAAACTTAAAATTTTTCATAGTAAATATTCTTTATACATTGAAAACGACAATATCAGATGGAGGCAAGTGATAATTTTGGGGCTTAACTCTAGCTCATACAAATCTTGCTCATCTATTCAAAGCATGACACATACATTCACTACTCTACATAGCTTGGCTAACTCTAAAGTGTAAACCGAACCCAGCTGATGGAAGTAATGACACCTGTCCAATGGCGTATAAAACGGAGTCCTGTGATACCTTTCGTTTTCCCAGAGCACATTAGCTTTACAAGGCTCTGCATGGGCAAACCTCGTTTCCCTAGCTACACATGGGAACATCCTGATTAAGAATAAACGGGATCTCAACAAAAGCTCTCCGAATGGAGTCAAACTTTCGTGACAATAGTGAAGAGAAAAGAAAATTGAAAGACTTAGAGAAAGCATCTGCAAGCAACTCGATGATGTCAAGCAAGAAAATGAGATATCACCAATTAGAAGTAAGGAAGATACCCACCCTGAATCCTCTCCAATCACCAGACTTTAAGAAAATATTTATGACTGAGAAAGCGCTATAACTGTGCACCCCAGCAATACAGAAAGGGGCACAATAGCTCTACAAATGTTGCAATGCAATAGTAACCTTAGAACTTCATTTACTCAAAGCGATAGAAGTAATGTCGATACACTTCATGTTAAACTTATATGAGTTTGGGTTTAGGGGCTGCCTAAATAAGAATTCTAAACAATTTTTTGTTGACCAGCGGAATCAAGGCTGAACAATTATCATTGTCACTGATAACTCTGCAGGCATACCTTCGACAAACAGGCTCCAGGTCTACTATTTATAACTATAGTTGACATTGCAAGTTGCCTGTAATTATGTCACACAGGCCTACGTGATATGTTATCGGTAACTTAATTAACTGAATAAATTAGAGGCGTGGCCAAGTAAGATGGCAGCGAATAATGTTAATATAATCAACATAAATACTGTAACTATCAGTAATTTTTTTTTTTTTTTGAAATGGATAAACGATTTAGTTGGAATTTTATTGTAAATATTCTTTTGTGATATTTTATGGTAATTTAAAAATTTTATATATTCTAGTTTATTTACTACCTTACTGTGGTATACAGAATAGATACAGACATTCGCTTAAGTAACTAAAATTGTTTAGAAACTAGAGTAAACATGCAACAATAAAGTCTAAGCTTACTAACCTAAAAATGTTTTGAAAGTAGAATCAACATACAACAGTTAAGTCTAAGCTTAGTAACTCAAAATTGTTTAGGAACTAGACTAAACATACAAAAGATAAAGTCTAAGCTTACTAACCTAAAATTGTTTTGGAACTAGAATAAACATACAACAATAAAATCTAAGCTTACTAACCTAAAATGGTTTCGAACTAGAATAAACAAACAACCGTAAAGTCTAAACTTACTAACCTAAAATTGTTTAGGAACTACAATAAATATACAACAATAATGTCTAAGCTTACTAATGTAAAATTAGTTAGGAACTAGAATAAACATACAACAATAAAGCTTAAGCTTACTAACCTAAGATTGTTTAGGGACTAGAATAAACATATAACAATAAAGTCTAAGCTTACTAACCTAAAATTGTTTATAAACTAAAATAAACATAAAACAATAAAGTTTAAGCTTACTAACCTAAAATTAGCCGCCTCGGTGGCCTAGTGGATAGCGTACTAGGCTTTCACCCCGAGGATCCGGGTTCGATTCCCGGCGAGGGCTTGGCATTTTCATACGCTATAAATCATCCTATCATCTGCATTAGCCCAAGTGTGCAAAATAGTCGGATGTTAAACACTAAAAAAAAAACTAACCTAAAATTGTCTCGGGACTAGAATAAACATTCAACAATAAGGTCTAAGTTTGTTAACCTAAAACTCTTTTGAAACTAGAATAAATACACAACAATAAAGCTACGCTTACTAACCTAAAATTGTTTTCAAATTAGAATAAATACACACCATATAGGCCTAGGTCTACTAAATAAAAACTGTATTGAAACCCGAATAAATATACAACAAATTTCTTAAGTGACCTAAGCTAAAATTGCTTTGAAGCCAAATCAAACACAAAATAATTAGATGTATGCCTATTAAGCCATAATTTTGAAACCGGAATAAAAAAAGTAAATAAGAAAAATAGGCTAATCTAAATTTTGTTTTCAAACCAGAATAAATAAACAACATATGGATATGGATCTACTAAACAAAAATTGTTTTGAAACCAAAATAAATACAAAACAATTAGGTTTAGGCCTTATAATCTACAAAGGTTTTGAAACAAAATTAAAAAAAAAACAGTAGGCCTAAACAGGAAAATAAGTTTAGGCCTACTGGTATGAGATTATTTTAAAACCAGAATAAACATGCAACAAATAGCCTAGGCCTACAATCCTTAAATTGGTTAGAATCTAGAACAAATACACATAATTAAGCCTAGGCCTGTTTTGAAACAGAATAAACACACAAAAATAGGTCTAAGAGCTATCAAAATAAAACAATTTTGTTACAAAGAAAGAACGAAACAATCAGGCCTAGGTTTACTAACTTATTGTTTTAATTTTTAATAAACAGAATAACCACAATACCCAAACTTTACATCAATGATATCATTTTCCATATACAAAACGGCAACCATTTTGAAAAAAATTCAAATCTTGGTTTTCACTGCCATAGCAATTAAGTAAATACATTACATGACTGTGTGTAGACCAGTAGTAAAAAAAATTGATAATAAAGGACGAGTAGAAGTAATGTAAAATGACACAGAAATATTGATTGCTTAATGCTGCTATGTATTAAATTAATATAGGCCTACATAAAGTCTGACTAAGATTACTTATGTAAAAGCAAGTGCAGCGACAATGTAATTGCTGAATATTTCTTTCTCTTGTTTTTACATTACTTGTACAAACATCAACATATTCTTTCTGTAATGATTATTACCGGCAGTAACTCGAACGAATAATCTCTAGTAAATAGCTTATCTACGAATGATATTAGGTCCAGTGGGAGGGGGTGAAGTCGGGCGGCGCCGCTGTCTAGGTTTTTAAAGTTATCAATAAAAATAAATTTTCTAATATAAAGGAAAAACAAGCTATTATTTTGATTTTACAAATAATTCTAATACTATTTGTTAATAATTATATTTAAATAAATGTTATTTTTACAATAATCATTATCAATAAATGATTTTCAAATTTATTTCAAAAGTATATGTATACCCATTTTTATTAGATATCTTAAAACGCGTCCCTTACATAAGCACGACAGTAAATTTTGCCCGACCTGTCAAAAAGGGTTAGACCGACAGTGATTAGGTCAATCCTGCCAAAATCAGTATTTGTCAAAGTATAAATTACAATGTTTTAGTGATTTTTTGTTTTTGATAAGTGATCTATTAGAGTGGCTCTCATGATACAGCCACCACATAAAATTTTTCCCATCTAGTAATTTACATTTCTATGAACACAATCGGTAAATATAGTACGTTTATCTAGAGTTATAACCCAATGGTTATTCTCTACTAATCAAATCAGAAGGCTTAGTTCTTTGCAGTCTTCTAGCTGACGCAGGTGTAACCATCAGTCCCCGAACCTCGGAGCATTCATGATGTGAGATGCGGTGTCCATGCTTCAATGCTTGCTTTTTGATTTCTTCACTGACAAACTCTACATTCAAATCCCTATGAATGTTGTCATTTCGTATATACCATGGTGCGTCAACAATGCTTCGAAGTACCTTATTTTGAAAAACTTGAATTATATTAATATTCGTCTTATTTGTACAGCCCCACAACTGTATTCCATAGTTCCACACTGGCTTTAAAACCTGTTTATATATTAATAACTTATTATGAATTGACAGTTTGGATTGTCTTCCAATTAGCCAATACAATTTTCTAAATTTAAAATTCAATTCTTGCTTTTTCTTTTTTACGTGTTCCTTCCATTTCAGTTTCACATCCAAGGTCATTCCCAGATATTTAGCAGAGTTTGCTTTGGGAATTGGTATAGAATTTATTGTAATTGGGATGGAATGATCTATCTTAAGATTTGTAAAATTTACATTCACTGACTTGGTTTCGTTCAGGCTAATGCGCCATTTTTTAGTCCATTTGCACACCTCATCTGTAGCTCGTTGAAGCTTCATCACAGCTTCTTCAATTTTCTTACCCGTAGCTAAGATTGCAGTATCATCTGCGAATGTACCAGTGGTTGTATCATCTGCAGTAGGAAGGTCACTTGTGTACAGCAAGTAAAGCACAGGTCCCAAAACGCTACCCTGTTAAATCCCAGCTGATATTTTCTTCAATTCCGACCACATAAAAATGTTTTGCAACTTTTTAATTTACCATTTGTTTCTGCCCCTTCTGGTTTTGATGGTAATTGCCAAAAATTTAGACAAATGTATCTGAAAAAGGAAATCCATAGCTAGTGTCCCATTTATATACAGCGTCTAAACGATTGGTCGGATCTACGTTTTAACGAAAACTCGTTAATCAAAAATTAAAATTCCTACAATTTTACAATTTACAGTTTCCCTATTTTCTTACGGTTTTTATGGAGAAACATATTTAAGCTTAGTGTATCAGAAATAAAGGACACAAATCAGGGGTTGATAGAACAACCAATGTTTCCTGGATCAAGTGACCTCTTAGATTCGGTCTGTTAAACAGTTTTTTCACGTTTCTCGTTGCACCATTTTGAGTTTTCTTTAAATCAGACAATAAATAAAAAATGTGTTGTTTTATTTAAGAATTTGAACCCGACACCTGTGTAAAAACTAACTGTCTGTAAATTCAGTTCAGGAATATCTACAAGTATGTGCGTAATATTTGCTTTGTAGCCTTAACAGTGCAGTTTGTTAAGGAACTTGGAATGTTACGTTTAGTAGTTACATTTCTCTCTCTCTCTCTCTCTCTCTCTCTCTCTCTCTCTCTCTCTCTCTCTCCTGTCTGTGTGTGTGTACGCGCGCGCGCACGTCTGATGTGATTCAATAAGCACAAAAATCGATTTGATAACTTTCTTGCCTAGCAAAACGCGTTCATCAATTATAAAGAGAACGGTGACTAAACAAAGCACAACTATTTAATCGAAACATGTTTTTTTGCAATCGCCATTGCAATCAGCGTTAAGATCTGCATAAATTAGCATTTTGAATATTAAAATTCCACTGAAATTACGAAAGTGACTCTGATAGCGGCCGGAAAATTACGCAGATTATTGTGCTGAAGGCGTGATGTTATAATGTTTAAACAAATTGTTATTTAAAATAAATTATTGTTTGAAGTTCGCTTTTATCACGTCAGGTAGACAGCTGCGTGTTGAGGTTTCAGTAATCTCAATACAGTACCATTGAATGAGTGCTTGAAATAATTTTAAAACTAAAAATGAATTACAAAATGAGCCTGTTAATTCAAATTTTGTTGTAAAATAATCACTGCATGAAGCTGTCGCGCTGACGTGATTGAAGCTGTTTTCTAATAATAATTTCGTTTATCATAGACTGTTTTGATTATATGATTTCACTTTAAAATCAGTGTTAAAACACACACAAAGAAGAATGTTAATTTTTCAAATTACATTGAATACATAAAAATGAACCTGACCGCCGTTGAAATTAATTTTTGTATTTACAATAGTATTTGAAATTTTAATTCAAAATTTTTAGCCCTAATTCGGACTCCGAATGTAATTTTGGAGTAAAAAATATTCGTGAAAATTTTTAAGCCTCGAATCTTATACTAAGTGTCTAGTTAAGTCTTTATGGTCACAAAGATAAATTATTATATATAATACAGTTCCATTTTGGGCTCCCGTAAAAATAAATTTCATGACAAAAATATATGCGTGCGTCTACTTGAACCCCGGGTTATTTTAGAATGGGGGAAAGAAGAGAAGCGCTAATTGTAATATATACAGTAATATGATTCACTGATATATTTTTTTAAATTCTTAACTTTAAACCTTCGGCTATCTAGCGGTTTTATCGTGTACTAATAACGTATAGTTCGACTCTACTCCGCTAGAGCAACCCAGATTTCATGAATACTGCAGAATACTGCTACCTATTGGATTTAGTGTGTACTATGTGTGTAGAAATCTAAATATAGTAAAACAGAGATTAACTGAGTTCTTCTGCGTTTTAGACGCATAATAAAAAAGAAAATACTATCTTTATTTGTAAGTAGCAAATTTTAAAATTATTTATAACGGTTCTAGTTAATTAATTTCCAATAATTAATTAAGATTTAATAAATAATTATTAGAAGTTTTGATTTTGTGTAGCGATTTTCGACTGTTCTCATCCGGTACAAACATCCTGAACGAACAGATTAATAATAATAATAATAATAATAATAATAAACTAATAAACTAAATCTTCGGTGGATTTGATAGTTTCAAAACTGGATTTCTTTAGAAATAATTTATTGTGAAAAAATGTTTCGTTATTTTTTCACACCATTTGTAAGGATCGCAAATAGCGAGCACTTCGCTAGAACTCGGAACTGTACGCAGGTTCGAAATTGGTTACTACAAATTACCCTTTTCGTCTTTATTACTCAAGTTGGCATAAAGTAAAGAGGTTAAATAAATAAAAATACAAAAGACAAGTACTGCAACCATGACGAATAAAACTAGTTATCTGGGATCAAATTTGATTCCCAATGTAGGGGAGAGCGGGGTAATACCACGCAGTGGGTAATGACACGCACCTGTCTTCAGCGATGCCTATAAGGGTTAGAAGTGTGTAAAGTGCTGCAATCTGTAGGCCCTTAAGTCTATTAGTGGCCAGTGTATGAGAAACTGCCAGTAGGAACAAGTGTGTTGTTATAAAGAATTTTTTCGAAAACCTTCAATTTTGGTTGAATTGATCTGGAAAGTTTCCTTCAAGATATTTATTGAATCAGTTTAGATTTAACCTTTTCTTTATACATATCTCGAAAATATAATAGTTTTTAAATAGTACTTATATTAAACAATGTTTGTTTGATGCTTGTGTGACGAGTATGATGATTTTTTCCACAATGGCGACATGCGGGGTAATGGCACGCGTCCGCGTGGCATTACCCCCAACTGCGTGTCATTTCCTCACCGTGCGTGCTAATACCCGAAAGTACTATCTTTTCGATTTTACATATTTCTACTGAGGTACTTTGTTTCATTTCCAACTCTTACTAAATCATAATGTCGAGTACCTTCATTTTGAGTTTGTTTTTTTGAAAAAACCTAACTTCTCCTTGGATTTTGTGCGTAATGCTACATATCTTTTTATTAAAAATAATTTTATTTAAAAAAATGTTAATGCCCTCTTTTAAAATTAAATTCAACTTCTATTGTTACAAACATAGCTTACACCATTTTATTTAATAAATTTTAAATTTCATTTTTATGTGTGTTGTGAAACACATTGTTGGCACTACAGTAAATTAAAACCTGTAATGAGAAGTCAAACTACTATTGAGATATAAATTATAATAAAAACATTGTTTAACATAGGCTTAGTTAAGACTGTTCTTTACGGCAGCAGCTAACTGGCACAGTACATTATGTTTCCGTACCATTTGATGAAACAAACCAGAGTAACCTCTAAAGCAGCATGGACTGATGAGCAACTTCAGATGGCCATTAAAGCAATCAAAGACGGAGCTAAAATAAGAGAAACAGCAAGACATTTTGGTATTCACGAAGCAACGCTTCATACGAGAATGAAATGTGGTCTTATAACCGGTGGTCCTAGAATGGGGCGAAAAGCTGTATTTTCTGTAGAACAAGAGAAAGAAATAGCTCATCATCTTATTCTGCTATCGAATTTGTTTTACGGCATTACTCCAATTCAACTTCGACGAATTGCGTATGAATATGCTCAAAAAAAAACAACTTAAGAATACTTTTAATGCAGAATACTTCTAATACAAAGGTAGAGATTGGGCTGATGGATTTTTGAAGAGGAATCAACAGTTGAGTGTTCGCCAGACGGAAGCTACTTACTTCTCTTAGTAGAATCCAAAGCTATAACTAATGGAATTGAATTAGTGACTCCAGAAGAAACACAAGCAGAATCATTACAAGCAAGTCATGTAAAACAGCAAGAAATAGAAAACGTTCCCATCACTGCAATATCCCCAATTCCTATTAACAAAATAACGGCCCTGAAAGTCAAAGAAAAGGAAAAACCAATATCAGATCTTGAGTGCAACACCCCGAAAAGAAGCTCTTGAAGAAAGAGATAAGAGAAAACAGAAAAGGCTTAGGTCTAAACTAGAGAAGAAGGGGAAAAGCTCGAATGAAAAAAAAATAGATAGCACTCATTAGAAGAAAAAGGTTGCTAGAAAAAGTCTCTTTTTCAATGAAACAAGTAGTGAATCAGACGATAAATTTATGGAAACATGTGAAACAGATGACGAACTAACCACAGTGGATGATTTAGCTAAAATCTTATCGGTAAAAAATAAATCGGACAATGCATGCATCTTGTGCCAAGAATTTAGAAAAAAATGAACTGTGGTTCAGATGTGTTTTATGTGGTGGGTGGTTCCACTCAGAATGTAGTGGTTTAGACTGTGCAGTAGATTATAAGTGTGACATTGCATTAATGATAATGATAAAAAAACTGTAAATAATAACTAAAAATGTAATTTGTTTAAAAATAGGTATACTTAAAACCAATTTATACCTCATTGGTGTCGTTGTTTAATTACGGCATGTTCATGCGTGCCATTACCCGAAACCTAAGGGTAATGACACGCAGCGCAATTTTTTTTTAATTAAATAATTTGGTGAAAATAAATACTGGATATAGTAATTTTATAGTTCCAATGTAAAGAAAAATGTATGTTTTATACGTTAAAATGAAAATAAATCTCAAAATTGAATTTTAGAACGATTACTAAACGAAAATGTTAAAGTGCGTGTCATTACCCCCCTCTCCCCTATATTCATCAATGTTGAAGAAGAAAAAAAAAAATGGTTAAAAGTGATATTTTCAAATAGTTTTTTTACGCTTTAACTCTACCGATTTTCAATTTTTTTTTATAATTCGTACCATTTTGTCATGCCCCCTAATACAACAATACTGTCAACTAACGTTTCTATGTTACGTATACGTGAAAACTGCTAATCGTTATCTCCCGTATATATACTTTACTGCAAATTGTGTGTGTGTGTGTGTGCGCGCGCGCGTGTGTATGTGTGCCGCCTCGGTGGCCTAGTTGATAGCGCATTGGGCTTTCAACCCGAGGACCCGGGTTCGATTCCCAGCCAGGGCTTGGCATTTTCATACGCTATAAATCATCCCATCGTCTGCATTAGCCCAAATGTGCACAATAGTCGAACGTTAAAAAAAAAATGCAACTTGTGTGACTTGGCTGGGTGGAACGCTACTGCTTACCTTGATATGCCCGACACTGTCCACAGCTGTTAATTTTTTTTTTTTTTTGCGCCAGATACGGCAAATTCTGTGGTGCAGAGAAATCGAATTGAGAGTAACGGAAGGAAGTGAAAAATTCATGGAACAGCTGGTTATCACAGAGATGCCAGTAAGTTACAATATGTATTACTAAATCAAGCAACGTGACCATAGATATACTTAGTTCGAATACTGAAGACGTGAATGGAACAAATATTAAATAAAATAATGATAGAATTGGAAATTTAAAAGGTAAAATGAATAAAATAAGTGAAAATTGTTATTTATAAATTTTGGTAATAATAATAGAGATTCTGTGTAATAATTACACAGAAGTGTTGTATTTGGACATAATAATTTTAAAAAGTCCAAACCGATGACGACGTCACAACCGACGCGAAACTAAATTTTTCAAGTGAATACTTCTTTACGCCCGGTACGGCAGTTTTTGTGGTGCAGTGAAATCGAATTGAGAGTAACGGAAATGAATTAAGTTAGGTTCTCAAGATAATTGAAGTGAATACTTCTTTACGCCCGTTACGGCAGTTTTTGTGGTGCAGTGAAATCGAATTGAGAGTAACGGAAATGAATTAAGTTAGGTTCTCAAGATAATTGAAGTGAATACTTCTTTACGCCCGTTACGGCAGTTTTTGTAATGCAGTGAAATCGAATTGAGAGTAACGGAAATGAATTAAGTTAGGTTCTCAAGATAATTGAAGTGAATACTTCTTTACGCCCGTTACGGCAGTTTTTGTGGTGCAGTGAAATCGAATTGAGAGTAACGGAAATGAATTAAGTTAGGTTCTCAAGATAATTGAAATGAATACTTCTTTACGCCCAATTTTTGTGTTGCAGATAAATCGAACTGAGAGTAAAGTGCGAATAGCGAGTGGGCAATTACAATCAGCCTTATTTAAAGTCGATCTCTGATACCGGTCATTAACAAGTACTCGCTTCGAAGACGCATAGTCTCTATGCACCGATTAACTTTTACGCACATAATTGTCAATCAAAACGTTAATGTAACTCAACAAAAATTTTCTTTTTTTCTTATCTGTTACAAAATTACTAATGGTGTGTTTACATTAGTGTACAAGTATGACAAATCACGATGTATACAAATTGTAAGAGCTGTAAGATTTCCCAATAAAAAAAAAATCTAAGAGGCTCTGCCCCTTGCCACTACGCAGTCAGACCCCTTCTTGGCTACACTTTACTTACTATTCATATCATATATCAAGATATCACTCATAATAACTTTCTCTTCATTACGTAACTGAATATCACTTGTTTCATACACTCGCACAATCATAATTAGCTTTCACAAACTTTTGTCATTATCTTCACTCTCTAATATTATTTTTTTCTTTTTTAATTAAACACTCCATTGTTACAATCATTATCATCTGCTACAGTTTTTTTCCTTTCAGCTGTAATTTGCCTTTGTTTTTTTTACTAGTGTCATCTGTAGTCATACTGAAATATATATCTGATCAGCTGTTAACTCGGCTAAACATATGATTGTAATCAGCTGTAGTACAAATACAACTGAGGCGTGAAGGACAAATTTGCATGTCTTTCTATGTGAAGGTTGTTGTGAACATCTGTAGCTCATTATATACTTTTTAGAACTTTTAGAATGGGAGTTCAATAGATATGGCATGTTGTAAATAGTGTTTTAAACTCTCATACCCTGTCAAATGCTAATATGGTGCATTTAGGATAGGTACCTGGGCATTGTGGAATTTAGGGAAACGTTCCCCGCAGGGGGTGCAGACTAGCTGCACCTATTGAGAGGATTTAGACGTCCCTCGCGGTACCCGAGTCTAACACACACTTACACTTATAACACTACACTTACGATTTTTAACACTTTATACTCACACTTACATTTAGGAGGCGATAATAGCCTCAATGTGCTTTTCGCCTTAAAACAACAAAATAAAAAATAAAAAAAATTTAGTGATACGAGAGAGAGCAAACATGATGGCCAAGAGAGGAGCTGCTGGTCGACTAGTGGGACCAGAGTCCGCATGCAGGAGTAGTCGCACAACTGAGAGAGGAAATAGGCTAGGGATGAGCACATCAAACAATGAAAGCAATTCCTTGGCCAAAGATTGGGGAAACGTTTTCTCTCGGGACCAGACCCTGTATTGACAAGGACTCTTGTTCAGTTTAATAGTAGGTCACTGAGGCAGGTCGTAGCCATGATGACCGGACACGGCCACATCCGGAGTCATCTACATAAGGTGGGATTGTTACAATTCTCGTCTGAGTGTTGTTTGTTCGGACAGGGTGTTGAAACCGCAGCACATATACTTCTTGAGTGCGAGGTCCTGGATGCCAAGAAAGTATATTTTTGCACCTCAGCAACCAGATCAAGAGTTAAACCAGGACACTTTATACAAGTGTCGGGGGGACATAGAGCCGCTGTTAATCCTCCCCCTAAAAGCCTTCATACATCATCATATGAGTTAGTTTGATGTAGTGATATTAATAAGCTGTTGATATTACCAGCGATATTAATAAAATGTTGAAGTGTGTTTTTATTTTCTCTATTATTCCTTACAGTTTCGATAGAATTTTTTGAGGAGCTCTCAATCCAGGTGGCGTATTGAAGACAATGTTTTAACCTTCAAACATCACTATTCCTCCATTAGTTACCTAAACATAGAAATATGTGAACGGCAATTTTCTTTTAACATTACTGTACAGGAAAATATTGTCCATTTGAAAAATAGAAGCATAATAACTGTTTAAGTAACCAGTTATTTGGAAATTGAGTAACTGTTATTAACGATATTCTATAGTAACAGTTACTAAATGATTATTAGTTCGTATTCCTGGTGCAAAAATAAGTTAATAGCAAACTGCTATGGCACTACCTTGATTTTTACTGGTAAGTTAACAAGAGCCTGAAGTTGTTTTTGTAAAGGTAGGATTTCACATGTAGTGCTGTACACTTTCTGATCAGTTTCCACTATTAGTGCAGCTTCAGGCTGTTTCAATTTAAGAAGATACGCTTTTCTTTTCAGTTGAACTGAATCGATTGGAAGAAGATACTTTTATTCCTTGTGGGTTATATTTTCTTTTAGAATATTGCTGTAGAAGAAATTAATTTAGAAGAAATGTCTTTCTATACGGTCGAGTCTCAATTAACTGTCATTCACGGGACCGTTGGGGTGACGGTGACAGAAACTGACCACACTTACTTTCTGCGATCGATAAAATAACGCACTCTGTTTATAATACAAAACGTTTTATTATTACTTTTTTGGGAAAAAGTAGAAACACTCTTAAATTTTCTATTTAACACTAATAATATATTATACAGATTCTACATATTATATAAGTTTTTAATTTTTTACAAGTATTCATGTAACATATGCAGGAGCACGCTCGCGCTACAGAATATTCACGTGACTGTCATGTGATCGACTTATACGCTGAATGGTATTATCGTAAATAATGTAAGAGTGTTTATCATTCCATAGAAACATTCCTGTACTGTTTCAGAATTGTTTGACTTTATTTGAAGTATTTCTATCTCATTCCACAAGATGATTGGACGTTAACTTTTCTATTTTCAGCGCTTGCTTAGGATAACAATTAGTGTCAGCTGCATAAATAAGTTGTGAAAAATGTCAGATAATCTAACGGTTAGTAGAAACTGAAGGATAACTGTGAATAGAGACTGTACCTTTCTTAGATACGATTATCATTATAATCCACTTGTTTGAGATTACATAAACACCACCACTCACTAACTAAGTCAGCAATACTTCATCCATTTTCCTTTTAACAACGACAAATAATGCAGTATGAGAGAAGCAGGAAGCTTTCAGTTGTAGGTAATAACGAATACACACGAACGATGACGGAACTATACGAAGTAATGTAGGTAAACAACACTAAGACAACATTAAGGCTGTCTTTTAACCGTTTTCATTTGTAGAGCTGACTGGTGCTGTACTAGTGCAATGCATCAGCTCAACGCTACTAATGAAAACCTGTTTCTGACTTTCCCAGCCTATATAATAGCATGGATATTGCTGTAAAAGTAATAACATTCCAAACGCCTCAGTACCAGCACAAGACTACAAGTTAAAACCCATCTAAGTAAATACACTTAATTATCAGGATATGCTGTAAGAATTAAAAAAAAAAATTTATATTTCGATCTGTAATGAAGTTACATATGCTTGTTTGTATAATCACTGCACGCGCTGCCTCGCTGACGTCATAAAAAAATTCTAAAATTATTTATTTTTTTTTTACTTACGAGGGCTGATCAAATATAAACGAGACTGATTTTTTAAAAAATTTATTGCTTACTTACAAATTATTCTTGATACAACTTATTTTTCTACATAGTCTCCCGCACGAGTAACACATTTTTCCCACCGGATTGGAAGTTTTTTAATTCCATCTTCGTAAAAAGTTCTCGGGCGTTCATTGAGCCATTGGAGCACGAAGGTCTCCACCGCAGAATCGTCTTCGAAACGCTGGCCTCCAAGCGCCTCTTTGAGTGGCCCAAACAGGTGATAGTCGCAGGGTGATAAGTCTGGACTGTATGGGGGATGTTCCATTGGTTCCTAGCCAATTTGATCGAGTTTAAGCCTCGTAGCGTTCGCCGAATGTGGTCGGGCATTATCGTGAAGAAGAATGACGTTTCTCGCCGGTTTAGATTTCCTTTTCCTACGAAAAGACTGTTTTGCGGCCTCTAAAACATCGCAATAATATTGTGCATTTATTGTGCGTCGTTGATGGAGGAAATCGACGTGAAAGGCGCCTTGATTGTCGAAAAATACAATGGCCATTACCTTCCCGGCCGACGATCGTGATTTGGCCTTCAGGTTTTCTACTGCTTCCCGTCCTTCGGCGAATTCCTTGTGCCAAGCAAAAACGCGAGCTCTTGACAGGGTCCTGTCCCCGTATTGAGCCGTCAATCTACGAAAGATTTCAGTCGGATTGACCCCCTCCTTGGCCAAAAACTTAATAATAATTCTCTGCTCCACGGAAACGTGCACTTCACTCTCACTCATTGTATAGTTTTATACTGAAGGGTCCGAACGGAAATGTTGCCCGTCTACGCCCGTCCCAAACCTCCCAGGCTACCTGAAACCCCACCCTTTAGAGTTCAATGTCCAACGGAAAAGTTTTTAGAAAGTAAGTCTCGTTTATATTTGATCAACCCTCGTACAATCATTTGAAAATCTAACCTCATGTTTACAATTAGCACTGATATGCATAAACAAGCATTTTATACATTCAAATTATATTTTAAAAAAATGAAAATAAATCTTTGTTATTTAAAATGCTTAAATATGTAGATTATATATATATATATATATATATATATATATATATATATATATATATATATATATATATATATATATATATATATATCGATCCCTCAAACAGTAATTTAGAAGTTAGGATTGACGCTCTTTTAAATGTCTCGGGGTCTCATCATGATAGTTCATTTTCCAGGGGAAATTCTCTAACAAAACAAAATAGGATACGCGTGAGTTGCCGTGGTGCGTTACCTTGGCAACCGACGCAATGCATGTGCCGGTATTTGTTGTTAATTTTGAAATAAAACCAGATTTAACCGAAGTTGTTGGTTTGTCGCCTCCAGTAGGAAGAAGTAGGCACAGTGGTCCGCCCACGTCCCATCTGCATGACAATGCCAGTCAATGACCCTACTCTACTCTACGCATTGTATTGTAATGTACATAGCCTGACCCCGCCCTACATGCTGCATCCCTTGCTTTCTTCTAGTACGTTCAGTGGACATGGAGCGACACCTGCTTCGGAGTAGAATGGACGTTTTCGGAGGAAAGCAGGTTGTTGCTGAGTCGCACTGTGGTTTGTGTGAGCATGTTTGTTTTTTAGCGAATTCCCATTAGAAGAAATGAGCTATTGGAACGGCCGTTATGGTAATATCCTAGACCACGGACCTTGAAATTACAGCTAATCCCTATACATCACTTTGAAAGGTGGTTAAAACGTCCTCTCTCTCCCCCTCTCTCTCTCTCTCTCTTTCTGTGTGTGTGTGTGTGTGTGTGTGTGTGTGTGTGTGTGTGTGTGTGTGTGTGTGTGTGTGTGTGTGTGTGTGTGTGTGTGTTTTAACATGCTCAAGTTTACAATTTTGGTCTTATTTTGATTCGAACTTGGCATATCAATTTTGCCAATAGTTTGGACAAGTTCATTACTCTGCAAAATCTGCCACAGTTTCAAAATGGCGGCCACTCAGAGACTGAAAAAAAGAATTATAACCTTTATTAGAAAACCGTTTTAAATAATCGTAACAAAGAGGAAAATAAGCCCAAATGAAAACCTATTTTGGATTCATGAAAACATATTTCTATTATATCTTAGAATCAATGATTATTTTTGAACTTTATATTTAGTACAAAAAAAGTAAAAAAATATGTTTCAATAAGAATGTAAAAGTAACTGCTCCTTATAAGGAATGTCAGCAGTCTTTGGTAAAGTAAGCCTTTAAGTAATTAGTCTTATCTATTATCATTGAATATAGACAGTATAGAAGTACAGCCACATTTTAAAAAACGTGCTTCATATTAGCGGCTGAAGTTCAAGTAATTGGACTATCTGTAGAAGTAAAGAGGTTTGAAAAAATATACGTTTAATTATTCAACTATAGTTGAATACTCTGCCGCAAGATTCCACCACCAACGAGTGCTCACATATCTCTCATAAGGGTTATCATTTTAGTTCGTTTATAATCAATGCTAATATACATTGGAAAATGAGCTGCTCTATTATAACAGCGCGGCAATAATTTTAAGAACCAGACCCGTATCCTTCAGGGGCGCTGATCCTAACCTCTTTGTTACTATTTGAGTGATTATTTTAAAAATGTATGTATATTAATTTTTACGCAATTTTTTTCGATCTGATTGAAACGTGGCAACAAAATCGATTTTAGAAATAGTTCTGACAAGTTCGAGCAAACAGTACCGAGATAAATCCGTTTCAACAGTTAAAAAATTATGCCATTTCAATTTTTAAAAGTAATAAAACTGTTTTACCTTGCACTTTTTTAAATATACGATTTGACTGTGGCAAGTTAGCGTTAAAATCTACTTGTTTTGTATTTTCAGTGTGTCAAATTTATGCAAATTTTAATACTGATTACGATCGTAAAATCAGATTTTCGAAATTTGCTTCCATAACGGTCAACGGTAAAACGTACGTTGTTTCTGATCCATTCACAGTTCCTCTAGCCGCTAGTTGATCATTTATGTTGATTTGGTTTTTCAGCGCCGAGCGAGTCCTGAATAAACACGTTGGGAGGGGCTAACTGGGACGAAGTTTTATGAATGGTCTCCACACAACGCTAAAGTAACTGTTGTCATTGATGGTCACGACTGGAAAGTCAGGTGTCCCGATACTAAACTGGGAGCTGCATGAAGAGGCACGCCCGTATCTGTTACCTCTCTACCTTCAGAAGATGCTCCTGAGGACTGCAAGCGTTGCTCCTTAAACCTTCATGTCATAAAGCTGGAATATTAAATCGAAATCCAGTATCTATTTGTCATATATGCATCGATTATATCGAAATAGAATATCGATATTTATCGATACACTGTAGTCTGATATCGACCATAAACCCAAAATGTAGGGTATTTTATTGTCACCTTTTATACTACTACTAGCTGAATACCTGTGCTTTGCTACAAAATCGAATGATCTATGCATATTATAGATTGATCGATAATATAATAATTCAGGCAAATCATAGATAGAAATATAAAATTCTACCGGCCTGACCATATATAGTTGCACTGGAATAATTATTGCGATAACTAAGCAATTATTATTTGATTTGACGATTGTAATTGCAAAAAGCATGATTCAGTGCACACAGTGTATGAACAATTTCATGAGAATCATGCATTACTTTAGCAATGCATGTAAATGAACTAAAAGTACGACCACCATTATAAACATTGTGGTCGATATTAGCGGCTAAAGTCCAAGTAATTGCACTACCTGCCGTTAGGGGCGCTGCAAGGACAAGGGATGAAGATGTTTGAGAAAATATACAGTACCACTGTATATATATAAACTGGAATATATCAGTTTAACTGTAGTTGAACACTCTGCCGCAAGATGCTATTAGCAGCGAGCGCTCACATATCTCCCATAAGTTTTATCATTCTATATTCAATGACTTTAGTTTTATCTATTCCTGTCAATGAAACATACTTTTGATTTTATAGTTAATTATATGTATTTCCTAATTACCATTTTCAATTAAGTACAAGGTAATTTCATACAATGCATTTTGTTTTGTGACATTTGAAAATGTGATTCCGCTATCACAAACATCATTTAAATCAGAATTTATTAGGATTTAAAATTTTCCAATTACATTGAAAAATAACAATGACTCAGAATTTAACGGGACAATATGTTTTTCAAAAATGTGTTAAATAAGGAAGACGTAATTTTTTTTTAAATAATTGAAATGCAGCTGTTTTTAAATGGTTGAACGGATTTCGCTGGAAAAAGTAGTTTTGAAAGCTAATACTAAAATCGCTATTTACGAGTTTGGCATAAACTGGCAAAATTACATTGAAAATACAAAAATATTTTAAAAAATTACCCTGATTTCCGTCAGATACATTCTTGTATTTTTAACGGTATTTCAAAATTGAAACTATATTTCTGTAGATTTTATCTCTTGTTGCAATGTTTGAAACTAGAATTGAAAAAAGTGTAAGGCAGAAATCACATTTTTTAAAATTTTGAATGAACGCCATTTTGAAATGTTTAATTGGATTTTGCAGGATGACAAACTGGAACTATTATCAAATCAATTATGTCATGCTAAAGCAGAAAGTGATCTGGTGGTCAGGATCAGCGGTCGTTTCAAGGTTCCGGTTCTAGGTGATGGCCATGGCCATTGGAATAGGTCCTCTCCAAACGGAAATTTAAAAAAACCCATGTAAATAAGGAATACGTAGGCCTAGTATACCTTTAATTTTTAACTTTCAATCTATCTGACTTCAGTCTATCTGGAATGAAATAAATAATTAGTTTTGTTTTGCATTAGCATATTTATGATAAAACACAACCCCCCCCACACGCACACGACGCCCTGTTGATCAAGAAGTGTGGTCGGCACTCATGTAATGGTACTATGTCTGGGTCTCATCATGATAACAGCTCCAAATAGTTCATTTTACAGTGAACTATATTAATTAGGAAATAATAACGTATATTTATTATATATCACTGCAAAATAAATTGTGTGACTTAATTAATAATAATGAAATCACAAAAAAATGTAATACAATAAAAATATATGAAAGTAAATTGATATTATCGTTAAAATATTGATGTTATCAGAACTATTAGTTCGTTATTATCACTAGTACTACGGACACAAAAGTATCGATATTTCCTTTTCGCGATTGTATCATTTCCGAATTTCCATTCTAATGTCGAAACCGTTTTGAAAATTAACTGAACTACGAAACTCTTTCACCATTTCATTAAAATATTTCAAACGATAAAATAAATTGCATATTTTATTCGATACTCTAAACCAGGGTCTCCAAACTACGGCCCGAGGGCCACATCCGGCCCGCGGACAGATTTTGTCCGGCCCGCGGAGAGCTAGCATACTTGAAAACTCCTTTTAGAGAACATATTTTTTATGAGTGGAAGACACCAGAACTTTCTCAAACCAACGAGATTATTCTGTACGTGCTATTAGCGCCATCTGTTAGCGATAGAAGGTACTACCTATTTCCGCTTGTGTCCACCAGATGTCGTGTCACGTTACTCCTCATGGCTCATACTCTACGACTAATCTAGAAATTACAGATAATGACAGGAAAATTAATAATATGCAGTGTTGCCGTTTTGTGGACTTTAGTCCGATTTGCAGCCTTTTTTAAACGTTGCGTACTTTTTCGGACTTTTTTTTCATCAGTGGACTATTTCACTTTTTACCACCGGCAACAATGATATGGTTTTGGCCCTCGGAACTTACTGGAGTAATCAGTATGGCCCTAAGGCTGGAAAGTTTGGAGACCCTGCTCTAAACGAAGTAAATATAGAGACAAGTATATATATATATATATATATATATATATATATATATATATATATATATATATATATATATAGAGAGAGAGAGAGAGAGAGAGAGAGAGAGAGAGAGAAAGAGGCAAGTAAGTATAGAGACAATAAAAAGGTCGATTTTCCGATTTTGATGAATCAATCAGTTTTAAACAAGTTTAGATTAAATTAGTTTTACAGAGGATAAGGAGTTTTTTGTGGTCCTTGACAGTTTGATTAAAAGAACTCTTGTGGAACTACGCTTCTCAAAATTCTAGTTCAGTAGACGAGAGAGTTCCCTCAGTAAATTTTATCATTACACTGATTAGTTTATTCCTCAGGGTCTTGCAAGCCAAACACTCTTTGCTTCCTGCTAGAAGGAGCCTCACAGTCGTAGATTATGTGACCTGCAGTGTCCTCTTCCTTCCTGCACAGCTTACGTACGGTTTCTCCGCGGTATATTCCTATCCTGTTCATGCATACCCTCACACCACAGTACTCTATAATGAGTGCTGTAGCTTTCCTGAACTGTTCTCTCCGCAAGATACTTAGCGTCTTTCAAGTTCTAGAATGATATTTTTTAAAAGACGTTTATTATGAAAATATCCTTTAAGCTTGTTCCATACTTTTGTGAGTTGCTTGTTCATCCACCTATAGATTGCAGACCCAGAGAAATCTCTACTTCCGGCTCTGGTACAATGAACTCAAATGCAGATCCCAGTTCAGCCAACCTGTCCTCCTCCTTATTATCCTCAACTTCAAGTTTCCCTGGTACGTAGTGTAAAGTAACCTGGATTACCAGGGACGTCAAGTTCTCCTAGAAGGACTTTTTTTAAAAAACGTTTATTATGAGAATATCCTTTAAGGTTTTTCCATATTTTATTGTTTTGCTAGTTTATCTACCTATTGACAACAAATCCAGCTAGACACAGACAAATCTCTACTGCCACCTTCGGTCTAACAAACTAGATTCAGATCCGAGTTCAGTCAACGTGTTATCACCCTTATTCTTAACTTCAATTTTCCCTGGTACGCAGTGTAAAGTAATTTGAATTACCAGAGACGTTGTGGTTCTTTCAACACTCCCAGAACATATTAGACTTTATTGTTGGACCCGCGATGTTTTACTCACTGACGATGTAAAAATGAATTTAAGTCTTCTAAAAATCCCTCTTCAAAGTCTCCCAAAACACAGCCATTAATGACCTTTATCTCTGCCTGGAATACTGTGGTGTTCTGTCCCAAATTAACAGCACCTTTCACCCCAGCTCTCAACCCCAGAACTAGTGCCTTCCTTTTGGAGTCATCTGTATACCACACAAGTTGTCCAGCATTTCCCACCACTCGATCTTCCTCCTAATGTATCATCTTAACCTTAAATAATTTGTGTAACGAGTGCCGTAACCATATACCAATGTAATATTAAACATATTATTCGAAACTCGCTTCTATCACGTCAGCGATACAGAGTAATTATTCTACTATAAGTGGTTCCTGAGCCACCATGTTGAGTAAAAAAAAAACAGAATTAATTTTGTATACGTTTTACATATGCAAGTTTGTATAATTGATGTTATTATTATAATTAGTGTACAAGCTTTCATTTCGGAAGGAACATCAAACTGACGGAAAATTAATTTAAGTCAATAAACAGCCCAAACTATTGATTATCCTTGCGGCCCACGCGACTTCTTGGCCCACGGTAATTACTTGACGGACCGTCGCATCGGCCTCACCGCATTATCGTGTTTAACCTGGAGCTGATGGTAAATTATATGTTTGACGTGAAAATGAAAAGCTGTTTAATTGTATTTGGCTAAACTTTAGGCTAACAGGATTAGGATTAAGAAACCAGGAGGTCAAGTATTGGTATTCGTCCAGAGATGACCGGATATCATCAAGGGATAAAATTTGTAGATTCCGGACAGATTTACGCATTGCAGCTAGCATCTGTTTCGCTGATGTAATCCAATTTTTTTATGGTATATTTAAAAAAAAATTCGATTTCACCATTATAATCAGCAATAAAAACTGCAAACTTTTAAAATTCTAAAATTGCAACGAAAATAAAACCAGCTTCAATAAAATTGCAACGAAAAATAAATGTACACCGCTAAGTAATTTAATTCAGTGGATTTTGAAACTTCAAAATGATAATGTACGCTGATTCTAAAACTAATACGTCGGCGGAATCAGATTTTCAAAAAAATGTAAGATAAAAAATATCTAAAGCTTTATAAGATTTTAAATGACTGGAACTTTGAAAATGTTGAACGGATTTTACTGTCGTGAACTTTTTTCAAGCTACAGTATTGCCAATATCTATTTTTTTGTCGTTTGAATCAAATCGCATCACTAGAACACACGTACACGCACACACACGCGCGCGCGCACACACACACACACACACACACACATATATACACATACACGCACGCACGCGTGCACTCTGACTTCTCTCTCCCCCTCCCCTCTCCCCTCTCTCTCTCTAACACACAACTCCGCTAAGATCGCTGCAAGCTGCAATGACAGGAGACGGAGATGTTTGAGAAAATAGACAGTGCTATTGTTCATTAATTGTAGTTGAACACTCTGCCGCAAGATTTGACCAGCAGCGAGCACTCACGTTTCTCTCATAATGTTTATCATTCTAATACGTTTATATTGAGTGCTAAGTATAAAAGAATGGAAAATTTGTATTTATTTACTATAAATTATTTATTTATTATAAATTATTATTATTATTTATTTATTATAATAAAATGTTTTATTTTATTATAAAAGAATGGAAAATGAGCAACTGTATTATAGAAACATGGTAATCATTGTAAGAACCTTACCTGGAAATGTACATCAAAACGTGAACCGGAAATTCAGAATGGGGCACAATGCAGAGTACGACAATTATTGCTGTTCCAAAAGCACGTTTTCTAATAGAAAAACGCTAATAAATTTAATCTTTTAATATGTATCTAGTTTTAGGGCTGCTTGTGATGTTGGCTTTTGCGTCATTCGAGCGCACAAATTTATATTAATGTACGAGTGTATTTAAATTTCCTGTGTTTCCGCGCGGGATCGAATCTTGAACCTTGCGCGTATGAAGCGCACGTTATAACCACTACACTACGCAAACTACGAAGATTGACCGATGTAAATCTATGAAATGAATTGTTAATTTAATTTTTTATATTGGTAGTTATAGTAAAAGATCAGTTGTTTTATATTAATGCATAACGAATTACTGATTTCATTTAACAACTGATAGGCTGTAATCAGTTTTAGGTTATGTCGTTTTTTCGAATAAATTTATCGTAATTAAAATAAAAAGGAAGAAAAAACATGATACATGATTTTTATTGTATTCCTTAGTTTTGATTTCATTTTTATCCTTAACATCTCTGTGTTATGTATTTATTTACATACATTGTCTTCAAAATTACGCACATATATGAAAGCGTACTTAAGTGGCAAACAAGATGTAAGTCTAAGTTTTGTTTTGACAGCCTGTAACGATAACTTACATTAAGTAACGCCAACGTCACATACACATCGGCTGGTATATCTTGTTCAGTTCTAAACTGTGCAACTTATTACGTTCGCTAACCTTACTGTTCTGGCAAGACGGATTGTAATTCCAAATATTTGAGCAAGGCTCCCGCAGAGAAGACACAGTGGGGGGAGGGTGCCTGTGTGGTAGCAGCGTCTGAGGGCTTCCAGTAAATGTACGATAAATTTAGGTAATAACAGAACTTTGGAGAAATTCGCTTAAACATAACAGTCCAACTAGATGTGACAAAGTGCCTGGGGTAGAGTAATTTGAAATTTGACAACATGGCGGGGGAAAGTAGCGGAAATGTACTTTTAGAGCTTGTAGTTAAACCAATGCCTTCATGATCGACTGTTCGTCAATAGGTAACGCCATGTTGTATTTTAAACATGGTATAGTTTTGTGTAACTCGCGACGATTAAACTAAACAATATAATAGTTTTTAACGATTATTAAGTATTATTGGCAAATCTCCACTGGAAAATGTCCTATCACGATAATACTTAGACCCACCTAAAAATAAGTATCCCAGATCTAGATTATGACAAATATAGATTACTCTTTGAGAAGTTTTTTTTTTTTTTTTTTTTTTTTTTTTCGTTTCACCCTCTTTGGGGTACGCTGAATCAATCATTTCTTGCGCGCTGTACTTTTCTTTGTTCCCAGTAGCTCTTCATTCTTTCCGATCTTCTCTTCCTCTCCTCTTCCGAAATGACAGGTTTAGGTCTTATTTTGGCTTTATCTTGGAATCTTATTCTTTCTTCTTTGGTAATTATCTTAGCAGTTTGGTCAAACAATGAATCTTCTGTAATTTTTAATTCTATTAGGTCTTTTTCAATTTCTTTAAACCAGTTCGGTTTTGTTTTACGATTATGGAAAAAATCGAACACCTGTTTCGTCAATCTATTGGAGTTCATTCTAAGAAGATGGCCGTAAAAATTTATTCTCCTTTTTCTCATAGTATCGGACAGTTTTTCAATTTTCTTATAGAGAGCTTCATTTCTTATATATACAACCTTATTATCCTGAAATTTTGTTCCTATAATTTTTCTTAAGATTTTCCTTTCCGTTATTTCAAGTTTTTCTATCTGGCCTATGCGATTCATGGTTAATGTTTCTGCTGCGTACAGTGCTTCCGGCTTGATCACTGTTTTATAATGTTTAATTTTGGACCCCCATGAAAGGGATTTCTTTCGTCAATTGGAAGGCCAATTCAAGTTTGTTGAGAAGTTTTTAATATGCATAAATTTGCTTTTAAAGATGTTTAAATTCCACTGAAAAAATCTGTATGCAGTCAGTTAATTTCCTAATGTTCAATGCACTTCGAAAATTTAAAACAATTATCGCTGGATTATGATTGTGAAATGAAACTTTCAAGCAGTGTAAGATAAAAATATTTTGTTTGTGTGCTTCATTTAAACCTCTTTAAAAAAATATTTTTTTTTATTGAACAAAAAGTAAAAATCATGTATCATGTTTTCATTTAAACTTTTACTTTAAAAATACAAAGCTTTTTAGTAATGAGATTGAACAAAAATGTAAAAAAGATGTATCATGTTTTCTCTTCCTTTTTCCGCAACTTTTACTATAATAAATTACGACAAAGAGTTGCAGAAGCAAGCCAAAATACCATAAAGTAGGTCTCCAGGAAAGCACGACACACTGAACATTGATTGAATCGTCATTTGAGAAAAACCAAAATACTAACGAATATTAAAAAAAATGCACCACGACATCTGGGAGTCGGTAGTCATAAAATCGAGAGAGTTGACCACTTCAAATATCTGGGTGAATGGATCAGCTGGAACGCCTTAGAAAAGAGAGCATTGGAATCCAGGATGTGTAAAATGGAATTGGCCTTTCAATTAACCAAAGAGGTGTATAACAAGAAATCGTTATCCTGGAATTCCAAACTTAAGCATTATAAAACTGTGATCAAACCAGAGGCTTTATATGCATCTGAAACTCTTACACTCAATAATAAGGGTTTACTGGACAACCTGGAGAAGAAGGAAAGAAAGTTAATAAGGAAGATATTGGGCCAAAACTTTAGAAATAATGAAGTAAAATTGATTTCTAATAAAAACCTGTATCTCAAAATTGAGAGACTCTCAGATAGCATGAGGAAAAGACGACTTAGTTTTTATGGCCATATTAGTAGGATGAACAGCAGTAGACTTGCTAGGCGGATCTTTGCTTTCTTCAGAGATCGGAAAACGAAGAGTAATTGGTTCAGGCGGGTCCAGGAAGACTTAACTGAGCTGGCGATATCAGATGAGATGATTGACGATGTACTTAAGCTGCGAAAACTTTTACATAATGAAAACCTAAGGTTCCAAGAAAAACCAACATCTAAAAGGGGCGGGGCAGTCTCGGATGAAAGAAGGAAGGCAGCCTCGGATAGAATGAAGCAGTATTGGATACAGCGGAGGGCAGCTAACACACATCAAAGTAATTGATTTGGCGTACCCCAAAGTGGGTGATCCGGATGAAAGAAGAAAAACGACAAATTAACTTTACAATTTACCATAACCTGAAACTTATTGTAGCCTATCACCTGTTCAATGAAATCAGCTGATCGTTATGAATTAATGTAAAATAACTGATCTTTTAATATAACTACCAAAAATAAATTAACGATTTATTTCATGTACTTAAATCGTACATTTAATCAGATTTCTTCGTAGTTTCCGTAGTGTAGCAGTTATCGCGTATACGTCACACAGGCAAGGTCCCCGGTTCGATATTTATATTAGAAGTTTTTTAATTATAATTAATTAATATGACGTTTACAACTCGCAAAATATACTGTTATATCGATATAAATATGTTTTCACTATTATCCTCTGGTTTATAAAAACAGTATTCTGTTTATAAAAATATTATGTTTATAAAAAATTAAATACATGCAAGAAGGAGTTTAATAGTCTAAATATAATTATAAATGTAATATTTGTAATTCTGGGAATGGAAAATTGGTGTAGGTCGTATTCATTAAGTAATTTAACTACACAAAAATAGAAAATACACATTTTAAAAATTAGCAAGAACAATAAACATAACCTCAATTGTACATTCCAGTCTATACATGTACAAGAACAATTATACATGTTGTGAGGTATGCGTTACGGAATCAAGCGTGACACGAAAGCTTCCTATTATTCCTATGTTTTTACCCATGTTTTGTCAATCGAGACCATAAAAGTTTCCACTTAAAAAAAACTTTTGGAAATTTGCTTTAATCACAGTCAGCGTGACGCATTTATAGGTTATGTTGTCTCGTATCAGCTGTAGTAAAAATCAGCTGACACGAATAAAAATAACACGAACCGATACCCGTCCAGAACATTGTGGCATGTCTCGTATGCATGTCATTTCTATACGACACCCACAGCCTCTACGCCGGGCATAAATAATGAATACAGTACTACATGCTAATTTTCAATGTATCCCACATTGAGAACGAAAGATGAAGGGACAGAGAAGAGGGGAGAGACCTGCGCATGCGCGGAACGGATCGCCTACGCGCACGCGCTCTGTCTCCAGTTTATTCAGTGCAACGTTTCTGTTACTATAGAAACCATTGTAAACATGTGCGAGCCTCATCGTTGGAAAATACGATTTTCTTGAGAAAACTGTGAGCCTATTTTGCAGGTAATTTTCAAAAAATATTTAGTACCATATGGGGATTTTGTTTACTCAATAAGTATAATTGTTGCGCGTGAATATCGTGGATTTAATATTAAAAAACCAGGCATGTGGTATGTAGGACATTCCCGCCCACATCAACAATACAGAATACAGGTGTGCCTGCTTGTCGCCAGGCCTATGTGAATTTGAATGTTGAACGATGTTAAATATAAATATTTTATAGTGTTAATTTGTAACGATAAGATTTGACATAACCTAATTGTAATAGCCTTGAATTCTTTTTGCCGTAATTCTACAGGTTAATTTTTTTGCGTGTTGTTTTTGACAACAAAAATGTTTATATTTTTAATTATTTTATTTTTTCGCATTTTTTTACTTTATCTTTTTATAAATTTTATATTTTTTGAAATGTATATTTTTTAATTTTATATCTTGAATAATTGAAGAAAATTATTTTTATTTTTGAAAGACATTAACACATTAAATTTAAAATAATCGCCAAAAATTTCGGCCTCAGTAACGAGATTAAATTATAACTTTTCTAAAATTTTAATAGGCTATGTTTAAAAAAATATGATTGACTATAATTATCACCATAGAAAACATTAAAATTACATTCAAAATATGAAAACAAAACTTGATTAATATTTTAAATTTCAATTGGTTTAAAAATTGAAATAACATTTTCAAAATATTTTCAGATAAAACGTTATGAATTTTAAAGATTTAAAACGGCAGCAATTTTGAAACTTTTTGGCTTATGAAAAACGTATCCAAACCGTTACAACAGTCGATTTTTCTACCAAATTTGAATCAAATTTGTATTAATTATCGAATCGTATATTAGAATGGTGTTTTAAATTTAAAAATGAACCCTGACCACCGTCAAATTAATTTTCTTAATTTTAATTGGTTGACAATTAATAAAAATGCTTGTTGATGTCGATTTCAACGTTGATTATAACGTTAAACTCAGATTTTTTGGGAATGTAAGATAAAAACGTTACGACGTTTCGTGTGTTACGCCATTTTGAAACTGCTGGATTACTAACTAGTATAGTCTGTTATCGTAATCGATATTCGGGAGACGTTTGAATCAAATCGGATTAGAATTCAAACGTGAGAGTGTTAAAACACTTCTGTCTTTTTTCCCTCTCTCTCCCACACACTAACACATATTTAAAAAGTGATCTAGTGACCAGGATCTGCGATCAGTTCAAGGTCACGGGTCTGGGTCTTACTGTGATGGCCGTTTTAATTGCTCATTTTCCAGTGGAAATCATATAGAAGGGCGTACAAATAAGGAACAAAGTTATGTAGGTTATTTTACTTTCTAACATTAAACTAACATTCTATTTGAAATTAAAAAAAATTAGTTTTGTTTGCATGAACTTATTTATGATTGCATTGTTCATGATAAACTATTTTAGATCCGTTTTCAGGCCATCCGAATCCAAGGATTTACTATAGGCTATTTTAATTTGAATGTCGGTCGATTTTTGTAGTATCAGCATTATGTCCGTGCACATAGCTAGGGACTAAACTAATTGCATCTGTAGGTCAGGTTTTTCCGAGAGGAAACCTTAATTTTTCAGAAAAACAGTAAGAAAATTGTATTTTATAAAAATCGGCTGTAACGATTTTGATGAAATTTTCGCTCAAATGTACTAAAACTAAATGCATGTTTTTTTTTATTATAAAACATCCGATATGAGGATTTGTCGTAAAAAGAGAAAATCGAAATATTAGACTTTGATCGTGTATGAGCCAAACCGCGATTCATGTCAGTATCCGAAATTTAAAGAAACTAATACTGTTTTGTAGTAAATCGAGAAACCAAAAATGAACTTTGGCTACATTCGGGATTGGTTTGTTTTCGATTTATGACTACTTTAACTGTTAATATATCATTACAATGACTTGAAACGTTATTCCTTGAATAAGATGAAAACTTGAGGGCAATGTCTCATGAAATGATCTTAAAAAAGTACGAGAATTTCACGGTTTTTTGACAAATAATTGAAGTGAAAAAGTGTGTTCAATGTTTATGAACCATTTATTTACTTATGTATTTCCTATATATATTCACTTATACATATTTTACTTATATATGTTTGTATTTAGAACAAAGAGTTCTACTTGTTCAAAAACAATAAAAATACATGTAGATAAAGTTTTTTGTTAGGAAGATATTTTCATTGTTATTGTCGCATCAGCTGTTTATTCTGTAGTTGACAGAATAACTGAAATAATATTATGGTTATTATTTGGATTTAAAAATAGGTTAAAAATAATTTAGGAAAATAAAATTGCATCATCTCGTTCATCTATGAAGTATTCGTTTATAAATAAATAGGCTATTGTTAAAATCACGTATGTTTTCAGAAAAGATAAAACAGCTGATTTGGTTTTGTATGTGACATAACCTACAAAAGTATAAGGGAACTTGATGATTGTTTATTTAAAACTATTGTTAATTATTTTTAAAATAACATTATTAGACCAGTATTACGTTACAGGAAAAATGTACATTAATTTATACAAGTTGGTCAACACTCAGGTACATTTAGCGTGTCTTGTTATGAGTGTTCTTGATTGTGGCTATCTTCAGGGTGTGTCAAAATTGAGATTACATGTACAATATAATCTTAACTTGTTTAATGTAAGAGCAACACAGTATATCTCACTTAAAGTGTTCTTAAACATTTCGAGTATTTTTGAAGAAGAAATGATTATTTATTAAAAAAAGGTTACTTACAAGATAATTCGTCGACGTTTTTCATTGTTACGTAAGAAAAATGCAGGTCTGTAAAGCGCTTGAAAATACTGAGCAAAACCATTGCACGAAATTTCTCACAGCCAATCAAATCATTGAAAAGAAATTCAATAGAAACGATTTAACATCCAAACAAACATAGAAAAAACAGCAAAATCTGCTTACATTTTTGATTACTGAGTTAGAATAGTATTTGATGTTCGAACATAAAAATGACGTTCGAGTCGTATTCTACTTACTTTTTTACACACACTGCAAAAGTTGTTGGTAAACTTCCAGAAGACGCTTTATTGAGGTCAAAAAATACAAAAATAACAAAGATCGTGAAAAACTGTTTTTCTTGTGCTCCTAAAGGTATACAAAATTGTCGAGATGCTTACAAACTAACATGTCGAATCAACATGAAATCAAACATGAACATAAAAGCTTGAAGACAGGTCGTAGACTTTTTAATGAAACCTACATAATTAATAATAATAGATATTACCCCTTATCTACCCTTAAATATTTGTTGATGTCCACCCTTATTTTTTCTGGGTTCGGACCATTTTCGTCAAATATAGTCTAATAGTGATTGGTCTAAACGTTCATGAGTAAGAGTAATATTACTTTAAGGTTAAACACAGACGGACACTCGCGTCAATTTATAAGGATGATATGTGATTTTATTTATGATGATTTATATAATTATATATATGATTTACATATGATATGAACCGTAAATATTAACTATTCGATAGTTACTTGAAAAAATCTATCAAAACAAACATTATGCTATCCTTAACTGTGGAAGTAAACTAAACCTTAAAGCTTACAAGTAACAAAGAAAAATTGCAAAACACTAAGCTTGACTTTCCTGTAGTTAAATTGCCTAACCAACCTCTTCTGCATGACAAACTCACTTTCTAACTAATACAGTTATGTTGAAAAAAAATATTGCCCTTGATATTTTAAGAGACCTATCCTTTTTAAAATCTTGTCTATTAAAATACCGTAAACGAGAGTTTAAATGTTTTTCATAAAAAAAGTTTTAAAGATTTTTCTTTTGGTAAATAAAAATGTTCAATTGTATTTATTTTCAAAGCGGCTCTAATAAAATTTTTGTTCAAATTTAGAAAAAAAGCGAATAGAGTGTAAAAATCAACTCGAGTACAAACAATTTAAAAAGTCGGCAGAATTTCTTAAAACTGGTTCATCAGGTTTTGATAAAAAATTCGAACATTCCTGTCTCAAGTCAGGGTAGCAGATTTGAAACAATAAGCTTTCAATTTGGTCGTAAATCGGGAAGGGGACTATTGTTTTTCAAAATGCTTTGATCGCTGTTTTGGGTTAAAAAAAATACACTGGTCAGAATCTGTGCTACTCTTAAAGATCCCGGGTCTGATCTTTGATATTACCATAACAGCCGCTCCAATTGTTTATTTTTCAATGGGAATTCTCTAATAACTTTCTATTCTTATTTCTAATCCTAGAAATTTCTGGAACCCAACGTAAATCCTAGAACCGTTAATAAAACTAAAGTACTCTTTGAGTTATAAAAATTGTTAACTTCATATTCTTTCTGATGAAAACTTTAATCGATTAGTATCACGATTGCTAGAGGTCGAGATATCGTAGCTTGCCTAGCGCCCAAGTAAAGACAAATTCTTGAATAAATTGACTGGACTTGCTACTCGGCCCACGCGCCTTGTCCTGTCCCTTGCCTTTCCTTCCTTACAATCCTGTTTTGAATGTTGGCCAAGACCTGGCCGACAATAATGGACTCATTATCATCATGCTGCCTCCACACAATCATACCACCGTACCACGATACCACCATTCATACAATTTGAGTAAAAAAAGGGCTGTCGGTGGTTTAATTCAATTAAGATTTAACGATTTCATTCAGATCTTAAATTATAAATATAAATAATCTCGGGAAACAGCTGTCTCGATGAAAAGATGATTTTGCTATCTATCTTAACTAGCGTTAAAATCTCCAAAAACAGTATTTGAAGTACAAAATTTGAACCAACGCTGCAGTCAGATACGTTTTTATATTTCTAATAGAGTTCAAACACGTAATACTCATTTATGCCGATTTTAACGGTGATTACGACAGAGAAATCAGTTTAAAGAAATTTGATGTTTTGGGGTACCGAACTTGGGGTCGAAGCTATTCTCAAAATCGATTTTTTGTGTCAACTTTGAATCATTTCGAACTAAAATTGCGTACATTAAGGTAATAAAACACACACATGCGCGCGCTCGTTTTTTAATTATTTACCTTTTTTGTTGATACTTGGTAAAGGAAGGTTTTTCATGTTTTTTTTACTTTTCATAGGTTTTTATTACATTTTACTTTTTTCATGTTTATAAGATCGTCATTCTTTTTGACTAAAAACAACCAACTTTCTGATTTATATCCACGCATGACAGAAACATATCGGCTAATAATATACAGGAGACTTTAACGCCGGTTAGGTATGTTGACTTTATATATTGACATCACAAAATGCTTGTGTTGATCCAATTTAGTATACATTAATTCAAATCCTTTTTATAACTAAACGTATTTAATAGAAACAAGTAATGTAAGTTTATTTTAATTCCAGTCGTTTCTCCAATACGAAAATCCCCAAGAAAATTCAAATTCAAATTCGTTTGTTTATTCCTTTTTTATATTGAGTAAATAGGATCTAGTATAAAAAAATTTTAATCTTGAAAAACATTATATTTTCAATTTTAATAAAAAGACACATTTTGTATACCGTACCGGATGTTTCTTTTCCATTGATTGATTGCGATCTCTGCACAGATCAATAAAACCGGTCAATTCATTACTGTGTCTGATGAAGGTTTTTGCTGGAAATATGTTTAACACCCATCCTAAGCTTACGGGGTTACTTGCGTATAATTAATTTAATTTCAACAAGTGTTGGTAACCAACATGTTCCGTTTATAATAATAAGCCCTAAAATATTCCAAAACCTTTCCCGAAACAAATAGGGTTCGAAAAATATTGACACATAGTGAAAAACGTTTAACTTTTTCAAATCGGTTTTACAGATTTGGAAAATATCGGCAAATTCCAATAATAGTCCTAACTTTTCAGAATCGGTTTTATAGATCCAGAAAATATTGAGAAACCCCAAAAATAGTCCTAACTTTTTAGAATCGGTTTTACAAGTCCGGAAAATATTGGCAAAACCCGAAAATCGTTATAACTTTTCAGAATCGGTTTTACAAGTCCGGAAAATATCGGCAAACCCCGAAAATCGTCCTAACTTTTCAGAATCGGTTTTACAAGTCCGAAAAATATCGGCAAAACCCGAAAATCGTCCTAACTTTTCAGAATCGGTTTTACAAGTCCGGAAAATATCGGCAAACCCCGAAAATCGTCCTAACTTCTCAGAATCGGTTTTACAGATTCGGAAAACATCGTCAAACCCCGAAAATAGTCCTAACCTTTTAGAATCGGTTTTACAAGTCCGAAAAATATCGGCAAAACCCGAAAATCGTCCTAACTTTTCAGAATCGGTTTTACAAGTTCGGAAAATATCGGCAAACCCCGAAAATTGTCCAAACTTTTTAGAATCGGTTTTACAAGTCCGGAAAATATTGGCAAAACCTGAAAATTGTTCTAACTTTTCAGAATCGGTTTTACAAGTCCGGAAAATATCGGCAAACCCCGAAAATAGTCCTAACTTTTCAGAATCGGTTTTACAAGTCCGAAAAATATCGGCAAAACCCGAAAATCGTCCTACGTTTTCATAATTGGCTTTAGAAATGTTAACATAACTTAGTCATATATGAAGATTCATAACTGCAGTAGTATAACAAATATATGGAAAAAGAAAGAAAATGTTGTTTACGGTAGGCAGTCAGGTTTAATTATGTTTTTTACTCCCAAATGCAAATGTTTATTTAAAATTTTATATACGACTTGCGTTAGAGGCCTATATTTTCATATTTATCAAAATTTGAGCAAAATCTAATACACTGATTCAGTGTATCAGATAGATTTTTAAATTTTTTAAAATTGCTTCAGAAACGGAATTTATTACGTAATATTTTAGTATTTTAGAGCACAACGTTTCAGTAACATTTGACAAGAATCGTTGCAGACTGTTTGGGTGTATTAACATGCCACATTTCGTCGCATCGGTAAATTTTTTAACCTCCTGCGATGTACACAGATTGAGGCAGATCCACTATACTTCATATTATGGAAAGGTAAAAGGACATATTGTCATAATTTTTAGAACAATTGTTTTAAAGCTAAAAGTACACTACATACAAAATGTTTTGAAAATATTTTTGCTTAAAGGTTAATTACCCAATCTTTAAAGCAGCTGCGGGAGATCAATCACGTCCTCATATTTCAAGTAACCCAAAGTACCCATCCACCTCTGTGTAGTGGTTTCAGCAGATTTCTGTCTTCTTCAGTTTCCGGAATTTTCGGTTCGAGTGTCTGTATTCAGGACACATGTTGTCGCCGCCGTGTCACGTGATCGCCGCCATTGTTTGTTAATGTCGTATTGTTCCTTAAATTAATTTAAAGGTATGAAAAAAGTAAACCGATCCGATACTTTGGAAGCAGTGCTTAAATAAAGATCAGCTGTTTTTTGCACCTGCGCGTGTTGCAAGGCTCTGATGAATATACATGCCTGTTTGGTTCTTTCTGATTTTATAAGTAAGTGAATGAAAGAAAACCGCACACAATGACAATACAGGGTGTGACAATAAAGTCCGGTAGCCCATTAAGTAATTGATCACGTTAGATAACTATTTCAACTCGAACTTTCGGCGTTTGTTTTTACACAGTTTTTGCCAAATTCATTGATCGATTGTTTAAAAATTTTATAGGAGATACCTTGTGTAAACCCCGAACGATTTAATTGCAAAATTTTCCCCATTCAGTTCCGTTTCAAGATGGCGGTTTTTGATTAACAATGACGAGTGTTGTTCCTGACTATTTTCTGTAATAGTGGCACAACGGCGGATCGTAATTTTAACCGCTTCATTGAGGAAGACCATAAAATTTCCAGTAACGTTGATCCAGAAACGTTTTCCCTAAATATTACGGTTATCGGTTAAATTTGAGGAAAGTTTACTGTCGTGTAAAACGTTGTTGTGTAGCAGTTAACAGGCAAAAGGTTTGTGACCTGAAAAGTGATTAAATATATCCCACAACTGTGCATGTAATAGTGTTTAAGATATCTAACGTAAAAAGAAACATGGAGTTCAAAAAAACTAGTAACACACTTTTTTAACGTTTGGAGTTAAATAACCTTTTTAAATGACTAATTTAAATTAAATTTTCAAATAAAACTTTTAGAGAATTTTGTTCTGAATAAAGTTTATTAATAAAATACAAACGTTAGAATTTAAAATTTTATTAAAATGAAACATGCCCAATTGTGAAATGTTTTAACAAGGTAATAAGCGAAACAAATTTTCTAATAGTATAAAAAATGTTATTTTTTTAAGTTGATTTGATTTTTGATTTATTTGGTTTTTTTAAAACATTTTTATTTGTTGTTATTAAACTTAAAATCATTGCATTTTGGCATATTAAGAATCTTATTTTTAATAAAATTTGAAATGTTTTTTAAAAAAATTTGATATACTCGTTTCACATAATTTTATTCAAAATTAAATTCTCTATTCATTTAAACGTTTATTGCATTTATTAGTCAGTAAATTTATTTTACTCCAAACGTTTTTTTTACCGCATACAAACCGTCATGCATACGAACCGATACAAAAATATTTTCAGTTATCTGAAAAAACTATTTGAGGTACAGTTCTGATACATATTTTTTCAATTTGTCAGGTTACCACCCCTTAATTTACAATCTAAGGCATTCAGTATGACGTAATTTAAAAGGAGGAGCAGAAATCAAGCGAAATATTTCGTCAGCCGAAACAATTTAACAAAGCGTTTTCGGACCCATGTTTGTATAAAATTCTTTCTTTGTTTTCACTAGCAGAACTCGTATTTAAAGTTTGTCACATTTTTTTTGGTACTCTCTGTATACAAACATAAAATTTAATTTGCTGCTGAAAGTTACGATGTGATCACGCGGAGGAGAAAATGTTCACCTGATCAGCTAATTTCGAAACTACATCTGCCCTTTCAATAATACTTATTCAACTATGGTTGTATTTACTATGCCTTTGTTCACGCTGAATATAAATAATAACAAACTATCTTTATTATTTGCGTTTCAAATGTTAATACTGATGTATTTATGTATTTGAAGATTAGGAAGATATATATATATATATATATATATATATATATATATATATATATATATATATATATGTGTGTTTGTGTAATTTTTGAAATAATGCAATAGAAGTAGGAGAATTGCATAACGGTGGAAAACATATTATACTGAAACTTGAGAAATCTCGAAGGGTGAAGAAACCCCAAAACAGACCACATCGTGCACGTATAAAAGCTACCCCAATGTAGAGTCAATTGTCAGTTTGAAAAGATTCTCTTCTTCAACGTTGAAGGTAATATAAATTGCTTACCAATAGCATGAATTTTAATTTTGATTTAACCTTTTACAGTATTAATTTCAAAGCTTGCTATAATTTGGATTTTTTTTATAAAACTGCAGGTTTAAAAAAATCGGTTGATTAGATTTTGCTCAAAATTTTGTCACGTAAAGATCCACAACTCAGTCCAGTATACCGAATTTGAAAACAAGTAATTTACATTTAAAAATTAAATCGTGAAAAATTTAATCGTTGTAAATTGTTACGCTGTCTTTAGTTATATAACGTGTTATAAAGTCTAAATTTGTGCAAAATCAATTGTACCGATTTTAAAATATTTCACTGATTTTTCTCCCAACAAGTTAGTGTAGGCTATTTGGGGAGACTGCATACGTATGTACAGTGAATTATTACATTTAAGAAAAATTAAGTCAAAATCGTTAAAGTATGTTTTGAGAAAATTTGGTTTCATGGGTTTATAAGAAAGTGCTATGAAAAAACATATTTGAACAGTTAAATATGGCGCCAAAATTCAATCATAATGGTATGAAAGCTTATTGTATTTTAATAACCAAACACGTCGGTTTAAAAAAAAATACAATTATTACAAAAAATCACTTTGTATTACCAACATAAATATGTCTCTATTAACAATTCAAGTTCAGTAAGTAATTATCTATTAGAAGCCGATCCGAGTGACAGCTGTTCTGGTGATTATAACAGGGGCGCACAACTATACAAAAACAGAAATTGAAACAGAATTAATCATTACGACCAAATATATTTGTATTTTATAAAATTAATCTAAAACAAAAACATACTTGTAATACTTGTTTTTCAATCTGTAATTTAAAGTTACTATGTTCCTATTTAACTTATGGAAATCTTTTGTATTAATTTTAATAAGAATCCAAACTTAGGATTTAAAACATTTTTCAAGTTTAATTGTACCAACTACTTTGACATTTATGTTTCTGCTTGTTCCTGATGATAGCTTAACTTTTTAAAAATCCATAGGCTATTTTTAATAACGGTTTTTAAATACCTTTTCATTTGTAACCAGAAATATTCTTCTTTTCGGCTTAAAAAGTTCTCAGGTGTCTTCCGATTTCTAGCTTTTATTTTGTTCTTTCGTTCCACTCATCTTAGTTCAATCCCCTCTCTCATTTCCTTATCAGTTCTTTCTATCCAAGTAAGTCTGGGTCGTCCTCTTTTTCTGCGACCATGTGGTTTCAATTTAAGAAGTCGTTTTCGCCCATCCTTTGGACATTGTTAGACCATCCAAGATGTTTTGTCTTAATGCCATCGACAATGGTGAGCTCTGCATCCATGATTTCACGGATTCCTTAAATTTTTTTAACTTCTTCCCCTTCGACCGATCTGCGGCTCTTCGCCAATAGTCCATTTCTGTAGCTTCAAGACATTTTTTCTGTCTTTTTGTTTTAGAGGTCATACTTCGCTTCCATATGAAATTATACTTTTTATAATTGTATTGTATATTTATTTATTTTTGATATCTGTTGAAACACGTTATTGTTCTTCTTACTAAGGCGGTTCGTTCCTTTATTGCTGTGTCTAATCCAAACACTTATAAGTTGTACATTATTTGATTTGCGTGTTATGTTCCTGCTTAACCCTGCAACGCACTGTACTACGTTTTGTTTAAGTTTACATCAAGTCCCCAAGTACCATATTCCTCTATTAATTTTGTATTCATATATTCTTGATCCTCATAATCCTGCGCTATAATTATTTGGTCTTCTGCAAAACAGAAGTGATATAAATTGTTGTGGTTTAATGGTATACCCATTCTCACACTTGCTGTAGCCAGAAATACGGGTCACAATAGTTAATCATTTCCCCTAGAGTCAGTATAAATGTTTTTATTGGCCTAATCGCGCAAAATACAAATATATTTGGTCGTAGTGATTAATTTTGTTTCTATTTCATCCCTTTAACTCATTATGTTGATATAGTGGCGCACCCCGTGTTACAACCACCAGAGTACATTCCTTAACGACTCGGCAATTCCAGCAGACTTTTAATGCCCTCAGAAATGCTGAAATAGTATTATCGAAGGTACAGCTAATACTGAAAAATCAGCTAATTTTGAACTTCACCTTCACTCCGTTGCACAATAGACTTTATGTTTTTACTTCATACAAAATGTCAAAATGTAAAGAAAGTTTTATGATTGTAAAAAAACCGATTTGGAGAATTTAACGGGTGTGAGCACAAGACTATTGCCTAATTTTCATGACATTTATCATGCAGATTTATCTATTTTCATAACTTAAAAAAATTGTTTAAACTCAATTTTTATTTAGTCAAAAATTGTTAAAAATCAATTTTTTTCAACAATTGGATCCACGATTTTGACTAACTGATGTTTTAAAAATTAGTACAATTTTCATTTTGTCGACAGATTTTTTGGAGAAAATAACTGAATATGAGAATGTTTTCTTGCATCATGTCTGTACAACATAGGGTTTATTTTCATAAATAAGATCTTTCATAAGGACTTTCATATCTTATTACGCTAAGCATTCCGATCGGTTTTGTACCAAAAAAAAAGGATAACGTTATAGAAACTACATGTATGGGGTAGTCTTATATACTTTCCCTTTTGAAGATTTTACAGTAGAATAAAACCGATCAAATGTCTGTAAACAAAATTCCAAGGGCAGTATAAAGTGTCTCCGTGAGAGTGCAGCACTGTGCAGGTATATGTGACAGAAATAATTGTGTGTGTGTACCAAAATAGCCCTTGCTAAGAACCATTGTTGCAAGCAATATTTAATTTATTATTGTATCCAAGATTAAAATAATTATTGATTAAATCAGTTTTGATAGCAGAATAGGTAAGAAAATCTAGGCCAGTTCTAATATGTAAATGTTATTAAATAAGACTCTGCTTTTTAGTTAACAGTAAATACTGCAGCCTAACATAACGTAAAATCCAGTGACTGTAGTTTCATTTGTAAATATTTCAACGCGGTACAATGTTACAATTCAGTCATTAATTTTATGGATTATAATTTTAAACAAGAAAGTAGAACAAAGTAAGGCCTATTATATTAAATAACCTAAATAAAATGAATGACATTGCTTTAAACTAAAAACCTTTTGTTGTACATTGTTGTGTATTATTCGATTCTTTTTCCCGTGAACTGCGAATTTAAAATCAAAAATATATAATACGTTTGTCCTGAATAGAAATCACCACTCGGATTATCATATAATTTTGCTTACATGCACTTCAGATACTGCGTCAGGTTTCTGCGATTTCATTTGTCAAATCAAAGTAATTATTCACTATTGCAATAATTATAAGTTGTAAGCTGTATAAGTGAAGTCCGCCAGAAGCTTACAATACCCTCTTTAGTCTGCCTGAACTGTTTTTATCAATCGATCTCGTATAACACTTATAGATCATTCGATTGTCTGTAGCGAAGCAATGTTCAACTAGTTTATTATATTTTTGGAGTAATTAAAGCTCAAACTTTCTCAAAGTATATCGGTAAATAATTATTAGGCAGAGGTGGGTCTAGATTTATAGTTCGATCAAGTGGTCCTGCCTTTTAAGACGGCCACTGCTACGCGATTTGTTTCCAACTGGCGGCAGTCTGTTCGTTACCGGCAAAAAGGTCAGAAATCGAAGTGGAACTGGGTGATGCGTGGCATGAATGGAGAGGCGGCCATATGGCACTCGCCCACGCGTTCTGGATGCTCGCCAGGCGAGAGAAATTTATCCATAAATCATTGTTAATTTCTTGGAAAAGAAAATTTTAGTTAACTTTCTGCATAAGGTACAATCATATAGAAGTATTTGACGCCTGCGTATTACCAAGGATTAGGACAGGACAATCGGTAGGTTGTACTAAAGCAAATCTAGTCAACGTATTCATTACAGTCTACCTGTAGACTTTATTTCTTCGCTAAACGAAGTAAAAATAAAGTTTGATTGTAAGTAATAGATTTTTGGGTCTTTTATTCTGTACCACCCGATGACGAAATCGTTTTTCCACGTAATATTAAACATTTGATATTATGCCTATATTATGTTTACATAGAACTTAAATTACAAGAAAAACTGCAATAGGTTTGGCTTAAATTTATTATTTACTGGTTAAAAATTTCCCATAAAAGGTAATAAATAACTTGTGCCAGTTAATTACAAAAAAGATTCATACATTGTTTACCTTAAAACTAAAACTAAAAAACTAAATCTAATTAAAATTCTGAAACCATACATCGAGCTAGAAACTAAAACTAATTAATTATTCAAATATATTTATATTCTTCTTTCTAATTACGTATTAAATTAACGGTGCATTTAGGAGCAGCCATTTTTTCAATTTATTTTTTAGCGTGCCTTTACTTACATTAAGAGATTTTAGGTCATTTGTTAGTCTATTAAAATACATAATAGCTGTGTATATATTTTTTTACCAGCTTCTTTATATACAGTCGGTATTTGTAAGACTTATGCCTTCTAATACTATTCATAAATTCATTACTTAAATTATAATAATTTCTTAACAACGTTGTCAAAATATAACTCTGGTTTATGTTTAGTATTTCGAAATTCAGCATCATTACTTATTACTTTTAATATCCTTTTTTGTAAATTAAGTAATGGCAAGAGAGCGTTACATTATGCTGCTCCCCAGCCTATTATACTATATGTGGAAAAACTGTTGAAAAGCCCATAATATAAACGATATAATTAAAAAAAGGTTGTTTAAGAAGGAAACGCTTGATAACCTAACTTTACACAGTATTGGCGAAAATCATATAAACTGAAAAATCCCTCAATGAATTAAAACTCCATATAGTAAGTATTGTGAATTTGAATTTACAAAACTACGCGCTTTAGGTAATTGAATTTAGACTTCATATACTCAAACACACTAGTTTATCTATGACTATACAGAAGTAAAATTCTAATAAACGATATAAAAACACGAAGACTAAACTTCAGTATCTACAATTCCGTGATAAAGAACAAAACAATACACGCATTGAAAAACTGTAGGACAACAGAAAGAACAAGGGAAAAATAAATGATTTTGAAATGAACTGCTAAGAAAATCTGCTAGTGTGTAAAGACCAAAGAGAATAACGGACACAGTTATGAAAGATAACGAAAGGAAACATTGTTCCGATCACTTTCAACGAATGAAATAAACACTACTGCCAACAAAAGAAAAGTTAAAAAATAAATAAGACCGAAAAAACTGGATGGATAAAAGTCAAAAAAACGTCGTCACACTTTTAAAAACAATATTTCAAAAATAATACTAGATTTAAATGTGAAAATAGATGACTGCTTTGATCTGTTAAATATTGATTAGAAAAAAAGGTTTGTGTAACAGGAAACATGGTTATTTGACGGTTCGATCCCTTTGTAGGTCACTTTGAGGAAGTCGTTTAAGAAATTAAGGTTCCTTAAGGTGAAAATAGAAACAGCTTATCAGAATTTGTAAATTACAAAATTCTACTAACAAAAATAACCTTAGCACGCAGTTGTATCGCTGACGTGTTAGAAGCGAATTTTCAAAAACTAACAATATCCCAAAATTGTTTTTATCTTAAACTTTTAAAAGGAATCCGATTTCATTACCGTTAAAATCTGCATAATTTACTTTGAAAATAAATCCTGACCTCCGTCTGATTCTTATTTTGAAAGGAATTTAAAAATCTAAACTGCTAATTTATGCAGCTTTTAACATGTAAGATGAAAAAGACTTACACATTTTCTAGTGTTAAAAATGACGCCATTTTGAAACTAAAAGCTTTTGATAGACAACGAAAACAGATTGTCAAAACTATTACCACAATAAATTTTCTTGTCCAGTATGAATCAAGCGGGCCGAAATTGCGAACGCTATTTGCTAAAACAAACACAAACACACTTCAAAGCCCTGAGTCTAGGTTTTACCATGATGGCCACTCTTAACAGTTTTTAAAATGGATATACGGTAAAAATAAATTCACTTCACGATCGCCAAGGCAACTGTCTGAATCATTGTTTTCGTGTTTTCTGATCACGTTCCCGAGTTGCAGTTAATTGAAAGCTTGTCTGTACAAATAGGGAAGTCGGCTGGCATCGGTCTGTTAATAGGGTAGGCTATCGCACACACAAATATTTCAATATATTATAAAAATAACCACGGTACACAGCTATCTCACTGACGTGATATAAGCTAATTTCCAAAAGTATTTTTCTTTATTTCTCCCATTTCGAAATTCTGATTTCACCATCACAATCAAACATTTAAATCTGCATATTTTAAAATTTAAAATTACATTGTAAATACAAAAGTAAACCCTGACCGCCGTCAAAAATATTTCTTAATTTCAACGGATTTTGGACATTTAAAAATGCTAATTCATGCAGTTTTTAACGCTGGTTGTGATGGCGATATCGAATTTTCAAAAAACATTTAAGGCAAAAACGGTATGAAGTTTTAAAGATTTTAAATCGTCGCCATTTTGAAACTGTTGAACGAATTTTGTTGGTTAACACACACACACACACACACACACACACACACACACACACACACACACACACACACACACACACACACACACACACACACACACACACACACACACACACACACACACACACACACACACACACACACACACACACACACACACACACACACACACACACACACACACACACACACACACACACACACACACACACACACACACAATTATATACTGAATGTTGTGCATTATAGCCTATTTAGAGATGTTGCTTATTTCTAGTCCCGTATCTGGGTCTTAACATTTTCATATTTTTAATGTAATTTGAAAGTTTAAAATGACAATTTACGGAGGTTTTAATGCTGATTATATTATGCTTTTGGAATTTTGTTTATAACATCAGCGGGACAGCTACGTGCCGCGATTTTTATAAACTGTGATTGCTTAATAAATAATTAAATTATTTCTCATACTATTTTCATCATTATCTTTCAACGGTCGGTCGCTCAGTTATCTTCTCTGAATAGGAAACAACCAATAAACTGAATACTTATTCGAAGTTGGGCAACTCGAGGTTGTGGCGGCCCACGCTATGAGCCCACGGCATTCCTCCACCGTCAGACCATAGTGCACTGGGCAACACTGCTAATGGGCTTATCTTTATCGGTACGGAACTTTTACTTTGCGATGATAACACGGTGTTAAACCATTCGCCTGTCACCAGAGACATCAATAGCCTACAGAATTCTTTTATCTAAAACACATCAAAATTAAAACAAGTTTACGTTCAGCTCTGTCGCTGACATGATAATAGCGAATTTCCAAAAAATGTTTTCTTTATATTGCCTTTTTTTAAATTCCAGTATAACCTTAAATTATCTTAAAATATGCGAAAGTGAACCCTGATCGATTTCAAAAAATCTTAATTACAACGAATTTTTAAATTTTAAATTGGTACAGTTTTGTAACGCTAATTAATGAACGCTGAATTTTTTTAAGTTTCAAAGTGGCCGCCATTTTGGCTGGTTAAAGAACTTATCCAAATTATTTTCTATTATCGATTTTTGTGTGAAGTTTGAATTGAATCAGACAAAAATTACTCACTTGATCGAGCTAAGGTATCACGTGATCTGACGTCGTCACAATTGTTAGATTATAAACAGTTGGATGTATTGTACAAGATTGATGTTTTATATTTTTATACGATTTGATAACAGTTTTTTTCTTTAATATCAGTTGTGCATGGTTTATATTTAGCAGTAAATTCAGCAATGTAATGGAACGAATATAAACCAACAGTGAACACTTAAAACATTTTAAAAAATTTAATGTTTTTAAGTTTCTAAATTCGCCTTCCAGTTCCTGACAACACGAAACAATTTCCAACAAGTAACAATATCACTTTCAGACACGGAGGGATACCAAAGACGATTTTGATGACATTTTGGAACAATATTTTTTATCAACCCGTCAAAAAGTGATCTAGAGGTAATGTTTTTAAACGCTTCATTTAAGTAATTCAATCGAAAATGAGAAAGGTCATGCATAATTTTCCTACTTCATAATTTCACGCTATAATATAAAATAATATAATATAATAATAATAATATTATAATAATAATAATATTATTATATATTATTTCTTAAACTCCACTAGGTCATTGTACAAAAATTTCAGTTACACTAAATTAAAGCGTGTTTTTGCCTATAAATCTGAGTTAATTCCGTCAATATATTTGCAAACGTCAATTTTACTCTGTTTTTCTACTACTAGCTACTTTGAAGTTTCATAATCTTTGTAAATTTTTACCGCACAGCAAATGTTGTTCAAGAATGTTATGGTATAAATACATAAATATTTCTACCCAATTTGACCAACATTTGAAAAAAACTGTTACCCTACGACTCTGACACAATATTACGGCTCTGAACAGACACTTGGGTTCTAGACTATGGAACAGGCACTTAGCCTCTAGTCTCTGGAACAGGCACTTAGGCTCCAGTCTCTGGATTAGACACTTAGGCTCTAATCTCTGGAACAGATACTTAGGCTCTAGTCTGTGGAACAGACACTTAGGCTCTAATCTTTGGAACAGAATCTTAGGTTCTAATCTCTGGAACAGACACTTAGGCTATAGTCTATGGAACAGACACTTAGGCTCTAGTCTCTGGAACAGACACTTAGGCTCTAATCTTTGTAGCAGATACTTAGGCTCTAGTTTTTGGAACAGACACTTAAGCTCTAATCTCTGCATTAGACACTTTGGCTCTAGTCTGTCGAATAGAAACAGACTAGATATTTTATATTATATTATATTATTATAATATATTATTATTATAATATATTATTATATATTATTATAATATATAAATAGACTTCATATTTTTAATGCCAAACCTGGTCTGCGTATTTCAAAACCACGCCCAGGGCCTTGAAATGTGGTCTGTTTCTACATCTGGAAGACGTTTTGAGTGGTCGTTTAATGTAAATAGGTTTTATACGTATAGCTTTTACAATTTGGTCCCGATTTGATTCAAACTTGGCACAAATATTGAATTTAATAATTGGTTGAACCACTTCGTTAGCTTGCAAAATCTGTTTAGGCGGCGACTATACAAATAAAAAAAAACATGCGCGGTTTATTTTTAACTCTGAAAATTTTATAACCAACTTAAAACAAATATATTAAATCTTTTCCCGAAAAGTATTAGCTGTTGAGTATAAAATTGTTATTTACTATATTTTTTAGATTTATTGTAATGAATTATTCAAATACTGTTAAATTTTAAATTCGTTTTTATTTAGGTAGACAATTGATTTCTTCGTGTATTTACAAATTTATATAAAATGTCCACTCCTATTTTTCAACTTGCGTACTTTTATTGTGTAACTTAATACTAAAAAAAAACAGTCAAGACAAGCCCTTAAACATAGCTTGAAATAGCTATTCAACATTGTAGCTATATCATTGTTTATATATGAACAATACAAATATATATTGTCAAAAGCCTTTGACTAAATTATCTATTTTCAATGATTTTAGAGTGATTTCCGATAACAATCCCCATAATTTTAGGTATTGTGTAAACACAATAAACATTCCTTATTATGTAAAAATTTTTATTTTGCTATTCGCTTATAAATAGCATCCGAAAAAACATATGGCAAAAGTAAGTTTTTAAGAATTCCGCTGTAGGCGCTACTTTCGATTTTCTGTGTAGGTCAGGAAGAGCCGTAATAAAACAAAAGTGCTGTGTTTAGAATTTAAATAGTCTACAACTAGCAGTTCAAAGAACAGTAGACCTCGCAGTGCATTCTTAATTAATATACAGATCGCTCCAAGACTGCGCTAATATTTCCGCCAATTTAACCAGTAACTGTAATACTTACACAAAATTTTACTGGACCAACTTTATTGGAAATTTGTATGCTCTCTCTGTATCAAGCTGTCAAAATTATAATCGGTTTTGTCGTTCAGCCAGTATTACAAGAAAAAAATCAACAACTCTAGATGTTGAAATCAGAGACCGCCATCTTGAAACGTATTTGAATGGGAAACAATTTTACACGTACGTCTTTCGGATACCTTCTTATCAAATTTCAAAACAATCGGTCAATGCGTTTGATTAAAATTATGTACACTTTTCATCGTTAACTCACTAGTCGCCATTTTTAAACGGAAGTAAATGCGAAGAAATATTACACGTACTTCATTTGGGCTTTACACAAGAGATCTTCGTAGCAAATTTCAAAACAATCGGTCTTTGCGTTTGATCAAAACAGCGAACAAACACAAACCAAATCCAGAACGGTCGAATTGAAACAAAGACATCGATCGCTTCGTACGTGATTAAGTACGTCATAAGTAAACATTAATTTGAAGCCGCATATTTCGTGAAAGCAACTTGTCGGAAACGAACTTAAAATTTTAACAGTTTTGATATTTTTTCTGAAATGAAACACCAAACTCTGTACAAACGTTACGGAACTCTTTCATATTCAATTATTTTACTATAAATCTGCCAAAAGGGTCGGGCATTTTAAAAAAGTTTGGTCATGTATAAACAACTTCTGTATACCTAAACTCACTGGACTAAAGAGATGGAACAAACTTACTCTGTTAAAAAGAAACGACTATGTAATACAGTCTCTCATACCTACGGATCCTTGGTGTGGTTTGAGTACATTTTTGATTGATTTAATTGTAGTTTAATCTGTTTTCAAGAAATATATGAAAAGAACTATTAAACAAATTCAACAGTGCACTACCCCTTCCGTTATCATTAGGCCAGCACATCATAAGCCGGAAATGTTGAAACCCTTTGTCACCACCTGTATAAACAGAGGGGGCGTCTTTCCAGACTACCTTACTTGGTCCTACACGAGTATAAAATGTCTGTTTAACCTAAAACTCGAAAGTTTTGTCATCCTGACTTAGCGTACTTCCGTTGATAAATAAAAATCAGTCAAGATAAACCCTTGAAACGTAGCTTGAATATAGTATAAATTATCTATTTTCAATGTTATTTCATAGTGATTTCCAATAACAATTCCCACAACTTCAGGTATCGGGTAATCACAATAAACCTTCCTAAATATGATAAAATTATTTCTTTCGTTATTCGTTTATACGAATAGTATTATCGTTAATATTATCGATGTTATTATTATATAATATATCGATAATATATTATCGATATTATCATCGTTATACTAATATTATTATCGTTATTATTAACGATATTATTATCGTATAATATATCAGTAATATATTATCAAAATTATAGTATCGATATTATTATCAATATTATCGATATTAATTGTATACCCCTAATATATCGATAATGTATTATCGATATTTTAGTGCCGAAATTATTATCGTATAATTTATTGATAACATGCTATCAATATTACAGTATCGATATTATTATCATACAGTATATAGATAATATATTATCGATATTATAGTACCGAAATTATTATCGTATACTACATTGATAGTATACTATCGATATTATTATCGTATAATATATCGATATTACAGTATCGATATTAATATTATTATACTAATATTATTATTAAGCCTATCGTTATTCGTTTTTAATTAATGTTGAAAGTTTAAAAAGATTTCGTCTGGACGAGTGTCTTTAATTTGTTCACAGTTGAAAACAAATAAGACTTAATTTTCTTCCCCTGCTAACTCGAAACAGTAATCTCTCACTTATCACTTAAGATCCAGAAGCCACTCGATCAGTCAGAAACTTAATGGAATTCGTATGCATTAATATTTTATAAATTATGTGTTTATTACCAAAATAACACACATAATAAATAGCTATATAAATTATATTACCAAAATTGTGACTTCGCGTAACCGCTGTAGGCTTCTGAGATAAAAATCGTATTTACTAGGATATTTGTTTGTGTGTTTTGTTCACATCGCTCGTAAAATGATTTAGTGAAAATTGACGGGTAGGCGTAATACCACTACACTACGGAAACTACGAAGAAGTTTGACCGACGTAAATACATGAAACGAATCGTTAATTTAATTTTGATTGCTTTATTAAAAGGTCAGTTGTTTTATAACAATTTATAACGATCAGGTGATTTCATAGAACAGCTGATTGGTTATAATAAGTTTTAGGTTATGTTGTTAAAAACTAGCTGTGTTAATTTGTCGTTTATATTAATTCGTAACGATCAGCTGATTTCATTAACAGCTATAATAAATCTTAGGTTATGTTATTAAAAACTAGCAATGCTAATTTGTCGTGTTTTCGAACATAATATTGTAACTAAAATAACAAGGGGGAGAAAACGTGATACATGATTTTTATTTTTGGTTCAATAAGAGAAAAATTTTTTGATCAGATTTCGTTAAAACTTGTCACAAAAATCTATTTCGTTTGAGAGGATTTAGACGTTCCTCGTGGTACCCGAGTCTAACACACACTTACACTTACATTTAGGGAGGCCTAAATGTGCTTTTCGCCTTAAATAAATAAATAAATAAATAAATAAATAAATAAATAAATATATAAATATATATATATATATATATATATATAAAACTAGAACGTTCGTTACCCATCAAAATATGTCGAACAGTTACAAAAAAAATTGTTTTCACAGTCTTAATTACATATAAATGAACATTTATTATTTTTTAAATCAAATGAATTAAGAAATAAAAATCTAAAATAATTAATTTTTAAATTTTAATCTAATTTTCATGTTTGTTAGGCTGGTGAAATCAGATTTTCAAGATAAGAAAAGATTTAGAAATTTGTCAGTGTGATAACTGTAATTATTTTATAAGGTAATCAGTTCTAATATAAGTGCCAGCGGGGAATAGACGTCAGATGTCTCTAGAGATAAAATAGGATAAGCCCAGGAACTTGTCTGATCGGTTTTCTATTTGTCCTCACCACTTGCCTGTTGCGGAAACCTGAACCCAATCACAAAGTCCAATAAACATCAACGCTTAACCAGTATTTCTTGTATTCACTGTATTGCTTATTGTTGTCTACGTCTATATCGACTGCAGATCTAATTAATTTAGCAGGCCTGTTACACTTGTAACTGTATTAGTGTTTATACAATCAAGATTTAAGTTAAGAAATATTTTTTGTGTATTTATGTTCAATAAGATGTCTGAGAAATCTGGTGTATCTCAAGGTCTTTGCTCCAGTGCTGTACGTGTTATATACTGGTAATATACCAACAAGCCTTAACTCAACTATAGCTACGTTCGCTGATGAGGTCATGGCAGTGGACACTATCTTGTTGTGACGACGCGACATATTCAAACTGATTTAAGCCAAATACAAGAACGGCTCGCAATTTCGAGAAATAGAGTTAACAAAACAAAGAGTTGCCTGAACAGACAAGCTTATCCCCACACACTGACGGATTAATGCAATTTTGTTTGTGGGGGCGGTTGTTTGGATGATTCAACTTACAGTAGGGCTCCCTTGGGAGTGCGAATTTTTAAATACTTTCAAAAACTAGCACTGTTTAGCTATTTTTTGATACTTAAAACTGACATAAAACGTGTAAAAATTTATTCTATTAAAAAAATCATTGAATTTCTTTAGATGCCTAATTTTTCGCAAAACTGGCTCCATTTACATATCTTTAACATAATCCACAAAATCTGTAAGCTTTGATCAACATAGGAACAAATTAAAAGATAAAATATTAAAATAGACTTTAAAAACGTTTATTATAGTATTCTGTAAGTTGATAAAAGTTGCGTTTTTATTAGCTCTAAATTCCTAATTACACGTACTTTCCTTTCAAAAATAACATTAGGAAAATGTTAGTGCTGATAGAGTAGTGGTTAGCACATTAGTAGGGATTTTAAAGTGAGCATAAAGTCAGCAAATTTGCCTTTCTTCGAAAGGAAAGTATGTTGGTGGTCCCGTATGGTGTATTGTCATCGCACGTTAAAGTACCTATTCCAGGAATAAAATGAAGAACAGAAAAATTGTCAGCTCACAACTGGCGTTGGCGAAATACATTAGTCAGTGAAAACTGATGTCAGATAACTGACAAGAGAAAAACACGTTATGAAAGTAATAAATGAAAATTTAAATGTCCTATAAAAGTTACGTAATTTGTTCCAATAAAATATAGCAAAGACTAAAATATACATTTCGGACTCAAACGACATGAATGTAACGATATACGAGTTGCACGTATCGTTTGGCCAAACCAAATTTTATCGTGTGTATTTTTAATCGTGTAATTGTGTTTAGTCTTTGTGACGTGCGTTTACAATGTATTATTAACTTTGTGACGACCTCGACAGAGGGATTTGACATTTTGTATTACTTCCTGAAGATGAAACAGTAGAGTTTCAAAACAGCTGTAGCCTTTACGAAGTGAGTAAATGGACCACTAGACGGAAAAATAGGTTTATTGTTTCTTGTTCCTAAACAGATTACAGTATTACAGTTAAGAAAAATTAAAAAAATAAACTGTCCTGCTGACGTGATGGAAGCCTAAACCTAACTAAATTACAATAACATAGATACATTAAAAAAAAATCAATCTTAATTTACTATTGTAATCACAGTTAAAATCTTTATAAAATAGCTTTTTCACTTTTAGTAATTCCCCGCAGGGGGTGCAGACTAGCTGCACCTATTGAGAGGATTTAGACGTCCCTTGCGGTACCCGAGTCTAACACACACTTACACATGCAACACTACACTTACAACTTTAACACTTACATTTAGGGAAGCGATAACATCACGTTGTTGCTATTGTTTTTTGTTATTGCTCGATCTTTTTTGTTGTTATTGTTTAGCCTTAATGTGCTTTTCGCCTTAAAATTAAAAACAAAACAAACAAATTCACTTTTAGTCTAATTTTAAACTTTAAAACGTTAACTATGGAGACTGTAACGCTGATTACCCTATGCGAAGTCAGATTATCAAAATATGATAAGATAATTATAAGATATTATAATTATTATAAGATAAGATAAGATAAGATCTTATTATCATATTATAAGATAAATATGATAAGTAGTGATTTTTTATTATTACACGCTTTTTTTTAACTTGCTTCCTCTGCCTGTATGTTTCATGGTTCAAATATTGTAATCTATTTTTAACCCACTTTCCATCGTCCAGTCGACTTGAAATTTTGCACGCTTGCTTGCTTCCGATGACAAAGAAATATTCAATAATTAGGCGCATCAAATTTCGCTTTATTGTGCTTTAATTAATTAACTAAAATTGCATATGGAAAAATAGTTTTAGCGTTGTTCAATAGATGGCGTTAGTTTTTTCTAACACTTTTCAAATTGAAAGTTGTCGGAAGAAGCGAGTTCTAGCTGAGTACAAGATTCATCACTAAAAAGGAGAAAATAAAATAAAAAAGATTTTAAAAAAACACGCTTTTTCAATTCAAGTATAAAATGCACTAAAGAGGTAAAAAATAAATTTTTCATCAGTCGGAGAATAAAGCGTGGCTGTCCATCAGTACTAACAAGGATCTTCTTCAATAATTTCTAATTAATTTAATCTGCACTCACGCTTTATTCTCCGACTGATAAAAAATTATAGTTTACTTTTTAGTGCAATTTATACGCAATTGAAAAAGCGTGTTTTAAAAAGTCTTTTTATTTAGGACTTGAAATGACTGCAATATTGAAACAGTTGAACCAATTTTGCTGGGTAACGATAAACATTACTTAGCGACTTATTGGCGCTCATTTCTAGGTATCGGCTTTGGGCACTACCATTATGGCCACACCAACAACCTACTTCAATGTCTCTGAAAATTCGTGAATTTTTCTTTTTGTTTCTCTCTTATTCAGTGTAAGATTTTAATTAATGTGACGGGTTTCTATTTGTCTTCACCACTTGCCTATTGCAGAAACATGAACCCAATCACAAAATCCAATAAACGTTTAACCAGTATTTCTTGTATTCACTGTATTGCTCATTGTTGTTTACGATTATCCATGTTGATTACGTTCATTTTTCGAATTCCGGCGGAGGCAGCTGAAACGAGCAACTTATGGGTTTAGCGATCCCACCGTACCTCTAGCTCATACTGCTCTCACTCATCTACTCAAAAACACACGTATTCACTTCTCTAGATAGCTTGCCTAACTCTGAAATGTAAAGCAACCCGTGCTGATGGAGTGAATGACTCCGGCCTAATGGTGTATCAAACGGAACCCTGAGATACCTGGCGACCTCCCAGTAAACATTAGCCTTACCCATGCATGCAGTATTCTGTATGGGCGGTCTACAGTGGGTGTTCGCATGAGTAAAAGTATAAAATAGAAGAAGCAGGATCTTACCCGACAAGAAAAAGCTGGACAAATGGAGCAAACTTTCCGTTATAAGAATCAAGAGGAAATGGAAGGGAATTAGTAGACGAAGCATGTCAATAAGGAACTGGGAAGTCGTCGTTTAAGAATTATGGGAGTTACCTATCTTTAATCCTCTCCGAAAGCTAGACTTTATGAAGAGATTAGGACTGGAGAAGGCGCTGTAACTGAGCACCTCAGGAACACAGAAAGGGGGTAAAATAGGTCTAAAAAGATCGCAGCGCAATTGTAGCCTTAGAAATTCATCCAAAACCATCAAAATTATAAAATTACAATATTTATAAATGCCTGTATATGGTTTTACTGCAGGGACAAAGGCCCCGAATGACGACACAGTCATCGGTTGATAAACTTAAGAAAATGGTTTTAATTGACAACCAACGATCTTTTTTTGATCTACCGTCAATTAAGCCCAAATTCTTGTGTTGATCGCAAACATCCGGAACGGATATGCACCCCAAGTAGGAAAAGCAAATAGGGGCAAATCTATAAATATTTCAGGATAGATTTGTTGCACGTCTGCAGTATCGCCTCTTTGTGTGATGAGAAGTAGAAAGCAGGACCTAAAACATAAAACCAGTGTTTCTCTAAAACTCCAGACATCAGAACTTGAAATACAGCTAATACAATTTTTCTAGATTCTCCTTTAAAGGAATAAAATAAAGCGTTGAACGAAATCGATAAAAAACCCAACCAACAAACCGTCGCCTATCAATCACAGAGTAGATTTTTGTTGTCAGTTTTTACATGCGAAGTATCTGTGGCTGTTATGAAATAGTTACATCTTTATCAATTAGTCAGTTCTGAGAGCGCAAAGATAGAGCAGCAGGTCAGTGCTGGGGGAGAAGAACTAGAGGCGTGGTGATTGATTTCCTAATTACAATACAATGGACGTCGAGCGACCAGGCTTGTTAGCAGAGTAAACTGGTTACTGGCTCAGATTGACAACCAGTCCACAGTGGCTGGCCATCCGAAGAATTTTAAACAATACATTTGCTCTCTGAATCATCCATTTCTCATTTGTTATTCTGTGTTTACTCGGCTTTTTTTGTTGGGCCAGCCATTGTGGCCGCCGTTTTGTCAAGGGCAATTATATTGTCCGATGTGTGTCGTTAAATCATTACAGAAAATAAAATAATTACTGCGCTCAGTAGTTTTTGTGACGTTTTTGATTTTCGCGAGCTCTGCATTGTAGAAAATTTGTTAGTATTTGTCGTCAGGAGAAATGAATCTGAAAGCTTCGTCTTTACAAACTGTATGTTATGGAATAATGTAGACTGAGATATCTCAGGTTAAAAGTTCATAAAAAAAAGGTTTTCTTCCTTTATGCACCATACTCAATGTATTTTTGAAAAATCAGAGGCAAGAAGTTGGCTACCATATATTTTGTAAAATATTTACAGTTAAAATTTAAAAACAAACGATTGTTGAATTTAGTCACTATAAAATTTCAAGATAGCAATGCAGAAAATTTAAAAAAAATGTTTACGAGTCAATTAACAAAACCAAACATAAACCCTGACCGTCGTTTTACTGTTTTTATGTGTCGATTTTATCTGGAACAGTACGTTTATAATTCAATTTTTGTACACTGTACGAATGACCAAAATTTGAACAAAATCTGACGAACCGATTTTAGGAAAAATAAGAGGAAATTTTCCTGATTTTCCGTTGAAATAATTGATTGTCGAAAAAGTTGTGTATTAAAATGTCTTTTTATCATTTACGTGGTAAATTTTATAATTTACAGTTTTACGAATTTTAATTACACGATTTATATTAATTAATATGATTTATCAAAGTAGAAAAAAGTAATATTGGATTTTGGTAATAGCTTGGCAAGTTTGTTAGACAGCGAAATCCGTTTTACAGTTTCAAAATGGCGGCTATTCGAAATCTTTAAACAGACGTTTAAGTACGTGTAAGTGAGCATTTAAAATACGAAAAATGAAGCTGACGGTTAGAGTTACTTTTTAATTTTTTCTGTGTAATTTGAAAACTTAAATAGTTCGTACACGCAGACTTTAATGTTATTATGATGGTTACATAAGAATATAAGGAAGTGTAAAATAGTGGTCGTGGTAGTGGAGCGCTTTGAATATACGAGATCAACTGTTCTTTGAACAACTCACGGTCTGTGTTAAACGCGTTTAGCCTATCTAAATAAAACCTATTTTCTCAAAGATGAAACCAACCAATGCTTTTTTTGCCCCAAAATAGCATATTGCATCATTGTATTAAAGTCGTTAAACGATTCCGAGAAAAAAAATAGACGTAGATACTTATAAACATACAAAAAAATCTCGTACGTTAATATTATACGATTAGAAAATCGTTGGTTTTTTTTCCTAAAAACTTGTTTTATCAAGACTCGTTTAGAACTGGAAAGCGACCAAACAGTAAACAGCCTTTGCCATCAGACAGCACTAAACAGTTATTAACTGACTGCAGAAGAGACAACAGACCAAAAAACTCGGCAAGTCGTAAACGACGTTGGAAACAATAAAATTAAACAGCATCACCTGAAAGTTGCACAAAGTAATGGTATTTATTGTCCGGCCGCTGGGAGATGAATGGCGCGGCCTTTTCATGTATTTGACAATATTTATTTGGCCTATATTGATTAGGCCATTGTGCGCGGCTCCCTTTTATGGTAACCAGTCTCTTATTGCTGCGCCAAGTCTAGCCTAGTCCAAACCGTCAGTGGATTTCTATATTGTAATGTTCAGTTTTGTTTGAGCCAAAACAAAGACTATACGGTGATAAAATGGCACTGCTAGAAACATTTTGAGAATAAGTCTTACACGTATTAGTTGCTATATATACTTAGTGTATTAATACAAATAATTTTTATCTTAAATTTTTTTTGAAATTTGTCTGACTTCAAAATCTTAACCAGTATGTATTCGCATTCCAAATTACTTTAAAAATACGAAAATAAACCCTGACACTTGTCGGGTTCGTTTCATTATTTTTTCTGAAAAATTTTAAATGCTTATTAATGCAAATTTGAACACTAATTAAGACGGTAAAATTTGATGTTCAAAAAAGTTTAAGATAAAGAAGTCCTTTTAAAAAAATATTTTAAACGTAACTTTTTCTGAACATTTAAGCTGATTTTTTTGAAAAAAGAACTTGTTCAAGTTGTTACTAAAATCGATTTTTGTTTGATGTTTGAATCATATCGGCATAAATTTGCATTTCAAAGTTCAGTGGACCGTGTCGGCCATATTGAAACTACTCCTTGTAATATTAATGCTAACGATACTCCGCTATTTATTAAGATCAAAGGCCTTTAATGTCTCATTTTAAAGGCCTTGTAGGAAATGTAGTCAAAGTTTTGAAGTGAGTAGGCTACTTTTTTGGACAAAATATTCGAACTGCCGTCACGCCAGAATCTTATATATATGTAGACTTGAAGTGACTAGCTACTTCTAAACAGCTGATTTCGCATAACAGCTGTTGATTGAATATCATTTCAATTGAGGTTAAGTTAATTGTTCTTGTACATCTGTAGACTTGAAGTGACTACTTTTAAATAGCTGATTTCGCACAACAGCTGTTGCTTCAATATCATTACAATTGAGGTTATGTTAATTGTTCTTATATATATTTAGACTTGAAGTGACTACTTCTAACTGCTGATTTCGCACAACAGCTGTTGCTTCAATATCATTTCAATTGAGGTTAAGTTAATTGTTCATGTAAACTTGAAGTGATTAAGTTTAAATGAGTTAATTTCGTACAACAGCTGTTACTTCAATAGCATTACAATTGAGGTTATGTTTATTTTTCTTGTGTATAAATGTAGACTTGAAGGGACTAAATCTAAAGGAGCTGATTTTGTACAGCTGTTGCTTCAATATCATTTCAGTTGAGGTTAAGTTAATTGTTCATGTATATATGTAGACTTGAAGTGACTATTTCTAAACAATTGATTTCGGACAACAGCTGTTGATTTAAAATCATTTCAATTTAGGTTGTGTTTATTGTTCTTGTATATTGTATATTGTAGACTTGAATTGATTAAGTCTAAAGGAGCGAGTTCGTACAACAGCTGTTGCTTCAATATCATTTCAGTTGAGAATATATCTTTATATGTAGACTTGAAATGACTATTTCTAAGCAGCTGATATCGCACAACAGCTTTTGTTTCAGTATCATTTCATTTGAGTTATGTTTATTGTTCTAGTTCATATTAATACAAAAAATAACATATATAGTATATCATTATTATTAATTGTCTACTATTGCACAGACATAAACAAAATAATAAACATAACCTCAATTGAAATGATATTATTCAAATTTTGTGGTGTAGCGAAATCGACCTGAGATTACGTAACGAAAAATTGTTAACGTGGGGGCAAGTACAAGTCACCTTATTTAAAGTCGATCCCGGTGTAAACAAGGTCATTAACAAGTATTCATTTCGAAGGCTAGTATTCTCTACGCACCATTTATATATTTTTTTGTTTTAAAGATATATCAAAGCAAAAAAAAAATCATAAAATGTACTTTATGAAAGCTGACCACATTCCCACATATAAGACCTTTAAATTAAATATAAATGGTTTGCATGGTCCATAGACTTCCAAACTGCGCTGAAAATGAACCAGTAATCACAAAATCACATAAACGAAACACATAATCACTTTCGTGTTTCAACGGAATTAACAAATACAAAATGACAATTTATGAATTCCTAATAAACGTGATTCAATTTTCTAAAATTGTTAGAGCCGATTTTGAGGAAATCCGAATCGATTGCCAAACTTTAAGGGCGTTAACAAATGTTCGAAGTAGAACCAACGCACAACATGCAATGTAGGAGTAAGAAATCACAAAACCATTTTACGTTTGATAGTTGGCTAACTTGAAGGCGTCGCCGCCGCCATTTTGTAACAGTTAATGATATGATAAACCGTATAGAAACGATAAAGTATCCTAGCAATATTTCAGCCGAACTGGATCAGTTGTTTGCGTGACGCAATTTTATACACCTTAACGTTTTCGTTGGTCAAATACTTGGCTGCCTAACTATAAGACATTGTTGAACCGAATGACCGCCATTTTGAAACATTAGTGATAAATGTGTAAATTTAATGAGAGTATTGTAATATCTAATTCATATTATTTTTTAAAATAATAGTGCATAACCTAAGTGACACGGTTGTTAGGCCTAACACGGTGATGCGTGAAAAAACCTTTATATTTTTTTAAAGAATACTGCATATCCTAACTGACACGGTTGTTAGGCCTATCACGGTGATGTGTGAAAAAACCTTTAAATTTTTTAAAAGAATACTAAGTATATTAACTGACACGGTTATTAGGCATAACACGGTGATGTGTAAAATAACTTTTATATTTTTTTAAAGGATACTACATATTCTAACTGATATGATTGTTGGGCCTATCATTGTGATGTGTTAAAAAAACCTTTATTTTTTTAAAGAGTACTCCAACCTTAACTGACACGGTTGTCAGGCCTAACATAGTGATGCGTGTTAAATCTTTATATTTTTTTAAAGAATACTCCATAAGCTAACTAACATAGTTGTTAGGCCTAACACGGTGATGCATTAAAAGAACTTTTATGTATTTTTTTTCAAAAGAGTACTCCATAACCTAACTGACACGGTTGTTGGGCCTAATACGGTTATGCATGGAAAAAACTTTATATTTTTTAAAATACTCCATAAATTAACTAACACAGTGATGCTTGAAAAACCTTCATATTTTTTTAAAAGTACTACATATCCTGACACGATTGTTGGACCTATCACGGTGATGCGTCAAAAAATCTTTATATTTTTTTAAAAAATACTAGGCTACATATCCTGACACGGTTGTTAGGCCTAACATAGTGATGCGTGAAAAATCTTTATATTTTTTTACAGAATACTCCACTAGCAAACTAATATGGTTGTTAGGCCTAACACAGTGAAGTATTAAAAAAACCTTTATTTATTTTTTTAAAAGAGTACTCCAAACGTAACTGACACGGTTGTTGGGTTAAACGGTGATGCAGGAAAAAACCTTAATTTTTTAAATAGTACTCCAAAACTTAACTAACACGGTTGTTGGTCCTAACACGGTAATGCATGACCTTTAATGTATATATGATTGCGGGCAAAGCTTCTGTTCATATATTAATTATAATTGTTTGTTTGTTCATATATTAAGTTTGGTCTATCGCGTTGAAATAAAGTAAGCATAGATATCGGTAAGAACAGCTGATCGACAACAGGCCTGTATGGAACCAGTGGTAAAATACGCCAGATACAGCCAGTAAAAACGTTTAAGAGAATAAACCAATGGAAAAAATTGGATTAACAATTGAGTATTAATAAAACAATTATTAGTAACGTTAGAACCATCGGAGAGACTAGATACGTTTTGAGAAGCAATATGCAGATTGAATCGCAACTATCAACGGAAAATAATCTAACAAATAAGTATGAAATTAGAAGAATAACATTAATGTAACCAATATATCAAGAAAAATACACAGTATACCATAGTAATAACTGCAACGTCGATAGACTGGAGGTAACTTTTACAAAAATTGATAGTTTATATTTTTGAAGCGAAGCTTTTAATGTTAGCTTTGGCGAGAGAAGTGAATAGAAAAAAAGTATCTCAAACCTTTAAAATGAAACGGAAATATGAAACGGAAACGAGAAAACGACTTTCGTATCCCTATGTCTTTTTCTTTTTTCCTCTTTTTCAATAACAGTACACGCGTATTATATTAAAACGTTTAGTTGCTTTGGTTTCGGTATTTTTCCTTAGTTGAAGAACACGTGCACGTTGTAACCTTTTATAATATATTCGAAATTACCATAAACGTTTATAATAATTGTTGTTAATATTGCTAGTTTTTAAACAACATAACCTGAAACTTATTATAGTCTATGAGCTGTTCATTGGAATCAGCTGATCGTTACGAATTAGTATAAAACGACTGATCTTTTCCTACCACTACAGTAAATAATACCTAAGCTAGGTTAACGTATTTATTTATTTAAACAAAACAAGATTTTCGTAAACATATCTTCAAACTAATTACATAATCAGCAAAGATATCGTTAACAAAAGCTTTGCTTTTGTCGTTAACTCCCTGTGTTCCACATGTGCACTTTTTATTATGAAAACAGAATTATGACACAAAATTAACCACAAAAACGCCATTTATTATCATGTAGGTATCCTTATTAAACAAATTACTTATAAACAAATTAATTGCTCTGCCTACATTATCGTTCTGCACGAGATCAATAAATATTGTATTACAGAATAAATGTAAACCTTTGTATTTGTTTTTAATCGAATTACAATTTGTAATATAAGAAAATTGTGTACTTGTGTTTAAAAAATTATCTTAATTAAAAAAAAATTATAATAGGTATAAAGTTGTGTATTAAAATGTCTTTTTATCATTTACGTGGTAAATTTTATAATTTACAGTTTTACGAATTTTAATTACACGATTTATATTAACCTAACCTAACGATTAGTCACTTCAATATCATTTCAATTGAGGTTAAGTTAATTGTTAACGTATTTACTTATTTAAATATTATGATAAGGTAGATAAGTACTGTATAATTAAAAAAAAGTACACGTGTGTAATTCGGGGAATTACCGACAGAAGCAAAGCTTTTGTTAATGATATCTTTGCTCTTGTATCTATTTTGCCCTTCATTAAAAAAAAGTTCCAGGCATGCCTGAAGAGGTTATAACTTCAATATTTTTGAAATATTTTGAAATTACATAACAGTTTCCTAGGTTATCCAAGCCGACTTTAGTGTTTGGAATAATACAGCGTCCTATGACAACGAAAAAATAACAATTAATATAACAGATGATGTTTTAATAAATCCCCATTAAATTTGAAGAGAAAAATGTTTTTCTAGATTTTCTTAAAACAAGTATGACAGTCAACCATTAAAAGTTTTAATTTAATTTTTGAAAGACCTTTTTTTCTTTATAGGCTACTTTGGTCATTTAAACATTTCCTTTTTAATATGTAGGCTATCATGTTTTAGGGCTGGTTGTGATGTTGGATTTAACACGATGCGTGATGCGAGTAACATGTTTATATTGATAAATAAACACACACACACACACACACACACACACACACACACACACACACACACACACACACACACACACACACACACACACACACACACACACACACACACACACACACACACACACACACACACACACACACACACACACACACACACACACACACACACACACACACACACACACACACACACACACACACACACACACACACACACACACACACACACACACACACACACACACACACACACACACACACACACACACACACACACACACACACACACACACACACACACACACACACACGCATACGCATACGTATATATAGGAACAAATTCATATATATATATATATATATATATATATATATATATATATATATATATATATATATATATATATATATATATATATATATATATATATATTATATATATATATATATATATATATATTATATATTTTATTTTTTTTTTTTTTTTTTTTTTGTTTAACGTCCGACTATTGTGCACACTTGGGCTAATGCAGACGGTGGGGATGTTTATATATGAAAATGCCAAGCCCTCGCCGAATCGAACCCGGATCCTCGGGGTGAAAGCCTAGTACGCTATCCACTAGACCACCGAGGCGGCTATATATATATATATATATATATATATATATATATATATATATATATAAGATATATTTTGCGCGTCGAAAGTCTTATATTAAATTAATTATAATTAAAAATTACTGTTTCCGTCCGGGATCGAACCTTGGACCTTGCACGTGTGAGGCAAGCGTGATAACCACTTTACTACGGCAACTTCGAAGAATTTTGACCGATTTATGTATATGAAATGAATCGTTAATTTAAGTTTGGTAGTTCGTAAAGATCATCTGATTTTATTGAACAGCTGATAGGCTATAATAAGTTTTAGGTTATATTGTTAAAACTAGCTATTAATTTGTCGTTTATATTCATTCGTAATGATCAGCTGATTTCATTGAACAGCTGATAGGATATAATAAGTTTTAGGTTATGTTGTTAAAAACTAGCTATGATAATTTGTCGTGTTTCCGAAATAACGGTCGTAATTAAAATAAAAAAAGGAAGAGAAAACACGATACATGATTTTTATTATTTTTGGTTCAATAACAGGCATTTTTTATTTTCATACTTTTTGCTACGTTAATGACACTCTAGATGGAATATTTTCTATCAGATAAGAGGACAAGTTTAGCGACTCAGGGCAGGTGACAGGAAGTCCAGACGTGAAACCAACACCGGAAGGACTTTCCCAGACCTATCCGATATCGCTCCAAATGTTGCTATCTCGCTCTTTTGTTGCTAACTTGCTCTAAAAATAGCTTATAGCCTACGTGTTCTTTCTGACTAATCTAATAACTATTGACTAAGAACTTAAATTTTTTTCCAATAATCACATTTTATAATATATTGTAATTTCATTTGTACTACAAATTAAAAAGTCCCTAGGTTTTATTCCTTTTTTTAATAGACGAATATTGACTGTCAATGTAATAATATAATAGAATGTTTTGTGAATTGGGTGATTTTATGGTTTTCCGGCAGATGAATTAGCATCGTGTTTTTTACCAATTCCTCCACTTTTTGATGCTCTGTTTTGACATTAAGATGGGGAATGCAGATCAAGGTTATTTAACAAGGTGTATTAAAGGTTGTGGAATCTGTCGGCCATTTTGGACCTATTCCCCTATTCTCTATAAGACTGACGTTAATTAACGGTACCCTACAGATTACTGCACTATTTGTTAAAGTAGAAATGTATTTTAATGGTCTTGAGTGTGGGAATGTGGTCTGGTTTTTGTTATTTGAATCTTGGTATGTATTTGCTCCTGTACCTTAAAAGATATATATATATATATATATATATATATATATATATATATATATATATATATATATATATATATATAGGCTATTTATAATATAAAAAAACTAATATTTCTTATTTGTACTAGAAAGTCTGAAACTTTTACTGTTTGATTTACAAAGGCAGTCCTAGAGTTGCATAACGTATAGAGGTTAAATGCATTTTCATTGTTCTATTACTCGAACGGTTGTCATGGTACGACCCTGACCCGGACTTTGAGAAACTCTTGTTCCTAACCTCTGGATCATTTTTTGACGGGTCGTACATTACATAGGCCTATACGTTTACAATTTTATTCCGTTTCAAAGTAAATAAAAAAACTATTTCGGCAATAGCTTGGACATGTTCATTTTTCAACAAAATCCGTTCAACCGTTTCAAAATTGCAGTCATTTATATATTTTTTAAAAATTAAAAATTTTTTATCTTACACTTGTTTGAAAATCTTATTTCGTTATTAAAATCCGTGTAAATTAGCATTTTTCAAGTTCTTGTTAAAATAGAATTGAAACATTTTTGTATTTAGAAGCTTACATTTTTGTATTTAAAGTTAAATTTCAAACTGGTTATTTATGTCGATTTGTTTCAAATTTGGCACAATCAAAATTTATTGTTGCAATATTCTGTATTTGATGAAAATTTGTTCAACCGTTTTTGAAAATTTAAATTTTTTAAATAATTAAAACTTCTGTATATTTTTTTGGAAATGTGTTTTCACATTGAAAATTCAAAAATTGACCTGACGTTTTGGTTCGATAATTTAAATTCTTATAATCAATGTTCAGATTTTAATGCTGATTATGTTATGTAAAATCAGTTTTTCAGAAAAAAGAAAAATTTTTAAAAATATTGTTGCTCCATCTTGTCTGCCACACAGATGAGTGCGTGCTTATTTGCCTAAAAAGAATAGTTTAGCTTGTGTGTGTAGAGCAGTTTTAGACGATTTGTTTTTACTTATTTTGCTTGTTGGTTCCTCTTACAGTCTTCACTTATAAATATTTCCAAAATTCAACTCCTATCGGGGGTAAATAGACACATAAATACGGTATGTAACTTGAAGTTTGAAGTAATGTTCCAGACAAGGTCGTCAGTGCCATTGTGATATTAGTGTAATGTAATTAAAGAAGCGAAGCAAGGTAAGGTAAGGCGAGGGCAGAGGAGGGAGGAGGGGAGGAGGGGAGGAAGTCAGGTTACTTGTAAGTCTTCCCACAGTGACGGCTACGGGGGCTACGGCCCACAGACCCGAGGCGTGTCGGGCAATGCGACTTCCTACACCTTCCTTTAGCCGTTGTCTCTTCGACAAACATTTCACCAAAAACTTTTCAATTAAGGCCAGACAGCATTCGGCACCAGATGTTTGGAAAATTTAAAATAAAATTGTCTGTCTGGAAAGTGTACACTCGCTTTCACTGTCACGTGATCGGGAGCCGTGAATCGTTTATTCACGGCTCCCGATCACGGTACAACTATCCGCACTATTTTTTTAGAATAATCTTAATTATGTTGACATCGTTGACATCTGAACATGCTGATTCATAAGCTACAAAAAACTTGACTCAGAGCTGCCTCGTAAACGCGCTGGATGCGAATTTCTAAAAATATTATTTATCTGACATGTCTTTTTTAAAATTCAGATTTTACCATTATAAACAGCGTTGAAATTTGCATAAATTGGCATTTTATTACTGCAGGCCTACACTGACACAAGAAAATGAACCCTGACCGCCGTAAAATGAAATTTTTAATTTCAATATATTTTAAAAATTTAAAGTACGATTCGTAAGCACTTTATTTTTTTAAAAAGCATTAAAGGCAGAAAAAGGTGTTGAATTTGTAAAGATTTGAAGTTATTGTCATACTTAAACTTCTGAATAGTTTTTTTTTAATTAAAAAAAATCTATTTTTGTGCCAACTTTTAATAAATCGGACCAAAATTGCGAATATAAGTGTGCTAAAATACACACACACACACACACACACACACACACACACACACGCAACACACACACTTCAAAAATATGAGATCAAGATCGGTGCTTATATCCAGGTTAATGGTCTGGGTTTTACCATGATGACAGCCCCAACAGATCATTTTCAAACGAAACTCGCTAATTAATTATCTTACGTAAAATCAAATCAGTGTTCACGCTTTAAATGAAATCCAATACATTTAGGCAGCTTTTTGACAACGCAAACTATAGGCCTATTTTTTAATCATTCGCTTTAAAGAAAATCTAATTACAATCAGTGTTAAAATATGCATAAATTAGCATTTTATATCACACTAAATTACCGTCGTCAAATACATTTTTGTATTTTCAATCGAATTTCAGAACTTAAAATTTATATTTATTCAGATACGAAGGGAATTGAGATTAAAAAAAAGTACACGTGTGTAATTCGGGGAATTACCGACAGAAGCAAAGCTTTTGTTAATGATATCTTTGCTGAATATATAATTAGTTTAGAGATATGTTTACAAATATCTTGTTTTGTTTAAATAAATAAATATGTGAATCTAGGTTAATGATCAGTTGTAATTCGTAGCGATCAGCTGATTACAGTGAACAGCTGATAGGCTACAATAAGTTTTAGGATATGTTTTTAAACACTAGCAATATTAACAACAATACAACCGTTTATATTAATTTCGAATGTAATATAAACAGTTACAACGTGCATATGTTCTTCAAATAAGGAAAATACCGAAACCAAAGCAACACAACGTTTTCATATAATACGCGTGTACTGTTAATGAAAAGAAGGAATAAAAAGAAAGTGACAGAAATAGAGAGACGAAATTCGTTTGCTCATTTCCGTTTCATACTTCCGTTAAATTAAAAAAGTTAGGGACACTTATTCTATTAATTCCTCTGCTCAAAGCTAACATTACAAATTTCGTTATAATATTAATCGTAAAAAACTAAGGTCAGTGCTTTTTGCTGATACGAATATAGTTTTTGTGCCAACTTTGAATAAATCGGACCAAAATTCTTGGAAATTTTAATTTTTTCCCACTATTGTTGCTTGATCGTTTTATATCATATTTCTTATGATCAAACGTAATAACCTTACAAATCAAACAACAAAATAAAAATTAAAAACAAAACTTTGTTTTATATTTACACAATGTAGTGTAATCTTGTGTTTTTACGCAACACGAAGTCTTCTCTTTTCGCTTAAATTATTAAAGTTGTGGTTACTTTGGGGAAAGCTCCTTTTGGTAGCCAAAAAGCCAGGGAGGACAACATCTCCTAGTCGATAGTGTTCCTGACAACCAGAAGTTCGATGGCAAGGACTATTGAGGAGTCTGGGGGACATTTTTAAAAAAATAGGGTTAAAATGGTACTTCCAATGCATTTTCAGAGCATTTTCCATCACAAAATATATACATCTCTTCAGCAAAAAAAAAAAGAACGTGAAAAGTTTGGAACAGTTTAACGGATTGTTGGGTTACGAACTTGAAAAGTAAAAGTAAGTACAACCGAAGTCGTTTAATTCATAAGCAGAAATCATAACTCTGTAAGCTACTAGACACTATCAGCTCACTGGTAGACTTAAATTCTTAAAAAAATGCGAATCCGTATACTGTAGGCGTGACGATATTTTAAATGGTATTCATGCTCTTGTATCTATTTTGCCCTTCGTTAAAAAAAGTTCCAGGCATGCCTGAATAGGTTATAACTTCAATATTTTTGAAATATTTTGAGACACGAGAAAGTTAATTTACTTACAATTAATAAAAAAAATTAGCAATATAACAAAAATTATTATAAACGTTTATATTGATTTTGAATGTATTATAAACGGTTTACAACTTGCACGTGTTCTTCAACTGAGGAAAAATACCGAAACCAAAGCAACGCAACGTTTTCACATAATACGCGTGTACTGTTATCGAAAAGGAGGAAGAACAAAAAAGAGACAGAAATAGACGAAATTCGTTTGCTCATTTTTTCCATATTTCCTCTACATTCTTTCTTTCGGCAGACTTTTTTTCTATTCACTCCTCTCGCCAAGCTAACATAAAAAACTTCGCTTCAGCAAAAAAAAATAGAACGTGAAAAGTTTGGAACAGTTTAACGGATTGTTGGGTTACGAACTTGTCTAGTCTACTTCCAAAATAGTATACGTGTCATTTATAAATTTGTTTTCAATAACTAGGTGTCACCTCTTTCCCTACCGCTTTTTTACGGAACTTCAAATTCGCAGTCCTGGTCTACGACAGTGATAATTGGAAGTAAGGTTAGGTTAGCGTTAGACAAGACAAGGTGGTGAACGCCGAGGACTAGGAATGCTGTAGCCGCAGAATGTAGAGGATGTGTTCCGAATGGCAAACGCTGCTCTTCATCAATCCCGCTTCATCTGTCTTCTGGGAAGCCAAGTTTTTGTTGTGTCCGAGAGACGCGGCCTGCCGCTTGCATAATGCATGGACAACTGTAGACAGCGACATGCGATTGGGATTCGCCAAGTGGGTTGAAAATCGATAACAAGCTTTGAAACAGAACAGGCTTCAATAAAAACACGCTGAAATACATTCATTCGCGTTTGTGGTAAGTTATTAGTGAATTTCAATTGGGAATGACCTATTGGAGCGGTAATCTTGGTACAACCTTGAAATGAGCACAGATTTTGACTTCTATATGACTTTTTAAAGGATCGTTGAAACAGTCGAACGATTTTGTTAAATTACAAACTAACCAAGTTACGGTATTAACAAAATCGATTTATTTGCCAATTTTTACACAAATATGACCACTATTGCGAACCCTAGAGTGCTGAACCATTGAATATAAACGCACTATAATGATAACCCTTATGAGAGTTTTGTGAGAGCCCGATACTGGTGACATCTTGCGGCAGAGTGTTAAACTACAATTAAACAGATAATAATACTTTATATTTTCTCAAACGTCTCCACCCTTTTGTCCTTGCAGCTTACAGCGTTAGTAACGGCAGATTATCCAATTACTTAGACTTTAACAACTGATATCGAGCACGCTTTTTATAATGGTGGCCGTACTTCAAGTCCAATCCGTTTATATTCACTGGTTTAAACACACACAGATGCGCGCGCGAGGCACATATACACACAAATGCACACGCATACACGCACGCACAAGCAGACATGCGTGCGTACACACACGCGCGTGAATAATACACAAATCATGCGCACACACGCAAACATACACGATCATGTACGCACACGCAACACACACACGCACGCACACTCACGCACGCACGCACGCACACTCACGCACGCACGCACGCACACACACAGGCGCGCGCACACACACACACACACACACACACACAAGCGCACGCGCTCACTCTCCTGGCTATATCAAACATGATTTGTTCCGTAAAAAGTTAATTTTCCAACCTCGCTCCCATTTATAACCAATACATTGTACAGACAACAGTAACCATACAAACAGTCGGACAGACGAGGATTAAATAAATCACAGATCGTCTGAACACAAATATTTAAACAAGAGGAATTAGTGTTAAAATAAGATTCTACATACGTTAAGTGTTGCGAGATGTGTGACTATCTCATTCTTGATCTCTGAAAGTCTTGTCAATAAATCAAATCAACAAACACGGACAGCTGCCGCGAAGCGTGGGCTACACACAAGATGCCGGACAGGTTAGGTTTGCGTAATGCAACCGATGGGCCTCGTTTAGAAACCTCTCCTAATTATTATATTTAAGAAACCCAGTTCGTTCTGACAAGACGCTTTTATAAGTTATCTCTAATGAAGTGACCAAATGCCTTTTAGATAACTGCTGATTGCGGTTTACTTACTATACAAAGTGTTTTGAGATATTTAGGTTTTTACGTTGATGTGTCCGGATAGTCTGAGTTGAAATAATCGCGATGCGCAACTCTCTCGCTGACGTGATAGAAGCGAAAGTCTAAACATATTTATCTTAAAATCACCCGAAAATCTATTTGCACCATCGTAATCAGCATTAAAATCTGCATAAATTAACATATTGTACTTTAAAATTATATTGTAGAACAAAAATGGACCGAAACCACTATCAAATTCATTTGATCAATTTCAATGAATATTCAAAAATTTAAAATTCTAATTTATGCAGATTTTAACGCTAATTATGATGGAGAAATCACATTTACAAAAGAGTATAAGATAAAAAAGTTATGAATTTGTAAAGTTTAGAATGGCAGCCATTTTGAAACTTTTTTCTGACGAGTAAAACAGACTTATTATCCAACCTGTTATCAAAATCGATTGTGTTAAATTTAAATCAATTCAGACCAAAATTGTGGACATGAGAGTGTACCAAACACACACACACACACACATATTTTTAACAACCTTACAAAAAGTGATAGAGGCAGTGGCGTAATTTCAATTTTTAAATTGAGATGGCAAGGACTATTGAGGAGTCTGGGGGACATTTTTTAAAAAAATAGGGTTAAAATGGTACTTCCAATGCATTTTCAGAGCATTTTCCATCACAAAATAATTGTTAACACTCTCAATGTATTATAGAACATTCAATGTTAAACACTTGAAATGATAACCAAATCACTAGTAAAAATCAGAACTAAAAAATAGACCTATGTGAAATTGATTGGCTACTTTGTCTGATTTTCTATAAAAGGAAAAATCAAACAACAAAATAAAAAATTAAAAACAAAACTTTGTTTTATATTTACACAATGTAGTGTAAGCTTGTGTTTTTACACAACACGAAGTCTTCTCTTTTCGCTTAAATTATTAAAGTTGTGGTTACTTTGGGAAAAGCTCCTTTTGGTAGCCAAAAAGCCAGGGAGGACAACATCTCCTAGTCGATCTTCATTGTAGTTTTAAAAAAACAATTAGAGGCGTTCAATAAGGTGAGCTAAGAAAGTGAACATACTTTTCAAAGACTTTCCTACAAAAATGGCCCTCCTTTCTTGGATATTTTTGATCATTGAATTTTAAAAATACCTTAGTTTAGACAGAAGAGGTTCATTGTCCAAACTCCAAAGTCTAATATTTAACATATTTTACAATGGCCATATTCTGCATCGTTTCAACTTAGGAGAACTTGATTTAAATTAACTCTTAAGAATATCTAAGTTATTTTCTTGAAGTTATTTTCTGTATCTTTTACTTCAGGATGTCAATAACGTGCAAAAGTACTGTAACTTTGTAATACTGTTGTACATTTTTAAATGGGTGTTTACTTCCTTCGGTAATTTTGGTAATAGAATTTTGCCTTTTCTTGGCAGCTTTGCTGCTCGAAATCTGCATTTCTCAGCAAATTCTGTGCAGTGATTGGACAAATCATTAAAAAATTCTGAAAGATTGTATAACATCAAGTGTTTTTCATACTTTGTAGGTCACACTGCGTAACTGAAGTGTTTGACAGTAAGTCACTTTGTGTTAGAAGTCTTCTGAGTAAAAGTAAGGCAAATACAAAGCTGAAATCTGCCATACTTTTTAACAAAACATTGTCTTGTCCACCTCTGTCAAGGTTAGCCTGTGCTGTTTCTTTTAGAACAGTGGAATCAATTACAATTATAAATGCATCTTATTTGAAATTATTGAACCCATTTTACCATTGGTAATAGATAAACTAGTGTAACCTTAATCTGCTTAACATATCATCATCACAGACTTTTTTACACATCATTATATTATTTTTTGATTTTTACTTGCTTTTTGTTTTTGTACTTAGGCATTGAACCTTTTTGCAGTGAATGACAACTCTAATTACTATACTAGGGGTTGAGTTTTTACTCCCATCTTGTACATGATGGATATCAATAATTCATTAAAATATTCTTCAAAATTTTAGGATGGCAACTGCCATCCTCGAATCATACCACTTGTTGAGGTCAGGATTGATGCTAATTACAAGTTCCTGTTCACGTGTCTGTGTCTTACTATGATGGCCACTGCAATAGCTCATTTTCCAATGGAAATTTGCTAATAACGTGAACATTCCATCATTAAGTAACAATTTTATAAACATAATGGTTACATATTTTTTTTATTGTTGCAGGATGTGGTGGGTGCTATTTCTGTTCCTAGTGTCAGCAGAAGATACAGAAGAAGGCTGGAGATGTCCTGATATCTCAGGAGTGTCTTGTTCCTGCGACTTGCCACATACACTTAGATGCACAGGAGACAGAAATGCTCTGACAACAATTACCCACGCACTAAGAGACTTATCACCTGCTTCTGCAGTTTCTTTACTTGATTGTTCCCTGCAAAATGTCTCCGTCCTCTCCGGGCAACTTCTTCAGGTAAATCAGTTATTTTAATTTGATTTGTAGGCATATTGGAACTGGTATTTTTGTCAATATAAAAGAAAGTATAAAGTATGTCAGTAACAATCTATGTACAGCTATATGTTAGAGCTATATTATATTATTAATAACATAATATATTCAAAATTAAAAAAATGCCAATTGCAAGCAAAATCAGTTAAGGAGATGATGGCCTTAGTCCCCTTAGCCCACTCTTATTTAACTTGATCATCAAATAAAGAGGTTAAAACAGTTGTCAAAGCTATCATTTGGGAGGGAAAAAAGTCAAGATACTCATAGTTTGCTATGCAGATAATTATGTCAAAATATCAGAGAATGAATGTGACATGTATCAAATGCTCTAAAAGTTTGAACTAAGGAGCATGAAGTTCAACAAAATCATTTCACTGGAACAGATGGAGGCAGTCACCATTTATAAGGATGGTGCAAACAGAAATTAAATAAAAAAGTGAGAGAGTATATAACTAAAGCAGCTGTAAATTTTGATTATTTAAGAAATGTCATCTTGAGAAAGAAATAATGACAACAAGAGCAAAAACGACGATCAAAATGTACATCAAACAAAAATGATTTATGTGGAAGAAGCAAGAGCTGAAAGAACAATGACTAAATGGTCTAACAGTCACAGGAAGGAGAGTATGTGACAGAAGAAGAAATAATGACATAAAGGAACAATGTTGAGTCCAAGATATCGTAAAGTTTGTAAGAGCAAGAGGAAGAGAGTGGATAGACCATGTTGATTAAGTGACAGAGGTGGATCAGTTACTAAAAATATTACAAACTAATAAACCAGACGCCACAAGACCACTAGGTCGACAACATAATAGATTGTATGACAGATGGACATCTAAATCTCAGGTAAAAGAACAAGACTAATGTTGAGCAAAACAAGACTAAGTCCTAAAAAACTAAAAAAAAGAAAATTTAAAAATCCTTAATATGTTAAATACATAAATACATATGAAACAAATCACTAACCATATGTAAAATTATAGGTTTTATTATTCAGTTGTTCAATAATATTCCAACTTGTGGCAAATTCATTCAATAAAGTAAAGTGTTTTTATCATCAGAATATTTTAAGTAGGATTGGTAATTATTTTTTTTAAGATATCAAAAGTTGTTTTGAAAAGTCTGATTTCAGGCTTCTCGTTTACAAGTTGCAATCAACCATTGTTTATTCTCTTGGACATTTTACATGTGAATGAATGTCTTTGTTCTAAGTTAAATTTAGTCTTATTTCTCAGTGTCTAGTAGCTGTGCAGTTCATCATAGACATGGTGTTGTAGTCTCTTCTTATGTCATAGTGCACACTTCTGGATAACTTCATCATTATATCGGATATCCAAATCTGGATGCAAAGTTTCATGGTACCTGTACCATTTGTTATTACCAGAATAATGTTCCTAAGTAATGAGAAATTGAAATAAACAATTTTGTTACAACTACACTAATTTATGCAAATCTTATGATAGTAAAATCAGACTTTTAAAAGAGTAAAGTTAAAAAAAAGATCACTTAATGGCTCATCCCAATTCACTTATCCAAAACCCACTCATCTCCACTTAAATGCTATTTTAAACTTATTAACTTTCATCAAAGAGTGGTATTAATATTTTCTAAAAACATGCTACAAATCAGTTAGTAAAACAATCCTGTGATCTTATAGTGACACACAAAGAATAAGACAAGTATTGTAATCTAACCAGTAATGTTAATGAGTTGTCATATCAAAATGTTGTCATATCTTTGATTTAAAAAATACACATACTTGTAAATCCCACACTTACTTTGGAGTATGTATATAAATTGTGAAAACATTTTAAAGTGTTCAGGGTAATAATTTGGAGAACAAATTTATATGTTATTAGCATTTTTGCTGCCCACACTATAGAAAGTGAAGATTTCCTGTTTCATTTACGCCCTAATTGGATATTATGACAAGTCTAAACCAGCAAGCTTTCAAACAATGTTGGCATTCTCAGAAACAAGCTGTTTTTTTTAAATAACAGGAAAGTTTTCTTGATTAGTGGTAAAAATATTGTCCTGAATACTTTATCAAAATCAACATTATTATGAGTAATTTTGAAAAATTATGAACCAATGATAATTTTATATAAATATATGTATAATAAGTATTTAAGTATTTTATATAAATATATAACATGCAAAAATCTTGTGTATTGTTGTATGATTATCATTATAATATGAGATGCATTACTTAAATATTGTATGTAGTTTATTGCTAATTTTATTAAAATAGGTTTAGTTTATCTATCTATATTATTTGAAAATAAGAATATATTTGTTTACTATGAATAACATCAATATAATAGATTACAATTTTGAAGGCTCCTAACTAATTTATAAGTCAGTTTTTATGATTTACGTATAAGTATACTACATTTAATGAATTTGAAAATATTTCTAAGATAATCAGTCTTGTAATTGCATAAATAATTGATAGTCAATATCAGTGACAGAATTTTTATAAAAATGTTTAATTACTTTTCATTATTGGTAAATGAAGATCAACTTACAGTACAGTAAATGAAACATTATAAGAGTTTAACAATTGTATAAGTTAAAAATAAACAATATATACCATCAAAAGTATCTCTTTCCTTCCATTTTTGTGTGTTGATAATACTGTACCTAACCTGCTTAGTTGATTATTTACATAATTTGTTTTGTTTTTAATCAGGGAGTGACTCTACATGGGCTGGTAGTGTCTTCTGGGGAAATCAGACAAGTATCTCCAGAGGCTTTCCTTGGCCTTGCTGCACCCTTGCAAGCATTAGGTTTACCCAACAATCAACTAGAGTCTGTCCCAACATCTGCTCTTTCGCATCTGGACACTTTAGATAGGCTAGACCTCTCTCATAACAGACTTCAAAGGATAGAAAATAATTCATTTGAGGTAAAATACAGTCTAATCCAAATGTGACTTTATTGAATTATTGTTTTTTTACATTGAATATTACATTTAATAATAACGAATAAATTTTACCCTTAATTATTTTATTTATTGTCTAAACTGAAAAAAATACAAATAGTCTAGCCTACCTTTATAACTATCTTATAATGCAATAAATAAAGAATGACAAAGCGAATTGTAGAATGATAACAGATCATATGATGGCACCCTTACCCCTATTGCAGGAAAAAACCAGATCTGTTTCTACTGCTAGTGTTTATGAGCACGTTATTATAAAGGAATACATATATTATATCATTGGATTTATAGAAAGTCATGCGGTTTTCATATTTAAGATGTTTTATGTCTGCCTAGGCAGCTGTACAGCTTTATCGTTGACATGATATTGCAGTCTTTTTTTATGTCAGTGCACAATTTTGGATAACTTCATCTACACATTGCAGTCCTAAATCTGAATGCAGATTGCCATGGCCTGGTATCATCTTGTAATGTTATTATGTGTAATGTTTCTCAGTAAAGAGGAGTTATAATACAGAATTTTACTATTACTAAAATTTTATTATTACCACATTTTTATCATCTTACCATAAACAGAAAGTTTTGTTTTACAAGAAAAGAGCTTGCTTTTGATGACGTTCTTCCTTCTTTTCTTTATTACATAGTATTTTTAAATCTTTCTTATTAAAATTCCGGTTACTTGTTATCTTTAAGCTGCTTGTAAAGTGTATGTATTATTTTAAAACAGCGAAGAATAATTTGGTTTGTTTAAAGCATAATGTTGATGTTATGTTTTTCATATCACCTGAGCTCATTGCAGAATGAGTGTGAAGAAAGTTATTTAAATTGGTAAATAGGGATTTTTAATATGAGTATTGAACACATGCATAGATGGAAAACAGGGGAATTATTTCTAAAACTTCTTTGTATTTTTGGTTAAACATGTGTTAAGTTCTTCTTATATTCTGGTTCATTTTTATCCCAGTTTTTGTTTTTTTCATAAAGGTCTTTCACAAGAAAGCTTTGAAATTTACTAAACGTTGTGTTTATGAATTCCATATCAAGTAGCATAAACAGTCTGTCTATCATTACAATAAACATTCTTTTAAAAAACTCTATAAAAAACATCAGATATTACCAAGTTATCCAGCTATCCTAAATACTAAATATTAACTTAAATTTTGGACTACCTGAGCTAATCAGCAGTCTGCCTTCACCATCACATGCATAACAATTCTTTGACATCGTTAAATTATTAGATAACATGGTAGGTTCTTTTATTTTATTTCAAAATTTGAATTTGTCTATTTATTTTGTAGTTTATCACAGTATTAACATTAGGAATACTAATATGAACATTAGGGATATTCAAAGTATTAAACACACATTATTTAATGTGTTACTTTTGGTTTTTGAATAAATTGTTATAATATTCTCATTTTTAAAACAATACATTCGATTTTGTTTCAGGGCTTAACAAGTCTAACTTTTTTGGATCTAAGTGAGAATATAATTAACTGGATATCTGCCGATGCGTTCATGCCAGTACCAATGCTTCATACTTTGAGGTTACAAGGGAATCGATTAAGCATCAGTGCTGTTTCCAATCTACGAGGCTTGCGAAACTTGCAAGAATTGGACCTGAGTGGTAACTCTTTAGCAGGACCTCTAGGTCCTAGTACATTACCGAGGTTACCTAACCTGAGACTTCTGACTTTAGCCCACAATCAGCTGAGCAGCGTTACTCGTGGTGCGCTCGCAGGCCTCGACCAACTCACTTCACTTACTTTGCACCACAACCAGATTGATGTTTTGGAAGACCATGCTTTTAGAGCAATACCCACTCTGACACAACTAGACTTGGCACATAACAGGTAACTTGCAGTGTAAAACGTCAAAGACATGGAGCTACAAATACTTTGTGAGAACAAAATTGAAATTACTATGTGAACAGATTTTTGAGTTTTCTTTAAATGTAAAATAAAAACTATTAATAATCCTTAAAATATTTTTAAAAAATAATATTGCTTCCTGCTTGCCATCTTCATTGATATATTGATTTTTTCTCACCATTTCAGTATGTATTCTAAATGTTCATTGAGAGCAAATTCTGATAAACAATAAGCAGGGATCATCGTTTTACATTGATAGTCTATTTAGATAATTGTTCACATGGCTTTCAACAGTGCACCACATAATTAACCACTTAAACATTCCAAGTACATAAAAATACATTAAAAAAGTTAGAAAACAATTGTGAATACAAAATTTATCTCTCATGAAATAGTTTTTTTTGTCCCTATTAGATTAGATTAGTGAAAATCCGTGTAATTGTGGTAATTTAACTATCAACATTGATTCTTATAAGAATCACAATCATCTGTCACAACTCTTCTCCTTAATTATACATTTTGTTTTCTTAACGTCCAGTTAAACTAATGAGGACAATGGATCAGACAGGGCTTACCCTTATCTGTAAGGGTAAGGGTAAAATAAAGGCAGTTACTGTTTTTCAAACTTAGAACCTTGAGGTGTGCAGTTCAGAGACACAGCAGACTGATCGATGCTTTAGCCATATCAACCATTGAGCCCTATTTTTGGAATATATAATTTTAAAGATTAATTACTACATAGTGACAATTGGTTTATTAACTGTTGTTTATTTATTATATGTGTCTTAATTTACAATTATATGGTTAAATATCCACTGTTTAGCCCATATTAGGCAAACCCTCACTGTTATTTATTCAAAATCAGATTATGATTTTTATTGCTGTTTTAGCAATAAATGATTATTTTTACATCTTCTTTTTCCTACTACTTTTTAAACACATTGTTTTTCTTTGTTTCCACGGTCACTCCATCTCTTTCTTAAGCGTCTTATTGATATTGTTCCATTTGGTGACACATCTCTTGCAATAATCACTATCCTGTTGATTGTCATCCTTCCTATGTGCTGATCCTATTTTATTCTTCTTGACTTTAATCACTGGTTAATGCTTTCTAGGTTATACACATGTACATCTTATGCTCAACTTTTTCATTTATCTCTCAATGTTTTGTGTTTTAATCTCCTTAGAAGTCTCATTTCCACTGATTCCATCATCCCATGTGTTATATAATCATTCTGTGTGTATCAGGTCTTGTTTTATCTATGTAAGACTGGTCTTTTTACACACACACACACACACACACACATATATATATATATATATATATATATATATATATATATTTTTTATATATATTAATTTTTCACTATATTTTATATACTGCTACTATACAAGTTAATATTTTCACTATATAATTTATAAGCCTACTGCTACTATACAAGTGTTTTGTTTTACTTTTTTATTAGAATGGTTGCTGTATCTGGTGCTTCTTTAGCACATCTCGCCAAGCTTACAAAACTTGATGTTGCGCATAATTTTCTGCGGGCACTCACCTCAGATTTAACCCTTCCATTACGCAACCTTACAGAGCTGCGATTGGATGATAATGATATTTCAATGGTTGCCAGCGATGCTTTAACATCAAACCTGCATCTTACCAGGTTTACACTTTCAGGTAAATATTGGATCACAATTCATAATATATAAAGGAGCCTAAATAACTATAGCCTAATATAATGAAATAATTGGGGTTTTACCTTGACATACTAGGATCATATTTTACTTGTGGTTTTAGACCTTTGTGTTTGCCTAAGGCAATTAAGAATGTTCCTTTTGGGTTGTATAGCCTCTGGGAGTGGCAAAGGCTATTTTTGCACCAGCTTGAATCATCTCACAGTCTTGTTCCTTTCAGCTTGTAAGGCTGCTAGGAAATGGCCAAGTAAAACATTGTTCATTAAAAATATTTTGTTATACTCTGTGCAATACTAGAAACTGAAGATAAACTAAAAAACAATTTTTAGATATCAATAAAACAACAAGTTAGTAGTAATTAGCTGTCAAAATGGTAATTGGCAAGTTATTGGCCATTTGACCTAAATAAGCCTAAGTAAACAGATAGTAATATAAGTTGTTTAAAGGTGAGGATGGAGATTGATTGAGATATTTTTAGCACAAAGTGTTAAATTTCAAAAGTATCAACCAAAATACTTGTTAAGAACTATTTCTTCTCCATACAATAATCAGTGTTTAAGTTATAACTGTGCAAATTAAGGACAGTTTTTCTGTATGTAAATTACTTTTACTTAAGGAGAAGAATTTTACTGTACTAAAGCTGTTACATGTTTTAAATACATACAAATTGAATAGAAATATACTGACATCATAATTATCCAGATGTCAGTATTACCCTTGACATCTGTGTAATACATTGACACTCATTTCTATGGGCTTTTTGCCTTAATATAACCAAAAAAAAACTATTTTTTTAAATCAGAATTTCCTTGAAAAGGTTATCTTTTATAATCAATTAACTATAATGTCATACTGCATGCAATCAATATTACAATAATAGTTTTTGTCTTTGATTTTGTTGCAAAGTGAAACTGTTGCTAAGGAAGCAGTTATTACAGACATTACTAATATTATTATTATTATTATCAGAATCCATAATAAAAATATTTTTTTACAGAACAACTAAAAACAAAATGACTCAATGAATGTTGCAAAAAGTTTGGCAGGTAAATACTGTGCGTAATGTATAAACAGTGCAACAATGTTTGGAACTGCCTCCTTTAGTTGTGATGATTATGGAACTCACTTTCTTTATGTTAGCTTGACTTTAAATTTTTTTTATCAAGTCCTTCCCACAGAGACACAAATATCTTGAAGTCTGTTGTAAATATGCCTTAACATTTTCTGGAGACTTAGTGCTCTTAATAAAACTTCCAGTTGAGGTTTATTTGTATTTATTCATTTATTCCTCTTACAACAAACCTTCTTTCAATCTACTGTTAAGGGTTTGGGATTTCTACTGATCGGATCCTCCAAAGAATTAATTACCGGTGGTTCAATAAAAAAACCTTTAATATATTTAAATGTATTACATTACATGTATCGTGTAACAGCTACAACTACGGTTGATGACAATCCCAAGAATGTACTCTACTGTCTTATTCTTCAAAATGTTCCCCCAAAATATATCCTAATGTATTTGAACCAAATTGTGAAAAGGGGAGAAGTGTACGAAAATTTTGTCTACTTACATTTACCGCTGATTCGCCACTTCTCAACACCGCCTGGCTGGAATGTTCTCCCATAGAGTGTCCCGATGTACAGCCCTTTGGGTCTCCAAAGAATCGACTGTCCCCGCCCTACTTCTTCCCCAAGCTTTTATTTCAACTGCTGTTCTACATACCTTGTTGCTTATTGCAACAGGCAGTATGTCAGCAGTTTTGTAATTTTCCTATGTCTTTGTCAATAGTGTTCATTCTTTGGCTATGACCTCATTATAACATTTAAATCTAGTAACTAAAAATTAACACTTTTTTTATCCTAACACTACCCTAACTTGTATATTATAAGATTGTGTTCACTCCCTTGTCATTATATACTCAATAAACAGGAGGACTTACAAGGTAGAAATGAAAAAGGTATTTTTCTGTCACGATTGGACCAAATCATCTTCTGGGTTAAAAGATCTGTTCCAAAAATCTGATGTTCTTGAAAGTAAATAGTTTATAAAAATGATTACAATAAACCTTTTAGTATAGTTAATTATTTTATACTTCATATTTTCAGAACAAAGACACAAAGGTTTTATTTTGTGCTTCTTTAGAAATAAATAAATATGTTTGTTCAGTTTGGAATATTGCTAATGTATTTTGTAAATGATCTATAGTCTATAATTCATAAGACAAATTTAAAAAAATCATGTGTAGGAATTACTTGTGTAAAAAAATCTCAAGAGTGCTATTTTCATTGATTTAAATTTTCAAATAAACATGTAATGATGTAATGAGAAACATGTTTTTCTTGGATTTCAGAAAACCCACTCAACTGTGATTGCAGTCTGTCGCAGTTTGCTTCGTGGTTACAGAACACTACTGGCATCCCAGTCTCTGACAAGGCTACAGCTGTGTGTGCTACACCCCCGTCACTAGAGAATGGTTTAGTGCAAGAGCTGTCAGCTGCTGAACTTGTGTGTGGAGGACAGGAGGATCCATTGCCTCCTGAAAATCCGATTTCCACATCAATGCCTGTATCAGGAACCAGAGCTGTTCTTCGAGGATTTCAATATGATGGTATAAAAGTAAACTTACTGTGGGCAGTGGAAGCTAGTGTTTCAACATACACGTGTGATGCACTCTTTGTGTATGAAGAACTCGGTATACATGAAGTATTACTCGAATCGAACCCTTTGAAATGTGACTCTAATCAACTCAGTGACCCAAGAACATTGTCACTGGTTTTATCTGCTACGGACTTACAACCAGGACACCGTTATCGCTACTGTGTTGTCCTTTTAGAAGGAAGTGGGTCTGATGAATCAGCTTTAGTTCTCGGGTGTAGTGAGGTAATTCCTCTATTACCTACAACTAAACCCAAAGTACAACCAATGCCTGGAGTGTCGACACGTACTCAGTTAGTATCTCTGGATGCAAACCTAACAGAGATGGGAACGATGTCGATAACAGCTCAGGTTTGGTCAGACCACTTGGATCCTCATTGTCTGTTAACAGTCACCATATTTACTTCAGGCACCTTGGTCGCACAAAGACATTTAAACTGTTCACTTCCTTGGGCTTTGGTTCATGGACTGCCTCAAGGACCATATCAGGTATGTGCGACTCTTGGAGACTTTCCACCAACAGAACAAAAAACTCGTTGTTTAACGATCTCGCAACCGCACATCTCATCTAATACTACATTGAACTTTGTTCTGTCGACTGTGCTTTTCTTTCTGAGTACACTGCTTATTATTGTTGTGTATCACGCTGTCAGAAGAATCTTTAAAAGGCCAAAAGTGCTGAGGAACCACCAATGTTTCCTTCCAGTTCCACAAACTGAAGAACAGCATGCTAGGTATGTGAAACTACAAGCTACAACTAAACTGTGAATTAAAATATTTATTGTAACAATTAGCTTACAAAATTTTACATTAACCTCCATATTTTATAACAGCTAGGCCAATCAAGACAGGGCAGTTACTACAAGGAGATGACAGGTCTGATGTTCAAGTCTACCATAATCTTCATTCCTTCTTTATAAGGGCAAGCTATCTATATATACTTAAGTGTTACATAATCAGTAAGTATATATAATATGGAAAAAGTATTAATATTACCTACACTAAGATAAATTAATTAAATTATGTTAATTACTTAACCCTTTGCACTTTGATGACAACACCCCACTTACAGTTAGGTTTGAATATTTATCAAATTAGATAATTATACTGACTGATATACACAATTTGATATACCAAAATGGTGGCTCACTTAGTGTTCAGCTGTCATTTTGATCACTTTGTGAATCCAAACTCTGTGTGATTTGTGTATAAGTATTATTTAATAAAAAAAAGAACTCAAGATAATAAATAATTTTTGCTGATTAGTGTTTTGGTTTTTTTCTAAAAAGTAAAATATAATTATGGTACATTTAAGCAGAAAAAAAAGGAACATTATCTACTGTGAAACTCACCATTAGGATTATCTGATCTTAAATCACCACAATCAACTACCACAATAATTTCATAAAATTAACTTAAAAGCAATACTAATTTAATTTTGTTCATCACATTATTTGCATGTTAGAATATGTTAGACAATTCTGCTCTGAAGTAAACTAAACTGTATGGTAGAACTGGAATCTCAATTTTGACGAAACACAGTGACAAACGATGTTTTAGTTCAAGCAATGATTGATAGGTCACCACAGTCCAGACAAAATAAAACTGAAAGCAGCATATTTTGTTCTTCTTTCATTTGGTCCACATTAAGGTTTCTCTTACTGGTTATCTGCGTTTACAAGTTTTAACAGTAAGAGTCTTACTGGTCATTCTTTAGTTAAGATCTGTCAGAGAAATGGCTGTCACCAATATTACTGACCAAGAGGATTTAAAGACTATATCTCAGTTCAAAGGGTTAAGAAATCTTTCTAAATAAATAAATAAAACAATAATAAAATGTATAAGTTAATATTCAGTTCTTAATTTTCTAATTAAATTCTTTAATATTTAAGTTTAAAACAAAAGGATGATTAGGCCTAACAATAAATTGTACAAATTTAGAGTGTATTGCTATTGAATATAAATGTACTAGAATAATAACCCTTATGAGAGATATGTGAATGCTCTCTGCTAATGACATCTTGTGGCAGAGTGTTCAACTGCAATTAAATAGATAACTGTACTATTTCCTCAAATGTCTTCCCCCTTGTCCTTGCAACTTGCAATGTTTAAGCGGCAAATAGTCCAATTACTTGAACTTTGGCATCTGACATTGAACACATTTTTATAATGGTGGCTGTACTTCTAGTTCATTGATATTCAGTGGTATTGCCAATTTGCCATTTATAAATATAGGTCTACTATTAAGACATTCTATATGGTAGTTTATTTTCAAATTAATTTGAAACATTAAAGTTATAGAACTGTATTTTTATATGAATGCCATAATTAACCATTCAACTTTACAATTATTTTTTAAAAATCATGTTGCAAACATCACAAATGTTCTATTTAAGTGATTTATTTCCATTTTGATGACTGTGAAATCAATTGCATTTATAAAAATATAACTTTTCTTTTTCTTTTTGTAGTTTCCAAATCAGGCTGTTAAGAATAAGTTTAGCATTGATTTTAGAATGTATGTGCCATAAAAGCAATAGGATCAGGTTAAAAAAATATATATATATGTGTATTAACTAAGATTATAGTAATTGTGTAATAAGGAGTATGGTAGCTATAAAAAGTCTGTTTATTTATATTCAAGTACCTAAAATGCTAGTCTACAAGCATAAACAGCACCTGCACAATTTCATTGAACCTTGTAAATCATTGACTTCATTGTACTTAAAAATGTGTAAATATATTTTTATAAATATTGTACTTAATGTGTACACAGTGTTACTCCTTATTGTAATACAGCTATCTGTGATCTAACAAATAAAATATAACCTGTAAGATAGTAAAATAAATACTGTAGTTTGCTTTTATTAGTTTTTTATTCAATTAGGCTACTTTTTTTGTATTAATGTGTATTACTGTTAATATGCCACAGGTAGCTACACTGTACTACTGATTGTTTTTGTGTAAATAATTCTAGATTATTTGCTCCAATTATAGTTAAAAGAAATTTGTAACATGCAAATATTATATAATACTTTCATTTATTATATACTAAATATAATATAATACCATTATGAACAACAAACAGCATTAAATAATCTAACAAAATAAATTAAATAATAAATATAAATACAGGATAAATAACAATTAATTAAGGAGAATGATAAATGGATAGTAAACTAAATCTAAATATAACTGTCCTTAAATAAAACAAACAATAAAACAATTTTTTTAAAGTGTTTCAAGTGCCTTACATGGTTACTACTCCTTGATAACACTTATTGAACTAATTCAGGATCATTTAAGCAAATCTGTTTTTATATTTTAGAAAGAAAGAATAATGTGTGTGTGTGTGTGTGTGTGTGTGTGTGTGTGTGTGTGTGTGTGTGTGTGTGTGTGTGTGTGTGTGTGTGTGTGTGTGTGTGTGTGTGTGTGTGTGTGTGTGTGTGTGTGTGTGTGTGTGTGTGTGTGTGTGTGTGTGTGTGTGTGTGTGTGTGTATATATATATATATATATATATATATATATTATATATATATATTTATATATATATATATATATATCACACATCCATGAATATTATACATTTTTGTTTTTTTAAATGCTAGTTAAAATGAAGCGTAATATTTTTTTTCTATTTATGTTGGGTAAAACATATGCATATTTGCAAATAATTACAGATTTAGTGATTTAATTAATTTTAATTTTTAAACCATTTGTAATTATGTTATAAAGTTTGTAACAGTTTCTTTTATAGTTATTATTATAATTTAAGGTTATGTTTTCGAAGTTACAAAATCTGTTAGAACAATCTACTAATGTTGGATAAGAAAGTCATTGTAATTAATAATGGTTTAATCACAACTACAATCTTCCATAGCTACATGTTTGAACAAAACGTAATAAAATGCTGCTTTCTCTTCACTGTAAAGCTAATTTAGTGCAATATCTATTTATAAATTCTGTTAACGTTTTTTGGTTTTTTTAACAATAGTTGTTTTAGGGTTGTTTAATGCAAATTTGGAAAGTGAGCAATCAAGGACGTACATAGATTTAAGGAGAGGTATGGGGAACACTGCCTTCCAATTTTACTAAAATAACTTTGTAAAAAAATAACAGATTTTTATTTAAATATTTCTTTTGTTTCCATCCACCTTATATTTAGTTGAAACTAATGGGAGGGAAAAAAATAAAAATTGCTGCTACATTGTTTCAAATATTGATAACTGGAGATTTTCTAAAATAGTGTATACGTTTTAAGTAATATTAAAAGTAAGAACATTTTGAATATTTTATAATAGTTGTTTTTATAATAACAGCAAGTTATGTCAACTTTCTTATTGTGTTTTACAATTTTAAAATGGTTCATAATAATTATTTAGTAAATAATATTTACCTGAAACAGACTAATGTACTTATTATAAATTATATATAGTAGTTATAACAAATTATCTCAAAACACAATGGGAACATTTTATTATTTGTTATTGTTATAAAAACTACTATCATGAGGTGCTTGTAACAATATTACTGTTACTGTTAAAAGTAACGTTCTGAACAAACAAAAACACATTTTTTCAAACACAAAATTTTTAGTCTAAAAATGTGTTAAAATCCTGCTTTTTAGTATCAAATTTTGAAACATTTTCTGAGGGATGGCACACATATTTGCTTGAGAGTACTCGATACTCCCCCCCCTCCAGAGTCCTGCTCTTGAATCCACCCACTATCAGGAAAGGTTGATGTCAAGTGCAGCGAGATTTATTTCTCCTTAGTCATTATTACCTGGTTGACATGAACTAGTCTGAGTGGATATTATCTGACGTAAGTTAGGTTGACATGAAGCTTGTCTAACATCATGATTTAGCTTGACAAATACCTGGTGATATTTTAAACTAAAAGTTTAGCTAAAAAAACAACAATCTATAAGAGAACTGCTATGAGCTTTACTGTACTTAGAACTCGCTTAATTTTATTCAGTAATTGTTAGACATTTGGTAATTTATTATACAGTAAATAATAAATGTAGTACAATTAATTTATATAAATATTTATATATATATTTGAATAATTTAATGTATATAATAATTGTGTACATATATCTACGTAACAAATACTGTATGCTAGATTGTAAATAAAAATATAAATTGTAATCTATATAATATACTGTACACATGAAGCTTTTTATTTACCCTTTTTAGAAGTATTGTATATTAAATTATCTCTGTTCAAAGTGCAAATTCATAGCACATAGTCACAAAACTTTACTTTACCAGTATGTAAGCATCCTAACAGATGGGTTATGATTATAATCATCATCCGCCTTCACAAAAATATACATAAGAACTTTTGTACATTGCCTTTTTTCTTAATTATTTATACATTGTTAGACAAATTAATTAAAAAAAAAAAAAAGGTTTTTAATGTAGTTTTGAAATACACCTTAAATACCTCATAATCTTTGCATACACAATTTGTTTTGTACTCCATTTTTTTTTACATCAGTATTGGACACATTATTGGATATTTTTCAAGTTCCATGTGTTCAAATTTCTTCTTGTGTACAATGAATACTCCTTAGTAGAAGCTATAGGATTAAACTTGAAAACAAGAAACTTGAAAGAAGAATTAAATAAACACATTTTGTGGTAAGAATTTTCATTGTTGACTAATAACTGTGTAATCTTTAAAAATACACCTTCTTCGACACTGGAAGATGGGGTGAGCAACTGATAGGCTTAGGGGATCCTACCATACCTCCAGCTCATACTACTCTTTAATATTTATTTATTTAAGATTTACTTTGTTGTTCTAAACATAACACCTTTTAAGTTTTTTAACTTCAATTGGCTTGATGCACTAAGAAAGAGAATAAATGTCCAATGTTTACCTCAAAAAACATCATAGTCGTTGCTTCTGGGTTGACCCTAACACTGATGTTGAAGTTGAACTTCTACACCGAAAGAAATTTGGTGTTAGAAATCAAAACTAATGATGGCTGAGTATGCAAGAGAAATTGGAGATGATTACAATTTCCTTGAGAATGTTTCCTTAAGAAAAAAGGGGAATGTGAGTTTCCCTGAAAGTTTACTTTTGCTCGAACTAAAAGAGAACGCTCCAATGGTAGTCCATGATGGTAGTCCAAAAATGAAACTGATTTATTGGACTAAATGTTACTTGGAAGGGTGGCAGTGGTGGTTCGTAGACACAAGTCATGTAAAAATTTTAGTAGATTTATATTTAAAACTGTAAAAGAAATTATAAATATTACGATTAAATTTAAACCATTTTACTTCAAAAATAATTAAAGTATTGTTTGAAAATAACTGCATGTTTTACTTCAATAAGTGTCAAATGAAATAGTTTCTTTTAATTTTTTTAAGTGGTGATTTATATTTAAAAAAATTATTATTTACTATTATGAAACGCTAACATTTCATAATTGTAAATTTATTACAAAATATTTTTAATCATTGCTTCTTATTCAGATTCCCTTTGACAAAATTTCAAGGTATTTGCCTATCCTACTACAGATTAATGAATTTAAAATACTCTCTTGTGTAGATTTATTTTTAGAATGTAGGTTTGTAGAGTGCGCTGCTATCTAGAAACATTTTCGTAAATCTCTATTAACATGATTTCAATAAGAAGAGTATCAACAATAATTAATTGCAGTGTCGATTTAAGTTCGGATATTGTAATATGTAAAGTGCTGCTACCTCGAAGCATTTGGTCAAATCTCTTGTAATGATTCAAAATAATATATCAATAATTTTATTCTAGATTTAAATTCATAATTTATTATTTGTAAAGTGCTGCTACCTAGAAACAATTTATTACAATTTTTATCCGTATTATTTTTATAAAAAAGTAACAAAATAATTGTAGAGTAAATTAAATTTATAATTGTGATCTGTAGAGTGCTGCTACCTAGCAACGTTTTGTCAAATAACTATGACGAATAAAATTATATCAACCTGTGCTGTAGATCAAAATAAAAACTGTAATCTGTAGAGTGCTGCTACCTAGAGGTTTTTTATCAAACCCCTTGACCATGCCATTATTAAAGATAACAACAATAATTGTATTGTAGATTTAAATTCAATATGTGATCTGTAGAGTGTACATAGCTTTGTAATTAATTTTAGTGTTTATATATAAATTCAAAACTGATCATTAGCATGCTGCTACCTAGAAGTCTTTCATTAAATCTCTTTTCTATGGGATTTGACTAAAAAGAAATTATTGTAGGATTAAAATAATTTTATTACTGTTAAATGCTGCTTTTTTTACAAAAATATTCCACTGAATGAAAGTAAATACTCATATGGTTCATATTAAACGAATTTTCCTAATTAAATTAATTTTTCGAAAGATGAAATCGATTTTTGAGCCCCAAAATGGTATATTCTATAATTATGTAAAAACTCCATCTCGACTATCGAGACTTTATATTATGATTGCTCGTTTAATATTATGGAATATCGCTTAAACAAACAGGATTAAAACAAATTAAAAGTTGTATTATCAGTACAAATTTATAATTTTTCAATATTTTTTGATTGTACTGTACAAGTATGTAAGAATTATAAGAGAGGTTTACCTTTTAATTTGATTTCCTTTTAACATAATGACTCTAGTTATTCGACCAGTACCGCACACTACAAAAATAAACCTTTCCTTAAATCTACCCTTAATTGTTGTTCACACATAGTGTCAACAGATCGCTCTGATGAAGGAAATGTAGAAGCCTTCCTAAGACTTCAGCACCAACGTTATTTTAGAAAGTAGCAGAATCGCACGTGAATGACAAAGATCGTAGATGTTCTAGAAACAGCAGCTGGAGGCAGGCATGTCTATGAACGTTGTTAATTCCGGGTCTGTTAATTCTTCTCCTCCAGCCCGATTATCGTTTCTTCCCACAAAATACTTTCCAAGCAGCCAGGCAGATGGAGCAGTTAGCCTATTGCGAAGTTTGGGCAGCAGACCTGTTCTCATAAGTTAGCAACCAAGTCTTCCAAAAATAAATCAAAACTTTAAATTATCGCCATTTATAATTTTTTAACATAGAAAAACTTTAAAAAATCTTCAAGAATCAAATGGGATTTGATAATTTTTTAATTGAAAACTTTTTTAGGAACAGAAACCACTATAGAAAGAGTAACATTTGAAAAGCAGTTTAAACAATACTTAAGTAAATTTCTGTCTGCCAGTGAGATATACTAGTGGCTCAGCGCTATGATTTCTGCTTATGAAACCAAGGGAGGTGAGTTCAAAACCTCTTGTTTAATATTATCCTTGAGTTTATAATCTGAGGAAATTGTGTGACTGAAAATGGAGAACGCTATCTATCAGAAGGGAAATGAACCATGCACTTTAGGTTAGCTTCTATGACTACACTTAGGTTATCTGTTAATATATGAATCACTAATTGTATTAATTAGACCTCGTAACGAGTGCAAGATAAATTTACGTCACTGCAACAGTTTATAGACTCAAGGCGATGATAACCTTAAAGGTTTTTCGCCGGAAAAAAATATAGACTCAAGGATGGACAGGCTAGTAGAAAATACGAGTTCAGAGCGATCTGATGGCGGGTTTTGGTACTAAGTGCGTTTTACCTTCTGGCATCCTGATTTTAACATTAGATGGAAGCTCTGTGCATTATACGAGTATATAGACTGAAGGATATTACGTATACAAATAAGAATAGTAATAATTTAAAAAAATAATTATAATTAAAATCTTTACCTTACGAAACCCGGTGTTACTAGTACAAAATGTTGTAGCATTAACAGTTAAATACAGGGTCAGTCAGTAAAACGGGATGATTAAATAAAGTAATTGATTATTAAAAAAAAACTTTTTTAGTATTTTTTAGTAAATAATTGAAAGTACAAGACTAGCCATTATGGGTACAATAAGAAAAAATATTATTTTCTGAACACTCCGTCTACCAAATGCCCTCCATTGCAGTTAAGGCATTTCTGGAGCCTGGCTTGGAAGTTTTGCATGACCTTTCGCAGCATGTTGACAGGTATTGCCGCAATCTCGTCTACAATTCGTTGTTTGGGCTTGAATTGTTGCGGATGGATCTGCTTGAAACACTTTTGTTTTTGGTATACCTAAAAAACAAAAACAGGTATCCCCCCAGATGTGTCACTTATTCAAATGCGAAGGGCATGTTGTTTGGCTGATCGGCGAGGACTTCTAACCATAGCCTGTTGAACAGCTGCGATGTTTTCACGTGTTCGAACAGTTTTTCCACTCCCACCTCTTTTTTAAGACGTTGATCCCGTTGGCTCGAGGTTGTTTATCCATGTTCGAATTGCATTACTTGACGGAACAGGTTGGTTACGCGGTGTTAAAATGACTTCGGAAAGCACGTCTAGTTTGCAAAAGAAATTTCGCCATTTTGATAATACGCTTTTACCGCGTAGCCGCGTTATTCGCCCATCTAACGAACCATTGCAACTAAATGGTAGATTGTGCAGGTGGTGACGCGCCAGTAACCATCCCCCCACTACCTGCCAATTTTGTCTCAAGGCCATCTACAATCATCCCGTTTCATTGGCGGATCTTGTATAAATTGCACAAGTATGTACAATAAAGTTTTTAATATTATATTTATAAATAAACAAAACTGTTTATGTTCCCACATCTGTCTGTCAGTCCCCCGGGCAGCTATTATTGTTTTAATTATTCAAAATTTTTACTTGTAATGATTGTTATCATTGGCTTGATGTGACCGTTTTCATATCCTGGAGAAGCTATAGTTTATCCTTTGAGTTATGTTACGCACGGCTATTCTTAACATTCCTTAACGTATTACCATCTGCACTAACTTGACTTTGAAGTTTCATAATGTAGTCAGAATTCGAGAAAAATCCGGTAAAAAGAGGTTTGAGAAATTATGCCAAATATAAGCTCACGATCAGAATTTTTTGGCCATAACGACTCAAACTTTTTTTTACTTATTTGACACGTTTGATGAAAGTTTAGCAAAAATCGTTGAACGAATTTCGGGAAGTTGAGAATTTTTAACCAAAAAGGGGATTAAAAAACATTAAAAAAAAAAAAAAATACAAAACATTTAAAAAAAAAATAAAATACAAAAGGGTCTTCAAAAATTTTAAACTTTAAGGAAATCGATCAATTATTTTGGTAACCATAGATATGCAAAGAGAGATAGACAGATATGTGGACTTACAAATGGACAGAAACACAACGTAAAATTTGAGCAAAATCTAATCAAATAATTTTAAGAATTAATGCCATTTCTTGGGTTTTTTCAATAGCTTATAAACAGGAATTAAGGACTTATTAACGACGAAAGAAAGTATGTACAGTTTTTGCACAATTTGTCGTATTTGTCTTTTACCGAAAGACAATTCCTCAAAGTTCTGAAACAGTGCGAAGACAAAAGTTGGACATTTTACAGATTTCAGAGACGGTTTCAAACAATGCAAATTTTTTACGGAAACCTTGAATCCATCTTGAACATGGCGGCCGTGTTACAGCTACGTGGTATGAATTATTGGCGCATGCAAAGCCGTCTGATAATAGAAACACGAGGAAATTAGTCATGGCTTCTAGGTATAGGGAAATGCGAAAGAAGAAACCAGTTTGTGTTTTGTTTGTAACCTTGTCTGGTCTCCGCCCAGCACGAACTGCTGACCCGGTGAGTTTAGGATTTCCCCGAGTCTGTCGACCACAAACAGAATACGTAATGGATGCCGAAATATTTACAAAAAAACTTCCATACGGAATCATAACTGCGTTTAAGCATAGGTGTATTTTTAGGGGACGAAAATGAACTATTTTATAAAATTAACACAATCCGTGTCACGAAAAACGATTTGGTAATAAATCGAAGACGTAGGATTTCATGGTTACAGAACGAAATCCTTTTTTCAAGACTGCAACCATTTCAAAACTGTAGGTATTTCAATTCTAAAACAAACCAGAATAATTTTTAATCTTATACATCGCAATCAGCGTTTACTTCTACATACATTTTCGAATTACGAAACTGAATTTTGAAGGCAGCCAAGGTTCATTTTTGTATTTACAATGTGATTTTGAAAGTTTAAAATGCTAATTTATGCCGCTTTCTTTCAGATTTGGCACAAAAAATTGTTTTCGGTAATAGCTTGAACAAATTCTTTGCCAATTTCAAATCTTAAAAAGTAATTTTTTTTTGAAAATCTGATACTACTAACGTAATCAGCGTTAAATCTCCAATTAGAATTTTAAATATTCAAATCCAGGTTGGTCGGATGATCAGACAATTCGAGGTGGTCAAATTGTAGTAGGCTTTTATTATTGTGACATGGATCACAAGCGTGGACCATGTCAGCTGTCTATGAAAATGCTTTAAGTATATTTCAAGAAAAAAATTAGGAAGGATATTTGAGCCAGCAAGGGAAGCAGAATTATGGAAAGTAAGGACAAATAGAGAACTTGAAGATATACTCCAAGGAAAAAACATAGTGCGGTTTATAAAGTCCAGGCGGCTGGTATGGGTGTCGCAGAGGAGCGCGTGGGGGGAAGAACGAACACCCAAGCAGTTGTTGTTTGGCAGAATTTAAGGAAGAAGGAACGCGGAAGGACTAGGAAGGTAGGGATGGATGTGGGATGTGGAGGAGGACGTAAGTATTACACGCGTTGAAAGATGGTTAGAGAAGGCCCATTCTAAGCAGAAATTAAGACGAGTTAAGAAGGAGGCCGGAGAAAAGAAAAAAAATGAAAATATTATTGAATTATTTCTAATGTTGGTCTTCTGAATTGAATATGTGAAAATATCCGAGTTAGATTATTGGTTTTATTATTGACTTTTAAGCAGTTTGTAGAAGTTTATCTGAAAACATAAAACACAATGTCCTGACAGACTAATCAACCCGAAGCCAAAACTGCAAAAGCTAGACTTGAAGTATTGAGGATACAATTCATATCGTAACGTAGAGGCAAACGAAAGAAAGATTTGTTAAATTTTTAAAGGAACTTACCTTTCAAAGTTCCTTTTTTTCTTTCATAAGATTTATTTATTTTAATAATCCCTGTTACAGAAAAACATAGGTATAATTTCTACAAAAATAAAGGAGCAAAAATTGTGTGCATACATTTTTTCCTGCTAAACAACTCAAAGAATTTTTTTGAAAACTTGGCTTTAGGGATTTTCCTACACGAAACATTCTTAGGTCAATGTCTTATTTTCGGTAAAACGTATTTTCCAAGATATATATCTTCTTCCCAAAACGATTCGAGGGATATTCTTAAAACTTTGGCATTGTAGTTTTCCAATATGAAAAATGCATTGACTAAAGTCTTATTTCAAAGAAGATTAATTTTTCCGATTTTCAGACTTACGTCTTTCAGACTTATAAAAAGCTAAAATCAGCCTATTTGTTTTTTTTCTGAAATGGTTCGACAGATTCTCTTCAGGCTTTCGTATTGGAGGTTTTCAAACGAGAAATACATTGGTCGAGGTTTTCTTTACGAGAAAATTAAAATTTTAATTGGTAATGGTATTCTTTTGTAAAACTTCATCAGTTTTTATAAAAAAATATGGTTTTTTATCCAAGAAACCAATATTAGACCTTAATTATGAAGTTTTCGTATTGGTTTCTATGGTAACAGTTTAAATAAATTTATATATATATAATACATATTATATGTTATTTAATTTATATATATATATATATATATATATATATATATATATATATATATATATATATATATATATATAATATATAAATTCGTTAAGCAATATCGTATCTAGCCTATTGCCTAGTCATTTTTCAAACGAGTAGACGAATGACTGAAATCTTTTAGTTTTACAGAAACATTTTAAAAAATCCAGCATATTATTACATTTAAAAAATAACTGTTATTTTAACTATTCTTCGTGTTATTTTAATTTGAGGTTTTATTTTGTTGGAACTATAACTTTGTTTTAGACAGTCAGAATGTAAATTAACGAAAAAATTTATAATTTTAACCCACAAACATTCCAGTATTTGATAATAATATATTATATGTAAATTGTTAAATATAACAAATTATATAGCATAGTTCTTCAATTTTCCTATGTTATTTATGTGGGATAATTTCTGTGTATGAATTAGCACTTAATTTGGGAGAACCAATCCTTGTACGTTCATGTGATATTTATCAATTTGAAGTTTAAGACATTCCGTACTCCGCAAAAATGTAAAATAAGACAAATACTGCCTTCAAGCTTGTTTAAATAATAAAAAACCTAAATGCCTTGAAAGCTTTGTAGTGATTTTGTCCATTTTACAACAAAACAGATGATAAAACATGCTTTTTCATTAAACAGCTGATCAAATCTGTAAAATAACGAATCAAACTGCAACAAATATAGTGTTAACAAAGCATGTGATATCAGGAAAAAACATAATGGACTTACCAGTAGGTGGTAACGTTTTATTCTGAAAGCGTTTTTATCTGACAGATCGAGTCACGTGAGATCCCGGATGGATTAAAAAAACACTGTGATTATATTTCACGACTGGTTTGCCAAAACGAAAACAAACGCTAACTACTTGTTCGTTATAAAAAACAAGAGCAGATAGGATTAGTGCAGGTTATGGTTATTAGAGGCAGTGGACGACCTTGGCTACGATGAACCCGGGTAATTACAGGGCATAGCATCTACAACTGCCACTTGGTTAGTTGTGTACTCCTTCGTCTGCATGAACGCAAAGAAATATTTTACAAACGTGAGAAGCTAGCAGTATGTCCTTAAGGGTTTTAGAAACGCCGGCCAAATTACATAGGATGTTTACAAAACACAAACTAATGGGTTGTTGAACGCTGTTTGAGACTCAAAACGCGCTAACAATTTCATACGCAGAGTTTTCTTATATAAACACAGCACCTTTTTTTTGGAAATCTAATATTACCCTTGTAATCAGCATTAAGAACTGCTTACAATAATATTTTTAAATTTTGGAGACCGAATATGAACCCAGTCCGCCGTAATTTTCATGATTTAAACAAATTTGATAGTTTAAAATGCTAATTGATGCACATATTAACGCTGTTTGCGATTGTGAAACCTGATTTTTAAAGAAGGCTAAGAAAGTTACTATTTTTTAAAGATTTGAAATGGTTGTAATTTTGACTTTGAAATGCGGAATTTTGCTGGGTAACGAAGCTATTACCAAAATCTATTTCCTTGTTAAGCTTGAATCAAATCAAACCCAAAATGTGAACATAAAGAGTGTAAACACACACACACACGCGCGCGCGCGCGCGCACGCACGCACATGCACACGCACACGCACACGCGCGCGCGCACACACACACACACACACACACACACATATATATATATATATATATATATATATATATATATATATATATATATATATATATCACGCTTTCTAAGGTAATTTGCCTGCTAGACAAAAATTTATTTTTTTGTAATTATTTAAAACTATTAATTTTTTTAAATTATAAAATATAAATTTGTAATATAAATTATAAAAAATTAAAATTAAATTGTTTAAAATTATTTAACACTGCATGAAATGAAAACAAAACTAAACTACGAAGTGTGTGCTACAGAAAACCTGCTAGGCTTCAAGATTTCCTGAAATTACCCCGTTTTAACATTAAAATCATTAAACATTAAAATCAGGCATTTTGAGTTGCCGCCATTTTGTTTCGATTAACTGTATAACAGTTTCAGGTAGCCTAACACCTGCTAAAGCAATTAATTGTATCAAAAAATATATAAAGGTATTAATCAAAATCTGTTATGCCGTATCCCAGTGAAAACTGAAAAAATAGGCCTTTTATCGTAACCGGCAAATAAATTAGGCATTTGGAGTGTCCGCCATTTTGTTTCGATTAACTGTATAACAGTTTCAGGTAGCCTAACACCTGCTAAAGCAATTAATTGTATCAAAAAATATATAAAGGTATTAATCAAAATCTGTTATGCCGTATCGCAGTGAAAACTAAAAAACTAGGCCTTTTATATCGTAACAGGCAAATAAATTAAGTATTTAGAGTGTCAGCCATTTTGTTTCAAATATAAGTACGAAAGTTTGAGATTGCTTAAAACCTTGTCACAGCTCCATATATAAAGAAAAGCGTCGAAATTCGTACAGCCATTTATAAGTAAAAAGTGACTTTAACATAACAGACAGTCAGACATTTTGAGTGCCTGACATTGGTGTTTGACGTTTGAGATTGCCTTGTAATAGCTTCATATAGCAACGAAAAATTTGTTATCGAAACGCGTAAAAATCTTTGCGGTCAAAAAGTGCCAAAATCAAGGTTTTCATGTTTTAGAAAAAAACATGTTTATACCACTTACAAGAACATTTAAAAAATCCCACCCTTATTGCATATCTACCATTTGGGGGGAATCACCACATAAAATTTAATTGAAATCTGTCAAGCTGTTTCATAATAAAATGCCGACAAATTTAACGGAATAGACAAATATGGAGTTCACTTTGTATTTGTATACAGTGTAACAGAAATTGTTTTACACAAAAATTATAATGGAACCTTCAATACGTGACCATGAGGTCAGGATCGGCACTAATTACACGGTCCCACTCTGGGTTTTACCGCGATGGTAACTGTACTAGCTCATTTCAAAATGAAAAAAGCTGATATTAAAAATCAAACTCTTTGGCAATATATTTTCTAAAATTATGATCAAACATATGTGAGACTTCCTTTTCATCTTACAGCGACGTTTTCATTAAACTCTTTGAAATCTTTCATTTTTAGTATCACACACTGAACTTTGCTAATTACATATTTTCAAGTACGTACATTTCGAAATGAAAAGAAATGTTCCAGCTTAAATTTCTAAATACTTAGTAACTCTGAATCTGTTTAAGTTGTAAAGATTTTCAGTTATACAAATGTTCAAAGGAATAATTGTAAATGTAAAACTAACTTTACATTAATATTGCTGACGCAAACTGTTTGAATAAAACAAATGTTGCTGACGTAATAATATCTAATTTTAAAATAAACAAGTTACTTTGATATTCGAATGAAATTTTATTTTATAAAGTTGTTGAATCACAAAGAACTTGTTTTTTTATGAAATGTCAGGGTGATAATTGTGAATCATTGGTTAAACAGGTTATCAACGTTTTGCTTGAATTAACAACGAACAAATCATAAAAAACATGACATCTCAATTATATTAATCATTTGAAAAACATCTTCAACGTGTTTCTGTTGACATTTGTTTCTGTTTAGTTCAATTTATTTAGGTCAATAACAAATTATTCATCGACTAGCTGCATCCGCAAAGCGTTGCTAATGAAATTCAAACATTTCCACCGTAACTATTCACGTAAACAGGTGCGATTTTCAGCTAATTTAAGAAAAATTGTATTAACAGAATTTAAAAATCGGGTTTCGCTGTGTTGTCTTGACCTTCATCCGTTTATCTACGTTATACGTTCAGACCTTAGCGTGCTAAATATTTGACGCGACCGCAGGTCTCTCTCTCTCTCTCTCTCTCTCTCTCTCTCTCTCTCACACACACACACGCATTAAGAAAATAAGTGTGTGGGCATGAAAGTGTAACAAACAATGAAACAAAGACAAACACACAGATACACAGCTACACACACACACACACACACACACAAACACTGAAAATAAATATGTTTGTGTGTGTGTGTGTGTGTGTGTGTGTGTGTGTGTGTGTGTGTGTGTGTGTGTGTGTGTGTGTGTGTATGTTTGTGTTGCACAATCGCGTTTACAACTACTCGATTCAAACTTATCGTAGAAATCGATTAGCACTTAATTCTCTCTCTCTCTCTCTCTCTCTCTCTCTGTGTGTGTGTGTGTGTGTGTGTGTGTGTGTGTGTGTGTGTGTGTGTGTGTGTGTGTGTTGTGTTGCACAATCGCGTTTACAACGACTCGATTCAAACTTATCGTAGAAATCGATTAGCACTTATTCTCTCTCTCTCTCTCTCTCTCTCTCTCTCTCTGTGTGTGTGTGTGTGTGTGTGTGTGTGTGTGTGTGTGTGTGTGTGTGTGTGTGTGTGTGTGTTTGTGTTTGCACAATCAAATCGTTTACAACGACTCGATTCAAACTTATCGTAGAAATCGATTAGCACTTAATTCTCTCTCTCTCTCTCTCTCTCTCTCTCTGTGTGTGTGTGTGTGTGTGTGTGTGTGTGTGTGTGTGTGTGTGTGTGTGTGTGTGTGTGTGTGTGTGTGTGTGTGTTTGTGTTGCACAATCGCGTTTACAACGACTCGATTCAAACTTATCGTAGAAATCGATTAGCACTTAATTCTCTCTCTCTCTCTCTCTCTCTCTCTCTCTCTCTCTCTGTGTGTGTGTGTGTGTGTGTGTGTGTGTGTGTGTGTGTGTGTGTGTGTGTGTGTGTGTGTGTGTTGCACAATCGCGTTTACAACGACTCGATTCAAACTTATCGTAGAAATCGATTAGCACTTATTCTCTCTCTCTCTCTCTCTCTCTCTCTCTGTGTGTGTGTGTGTGTGTGTGTGTGTGTGTGTGTGTGTGTGTGTGTGTGTGTATGTTTGTGTTGCACAATCGCGTTTACAACGACTCGATTCAAACTTATCGTAGAAATCGATTAGCACTTATTCTCTCTCTGTGTGTGTGTGTGTGTGTGTGTGTGTGTGTGTGTGTGTGTGTGTGTGTGTGTGTGTTTTACACTTTCACGTTCGCAACGACTCGATTCGAACAGCATAAAAATCGATTTCGTTAATATTTTGAACAAGTTCTTTGTCCAGCAGAATAGGCCCAAAAGTTTTCTTTTAAAATGGCGGCATTCCAAATCCTTGAAAAATCATAATATTTTTATTTTACACTTTTTGATTTCACAGTAGTGGCAGTGTTAAAACACGCACACACATTTTAAATAAAAAAAAAATGAATTAAGAAAACCAATTTACAGATAGTCGTGGTTTACTTTCATATTAGAATTTAGTTTTAAAATTTAAAATGATACATTATGGCTTGTTGTTGTAAACAACAACACAAAATGGATCTTTGCACTCATATGGCTACTAACTCGATTACCGATATGTAACTATAACCGAATGTGTTTTGGAACAGTGCCTTCAGTGGCAGATGAACTCAAGGTCGTAGTATTCGCTTTGTAAGCTACTACAAAATACGTCACGAACTGGTCTGCTAATAAAAAATACAATACTGATTCGGCGAACATTAATTTTGTTTTTGTTGTTTCACTTTCGGTTTTATTTCCTTATTTCAGACCCGGAAAAGGACTACATAGTGGCAAGGTAATATTATGGATGTTAATATAAAATATATCCGAGATGAGTGATAAATTAAGTTTTGTCGTAAAAAGCGTCTGTAAAACCAACGCCAGGTAGATAGACAAGCGCAACCAATGAGCAGCAGTTCTTGACGAAATGTTCTAATCAATCTTCTCTTTCACTGCCTCATATATTTGTAGCCCTTCACCTTTTTGTTGTCGTTTGGTGTATTTAGCATTAAAGTCTCTTCTAATTACATAGTGATGCATTATTGTTTTTAAACTTTATTTTGACAATTTAAAATAAAATAATTACAGCACGCAGCTGTCTCGCTTACGTGATTGAAGCTACGACGGAGGCAGCTGAAGTGAGCAGCTGATGGGTTTAGCAATCTCACCGTACCTCTAGCTCATACTACTCTCACTCATCTAAACTCTCTCTCTCGCTCTGTCATTCTCTCTCTCTCTCTCTCTCTCACTCACTCACAAACACTCACACCCACACACCCACATACACACACACTCTCTCTCTCTTTCACACAAACACACTCTCTCTTTCTCTTCTCTCTCTCTCTCTCTCATGCACACACACACACACTCTCTCTCTTACACACACACACACACACAAACACAAACTCTCTCTCTCACAGACACACACACACACACACAAACACACACACTATTTTTTCCTCTCTCTCTCACACACACATACATACACTCTCTCCCCTCTCTCTCTCTCTCTCTCTCTCTCTCTCTCTCATACACACACACACAAAAACACACACACTCTCTATCTCATCCACACACATACACACACACGCACACACATATACACATACACACACAATCTCTCTCTCTCTTTCACACACTTTCTCTCTCACTCTCTCTCTCTCTGTGTCACACACACACAGAAACAATCTCTCTCTCTCACACACACACTCTCTCTCTCATACACATACAAACACTCTGTCTCTCTCTCACACACACATACACACGCACACATATACACATACGTATACACACACATACTCTCTCTTTTTCACACACACACACAGACATACACACACAGACACACACATATTCTCTCTGTCTGTCTCTCTCTCTCTCTCTCTCTCTCTGCCTCTCGCTCTGTCGCTCTGTCTCTCTGTCTGCCTCTCTCTGTCTCTGTCTGTCTCTCTCTCTCTCTCTCTCTCTCTCTCTCTCTCTCTCTCTCTCTCTCTCTGCCTCTCGGTGTATATGTCTCTCTCTCTCTCACACACACACACATGCATGCGGGACTCTTTTTGGGCGGACACAATTTCCCTACCTACTCATGTTCATGTTCCTATGTCTAAGAATGTATATAGAATGAGGGGGATATCAACTCACAACAAAACGCTGGCCAAATTGCGCACACAATCTCTGTGATACGGGTCAAGATTAACGGCGAAAAATTGAAAGAGAATTCGCAGAAGAAACATCTGCAAACACCTGAATAACGAATTGGGAAATCACCTATTAGAAGTGGATGATTACCCACCGTGAATCTTCTTCAAATTCTTCTTGTCGTGAATTCTTCTTACATTCGTGAATTCTTCAAATTCAGGACTGTAGAAAGAGGACACAATAAATATACAAAGGTCAAAGTGCAATAGTAACCCTAGAAAGTCATTAATTCATTCAAGTGATTGAAGTAAATTTATCAAAATATTTTTCTTAATATTAACCTTTTTTTAAAAAAACTGACGTCACCATCATAATCAGCATTAAAATATCCGTATATTAGAATTTAAAAGTTTTAAATTGCATTGAAATAGGAAAACAGTTTTGAATGTTTAAAAATTTGAAATGGACGCCATATTGTAACGTTTGGACGATTGTTTTTGGTTAACAAACGTGACCAAGCTATTAAAATAATCAATATTTTTGCCAAACTTGGTATATGTATCAATGACCCCGGGCAGGATCGGTTCTTATTCTGTCCCAAGTTTGAATGTTACCTTGATGACTGAACCAACAGCCCATTTTTTCCAATTAATTTCACTAATTAATTTCCAAATAAATTTACTACGAATTTACATTTTAAACGGTACCGATTCAATAAGGAAGCAACAAATGATTGATTTCGTGAAATTTAGTCAGTGTTAGTTTGAGGACGTCATCGAAAACTTCAAGGATTGCTTGAATTACATTATTTTCTTGAAATCAGAAACGTACTTCTTATTTTGTGCTATATCTTTTTATTTTTTACCACAATGTCTTGCTTTACAGTTGTCGATGTAAGTCATAATTGTATAGGCTATATGCCGAGGCGTACTAAAACTTAATCTTGAAGTTTTGAAAATAATTTTACTTAGATATCTGTGCACATTAATAATATTCTCACGACCCACCAAAAAAAGTGATTTATGATCTGGACTGGTGCTTACATTAGGTATCGGGCCGGGTTCTTACCACGATAGCTGCTCTATTAGCTTCCAATTAAAAGGAAATTAAACAAAGCATTAGTCATTGCTTTTCAATTAACAACGTGCTGTATTCCTTACAAATTGCGTCACTAAATTAGGGCGCGGGTTATGCAAAATGTATACACCCCTGTTGTGGAATCACATAACTCAGCCTTGGCAAATATTTCTCGCAGGCTATAAGCTGCAATACAAACCACAGCCTGGATGATATATTGTAATCAACTTTGTTGCTCCTTGTGATTTTAGAGATTTTTCTTTGGGAAGTGAACTGTTGGAGAAATTATCGTCGTAAAAACCAGACACGGGTACTTGGAATGATCACTGGTCACACAAGTTTTTTTTTTTTTTTTTTTTTTTTTTTTTTTTTTTTTTATTATTGTATTTGTTGTTACAAATAAAATTACAAATAACAAACAAAACAAATTAATCATCTTGACCAATCCCAATAAGATCGACTAAAGATTTATCTCTCTTTTAAATCACATTTGTAGGGTTGACACTAGTATCTAGTCCCTTCACTTTTAAACACCGGATCTCTATAGCATCAAATCATGAGGTTTGATTCTCTTGAGGCGGCGTATCTCGTTATTAAATGTGCCAGTCATGTCCTTCATGTCCTGATTAGCATGAACTAGGAGACGTTGTTTATGCCTCAAAGCCACCTTCCTCACTTCTTCTTTTACTGAATTCACTTTTAAATCCCGGTGTAAATCGCTATTACGAATATACCATGGAGCTTGAACTAATCCTCGAAGGACTTTATTTTGAAACTTCTGAATAACAATCATGTTAGTTTCTTTCGTACAGCCCCAGATTTGGATGCCATAGGTCCATACAGGCTTCAGCACCTGCTTGTAAATTAATAGCTTGTTATGAATGGACAACTCAGAGTTTCGTCCAAGCAACCAGTAAAGTTGCCTGTATTTTAAATTGAGTTCTTCTTTCTTTTCTTTACATGCTCCTTCCACTTCAGCTTTGTATCAAGTGTCATGCCAAGATACTTGGCTGTATTCCCAGGAGACAATGTTTTGGCGTTTATTGTCAAGGGTATTGGTACTAACTTTTATTTGTAAAATGAATATAGGTAGATTTTCCTTCATTTATTTTAATGCGCCAACATTTAGTCCATTCAATTACTTTGTCTACAGCTCTCTGCAGTTTGGTAGTAGCAACGACCGCATCTTTTCCAACAGCTAAAATAGCGGTATCGTCGGCAAAGGTAGCAATGGTGGTATTATTTTCCTGAGGTATATCACGGGTAAACAGTAAATAAAGGGTTGGGCCAAGAACGCTCCCTGTGGAACTCCTGCCGCTATTTTATGAAGTTCTGAAAACTTGTTATCATGTCTAACACGAAAGTGTCTATCTGAAATATATGAGTTTATTATTTGAAAGTAATGTCGAGGAAGGTCTCGCCTAAGTTTACATAATAATCCCTCATGCCAAACTTTGTCAAAGGCCTGCGCAACATCAAGAAAGACAGCCGCGCAGACCTTCTTTTCCTCAAGTGTTTTCTCAATTATGTCTGTGATGCGATGAACTTGATCAATTGTTGAATGTTTTGCTCTAAAACCAAATTGGTGCGGTGGAATTAGTTTTCTATCTTCTACAACTTTCATTAATCTGTTCAAAATTAATTTTTCCATTATTTTTGACAAAGAAGGTAACAAAGAAATAGGTCGATATGACGCAACTTCATATGGCGATTTTCCTGGTTTAGGTACAACAATTACTTCAGCAATTTTCCAATGTTTAGGAAAATATGTCAGTTTAAAGCAAGAATTTATAAGTATTAATAATTTGCGTAAGGCTACCATGGGTAGTTCTCTAATTATTTGAGTTGTTATTAAGTCATACCCTGGTGCTTTTTAGTGCGGAGATTACAATGAATTATATTTATTAATTCCTTCATAGTAACAGGGGTAACTTTTGCTTCATCATTATTATGAATTTCCTCTATATTTTCTCTTTTTGTTTGTTGTGACAAAGGTTGGAAGACATTTTTCAAGTGTTCTGCAATAAGATCTGCCTTTTGTTTTGAAGTGCGTGCCCATTGACCATCAGACATCTTCAGTGGTGGATTCTGAATTTTAGGTCTTTTATTCTTTTAGCTGCCTTCCAGAGAGAGTATTCTGTATCTTCTCCTGCCGTCAACTCAGTTAGAAACTTATTTATAGATTCGTTCTTAATTGATCGAATTAATTTCTTCAGTTCATTACTAAGTTTGTTGGCCCTTGTTTTATCTTCAGGAAATCTGGTTTGTTGCCACTTTCTACGGGCTTTCCTTTTTTAATGATCAACTCTCTCACTTCCATGGGGTAACTTATTACTCGATTTTTGTTTCCACTGCTTTGAGGAGTACTCTCTTCTGCTGCCTGCTGTATATCAGCAGTCAACTGTTCAACTTCAAAATCAATTTGCTCCTAGTATCAGTTTGGATCTGCAAGTCCACAAACTGTTCCAGTTTACTTCTAAACATGTCCCAATTCGTCCTTTTATTGGTCAATGCAGGCAAAACCTGCTTCTGATTTATTGTTTCACCTAACATAAGAATCACTGGTGAATGATCAGACGAGAGGTCTTCACTGCTTTCCACGTTAATGTATTCACTGTTGACACCCTTAGCCACGAAGAAGTCAATCAGATCAGGAACTTTGTTTGGATCAGTTGGCCAATACGTTGGTGTGCCTGTGGATATGAAAGTACACTTAAGCTCTCTTCCTGCTTGGTAAAGCTCCTTCCTTTGAGGTAACCAGTCTGGAACCCCAATATGTATGCTTAGCATTATAATCGCCACCAATAACAAAACAGTCCCCGAAATTTCTAAAAAGATTCAGATAGTCCTCTTTCATTGGACAGTGTCTAGGAGGACAATAAATGGCAGACATTTTAATATCTTTATTGTTATTGTAGATGGTTATTGTTGTTACTTGCATCATCAGTTCTGTTATTTTCAGTTCTTCATGGTGCAATATGTTCTCTTTAATTAAAATTGCTGATCCTCCTCTTGCTTTTTCCGCCGGATGTGGTGCATGATAGAAGTTGTAACCCCGCATTTTAATATAAGATTGTTGCGTGAAATGTGTCTCAGAAATCAGGCAAATGTCAATTCTTTCATTTTGTAGAAAAATTTCTAGTTCTGATAAATGGTGACGTAGACCATTAGCATTCCAAGTAGCAACACGTAATGAGTGACTAATGTAATTTACTCAATATATCTCCTTTAATTTCCCTAGTTAGCATTCTTATTGTCTCTTCCTGGTCATCAAGTCTCCGAATGACATGTTTTAATAGGTCTTTAATGGAATCATTTTCCTTAACTCGTTCATTTTGAACAATATTCGCATAGCTTTTTGTATTTTTTGATTGATCCCTATCGTCAACATTTGTAGATACGATATCCCTTCGGATCAATTTCTTATTATTTACACTTGGGATTTTTCGTCGAGCTAATATTTGCCTGTTTCTACCATCCTGGTATTCTCTTGCTACAGGGCATCCTCGAAAGCTTGCTGGGTGATTACCTTGGCAGTTAAAACATTTCGCTGGTTGACTTTTACTTACAGGGCAAGCAGCTGTCGCATGTTTCCCAGCACATTTAACACATGCAAATTCTCTGTTACAATACCCTTGAGTATGACCAAAACGTTGACAACGTTTACACTGCGGAACTACGTTAATATTCCTTCGTAATGGTTCAATTTTAACAATAATGCCCATGATTGATTTTAAGTTAAATATTTTATCTGTACTTTCACCTTTACTGAAGGTTAGCATAAAGAGGGCATTCCTACTTTTCTGTAGTTCTTTCACCTTTTGAATTTACTCTAGATTCTTTCCTAATCATATTTTTGCCTCAATGATGTTAAATCCTTTTAGCCTAAGACTTTCTTTTATTTTTCCTCTTTGCAAGTACTATCCAGTCCCCTTGCAACAACTCTCAAAGGTCTATTTGCTTTATCCTCATAAGTATGCCATTGAATCTGCATTTCAGAGAGCTTAGCAGAAATGCTTCTATATGTATCTCCATCTGGTGTATTTATCTTCCAGGCTTCTTTTGCTAAATAAGTGAATTTAAGTTCTTTCTCACTTGTTTCTGAAGTTAATTGTTTAAGGTCATGAAATGTTGCAACTCCTGAGACATATATTGGTGGAGGTGCAATATATTTCTCATTATTCCTGATCTTTGTGGGTTCATTTATGCTAGACTTAACTGAATGTGATTTTCTATAACATTTATCTTGATTAGGAGAACAATCTGGTGATGTACTTGCTTTCCTTTTTTAAGTCTGTTAAATCTCTTATTACTTTTTGTTAACCAGCCCACTTCATTGTCTAGCTCTTCCTCATCTGTCTCATATATTGTAGGTTCCAACATTTTGTCCTTACTGGTTTTACTAGATTCTTTTGAACCAACACTTTTTCATGAAGGGCATCTAACTGGAGTTGCATACTTTTTAATGTAGTTTCTAGATGCTCTCTCGCCTTTTTCTCCTCCATCCATGCATTATATAGAATTTGTTCATTCTTACTTCTCGTTTGATTAGCTTCAAATAAGATTTGATATTGCTCTGATGGCTTTGAAGTAGTCTGATCTGTTGACAACAATTTGGTTTTACTTAGTAAATCCTTTCCCGGTGGGGATCTCACTGTTTTTAAACTCTTCTTAAATAAGGGTCACACAAGTGAGCTAATTTTTGAGGGGCGATTGTGAACTTAATGTTGATTACAATGAAACATTCAATTTGTAAAAAAATGAGGGAGAAAAAATATTTATGATATTTTAAAACTATTTTGAAATGGATGAACTAATTTCGATTGAAAACGATTTTTTTAAAATTTTTGAATTTTCATAGGAAATTAAAAGTTTAAAACGCTAATTTATGCAGATTTTAATGCTGATTAGGATGGTAAAATTATATTAAAAAAACTTAAGTAAAATTCGTTTTAAGATTGAAACTTGTCATTATTTTATACAGTACAAACACTGCTGACTTTCTCTCTCTCTGTGTCATATATATATATACAGGCATATAACATACACACATACAAACACTTGCGCACATACATTTATCATTATTAATGATTTCCGAAAGTGATCTAAAGGTCATGATAAGTGCTCATTCAAGGTCACGCACATTTCAATGGCTCATTTTAAACTGGGAATTCGCTAACAACGAATACAAAGCAGAAAACTGTAAGCACACCCGCATCTTGTTGCAAGCACCAGTATGTCAATAGCGCCTAATTAATTAACAAACAACATAAATAAGTTGATAATTTTTGTTCTATAATTAGGTTGCCAGTCTGTTAATTGAATTGACTGTATTCGGGTTTCCAGGAAGTTTGATCAGTGCTTTATTATTCGACGCGCTGATTGATTTAATTAAATAACTTAGATAAGCACAAGAATTCGTCTTTGTAGTTCAGAACAGTTTTTATAATTCTTGAAAGAGGTCAGAGAAAAATATGTAAGTAGAGCTTTTTCAGTAATTTATATTTTATACGAGGTAGGATCAGAACGTTCTCGGAACTGGTAAATCAAAATTTATTGAAATCAAGTATAATAGTTTAACCTTATTCTCCTTCAAAATACTCTTCTCCTGCATGTACACACGTCTTCTACCATTGCTAGAAACATTACTGAAAGATATTTTTGGAAATTTTGTTTAGGCGTTACATCGAATTTTTCATCACCTTTTGCGAATCAGCAAAACGATGTCCTTTCAATGCCATTTTCAATAATGAAAACAGGTAAAAATCCGGTGGTTCAAGGTCAAGAAAATAGGAAGTGTGTTTCAGGGTGGTAACATTGTGGTTAGCAAAGTATTGTTTTACCACCAGTGATTGGTGAGACGGGCATTCAACAAAAAGCATCGTTTCCTGACATTTTTCTGGTCGTTTTTATCTGCATCCCGTAGCCGTTTCAGGATCTTCTTGAACATTTCTTTCTTTATTGTTTTCCTTTCTGGAATAAATTCGTAGTGAATCAAGATGTGGTGATAAAAAAACCACCTCCTTCATCAAATTATTAAGCGAAATTTGTTCTTTCTCAGTCGTTTTTCTGATTTCCATTCAGCAGACTGCCGTTTCGTCTGAGGGTCGTAAAGAATGTACCATGTTTTTCACCTGTTTCTACTACGGAAAGTGACATTGAAGAAACATCGTTTTGCTGATTCGCAAGAGGTAATTGAAAATTCGACGAAACAGCAAAAAGAAATGTCCAAAAGTGGCTTTCAGGATGTTTCCAACTTATGTATGAACGGTGTTAGAAATGTATACATATCAAATATTATACGTTCTTCATTTTTATTGACAGATTTCAGAAACTATTTAATTGTAATTATTTTTATTTCAAAATTAAATTTGTTTTAAATGTTAGTTTATTATTAGTGATTAAATATGTGAGAAATTACTGTAATTCATTAGATAATTTTTCAATTTTATAATTTGTGAAGAAAATCAGATTCATGCAATTTACTTTACACAGATACACGTTCCGATAACATAGCTCCATCTTTAAAGATGTACCAGGCTGAAATCACACTAATATAATTGCTATTTCGAGGAAATAGTGACTTTAAAACATTAATCAATATGCGAAATAATTTTCAGTAAATTCCAAAAAGAATGAATATGGTTGCTAAAAAACAATTTAACAAACACACACACACACACACATCAGGTCATTAGTTACGAAAAGCGACCGTTTTAAAACTTGAAAAAATCATGAATTAAATCAAACGTTAAAAAAATCCGTTTCATCATCGTAATGAGCGTTAATATTTGCATAAATGTTTATTAAACATTTTTCAAAAATAATTTGAAGAAAATGAGATTAACGGCGATCAGGGTTCAATTTTTGTAAATGCTGTCTTTTGGGGATTAATATAGTAAAATAAATTTCCAAATCATTGCAATTTAAAACAAAAAGTTAGAAATTCATTTACATTCTGTAGAAAAGAAGTACTAAAATTGGCTTTATTTTATTTCTGCAATTTTGTTTTCGATGAATTTAAACATTTTCGCTATATTCCACACTGGCTTGAGCTTATTCAGCTCAAGTTAGCACATTCTTATGAACCGATTGTGATAAATTTACTGCGTCGATACAGGATTCGTTTTGGAAAATAACATACGTTTTGTGCCTATTTAAAAAAAGTTCACCTTTTTCTTGTTATTGTACAATGCGAACCTTGGACAACAATGGAACGTGACGGCCACCAATTCGCTGCCCTACCTACGCACAAAGGTCCCACATTTACGCACACAAAGATAAAAACCTAATTCTATGCTTGACCATGCCTGTATGGATCCATAAATAATGTAGTGAAACTATTATGGGCTATCCGTGATTCCAGTAGAATATTTGGAGGACGTTTATAATTGTTGTTAGATAAGCTTTCGGCATTGGCTACTGATGTGTTACTTTGTAGAAAATATTAGGTACATTTAACTTGACCAGAAAAGAAATATTAGTTTTACCTACATGAAAATCACCAGTTATTTTGAAATTAATTAATAAAATTACATTTAATCACAGCATGAACTTTTTCAATTTTTGAAACTCTGATACTGTAGTAACTGGTGTTGAAATCTGTTTTAAGTTATTGTTTTAACTTACAATGCAATTAAATTATTAACAAAAGTCATATTACGATAGTAAAAATCAGTTTTAAAAAAAAATGAAAATTACTGTAACAGATTATAATTCACTTTAAAGTGGTTAAACAGGTTTTTTAGGTAACGAAGTATTACAAAAATTTATTTTTCGATCAAGGTATAAATTAGTACTTTAAAATAAAAAAAATTAAATACGAAAAAGCATAAGAGCTGTTAGATTTATTTATTTTTTTTAAAAGAATTTGAAAATTAAAATTGCTATTAAGGGCTGATTTTAATACTGATTGCGCTGGTGAAATTAAAGTAAAAAAGGAAAAACGTTATGAATTTGAATTGCTATTTTGAAACTTTTAAACTGTTTGGTGAATAAGGAACTTGTTCAAACTTTATCAAAATAGATTTTCGTGCCAAGTTTTCAAAAAATCAAACTAAAATTTGCCAACACATGCAAAAGTTGATCTGAAGGTCAGGATTAGTGCTAATTACCTCAAAGGCCGCGCAAATAACATTGTTTTTATTGCAAATTTACTAAAAAAGCGTGATGGACCAAATTTGAGAAATTAGACTATTTACTGTTGAGAAAATAGAAAACGGAAAATCAGTAGTAAGGAAAATATTACCGATATTTTCCGGTAATTTTCCGTGTTTTGCACTATTTATCTTTCAAACAGGAATTTTTAGAATTTCAAGTTCTGTGTTTGTTCCTTTTATCGGAAGTGTGACAGTTTGTATTATGTTTCACACCATTTTGTAAATGTTAGAATTTTTAATACAACTTCATCTTATTATTTTTTTTCTTGCCCAGTTCACAGAGTAATCTTTCAATTTTAGAACACCATAAGTTTACTATAAGGAAATAGCGATTGTTTTTGATATTGAAGAGAAAGTTTCTTGGAATCACCTAACACTGGACCACAGTACCAGAAGGAAACCGAACTCAGAGCTAACAGGTTTTGAACGCGCAGGAAGAAGGAGGTCATTGCTCAGATAACGTCCTGCGGGTTTTCCTTCTCTAACGCGTAATATTTTGGTCCAATGACGGCCAAGGGCAGGGTCGAGTTTTTTGAATCTTTTTCCTACGACAGGTTTCCGCTGATCACCCCACGCCTAATTAACCGAAGCAGTTTCTGCGTATAAATGTAGATCAGCGAAGTGGGACCTTCAGTGTTTTGCGAAAACTGAAAACATCAACTACTACAATGGCAAACTTTGTTCACGTAAGCATTAAAAGATTAATTATTTTGTCTTAAACAAATATCAAAAAAATAAAACCGCTATTAGTATTCAAGCAAGTACGATTAAAAATTAATCTATTAAAATAACTTTAGCGGTGATTTTTAAAAGTAATCGCTGTACGCAGCTGTATCGTTGACGCGACAGGAATGAATTTCCAAAAATATTTTTCTTATCTAAAACTTTACCATAACCGCCGTCAAAAAATTCTTAATTTCTACCGCTTTTGAAAATTCGAAACGATAATTTATCCAGTTTTTAAAGCAGATCACAATTTAGAATTCAGGTTTTCAAAACATTTAGGACAAAAAGTTATGATTTAAAAAAAGATTTTAAATGACCGCCATTTTGAAACTGTTGCACTAATTTTGAACTTGTCCGAGCTATTACTATAATCAATTTTTTTGCCACGCTAGTATCAAATCGAAACATTAATAGTTAATTTTTTCCTGTGAAAATTCGCTAATAATAAGTTTGTTATTGTAGAAAGTGATTTTTTTCTGAAGAGCTTAAAAATGTATAATTGTATTAATATCTAAAGACAATATTATATGGCTATAATTTTGAAATGTAAAAAATCATTTTACTGTGGGGATAAACGCATACAACCTCTTATCAAATGTAATTTTTTGTCGTGCAATTCAATGATTCAAGAAAAACATTCTACGTATCAGGAACATTGCACATTTTATGGTTACCATAACGACTGATAAACAGTGTTAATGATTGTGAACGATTTTGCGGTTATTTTTTTAATTTTAACAGTTCTACTAAACATTACTTCAAAAATGTGTTTGCTTTCAAAACAAAGTTTTATCTGTAAAATAATTTATAACGTTTATTAGTAATTTATTATTTTTGTTTCTCTGAAAGTATACTGTCAGAAAAGAAGTTAAAAATCCACGTAAACAGGAATTCAGTACAAATATTAAAGTTAAGAAAATTGTGAAAGTAATATCAATTTTTTTAAATAATGAAAAGAAAGTTACATACGTGGTGATCGTTGTCTTATATTAATTACTTTCTAATTAGAAATAATATTACACAACGTGTTATGTAAACATGAGCAAGTTATACAAAATTATCCCTTACTGTATGTTTACATTTCCAACAATCATTCTGGATTAATTTATTAGCAAATTTTGTATTTAAAAAGTGACCTAATGTGCCTTGACAGTTAAAATACTGTTCGTTACTCAGAAAAATCAGTTGGGTAATTTCAAAAGGGCGGCCATTTCAATTTAAAAAACAATATTCTTATCAGACCCACTTTTTTAAAAATCGAATCTCAACATCGATAAAATTTACATAAGATAGTATTTAACTTAACATAAATTGTTGTACATATTTTTTAAAATTCTATTGAAAACATGAAAACAAATGTGACAGCGGTCAAGGTTCATTCTTGTTTTCAGTGTAATTTAAAGTTTTACATGTTACTTCGTGTCAGATTGAAATGTAGAAGGTGACAGCGAAATCATATTTAAAAAAAGCACAAGATAATAAAATTTATCGTTGGGAATTCCCTGCCATCATGTCAGCGGTACATCAGCTTGCTACGATTACTTTAATAATAATGGTTTCCTAAATTGTTTAAATGGTCACTTAACTCGGCCATTGTTGTGTTAAAAAAACGACGATAAAAACAAAGATTCGCTGTTTGAAACCGGTTTTCAGGCAATAAAAGTCAGTCGCATTTGCTGTAAAATTTAATTGAATAATTGACCGTTGTTATGTTTTAAAATATGTTTTATTGTTAAATTTCGTTAAATTTGATTGGTGTTGAAAACTGCAACGGTATATTTAATTTAATTATATTAATAGTGCCTATTCCGCACAATTTATTGTTTAATAGACGTTATTATTATTGTATTCATGTAGAATTTGTTATGAAGAATAATTAACAAAGTATACGTAATAGAGTCATAGAGTGTTTTGAAAAAAGCAATACAGTTTTCTTCCATTTTGAAATAACAACAAAAATAAATAGAAACACATTTGATTAAATAGTTTCTCAAAATTAATAATTTTGAGAAAATTAATTAACTGGTTTCAAAATGATGACTAATAATTTTTTTATTGTAGATAACATTTTGCAAATGTTTCCTAAATAAAAAAAAATGTTTCACACAGTTTGTCTGCGCTAAATCTTTGGTGTGTAAATACTAGACAGAAATTCTGCTTTCAGTTTTTGTTGCTAACCTATTTCACATAGCCTATAAAGTAAAAAAAATAAAGGAAAAAATAGGAAGTTTTCCATGTACTTAACAAAATATTTATAAGTTTATGCACAAATTATATATTACTTAATTTAACAGAATTATTTTAGTGTAAGATAAAGAAAATCGGTGGAAAGTTTTCGCCAAACTGTTATAGCTTTTAAAAAAGTTATTTTTCTAATTGTAATCAGATGTTTTAAGTAATTAAAAAAAACACAATTTTGAAATAGGTAAGTTGAAAAATTTATAAATATTTATGGAAAACTAAAGAAATACACAGGTATAAGTTAAAAAATGTATTAATTATTTTCGGTGTTTTAAAACAGAATATTTAATTTTAGACATAAATATCTAGTTCGCTACCTTTAAAAAAGTAAAAACTCGGTGTAATTTATCAAAATATTGTATAAGATTTTGATCAAATTTCAGTCGTAAATGAAAATTCATAACTCCATCTAGTGTGCCTTATTTTAAGTAAATTAAATTTATTGTTCGAGAGTAAACCAAAATAAATCTAGACAACCATCGGCAGACAATAATTGAATGCAAGTTTGTGTTATCATTTTGTTTTAGAGTTTTCATTTAAAATTTTACTTGCAAGAATATAGAAAGAACAGCCTGAAATTTTTAACTTATCTCTGTAAAATCTGGTGTAGAAAACACAATACAAAAACAAAGTCATTTAAATTTATTTAAATGCAAACAAACATTTTTAAAAAATGAAACAGTTTTATTAGGGAATTCCCATTGGAAAAATGAGCAATTGGAAGCGGCCGTCTTGATAAGATCCTGATGAAATGAGCACCGGTCCATCACCGGGACCGTGAAATGAGCATCGATCCTGAATTGTAGATCTCATTTTGAGGGGTCGTTAAATTTGTGTGTGTGTGTGTGTGTGTGTGTGTGTGTGTGTGTGTGTGTGTGTGTTTTAGCACACTCACGCTATCAGTTTTTGTCCGATTTTATTCAAATTTGGCACACAAATCGATTATCTATTAGTATAATCGATTTGTGTGCCAAATTTCAGCGGCACTGTTTTACTGGTTAACGAGCTTAACAAATCTATCAAGATTTGTCAAGCTCGTTAACCAGTAAAATTCGTTCGGAAGTTTCAAAATGGCGATCATTTCAAATCTTCAAAAGTTTATAACTTTTTTTTTTTTTTTTTAAAATCAATTTTACTCTCGTAATTAACGTTAAGTACTACATAAATTATAATTTTGGATTTTCAAAATCGGTTGACATCATAAATTTAATTTGAAGGCGGTCAGGGTACAAAATGGACCCATTTTTGTATTTTCAATATAATTTAACAGTTTAAAATTTTAATATGTAAGTTTTAATACTGACTATCATGGTGAAATCAGAACTTGAAAATGGTTAGACAATGAGTAATAGTTTTGGAATTCGCTTCTAAAACGTCAGCGATACAGTTGCGTCAGATACTGTAAACTAACTAAACAGTCAGAGTATATAAGTGAACGCTTGTTCGATCCCGGGAGAGACAGCATAATCAGTGCATTGAATTTATTGTTTTGTTTACAGTACAGCAAGTGGCTAGCCGTCGTGTGCGTTGTACTGTTAGTGGTGGTCACCATGGCCTATGCAGAAGCAGAGGCTGACGACTTGCTCACCGCAGAATCAGCCCACCAGTACGGAGCCAGAGGTCGTTACGGCGGCGGTGGACATTATCCACGAGGTGGCCACGGAGGACACCATAGTGGTGGATACGGCGGTGGATATGGGGGTGGACGTAGAGGTTGAATGGGTGCAAGGGTTGACTCTTCTTCAGTTGTGTTAATAAAATAAAATTTACATAAGTACTGAAGATACTTATACAAATTTTGATTATTTCTAAATCTCGTTATACGCTGCAAAAATATTGTTATTTTTATGTTATATTTGTTAAATATTGTAAATATTAAATAATAACTTCTTACAAATAATACATTTTTTTGGAAATATTAAGAGCATTTGATTCAATCCTTGTCCCATTGGAAAAATGTCTACATTCCATAATTCTTTTACAGTTAATCTGTACAAAGTGTTACAATTGGATTCATTTTAAATTATAAAACTAAGTAATCTTCTTAAAAACTTGTAATACAGACGGAAATTTTTAATTTTAAAACGGGTAAGAAAAGTTTATGTTATGTATATAATCACGGCATTCAACAGTCTTGCTGAAATGAATTTTCAAAAGCATATTTTAAAATTCTAAAACACACTCAAACACAAACAAACAAACAAACACACACACACACACACACACACACACACACACACACACACACAGAAACACACACACGAGCATATATATATATATATATATATATATATATATATATATATATATATATATATATATATATATATATATATATATGTGTGTGTGTGTGTGTGTGTGTGTGTGTGTGTGTGTGTGTGTGTGTGTGTGTGTGTGTGTGTGTGTGTGTGTGTGTGTGTGTGTGTGTGTGTGTGTGTGTGTGTGTGTGTGTGTGTGTGTGTGTGTGTGTGTGTGTTGTGTGTGTTTGTGAGTGTGTTCAATAACAAATAATGACCTATAGTTAAGGATCGTTACTAATTTCAAGGTCACCGGTCTGGTTCACCACGATAGTCGATCCAATATTCATTTTTAGCTAATTCCAGTTGTAGCTGCCATTATGGTAAGACCCAGAACAGACCTTGAAATAAACACCGTTTCTGACTTTTAGATAGGTTTTTGATTGAATCGATAATATATATAGAATTAACGTTATTCTAACGTTAATATTATATATATTAACGTATGTTAATATATACGTTAACATAATGAAAAAACTTACGGTTGTTTATTAGTAAGTTAATTATAAACATAAACTTATATATATATATATATGGTTAGTTTATAAATACATATACATAATTGTTATATATAATTGTTAGTTTGTGTCTCATGTTAGCAAGCTCATGTTCGCAAATTTCAATCAGATTTCATTCAAACATGGCAGAGATATCAATTTCGGTAACAGCTAGTACTAACTCATTAAGCAGCAACATTCTTCCAACAGTTTAAAAATGGTGGCCGTTTCAAATTTTTAGAAATTCACACATGTTTTGTTGAAAATCTGATTTCACAATTGCAATTAGCTCTAAAAACTAAATAATGCATCGTTTTCGTAATTTATTATTTATTTACCGTGTTATGGCGAGGACTTTTGCTTAGCTACGATATTTGCAGGGAATAAAAATTTCAGTTGAATAATTTGAAAGTTTTTGTTTCAATGAAAACTACATTACGTTTGGGAGAGACGTTACATTTGTATGTAACACACACTTACACTTACAACACTATATTTACGACTTTAACACTTTACACTCAAACTTACATTTAGGGAGGCGATAATAGCCTCAATGTGCTTTTTGCCTAAAAATAACAAACTAACAAAAAAAAATGCTAACTGGTCGACCTGTTTGGCTGTTGGATCTTTCGGAAATACTCCGTTTTAAAATGAATCAAGAACTTTGACTGCCGGCATTTTGTTTCTCAGCCGAAAGAATCTTTAAGGCAATCTAAATTCTACTAAAATTTTGTTTTACAAACAAATATTTCCAATGAAATCTGTCGAGTCGTTTCGTAGCGGATTACGAACAAAATTAGCATTTAACGTAAGAAATCAGACAGATATTTTTTTAAAGTAAACTTTTTGTTTTCAAATCATGAAATGAAAAATATATTGAAAATAATACTCAATTCTAAAATTAAACGTTTTGTGTGACTGAAATTTAAGTTTTGAATACGTGTATGGCAGTTCAAAGTGTCTTAAAACATGCTAAAGGTTATCTTAAAATAGGACAAGCCGTGTTACAGTGAAAAGCGGCAATAATTTTAAGGAAACAGACAAGTAATTCAGGCAATTTGAGTGCCAGCCATTTTGTTTCAAATAGGCGTATGACGGTTTTACATCGCTTAAAAACCTAGCCATACCTACAAATAGTGAAAAAAGTTTCATGAAAATACGTTATCGGTCAAATAATGAAAACAAATCTGCCACTTTATAGAAAGAAACTAATTTAAACCACTTTAAAATTCATTTTAAAAATCTTGCTTTACTGTATATATATATAGTTATAGTATGTATATAGTATACTCGTGTATATATATATATATATATATATATATATATATATATATATATAGAGAGAGAGAGAGAGAGAGAGATAAGCGTTTTTAAGAAAAAACAAAGGTACAGATAATGTTCAAAATCAGCTGTTCGGTAATAAACAAATATTACCTACAACCATAAAATTATATTATAAAACATTTACAGTTTTATATTTTTACTGTTTACACTATTTATAAAATAACCATTGTAAAACAAGCAGAATATTTTTATTTTACTGTTATTAAACATTTGTTTATCAGTAAAGTGTAATATGTTATAATAAATTAATAAGGAAGAAATAAAAACATTAATATTTATGCAAAACATAATCAGATTATTTACATATGCCCACCTGTTATCAAGGATATAGCGGAGTCATCAAGGTCGACTAGCTAGTTTCTTATTTTAAAAGTCACATGACGGTAACATTCAGTAAATATTTTAGTCCGACGTTTTTATAGTTTTAAAACTATATTTTAACTATATTTGTATCCTAGTATAATTCCGTAAGGTCAGATTTGAAAACATTATTTTGACAGGCCGATTGTTAACAGCTTATTTTAAAAGTCACATGACGGTAACATTCAGTAAATATTTTAGTCCGACGTTTTTATCGTTTTAAAACTATATTTTAACTATATTTGTATCCTTAGTATAATTCCGTAAGGTCAGATTTGAAAACATTTTTTTGACAGGCCGATTGTTAACAGCTTATTTTAAAAGTCACATGACGGTAACATTCAGTAAATATTTTAGTCCGACGTTTTTATCGTTTTAAAACTATATTTTAACTATATTTGTATCCTTAGTATAATTCCGTAAGGTCAGATTTGAAAACATTTTTTTGACAGGCCGATTGTTAACAGCTTATTTTAAAAGTCACATGACTGTAACATTCAGTAAATATTTTAGTCCGACGTTTTTATCGTTTTAAAACTATATTTTAACTATATTTGTATCCTTAGTATAATTCCGTAAGGTCAGATTTGAAAACATTTTTTTGACAGGCCGATTGTTAACAGCTTATTTTAAAAGTCACATGACGGTAACATTCAGTAAATATTTTAGTCCGACGTTTTTATCGTTTTAAAACTATATTTTAACTATATTTGTATCCTTAGTATAATTCCGTAAGGTCAGATTTGAAAACATTTTTTTGACAGGCCGATTGTTAACAGCTTATTTTAAAAGTCACATGACGGTAACATTCAGTAAATATTTTAGTCCGACGTTTTTATCGTTTTAAAACTATATTTTAACTATATTTGTATCCTTAGTATAATTCCGTAAGGTCAGATTTGAAAACATTTTTTTGACAGGCCGATTGTTAACAGCTTATTTTAAAAGTCACATGACTGTAACATTCAGTAAATATTTTAGTCCGACGTTTTTATCGTTTTAAAACTATATTTTAACTATATTTGTATCCTTAAGTATAATTCCGTAAGGTCAGATTTGAAAACATTTTTTTGACAGGCCGATTGTTAACAGCTTATTTTAAAAGTCACATGACTGTAACATTCAGTAAATATTTTAGTCCGACGTTTTTATCGTTTTAAAACTATATTTTAACTATATTTGTATCCTTAAGTATAATTCCGTAAGGTCAGATTTGAAAACATTTTTTTGACAGGCCGATTGTTAACAGCTTATTTTAAAAGTCACATGACGGTAACATTCAGTAAATATTTTAGTCCGACGTTTTTATCGTTTTAAAACTATATTTTAACTATATTTGTATCCTTAGTATAATTCCGTAAGGTCAGATTTGAAAACATTTTTTTGACAGGCCGATTGTTAACAGCTTATTTTAAAAGTCACATGACGGTAACATTCAGAAAATATTTTAGTCCGACGTTTTTATCGTTTTAAAACTATATTTTAACTATATTTGTATCCTTAGTATAATTCCGTAAGGTCAGATTTGAAAACATTTTTTTGACAGGCCGATTGTTAACAGCTTATTTTAAAAGTCACATGACTGTAACATTCAGTAAATATTTTAGTCCGACGTTTTTATCGTTTTAAAACTATATTTTAACTATATTTGTATCCTTAAGTATAATTCCGTAAGGTCAGATTTGAAAACATTTTTTTGACAGGCCGATTGTTAACAGCTTATTTTAAAAGTCACATGACGGTAACATTCAGTAAATATTTTAGTCCGAAGTTTTTATCGTTTTAAAACTATATTTTAACTATATTTGTATCCTTAGTATAATTCCGTAAGGTCAGATTTGAAAACATTTTTTTGACAGGCCGATTGTTAACAGCTTATTTTAAAAGTCACATGACGGTATCATTCAGTAAATATTTTAGTCCGACGTTTTTATCGTTTTAAAACTATATTTTAACTATATTTGTATCCTTAGTATAATTCCGTAAGGTCAGATTTGAAAACATTTTTTTGACAGGCCGATTGTTAACAGCTTATTTTAAAAGTCACATGACGGTAACATTCAGTAAATATTTTAGTCCGACGTTTTTATCGTTTTAAAACTATATTTTAACTATATTTGTATCCTTAGTATAATTCCGTAAGGTCAGATTTGAAAACATTTTTTTGACAGGCCGATTGTTAACAGCTTATTTTAAAAGTCACATGACGGTAACATTCAGTAAATATTTTAGTCCGACGTTTTTATCGTTTTAAAACTATATTTTAACTATATTTGTATCCTTAGTATAATTCCGTAAGGTCAGATTTGAAAACATTTTTTTGACAGGCCGATTGTTAACAGCTTATTTTAAAAGTCACATGACGGTAACATTCAGTAAATATTTTAGTCCGACGTTTTTATCGTTTTAAAACTATATTTTAACTATATTTGTATCCTTAGTATAATTCCGTAAGGTCAGATTTGAAAACATTTTTTTGACAGGCCGATTGTTAACAGCTTATTTTAAAAGTCACATGACGGTAACATTCAGTAAATATTTTAGTCCGACGTTTTTATCGTTTTAAAACTATATTTTAACTATATTTGTATCCTTAGTATAATTCCGTAAGGTCAGATTTGAAAACATTTTTTTGACAGGCCGATTGTTAACAGCTTATTTTAAAAGTCACATGACGGTAACATTCAGTAAATATTTTAGTCCGACGTTTTTATCGTTTTAAAACTATATTTTAACTATATTTGTATCCTTAGTATAATTCCGTAAGGTCAGATTTGAAAACATTTTTTTGACAGGCCGATTGTTAACAGCTTATTTTAAAAGTCACATGACGGTAACATTCAGTAAATATTTTAGTCCGACGTTTTTATCGTTTTAAAACTATATTTTAACTATATTTGTATCCTTAGTATAATTCCGTAAGGTCAGATTTGAAAACATTTTTTTGACAGGCCGATTGTTAACAGCTTATTTTAAAAGTCACATGACTGTAACATTCAGTAAATATTTTAGTCCGACGTTTTTATCGTTTTAAAACTATATTTTAACTATATTTGTATCCTTAAGTATAATTCCGTAAGGTCAGATTTGAAAACATTTTTTTGACAGGCCGATTGTTAACAGCTTATTTTAAAAGTCACATGACGGTAACATTCAGTAAATATTTTAGTCCGACGTTTTTATCGTTTTAAAACTATATTTTAACTATATTTGTATCCTTAAGTATAATTCCGTAAGGTCAGATTTGAAAACATTTTTTTGACAGGCCGATTGTTAACAGCTTATTTTAAAAGTCACATGACGGTAACATTCAGTAAATATTTTAGTCCGACGTTTTTATCGTTTTAAAACTATATTTTAACTATATTTGTATCCTTAGTATAATTCCGTAAGGTCAGATTTGAAAACATTTTTTTGACAGGCCGATTGTTAACAGCTTATTTTAAAAGTCACATGACGGTAACATTCAGAAAATATTTTAGTCCGACGTTTTTATCGTTTTAAAACTATATTTTAACTATATTTGTATCCTTAGTATAATTCCGTAAGGTCAGATTTGAAAACATTATTTTGACAGGCCGATTGTTAACAGCTTATTTTAAAAGTCACATGACGGTAACATTCAGTAAATATTTTAGTCCGACGTTTTTATCGTTTTAAAACTATATTTTAACTATATTTGTATCCTTAGTATAATTCCGTAAGGTCAGATTTGAAAACATTTTTTTGACAGGCCGATTGTTAACAGCTTATTTTAAAAGTCACATGACGGTAACATTCAGTAAATATTTTAGTCCGACGTTTTTATCGTTTTAAAACTATATTTTAACTATATTTGTATCCTTAGTATAATTCCGTAAGGTCAGATTTGAAAACATTATTTTGACAGGCCGATTGTTAACAGCTTATTTTAAAAGTCACATGACGGTAACATTCAGTAAATATTTTAGTCCGACGTTTTTATCGTTTTAAAACTATATTTTAACTATATTTGTATCCTTAGTATAATTCCGTAAGGTCAGATTTGAAAACATTTTTTTGACAGGCCGATTGTTAACAGCTTATTTTAAAAGTCACATGACGGTAACATTCAGTAAATATTTTAGTCCGACGTTTTTATCGTTTTAAAACTATATTTTAACTATATTTGTATCCTTAGTATAATTCCGTAAGGTCAGATTTGAAAACATTTTTTTGACAGGCCGATTGTTAACAGCTTATTTTAAAAGTCACATGACGGTAACATTCAGTAAATATTTTAGTCCGACGTTTTTATCGTTTTAAAACTATATTTTAACTATATTTGTATCCTTAGTATAATTCCGTAAGGTCAGATTTGAAAACATTATTTTGACAGGCCGATTGTTAACAGCTTATTTTAAAGGTCGTGGTATATCGAGTTTGGAAGAAAACTATACATTTTTCTTAAATAAGTGGTTACAAAGATATTGAAATCGAAAGTTTCCATACCAAGAATAGTAATTGTCAGCTGTGTTTAATATCAGTAGCCTATTTTAAATAACAGCTGTTTTAAAATCAATATTTTGAATAACAGCTGTTTTAAAATCAATATTTTGAATAACAGCTGTTTTAAAATCAATATTTTGAATAACAGCTGTTTTAAAATCAATATTTTGAATAACAGCTGTTTTAAAATCAATATTTTGAATAACAGTTTTTTTATATGTTGTTTACACTATTAGTTTATTTACATTGTCTCTAAGATTGCAAATTGTTTCTGTTTTAGATTTCATTTCCTAAATTTTTAATAAATTTAAATGTATTCTGCTATTGTGGAGATCCAGGATTGTGAGTTTTTAAACAAAATAATTAATAATAAACATAATTTCTATTATTATTAACAAAGTTATTGGGAATATTGTCATTACAAGCTACTAGAGTAATTTTGGAGAATAGTATACGCACCGTTATTAAAATAATTTGTTTTTAAATAAACGTCATTTTGAATATTATGGTGAAAAACGTTTTGTGGGGACTCAAAAATTGTCGCTGTAGCGATTTTTTAAAAATTGCTAGTTGTATGAATTTAGATAGAAATTCAGAAAATTGCTTTCATTGCGTGAAATATTAAATTTGTATGAGATAAGCTTCATCACTGAATAGTACAAATATTATATATACTATACTCTTTTACTTTTATTAAACATTTTGTGATTCTGTTAAACGTTACTTCTATTTCACTAAAATTTGTGACATTTTTTTCATTTTGAGGTATGTTTACGATTTATTTCAGCGGCTTTCATGTTTACGATTCTAGTATTGCGTGAAAGTTACTAAACGAATCTTTAAAAAACTAAAGTATGTAATACGAAAACCCGATTTCCGGTTGCGCTTGTGCTGCTTGCGGTGGCAAACTCGCTAACTATACTGCATTAAATATTTATTTAGTTTAGTGATGTAACAGAAATAAGACGGAGTACAAACTTACACTAATGTAATACAAACTTACACTAATGTAAACATAATCGTTAGTTTGAAAAATTTGTTAAAAATATTTATGAAAAATAATAAAATTAATTTATTCCATACAACTAGCAATTTTCAAAAAAAAAATGTTACAATTTTGTAGCTCTAACAAAAAAAAATATATTTTTTACAGAAAAAAAAGAAATTCTCGGATAACTGTGATAAAACTAATGGACATTTTCTTGTAATGACGTTTTTCGTTGTAAAATAAATTGTTCGCGCCTTCATAATTATAAAATTCGAACAAGGTAAACAATCGCTTCACTATAGAACATGTTTTGAAATGTATTTAAAAATGTTAGACATACTTATACTTATAGGGTATGTATGAATGAATGAATGACTTTCTTAGGTTACTATTGCACTGCGACCACTATAGTTCTATTTTGCCCCTTTTCTATATTTCTGAAACGCTCAGTTAAATACATTCTCCAGTCCTAGTATCTTCGTAAAGTTTAGAACTTGGAGAGAATTCAAGGTGGGTAACGCCCCCACTTCTAATTGATGCCTTCCCAATTCATTATCGAGGTAATTGCAGATACTTGCTTTGCTAATTGCCTTTCAATTTCTCCCCATTACTTTTGACCCTTATCACGGAAATTGTGCCTCATTTGGCTACCTTTTTGTTGTGCGGTGAGTTTTCTCTCATTCTATTTACATTCGTACTCATAGGAACATGAGTAGTTAAGGAAATTATGTCCGCCCACACAGAGCCCCACATGCATGGGTAAGGTACACTGGGAGGTCGGTAGGTATCTCAGTGAGCCATTTGATACACCATTAGGCCGATGTCAAACACTCTATTAGCACGGGTCGCTGTATACTTCGAAGTTAGCCAGGTTATGTAGAGTAGTGAATGTGTGTGTGTGTGTGTGTGTGTGTGTGTGTGTGTGTGTGTGTGTGTGTGTGTGTGTGTGTGTGTGTGTGTGTGTGTGTGTGTGTGTGTGTGTGTGTGTGTGTGTGTGTGTGTGTGTGTGTGTGTGTGTGTGTGTGTGTGTGTGTGTGTGTGTGAGAGAGAGAGAGAGAGAGAGAGAGAGATATGATTTAAATAAAATATTAGAATAAATGTTTTCAGAAAGAACCTTATCGAGACGGTTCGTCAATATTATTTCTGCAAAATATACTATACTATTTTTGGTATATTTAAAATTGCACTATTCAATTTTAATTCAATGAAATTCATTGTTAAAGGGAGAATCGAAGAATAAATCCACGACCGCCAAACCATAGGTTTTTTTATCGCTTTGCACAAGAACAGTAAATTTATTCCACACGAAATTACATAAACGGACTTGAGCTATTAAATTAATAGTCTGTGCGAGCGAAACCCGATGAAAAGATTTTTGAGAAATCAGGCAAAGTGTGCAGGTTTTTTAAGTAATATTTTCCGAACTTATTTTCTGTCAAATAAATTTGTGGAATCGAAGTTTGTTTTATGTTCTAGAGTCATTCATTTTATTCGTAATTATACTTTATAATTATGCAATTTTTGTAATAAAATTAACACAGTATTTAATGTTGCTTAGTTATAATAACGTTTTGTGATTAAATTCAGTAAGTAGTTTTAGTATAATTCACTTAGTTAATGTTGTGGGAACCTTGATTATTTGTCCAAGGTGATGATGCAGTATAAGAGGTGGTTTTCGCCCATCTTAGTGTTATTTCAGTTTATATAACATTGATAATGGTAAGTAATAGTTTATCACAGTAGCTTAGAAGTATATTAATATTCGTGTCACGAAAAACAGTCTCGTGGACGTAATGGAAGCAAACGTAATTTATTATATTATTTTTTTAAATAATAATTTCCAACACCGTAATCAGCAAAAAAATTGCATAAATTAGCATTTTAGTTTTTCAATTCTTTGAAATAAATAAATGAACCCTAACCTGCTATAAAATAAAACTGTTTAAGTTCAACGGGTTTTGAAAAGTTGTACTTGCCAGTTTAAGCAGTTTTTAAATTACAATAATTTACAACAGATTATTACGATAATTACATCAGATTATCAATTAAATTTAAGACACAAATCTGTGAATTTTAAAATATTTCAGAACTTGTCTGAGGTATTAACAGAATCGATTTTCGTACCAAGTTTGAATCAAATCGGACTAAAATTGCTTTTAAAAAAATTGATTTTTATCCTCAAAACTTAATTTAGAGGCCAGCATTACTGATTATTTCAAGGTTCCTGGTCTAAGTGCTACCATAATGGTAGCTAGAATTATTTTCCTATAGTAATTCACTAATATATAGAGCGAAAACGTTTGACAAGCGACAAAAAAATCAAGATTTTCGTTTCAAAAGCAAAAGCTATAAATACAAAATTTCTGAAAAGTGATTTAAAAAAAACGTATATAAGATTATGTCTTAAAAATATAAATTTTGAAAGGTATTTAACGTTTCAGCTTTATCACTTTTAGGTTAATATTTTTAAACAAAATTTTACCGTATTGGGTTTTTAATTCATTCTGATAATATATGTTTCATCCATACAAAAGCTGGTACATTCACTTGTGTTATTTGACCCAGCGAATAGAAGTCCGTTTCAACAGTTTGTTACTCTCTTGTGTTTTTTTACGTAATTTGGGCCAAACACACTGACCGATTGTTTTGAAATTTGATATGGAGATACTTTGAATAAAGTACGAACTACATATGTGTAACATTTCCCCATTCATTTCAGTTTCGAAATAATTTACAATAAAGTTTGTACGCAATTTTTGGCAAACGAATTAACTAATTGTTTTGAATTTTTTTGAAGGTGTATGAAGTCCAAATGGTGTATAAATAAGATTTTTTCCATTTACTTCTGTTTTTAAAATGGTGGCATTTAATTTTAACGATTGTACGAAGTTTTGGCCAAACTAATTATCGGATTGTTTTGAAATTTAGTAAGAAGATATCTTATATAAAGTCTTAATGAAAATTGTAAAAGATTTTTTCTAATTACTTCCGTTTCAAGATGGCGGCTTTTAATTTAATGATGACGAGTACACGCAGATTTAATTAAAAGAGTTAACCGATTGTTTTGAAACTTGGATAACGCCCGAAAGACGTATATGTAAAATGTTTTTCCATTTGATTCCATTTAAAGATTGCGAACTCTGATTCAACGTTAAGTGTAAGTGCTAGTTATTCCTGTAATACTGGCTGAACTCCCATAATTTTGACCGATTCATGGAGTCAAATTAGTTGAACTGGAAGTTACGAGGACTGACGTTGAGCGTGCACTATATTAATTAAGAATATACTGCGAGATTTACTGTTCTTTGAACTACTAGTTATTTTTCACATTTAATAAAAAATTTGAGCAAAATACGAATAATCGATTTTGTGATATTCCGTTTAATTTTAGTGGTTTTTGAAACAGAATAATAAGATTTGTGTACTGTATTTACCACTTTTATCTTGTTGATATTACGTTAAAATAAAGTACGGTGTTTATTTATTTAGGTTGTACGGGTGGCAGCACTGCTTACTGTTACAATGCTACTATTTAGCTGGAATCTAGCACAGAACCAACCGCCTGTAGACTTTAATGCTCTCTCCAGTGCTTTACAAGGGTTGGATGTTCAAGCTTTAACTGATCAAGTACAGCCACAACAGTTGCAAGCACTGGCGGCACAAATACCCGCAACAGACCTGAGGACTTTAGTGAACAGGGCTTCTTCTTTGGATCTGAACACTTTGATTAACCAACTACAGTCTGTAAACCGAAATCGTCCTTCGAACGGCTAAAATGCAAGAAAACGATGATATCTTCCAAGATTTTTGTTAGCCTTTTTGTTTGCTTAAAAACAAATTTAGGCTATATCTTTTTTTAAAATAAATAATTCTTTGTAGCATATAGCATTGTTGTTATTTTTATTTTCTAACTATATAAAGATTAAAAAACGATAGTGAATCAAAATTTACCTTAATTTTTTTAATGATTTTAATCGTTATTGATTTTCTTTGTAATAAAAAAGTGGCGATTCTATTCTATTGGACGTTTGTGTGTATTTATTTGTGTGTGTGTGTGTGTGTGTGTGTGTGCGCGAATTGACTGCATTTTATGAAATTTTTAGATGTAAATCTAGTTAGCTCATATCTCCAGAAGATTTTAAAAAAATGGCGAAATCTCTTTTTTGAACAAAAATTATAAAAAGTGGGATTTTCTCAAAAACGGTTACAATGATGTTGATCAAAACTTTACTGAAATTTTTTCGTTAAGGCAAGTAACCAAAGAGAATGTATAATCCTAAAAAGATCTTGTAAATGGGAAAAGGCTTGACAGTTATAGAAAAAATGAAAATTGACTTCATTTTTCAAAATCTGTTTATTTGTATTTTGTTTTTGTATGAAATGAAAATTACTTTCCGGAAATAAATAAAAAAAAATAAATCAAAATAATCCCTAAACGTTTTGGATATGTTTTGGTCATTTACTCTTGTACAATATTTTTTTAAAATTTAAAACTTTATATACTAACTTGTTTTACGATTCTTTATATATGAAAAAATTGAACAAAATATGAAGAACAGATTTTAAGAAATCACAGCAGTTTTCGGGGAAAATAATTAAATGTGAAACATTTGTATAATGTTTTGCACCAATTATTTGTATAAATTAATATAAAAGATTGACAAGATTGACAAATTTATTGTAAAAATACGGTAATAATTGTACGATACAAAGATTAAAAATGAACTTAACAATTAATTATTACAAACAGTGCCAGAAAAACATTAAAAATTAATACTTTATACTTTAGGTCAATTTTTGGCGAACTTCAACTGAAAAATGAGCTGCCATTATAGTAAGACCCAGACCATGAGTGTCGATCATAGTATGAACGCCTCCAGATTACTTTTTGTTTGGACACACACACACACACACACACACACTCTCTCTCTCTCTCTCTCTCTCTCTCTCTCTCTCTCTCTCTCTCTCTCTCTCTCTCTCTCTCTCTCTATATATATATATATATATATATATATATATATATATATATATATATATGTGTGTGTGTGTTTAAGATAATAAGGTCCACAATTTTATTCCGATTTATTAAAACCTGACATTAAAATATATTTTGGAATTACTTGCATCAGTTTGTTAAGCAGTAAATTTCGTTCAACAGTTTCAAAATGGCGGCTATTTCAAAATATTAAAAAAATAATAATTTTATTTTCGAAAGTATTTTTGAAAATTTGAGTTTACCATCGCGATCAGCTTTAACAAAAATCTGTATTTGAAATTAATTTGAAAGTTTTAAGAAGGAATTAATTAACTTGGCATATTTTGCTAATTGATATAATATTGATAAGAATTATCACAAAGTTTATGAATAATGTAAGTAAAGTTAAATGTTGATTACAAAGTATAAACAGTGCAAAAATGATTCCGTAAGTCATTAAATATAAAGGTTAGGCTAATAAAAAGTCCCTCAGGTGTTTACACATTTTAAATACGGGTTAGGCAATCTTGAGGATCTAACCTATCTTCATATATCTATTGTTGGGTTAGATCCATTCATCTCGAGTCAAGGTGGGTCAGTAGGTTGAGTTTGTAAGGAAGAGCGTAGCTTAAGTATGCGGACTTTGGATATCAGGCAACGTACAGGTATATTATAGTTTTATCTACACATATTGCGCTCTGAAAGGGAGGACGTATTTGCTTAGTTACGTGTAGGATTCTGATGCCTGGAAACAAGCCTTCAAAGCCAGAAAAGCGGGAAAACTGGCGGAAGTGGACTGGAGAGTGAAAATAGCATAGAGGGGAGGAAGTTGAGAATGTAGGTAGAACCCCATGGGATCCACAAGTAGTAAATTGTAGCATACTGTATGGATACTAGACGGAACTCACCCAATTGGCATGGAAGAAATGAGATATGGGGTAAAAGAAGTCAGTAAGGCGACGCCTATTGAAATCAGGCAGACGTTTGTACGTGCACAAAGATCTATCGGTAGCGCAAAAGAGTAACATCTGGAAAGAGAAGAAGCTGTATCAAAGGGAACTATAATTAAATCTAAAAAGCAGAAGACTTTTCAGGGATAAAACCTTGAATGTGAGAAACAACTATTGTAGTTTTCAAGAATAAATCTTGGGTAGTTTTTAGCCAGGAACACAGATTTTGAGCAAAGGACAACTTAAGGAAACATGGGAATAGGTGGTCTGAGGGTGTACATGATCAGCATAAGAAAACATCACGGAAAAACTGTATGTAGGTTGTGCTGGAAGAAAGGAAAACCGCAATGATAATCTATGATTGTCAGGATCCTGAGAGCAGGAGACCAAGTGTGTTTGGTTTCCTGCTAACACACTTAGTGTTGGCTTATGCTAACCTTGAGGACCTACGACAGAATTACCAAGTAGGAATAGACTGTTACAACTCATTGAGGACACCAGGCTACTGAACTGTGATCCAAAAGGTTTGGTTGACAACAAGTCCTCTGATTGCATTACCAGGGGCCACTAAGTACCATAGCTACAAAAATGTAATCTAGGTTACAATTAATTATAATTCATTTATATTTACTTAATTAAATAATTGTAATTAATTAGTAGTAATTAATAGTTTTATGATAATAGGATACTTATGATTACAGTGATAACAATACTTATGAGAACACTTGATTATTTCTCTAATTGATGAGAAAAACTTTGGTAAGGAGAAAACATCCCACCTAAGTTTACGATTTATGTAAACATGAACCAATATGCTTTATACATAAAAGTTAATGGAGTTTGTTTTGATTTATCATTGTTTTTTAATTGTTTTCTTAGTACTTGGAAATATTCTTGATTAGTGGCATTGTCAGAGCTAATAAGACAATTTACCGGCAATCTTTTGAATTATTGTGCACAATTTAGGATTTACGAAGGTATTATTATTTACTATATAATCTGTTTAATGACAAACGGTATAACCTGTGGAAATTGTAATTTTCTGTTTGTCTATTAAAGTATATATGCATAAAAGCAAATGTTTCCCTAGTAGTAGAAAAACTCACATCAACAAAGCATGGTAAGTTCGATGAATTTTGAAATTTAGAAAATATTTTTTTATTTGTATTAGTTATTAATTCATGTTTATCATGATTATACTGTAGTAAATTATAAAATATAATTAGGCAATTATTTATTTTTAAGATAGTAAATTAAAGGGAAAATAAACATGTTAAAATAAAAATTGTAAATAGACATAATTCATTGAAAATATAATTCAGTGGCAGTCAAATCACAAAGAAATGCAAAAACCTGGTTTCATATATCTATGTGAAGTTTCACAATTAATATTCGCTTTCCATTTTATAAACATATCCAACTTAGATGGCCGAGAATGTTTTTTAGTTATTCATAAAATATTATTTTGTTTTATTCCTGTACTTATATACAGTGTTTCCCATGAAAAGGTTTACGCATTTGATCGTTTATTATTTTCTCATTCTTCCATTGATCATTTTGATATTATACATACTTTTGAAAGGAAGTAACAGAAATAAAATCTGAGAATTCCATCTGGCTGATGTTTGTAAAAACAAAATGGCAGGCATATTAAAGTTTAAGTAAGAACTGATTCTGTTATTTTTTTCCAAACAAAATTTTATTTTTTAATTAATATTTTTTTTTAATTTAATTAGATATGAACTTATTATAAGAAAACTAGCAATGGACATTCTCAATGAACTGATTTTAGTAATGAACATTTCATAAATCAAACCTATTCAAACTGGAAACTATCCACAGCTACACACTGACAACAACGCCGAACAAATGAATCGTACGCTCTTGAAAGTAACTCCTGAGGTATCCGAAGTAATTTCTCTTTGATAACACGTTTCAAGTCGTCATCGTTGTTGAAACTATGGGTGTTCCTTTAAGTATATCCATAAGAAAAAGTCACACACAGTTAAATCAGAAGATCTGAGAGGCCAATTTAAAAAATTACTTCCACGTACACTCCAACGCCATTGAAGGTTGTAATTTAGTAACTATTTGACTGTGTTTACACAGTGACGTGCAGCACCATCGACTGGAAAATCGCTTGCCCCAGGTACCACAAAATGGGCAATACAAGTGCATTTAAAACTTGTTTATACCTACTTCCAGTCATGGTATTTTATGAAATGTCATAAGACAACACTCCATAGAGTTGTCAGCGGCCAATAGAATAATCCCTTTCGATTTAAGATTTTTTTGTTCAAGAACGTGAGGGTTTGTGGTGTTGTAATAATTACAATTATACCTATTAACTACACCATTGTGACAGAAAGTGGACTCGTCTGAGGAAATAATACGCAAATGCCATAAGGCATAAGGATTATCCTCATGAAACCCTATGATGCGGAAACAGAATTCCACTCTTCTGTTCAGATCATCTTAAAAAAAAAAATTATCTTCAAACATAGGCCTATGGACTAGGTGACTTTTGAAAAACTTAATTTTGTTTCTCTTAACAATTCTCTGTACTGACGATTTGGGAACTCCAGTTTCAAGTTCTACCTTGAAGTGATTTGGGTTTACCTGGAGAGCGGAGTATTGAGGTGCATAACAGTTTTTTCTGGTCTGGAGTTCAAGAGCACGTTTTCATTACAATTCCCATTTCCAAAAACAAATTCTTCCATTTAATTATTGATGTTTCGGCTGGAGGTTCGACTCCCGGAAAGGCTAGCTGATTGCACAAAATTTTTAACTGATTCCACAATATTTTTTAAAGCAACCGCCCAGGCAGAACACTTTGCTTCTTGCTCAATTATAAAAAAAAATGTGTAAATATCTAATTTCTTTAAATTGCACACAAAAAATTAGGTTATGTTTTTGTTCTATTAAAAAAAAATAAACAGCTGTTCAACAATCTGATTTAATACTGTAGTATAGTAAGATTTTTTAGAGGGATGGCATTTATTTACTTTCGACCGCCATTTTGTTTCTAAAAACATCAGCCAGATGCAATTCTCACATAATATTTCTGGTTCATTTTTTGATAAGTATGTATAGTTTCAAAATGATCAATGGAGGAATGAGAAAATAATGGAGGATGAAATGCATAAACCTCTTCGTGGGACGCATTGTATATCCATTCTTGTTTTACTTTTAGTATTTAAAAATTTTGAGAAAATTCAGTGGTGTTTCCATTAATCTTGGACACAGTCTGTGTATATCCATATAGTAAGCTGTTTAGAGTAAAGTCTCGATTAACCGTCAAGTAAATTCTGTTATCTCTCATTTTTAAACAGTCTTCCATAATAAACAATTTGTAATAAATACAAGAAGCTATCTTCTAGACAAAACAATACACTGTAACTAGGCATGACTTATCTCGGTGACGGAATCTGACATTAGTTGCTACCGTAAGCAAACGTTGATGATAGAAAAGTACACAATCCTATCATCTAGTGGAATGGGATAGAAACACTTCAAATAGTGAAAACAAATTCGGAAATAGTGCATGAATGTTTTTATTGAAAGATAAACACTGCCACACTATTTACGATACCACCATTCAGCTTATAAGTCGATCAAGTGAGTACTCTGTTAAGTAAATATTTTGAAAAAGATTAATTACGGATAATATAGTGTATTAAAGGCCTATTTATGCAAAATTTGTATGATACATAATAAGAGTTAAATAGAAAATTTAAGAGTTTAAATACACTTCCAAAACAAAAATAATAAAACATTCTGTTATATAAACAGAGTTGCTTTAAACAAAACGTTACTTTTATTGATCGTCGAAAGTACGGGTTGTATATTTCTATTATCCGTCTCCTCTGTCATCCGTCATCCCACGACTTGTGTGTGTGTGTGTGTGTGTGTGTGTGTGTGTGTGTGTGTGTGTGTGTGTGTGTGTGTGTGTGTGTTGTAGTTATTAGTTTATACATTAATGTGTACGTACAACTTACTTTCTAATACTCTTTTAAAATTAGATTGAAATTCATTAACAAGTAAGGTTGAACAACCAATTTACAATTAACTTAATGATAGGGTTTTACGCAGGTTGTAATTTGTATGCATTGGTAATTTTCAAAACGAAATACTGTAAGATAAAAATGATGAAACGTTTAAGATTTTGAATTTCCATCATTTTGAAACATTTTAAATGATTTCGTTAAATAACGAACGTGTTAAATAATTACTAAATATTTTTTTTTGAAAATTTAAATCGAATTGGACTAAAGTTTCAAATTTTCTTACGTAAATACAACGCGCGTTCGCGCGCCCACACACACACGTACACACACACACACACACACATATATATATATATCAATAATTTAATGGTCTTACAATGGTGGTTACACTCCATTCCACGTTGGATGCTCCACTAGTTAATTTTCTAAAAAAAAAATTCGCTTAAATTCGGTGATATCTTGTCACATTATATGACCAAACAAGGGTATTTTGTATAAAAACATGAACAGTTTAATTTTTTTTGTCAAAATGTAAAAATATTCTGGTAATCTGATATTAAACTTACGAGGATAAGAAAAAAACACTTCTTAAGGCTCAGTCATATAAATATTCTTAAATATCCTTGTTTTTTTCTTAACATTACGAGTCTGTTGACATAAGTAGAAATGCAGAAGTTGTTTTATTAATGTTTTAATCGATGATATTTTTGTTAAAGGTTCACCTTTACTTGTGTGTAGGCTTGCTGGTAGTGAGCACAGTCTTGGCAAAGGATCCTCCCGGTCAACTTCCGTTTAACCCAATCAGGATCCTCAGCAATGGAATGAACGGAAGACGTCCTGGTGGAGGTGGATTACCATTCCCTCTGAATCCCTTTAGTAACCCTGAAAAAACATTAAGCGAAATTGAACATTCTGTTCCAGCAATCACTGAAGACGATTTCCCATTGAATGGATTTAATCCTCTACAGTTATTTAATAACAGAAGGAATAATGGAAAAAAAGGAAATGATCGCCGTAAAGACGACGATGAAGTTATTGAAGAGACAAGTGATGAAAGAAATACTCATAATAGAAAAAACATAGCAAAGAGCAACAGGAACAACCGGAGGAACAAAGACAATAATATGAGAAGAAAAAATGGAAAGAGTGAAGATAGTGACCACAAGGACGTGGATAAAGTTAAAGATGAAAAAGAAAACGAAGAAATAAAAAATACAAGTGAGGAACAAAGTACGAACATTCCGGAAGATGAAGAAAAAAAATTAAATGAAGATAATAAAGAGAAAATATAAAATGAAAGAAGTAATGTAATGCTAAAAAAAGGGAGGAGACACAGTCAAAGTAAATAATTGAACAGTGAATATAACGAGATTGTAAAAAAATTGTTTTAAAAAATTTATAAATGTTTGTGTGAAATTATTATTTGAATTCTTATTTCGTAAATCCTTTTAATAAATTTGTAAGCACTGTATATTATGGTTTTGCGTATACTTTCACAAAAATATTTCTCAAGTGAAAAGTTTCTGTACTAATTATTTATTAAAATATTTTTTCGATTCATTGAGATGTTTTTCAAATTGAATACAACGGTTTTTACGAGTAAATTTTAAGAAATAGATTTTTTTTTAAAGTGTAATTGATCATTAGAAATTTGGAAAAAAAATTAATACCTACTTATAAAATATTCATCAATATGACAACCTTTACCTTCATAAAAAGATAATCGCAATACACAAACGTTTCGCTGACGTAATTAAACAAAATTTTCAAAAACATTCTCATCTAATACTCTTTTGGAAATATGTTTTTACCGTCATAATCAGCATTAAAATCTGCATAAATTATCATTTCAAATTTCTCATTGTACGTATTTAAAACAAAGATCACACTTAAAATAAACAAAATCACTAACGTTTAGTTTTTATTTAGTGTTTTAAATGGAATTTGAAATTTTAGAATGGCAACGTTGATCACGATCAAATTTTAAAAGATCATTATTTTAATCGATTACGGTCATAAAGTCTTTATAAAAGTGTAATGTAAGAAGTAATGAATCTTTAAATAGGCCTCATTTTTCTAAGTAAACGGTTTTCGCTGGGAACTAACTTGTACAAGTTATTACCGATATCGATTTGTGTGAAACAAGTTTAAATCAAAACGGCATAAATTAGCATAATAAACTACATTATAACACTAATGTAATATTAATAATATTTATAATAATAAATAAAATAACACTAAACTTACGAAAATAAACTTCGACCGCAGTTAGATTAATTTTCTTAATTTTAATTTCATTTTAACGTTTAAAATGCTAATTTATGCAGATTTCAGCGCTGATAACGATCGTAATATCTAATTCTAAAAAAAAGATCGTAAGATAAAAAAGAAAGAAATTTTTTGAAACGACCGCCATTTTGAATCTTTTAAACGGATTTTTCTGTATTTAAGCTATTACAGAAATAAATTTTTGTCCTAAGTTTGAATCGAATCTAAGCAAAATTGAGAACGTGAAAATGCAAAAAACACAAAAACACACATATATTTATTTATTAACGTATGTAAATAAGTCACTAATAAAAAAGGGATTTTTCACCTGACGTTCAGTTCAGAGTCTCAAGTCTTGGTATTACAATAATAATTCGTTGTATAAGTTGCTAATAATTTTTGGAAACAATTTACAGCTTTTTGTTTCAGTGTAACAATTTGTTTTTAAAAATTGTCTTTTCGGGACAGTAGAAAGTAGTTAAGTTCGGAGTCCGGCGTGTGCCTATATTACTTTGCGAATATGACGTAAAATTTTGTTAAGTTCCCCAAATAATTTGTCAGACTTGGAAAAGGGACCTGTTAATTTTCTGTTAAGTAATGAGTTTTTTGTTAGAGGAAATAAAGAGATTTATCACACTTGAAGCACTGTGTAGAAAATTTATGAGATGGAATAATTAAAACTCACCCTGTAGTTATTAGGAGAGAGCAAAGATGGGATGGTAATTGGCAGAAGATGTTTATGTCACGAGGGGCTAGTGAACAGGTTTATTAACGAATTTCAATTTAAAAATAAGCTATTGAAGCGGCCATAATGCTAAGACTAGTACCCGAGACGTTGAAATGAGTGTCAATCTTCGGATCACTTTATGAGGAATAGTTAAACCTTTTTTCTGTACGTATATATATTTACAAATGAATGTGTATTTATGTATAAATGTGTGTATATGCGTGTGTGCGTGTTAGCACTCTTACGTTTGCAATTTCAGTCCGATTTGATGTAAACTTAGCTCAAAAATCGATTTTGGCTTGTTATCAAGCAAAGTACATTCAACAGTTTCAGAATGGTGGTCAATACAACGTATGAAATTGTATCCATTGAATTCAATTTTGGCACAAAAAGTTCGAACGTATTTTTGAAAAATCTGATTTTATCACAATCAGCATAAAAATTACCGTCAGGTTATTTTTCGTGTTTTCAATGAAAAGTTTTATGACGTTGAAAATATATTTTCAAAAATGTGTAAAATAAATTAAATATCGCTGGAAATTCAGTTACGTCAACAATACAGCGGCGTGTGCCATATTTATTATATTTGAAACTCAAAAGGGTTTAAAAGAAGGGTATCTGCTTAGCCTAGTGCTATTTTTGCTTTTTATAAATTGTCTTTTCGGCGCAGTAGAAAGTAGTTAAGTTCGGAATCCGGCGTGTGCGCATATGATGTGATCGGCAGGATTGCAGGAACTGCTGGACAACCTGCAGGTTATTGTGATACTTGGAACTTGACAGTTAATTTAGACAAGTCTAAAATAATAGTATTTAGGAAGAGAGAAAAGTGGGGTAAGAGAGATCGTTGTTTCTGTAAAGAAGCACAGACGAACTGTGTTAACAATCGTAATGTAATTTGTATTTGTAATTACAAATACTAAGGCGTAACTTCAACCCCGCCCCAGCTTTGCAAATATATTGCAAAAATTATCAAGAGCTAAGAACACAGTTATCTGTGTGTGGCGAAGTTGGTTAGGAAACAAACACGTTTCATTGAAAGCGAAATGGTCTTGTTTGAATGCGGTATTCCCGCAGAGGGTGCAGACTAGCTGCACCTATTGAGAGGATTTAGACGTCCCTCGCGGTACCCGAGTCTAACACACACTTACACATACAACACTAAACTTACACATACAACACTTACACATACAACACGACTTTAACACTTTACACTCACACTTACATTTAGTTTTTGGCCTTAAAACACTTACAATGTGTTTTTGGCCTTAAAAAAAAAAATAATGCGGTAGAGATTACTAATGTGGTATACGCCAAATTATGTTTTGTATATAGAACTAGATTTAGATAAATTGCTTTGTTTGACTTTTAAATTACATATAAAATACTTATAAAAAAGCTCTAAATATATCAAATGATAGATCGCCTAATTTTTTCGCCAAAGAGATTACAAATAAAAACGTTTTTTGCTATAAGGAATGGCAACTTTTAGCGGATAAATATTCAGCGTTTCTCGCCGAGGCAGCTGTTAATTCGCGAGAATTTCAAGGTCAGACGTTTACGTTGGTGGAAGTTATACGGCAAACAAGTATATTCAACAATATAAACAATAAACAATATAAACAAGATTGTATTCGGGTAGCTAATATTACCATTTACTATAATATTTGCAGTACTATGGATTTTGCTAACCAATCTTATCTACACTACGATATACAAATTAACAAAACTAAGTGAAATTTAGGGCGAAATTATTGTACTTAAATTACAGGTTTTGGGCGGAGGGAAAATTTTTGACTGCTTTTTATATAATGTGAAAGAAAAAGAAAATGTCTTTCGTTTAGTAACAAGATGTATCACATTTCGGTTTTTTAGAAAATAGTTTTCCAAGGAAATTGAAATTGAAAGAAAAGAATTTAATGGGTATTTGGACGGAAGATTGGGTTTTCCTGGCTCGGTATTTTCAGTAGGCACTGCGGTATAGGAACGATTTCATAAAGTAAATTTAATTACTAATAATAGTAATATATATGTACTATTACTATTATTAGTAATTAAATTTATTATAATATATATATATATATATATATATATATATATATATATATATATATATTTTTTTTAATTTTGAAAAGATTTAATTGATTTTCTTGAAAAACAATCTTGTCGAGACCATGACGAAAATCGATTTTTGTTCCGAGTTTGAATAAATTCGATACAAATTTGTTAAACTTTGAAAATACACCAAAAATTTAAAAAAATGACCTTTGGCAGATAATCTGGTATTTACAACGGAATTTTAAATTTTTTAAATGCTTTTTGTGTAGAATTTAACGCTGATTGCAATGATGAAATTTCAAAAAAGTACACGCTATGAAAAAAACATTGTTTTTGTATTGGTTATTTCAAATGATCGCCGCAACTTTGAAATTATTGAACGAATTTTTGCTTGATCAATTTGTCCAACATAATACAAAATCGATTTTTCTTCCATTTTGAATCAATATTTTACTAAAATTGCGTACACACAAAAATACATGCTCTCTCTCTCTCTCTCTCTCTCTCTCTCTCTCTCTCTCTCTCTCTCTCTCTCTCTCTCTCTATATATATATATATATATGACCTGATTCAAATGGCAAAATTCAGACCAGTAGATCCTTTTGGAACGAGAGTAACAATACTTTAACAAGTTTGGTCGGTTTTTGGTAGATACGCATAGAACTTTTTTTTTAATCTCGGGGTAATATTTAGCGAAATTTGTGTGTACCAATACCAAACACAAATTTATGTGTAACCACGAAATTAAAAAAAAATAACCAACAATAAACGTTCTATATGAATAGTGAAAAACTACCACTTTGTTCTTTTTTAATTTCAAAACAATTTTCTTCGGACTTCGTTAATTACAAATTGAACAATTTAACTCCATGTAAAATGCTCACTTAAATAACAAATTTTTCCTTTGAATTCAGTAGTGTAATGTTCATATTGCGGTTTGATTCAAGGAAAATACATAGTAGTTTCGAGTGTATTGTGTTATTAAATATTTGTAATTGCAGCCCAGGAAACAGATCTTAGCCTGTTGTAGCCTATAATACTTCAGCAGTTGTCCGTAGGTCCTTCAGTTTATTTCTTCTAAGGAAAGCTGCGTTTAAGGTACGTATGATATTTGTATAAACAGACGGAAAGGTATAACTTTAACTATCTCTGTGTTATTCTAGTTTAAATAACAGCGACACGCAGGTGTTTCGTAACGTAATTGAAAATTTCCAAAAAAGTTTAAACATAAAACCTTTTTTACATTTGGAACTTTAAATATTTGAAAATTTGATTCAATTTTCACAATCAGTACATTGTTAATGTAGAAATGAAACCTGATCGTGATTTAAACGCTGGTCATAGATATGGTGAAAGCATATTTTAAAAAAAGTTGAATAAATAAAAAAAAGATTTATTTAAAGGTTTGGAACGACCGTCATTTTGAAATTGTCGTAACGATTTTAATAGCTAACGAACTTATCCAAGGCATTACCATAATAATTTTGTTTATATATATATATATATATATATAACGCTGCAGGAGTGCAGACTAGCTGCACCTATTGAGAGGATTTAGATTGATTTTAATAGCTAACGAACTTATCCAAGGCATTACCATAATAATTTTGTTTGTCAAGTTTGAATTATATATATATATATATATATATATATATATATATATATATATATATATATATATATATTTATATAACGTTGCAGGAGTGCAGACTAGCTGCACCTATTGAGAGGATTTAGATTGATTTTAATAGCTAACGAACTTATCCAAGGCATTACCATAATAATTTTGTTTGTCAAGTTTGAATTTTATATATATATATATATATATATATATATATATTTATATAACGCTGCAGGAGTGCAGACTAGCTGCACCTATTGAGAGGATTTAGATTGATTTTAATAGCTAACGAACTTATCCAAGGCATTACCATAATAATTTTGTTTGTCAAGTTTGAATTATATATATATATATATATATATATATATATAACGTTGCTGCAGGAGTGCAGACTAGCTGCACCTATTGAGAGGATTTAGATTGATTTTAATAGCTAACGAACTTATCCAAGGCATTACCATAATAATTTTGTTTGTCAAGTTTGAATTTTATATATATATATATATATATATATATATATATATATATATATATATATATATATATAACGTTGCAGGAGTGCAGACTAGCTGCACCTATTGAGAGGATTTGAGTCTAACACACAAACTTATACTTAAAACACTACACTTACTACTTTAACACTTTACAATTACATTTAGGGAAGCGATAATAAACTCAATGTGCTTTTCGCCTTAAAATAGCATATATATATATATATATATATATATATATATATATATATATATATATATATATTATATATATACATATAAATATACATGAAAATACGGCAATCTCTCGGAGCTGATTCCACACCTAAAACTATAAAAAAATTTAATTTAGTGTATACAGCGGTTTTATTAATAAAATTAAAAATTAGCATGCTTCTTTTCATTGAAAAAAATAATACATTTCGTGCAACTACCCGTTTTAAAATTGCTGACGTTTTCAAAATTTAAACAAAAATAAATCAATAACGGTAAATTTCAGGGAAAATTATCAAGTTACGTTTTTGTATCCCTTTTAATTTTCGATATATTAGTGTTTTTCAAAACTATGGTGGAAGTGAGAAAGCTCGGAAGGTAAGCTACTTGGAAAAGCCAATTAATCCGTCAGAAAACGACATACATATGACATATCATTTGATTAACATTCTACGGTAATCAAAGAATAGTAAATCTAAAGTTCTACAAAAATTTATCTAAAAGAAACTAAAATACTTTCATGTATTTATTTATTTTGGTTTAAACGTACACAATTTGAAAATAGGTTAATGTATGAATTTAGTTACTTTTTCCAATTAGGCCTTTTTGTGGTAAAAAAACATGCAAAGTTTGATTTTTATTGATCGAAGAGTTCTAGAGATATAAAATATTTGGCGAAAAAAGAATATGACGGCTAGTGGAAAAATATAATAATTTTATGTATGGAATCAGCTCTCAAGAGATTGCCGTATAATTTTGAATTACCCTACACACACACACACACACACACACACACACACACACACACACACACACACACACACACACACACACACACACACACACACACACACACACACATACATACATACATACATATATATATATATATATATATATATATATATATATATATATATATATATATATATATATATATATATATATATATATATATATATATATATAATAAATACATATGTAACCATTTATTTCCTTACAGATTAAGGAAACTTAAATCTTTATTCAGTAGCGGGAAAATAAAGTTATGATTTTTTTTTAATTTGAATAACCACAATTTGAAAACTGTTGAACGAATTTCGTTGGATGATGAACTTGTATTAAGTATATTTGAAATTCGACATTTAAATTTATACATTGAATTAGCTTGGACAAGTTCATTAACCAATGAATTTCGTTCAACAGTTTTCAAATTGTGGTTATTCAAAATTAAAATATATAATAACTTTATTGTTTAACATTTTCTTTGTATATGCAATATTTATTAAGTCTTCCTATAACAGAAATATCTCCATAGCTGCCAAATGTATTGGTCCTGCCTCATTCTTACTGTAAAACTATGTACTGTAAATTAATTTAATGAGGCCAAAAAATTCCAAAAATCGCTCTATGGCGGCGTATATTGTAAGACAGTTTCCCTTTATTCTACATTAGTTTGTCTTTATTTCCGTATACTATTTGCTTGTGCTTACACGTCATTTGAATGTTAGAAACAGTGCCTTTAAAATTGTGTCAGAACGTAATATTTTTTAGCAAAATAATATTTTGATCAATAGGGGAACTGATTAATTCGTTACGTAAGGACGATGGTAGGTTAGATGTAACCAATGTTTAATTTAGTTTTAAAATGTCGCTTCGTTGCTAAAAGTAGCGTGTGTGATGCTCCAGAAAGTGATATCTTTGTTTTAAAATTGTGTAAAAAGAAACAAACATGTATAAATTTTTTTTTCAGAAACTTGATAAAATCCCAAAACAATCATATCAAACATTTTTTTTCTTTAACTGCAAGTGCTACGGTTCAACCTTAATATATTAATTTAAAAACGAAAATCCTTCTTGTTTTAAGTTTACGCAAACAGATCAATAATTTTCTTTTTCAACTGATAAGGAATGACTGATAAAGAAATTTTTCTCAATTGAAAGCACTGCAAGAGCATTAGTCTTTTCTAATTCATAGTACTTCTTAAAAAAGTTTTTATTCTTATAAAAAATCAACTAGAATAACTGGAAGCAGGATAATAACATAACTCCACACTTTATCATATTCAATGAAATAGTAATCGGTTTTAAGCATAACAGACATAGAGTAAAAAAAAAAAACTATCTCCCACCACGTCAGGATTGGCACTGCAGAATCGACAGTGCTTTCTCTCACCTTGTAGCCACACGTGCAGTTACGTATGTGCGCATGCGCACGACAGTTAAACACCTCGCCGCTGGAACTGTAAAGCGCACAGTTCCATAACATTTTTAGTATTATATATTGTGCAAGTATAAAGAAAGAACTAAAGAAAAAAGACATTATAATTAATGTTATCGATAATATTAAGTGGAAATGAGAGTACTGCATTTCAGATATACGCTAGCTGCCAGTGATTTTAGTAGAACAATGCGAATGTTCTAGGTTGGTTTTGCCACACTGAAGGTCACTAAACATCGCAAGCTTAGCTCATTTAATAATGTTACTAAGATTTGGCAAAACGGCGTTTTAGGTTGCCATAAATAGGTCCTTTTCCTGTTGGGCAAATGGAGGGGGGGGTTACCAGTACCGGGGAGTCTTATACTTTCCAGATACTTATCCGAACGCAAAATGGCGAGTTTTAAAGCTTTCTGAGGGCAACTTTATTCCTTGTTCTTTTTAAAATAAAAGTCTATAATTTGTGTAATTATTATTTAAATTACTTTTAGGCTATTCAAAAAATCGTAACAGTTACGGTTTTTCATCTAGGCTTGCAAAAAAATACATTTTACTAAATAGCTACGGTTTTTTGTCTGATGCTATAATTGCAATGAAGGAGCCTAGTAAATTTCACTTTAGTGTATAATCCAAATGTTAGTAGTATTTAATAATGTAATACTGCATTAATGCAGTTTGGGGTTTGCTGCGAGACAAATAATGCCTTAAAACTTAACAAAACTATAGTTAGACTATTAGAAAATGTTTTAAAAATATTAAAGTTTTTTATCAATGGCGGGGGGGGGTGTTAAAATCCTCAAAGCCCCCTTGATACGCCTAGGTCCGTTTCGCAATTATTGTTTAGTCAGGTAGCGTCTTTCGCTGAGTTCCAAACAGAATTTTGTCTAAAGATAACATTATTTAATGATCGCGGATGCATGTTCTTATTATATACAGCACTTTTTATCGTACAAGTTTGTTTTGTGTGAAATGCGAGCCATGTGTTGGATCACAATTGAAGAAAATATGAAGGCAGACATTGAAAACTTCAGTGGCCTATATATAGAACTTTTTTATTTGTACTTCCTGATCACGCAAGGGGTGCAGACTAGCTGCATCTATTGAGAGGATTTAGACGTCCCTCGCGGTACCCGAGTTTAACACACACTTACACTTGCAACACTACACTTACGACTTGCAACATAACATTTTACTCTCACACTTACATTTAGGGAGGCGATAATAGTCCTTTTCGCCTTAAAAAAAAATGTACTACCTGATCTAAAACAGTGTACTCCTATTTATAACATAACGTAGATTTTCCTGTTCCTTGAAAAAGTTTAATTTGCAATTTTCGTTATAGACATTAGCCTAAACATTTTGACATATTGTTTACTTGTTTAATGTTTGTGTGTGTTTTAGATTTCTAAAGTACACAATTTGGGTCCGATTTTAATAATACCTTTAACAAGTTCGTTTTCCAGTAAAAATCCATTACATTTTTCAAAGTGATGGTAATTACAATTTAAAAATCCACAGTCTAATACTTCATCCATTATTTTTGAAAATCCAATTTCATCTTCACATCATTTAAGAATTATAGTTTATCGGTTCAAATAATGTGGGATAATCTTTAAGATTTTCAAAATTATGGTTCAGTTTTTGCAGTTGAAAAATAATAATCATAGTGACAAAGTAATGGTTCTCGTGATCTCCTTTTATAAAATCTTAATATCTACATTTTGGTTTTTGTTTCAGATGGAGTCGAAGATTATATTTTTGCTCTTAGTATTTTCTTTGGCGGTGTTTGTATCGGGTGATGATTACTTCGGAATGAGAGGCTATGATGGAAGAGTTGGCAGAGGAAATGATGATAGAGATGGGTATTACGGAAGAGAAGGCGAAGGAATGGGTTATAATAGAAGAGAATACGAAAGAAGAAATTATAGAAGAGGAGGAAACGGTCGCGGGCGATATGATAATTGGGATACTCCAAATGTAGGCGTAGCATGGTAGTGTTGTAAACAGAAATGCAAATATGAGGTGGTGATATATACGTTCCATGATTCAGCATGTACTTATAATGAATCATATAGTAAATATTGTTGGGAAGAAAGGTGTTATTTATTAATACTCTACACGCTTGAATCATATTTTATAAAACTTTCTAGTAATAAATTTTGTAAAAACTCTCCGTTAAAAGTAGTGGCACTCAGTTTTCACAATGCCGTGATAGTAGTAAAATTTTAAAAAGGTAAATATTTCACATTTTTTAACTTAAATTATTTGACAATCTGATTTCACTACTACAATTAACGATAACCCCATAGGCTATAAATTAGCATCAGAACTTAAAATTACACAAGTAGTTCAAGGAACAGCAGACCTCGTAGTATATTAATTAATATACAGAGCGATCCACTACAGCGCTCGTAACGTTTTCCGCCAACGTAACATTTTTGAATAATCCAACTTTACTGGCAGTTTTACTGTATTTCTTCATTAAACGTAAAAATATAATAGGTCTTGCCGTTCAGCCAGTATTACAGGAAGGAACCAGCTACACTCTTAACTTTAAATCAGTGTCCGGGACCTTTAAACGGAAGTGAATGTAAAAAATCTTACACATACACACATTTCGGGCATTATGCAAGCAAGGTAGCTTTATACCTAATTTCATTACAACCGTTCAATGTTTTCAGCCACAACTACGTACTATCATAATATTTGATATCAGAGGCCGCCATCTTGAAACGGAAGTAAATAGGAGAAAGTGTTACACATCCGTCATTTAAGCTTTGTACAGGATATTTTCGTAGCAAGTTTCAAAACAATCGTTTTATTGCGTTTGGCCAACATTGGGTACACTCTTCCTTGTAAGTCAGAGGCCGCCATCTTGAAACATAAGTGAATAGGAAAACATTTACTCATACATTGTACGGCCTTTATACAAGGTAACTTTGTACCAAATTTCAAAGCAATCGGTTAATGTGTTTGGCCAAACTGCGTAACTCGTTATTGTAAATCATTGTAAGTCAGAAGAAGTCATGGAAACAATCTTACACATTATATCGTTCGGACTTCATGCAAGATAACTTTGTACCAAATTTCAAAGCAATCGGTTAATGTGTTTGGCCAAACTGCGTAACTCGTTATTGTAAATCATTGTAAGTCAGAAGAAGTCAGGGAAACAATCTTACACATTATATCGTTCGGACTTCATGCAAGATAACTTTGTACCAAATTTCAAAGCAATCGGTTAATGCGTTTGGTCAAACTGCGTAACTCGTTATTGTAAATCATTGTAAGTCAGAAGAAGTCAGGGAAACAATCTTACACATTATATCGTTCGGACTTCATGCAAGGTTGCTTCGTACCAAATTTCAAAGCAATCGGTTAATGTGTTTGGCCAAACTGCGTAACTCGTTATTGTAAATCATTGTAAGTCAGAAGAAGTCAGGGAAACAATCTTACACATTATATCATTCGGACTTCATGCAAGGTTGCTCGTACCAAAAATAACATTTTTAGATTTTTCTTAATGAGTACCTAAATAGATGTGGAGTGCTGTATACAGTGTTTTAAGGCTCTCTTACATCCATTATATGTTTATTAGATATATCGAAATTTGTAAGGATAAATTACAACTTTCATACGCGTATATTTATGCATTCCTGCAACGTATTACAGTTTTTATGGAATTTATTTACTGAGATTTTTATTTAATATGGCGTATTGAAGCCCTAGTACACTATTTTTTGTCTCGAAATATAGGCTATAAAATAGGCTATGTAAAAGTCGCTTTTTATTTTATAATTTAGGAAACATTCGTTTCAGAAGCAGAAACAGGCAATATTCATTCCCGTCTGAAACGCTCAATTATCAATGAAAATACTGCAATGCTGTTAATTTTTGCTAAAAATATTATTTTAATGTAAAGAACACTTGGACAGAAGCGACAAAGGAAGTCATTTGATTAAATGGACTGAATAAAATCAGAATCGTTTTCGACATTGTTGCGATTGTGTTTTAATCGTGAAAACAGAAACTTAAAACTAAATAGGTTGTCAAGGAAATGTAAACACTGTACAAACGTTTCACAAGCCACCGACTGAATAGAGAGTAGCAATTTGAATCCATTACAAGTTTACGACTGGAACCTTGGAGTTTATAGTTATTTCTTAACATTGTAGGCATGGTTTTCACGTGACTAAGTGGTGTTTCTGGCTCTTAACAATCCGTATTAAACATAAATGTAGTTTACATTTGTTTATTTGTGCTTACACAGGGTATTCTGTTATCCTTGTTGCTTATTTTAGTAGGTTGGTTTTGGGTTAAAACTAAAAAAATCAAAAATTGATTTGCAAAAAAATAGCTTAGTTTTCGTTTGATCGTGTCTGTTTTTACTAAACAAAACAACGAAAAATAGGCAAATTTGCACTTTCGGGTGATTTGTCATTTATCGTAATTTTTTCTTCAAAACGCTTAATTACATGCCTAAAAATAATATTAACAAATATAAAAGTGCAGAAAATATGGGTAGTTTTGTCAAAAAAAAATAAAAATATTAGTTATGCGGACATGACCTTAAAATAGCTACTCGCGTAAGTAGGTAAGGTATCAGTAAATGCGTATTATTATTAATGAATAACACATTAAGCATTTTTTTTAAAACTAAAACTAACTCGACTCGGTTGTTGGATGCTTAACTAGTGTAGCTTATTAAGCTACTGGCCTTGTAACTAGTGTTATTGCGGTGGATATAAAGCAGCTGTTACTTAAAAGAAAAATGTGACTACTTAGTTTATAGTTGTCATATTTTAATTCAAATAGAATTCGGCTATATATCACACGAAGTGGTTTTTCTCAACGCCAAATCGTGGGATTGTGTGGTTAACTTCACTCCAGCATCTTATGATCCTATTCCTGTGTGCACCAATCCCATACAAAAGTAACGAGTGGTTAACCGTGAGATGGATAAAGCCGTTATCAGAAAGGCAATTATATGCCTTCCAACGGTCACGATTAATTGTTGTTCCCGGTAGAATCCATTGTTCGATAACGTGGAACAAGGTCTCTGCATGTGTGCGTGTGCGTACGCGTGTGCCTGTGTGTGTGTGTGTGTGTGTGTGTGTGTGTGTGTGTGTGTGTGTGTGTGTGTGTGTGTGTGTGTGTGTGTGTGTGTGAGAGAGAGAGAGAGTATTTGTGAGTGTACGTATGTGTGCGCGGGCGCGCGCTCGCGTGTGTATTTGTTTGTGTGTGTGTCTGTGAGAGAGTGTGTGTGTGAGAGAGTGTGTGTGTGTGCGTGTGAGAGAGAGGGAGAGAGGGGGAGAGAGAGGGAGAGAGAGAGTATCTGTGTGTGTATGCGTGCGGGAGTGCGCGTGCGTGCGTGTATGTGCGTGCGTGTATGTGCGTGCGTGTATGTGCGTGCGTGTATGTGTATGGGGTAAGTGTGCAAGCGCCTTCGCGCGTTAGTAATCTCACGTTTGCAATATTTGTCTGATTTGAGTGAAACTTACCCCAAAAATCGATTTCGATAATAGTTTGGACAAATTTGTTACACGATGAAATCAGTTTTAATATTTTCAAGATATCGATTTTAAATATTTAAAAAATCATCTTTTTCATTTTTAATGTTTCTTAAACCCTAATTATTCTATCAAAATCAACTTTAAAACTGCATTAATTTGCATTTTGTATTTTCAAAATCCGTTGAAATTAAGAAATTAAATTTAACAGCAGATTCGTTTTCTTAGGCTATATTATATATAATGCAATATGAAGGTTAAAATGCCATTATGTAGATTATATTATACGATTAAATCAGAAATGATAAACATGGTAAAACAAACATGTTATTTTTGAAATTAAATCCACACGTCAGCGAAACAGTTGCGTGGTATGATCATTTATAAAAAAAATGGTAAAGCTAGTTTAAAAATTTAAAAAATCATGAAAACTATATAAATGTATCTTTAAAAATTCTACAGTACATTGCTTAATTTATTGAGCTCATTAGACAAAGCAATACAAATTTATTTATGCTTATTCATTACATTGTTAGCTCATTATTTCACAATTTGTAAAAAAGAACAATTTTTTAGGTCACTGCACTCAGGATGCAATATGTTCATTAATTACAACATTTTAAATAATTAGTCTTAATTAATACAACATTAATTGCTTAGTTATAATAATGTTAAGCGAAAAACAATAAGCATACAAAACGTTTGGTTAGGACTGAAGGTCAAAGATGGTGATAGCGCAGATTCTGAGACTGATAGCGGATGACCTCAGACTATGCCTTCACGCTCCGGGGGTCCTGAAGGTGACGAGTTCAGTCAAGCAGCAACCATAGAGATCCATCATTCTCGGCCGGCCAAGGACTGACTGAGCATCATTCCCTTTCTTCCAACTCCTGAGATCATTAGACCATAGTAGTCTTTAATCTTTAAGTGATTATTTATACGTTTCATATTTGATAACACATTAGTTGCAAGGCAGGTCCTGAATAACTAGCGACTGCAAATCCATAAAGAGTTCTAAGTAGGGAAAGTGTGGTTATGAAAATGCCAATACTCAAAATTCTTATTAGAAAATTTCCATTGGAAAATGAGCTTTTCTTTTTTTAAAATTTCCATCATTGTAACACCCAAATCCGGAAATTTGAAATGAATGCCAATCATGGATCATATAATTAATTTTTAAAGGGGTCGTAAAAATTATATGTATAGATTGAGTGAAAGAGAAAGAGAAAGAGAGAGAGAGAGAGAGAGAGAGAGAGAGAGAGAGAGAGAGAGAGAGAGAGAGAGAGAGAGAGAGTAGGGAGGATTGATTGATTAATCGTCTTTTATTTATTTAGGGCAAAGTTAAATCTTAGTTATCAAAGTTATTTAAGTTAGCAACATTAAATCTTCTCTTCCATTCAACCTCAACAACAATTTATAACAAACGCATAGATTGAATAATAAAAAGAAACTGAAAAATATAAATAAAATAAAATTTACAAATTGAATATTATGATTATTAATATTTAAAAATAAAACAAAGCAATTAGAATCGTTAAATAATTAACTGAAAAGACGAAAGAAAAGAAAACAATGTAATTATAATAGTTTATGAAATAAAACAAAAACACTTTTGCACATTAAATAAGAAAAAAAATATGAATACTTACTTAAAAGTAAAAATATGCAATTTAAAAAATACACTCACTTTTTAAAAAAATATGAAGAGAGAGAGAGAGAGAGAGAGAGAGAGAGAGAAATGCATGTTTTGCGTGTGTTCGTAATTTTGTATAGACTTGATTCACTTGGAAGAAAAATCAATTTTGTAAATAAATAGGACAAGTTCGTTGCGCAGCAAAATTAGTTCAGCAGTTTCAAAATGGCGGCAATTTCAAATAGCCAATTCACAAAATAGACAAGTTTGTTTAAAGGAAAACATGTTCAACAGTTTCAAATATGCAATAAGCGATAAAATGCGAATATATTGGTATTTTAAATTCTTAAATTCCAATGACGGCGGTCAAGGTTCATTTTCTTTGTACGATTCATCTTTGAAGTGTTAATACAGAGTTTAATTCGGTTTACGATTGCGAAATCGGATTTCAAATTATAAGATATACGATAATATTGTTAGGGATTTTCTGCTATCACATTAGCGAGACAACTGCGTGCAGCGATTATTCTATTTTATATGTACGTGTATCAGAAATTATTGTATAACCCGCACCAAGAGCTGTTTTACCTCACCATTACATCACTTTCTCTATACGCTCGGCATTGACCTTGGCCGTCATTGCCTGCACTGTCAATGAACCTGTCCACTCTTGTTTTTATTGCTGCATCTGATTACTCGAGGGAAAACCGCCCGAACAGCCCACAGCCCACGATATGATTAAATATTTTTTTTTTTACTCATTCGCTGTTTCGTTGTTGTTAGCGGCGATCCTGCGAGAAATAGCCTCACGACTTTTTGCCATTCATTAACTCTATGTCTAAGCAAGAACTTACGGAACCATTTAAGCGTAGACCTATTAATAAGTTGTATACAGAGTGTAAAAAACCACCCGTATCAGTATTATTGTTAAACGTTTAACAAGCAATTGAAACAATTGACCACTACTAATCATCGTCCTAACATTAATTACCTCCCTACCTTGTGTCAATGCACCTTATCTTCCACCATGATAACATATGTCAATTTTTCTCAGGAACTAATAAAGATACTTATGTATCTTTCTTCTGAAAGTATATGCTTTTTCGCATATGTGGAAACTCTAAAATATGTTTGTTTGCAAATTTTAAAAATATTGTGTTTTTTTAAAAAAAACATGTTTTAAATTTTTTTAAATCCTGTATTTCATTTTTTTTAATGAACTGTATATTTTTATAATAATATTTGAGTTTCTAGTTATGTAAGTAAGTGTGATAAATACACACACACACACACACACATTTCAAGCAGATCCCTCTGATAATTTCTGAGATAATGGGCATTTGTATTAAAAAATACAACTTTCGGGAAACGCCAAAAACGTTTATTACATACAAATCAGTGTTATTACCGTACATCTAATACAGTCCTGGTGCATAGGAAGGTTTTTTCCACTCTTTTCCTTCAAATGTATCTTCTTATTTTTTTAACTACAGTATATTCATCATTATTGAATTCACCATAACTGTCAATAGTTTTAAGGAACTGATAAACCCTTAGGTCTAGATTCAGAACATGTAAGTTCAATTATAACCCAACTATGAGCTGCTATTTTGCTGTGGTATTTCCGTTTCTTGAATATTTCAGTACTTTTAGTCATGATACACTAACTTATATACAATTACAGCTTTACAGGCTGTAAAACAAAAATTAAAACAATGTATTAAGCAACTGTGTAAATGCAAACCAAAACAAAGCTAACAAAATAACGCCTGATTTAAAAAGCACTAAATGAACTATAGAAATGTGGTAAGTTATAATATTACAAAATACAAATTGTGTGTACTATAATAAGAGGTTTTATTGCAGAAGTAGTTAAGAAAGCGTACACGCCAGAGACAAGTTTTTAGCTGAAAAAACCAAGAATACAGTCTCATTCAAATGTAAATAAAATGGGTCTTAAATGTTTTTGAGTATATATTATATATCACTGTAAACATAAAAGAATAAGCTATTACACAAGCAATAAAAAAAATTCTTCAAGTAATATTTTTGTGTATTGACCTCCTTAACTCGGAACCTTAAATTAATAGTTTTCTCAATATCGGTTTATTAGTCTTTCCTTAAATTGTGTTACCGAATTCCTAAACCAAATGAGTATAACGCATTTAAAATAAAATATTTACAGCTTAAAAATAAATTGTAAAATATTTTACCATTCTTTGTAGCCTTTGTATTTATTGAGTAGATCTCTCAAAAAGTTTGGTTCTATGCTCATTTCAAGGTGTCAGATCTGATGGAAGTTCCAATAGCTCATTTTCCAAAGGGAATTTGCTAAAAATATTGTCACGAGAAAAATGAACAAATTTTCTTAATGCATTATAAAAATACACCGGATGTAGCGAATGAAACATAGAGCAAAGAGTTGAGTCATATTTTAATCTTTACTTAGTTACAAATTAGGCGTGCGTACTTCCCCGGAACATGTCAGGATTGCCAATTGTGGGGAAAACTACTAAATAATTGATGTAAATTATACCACCGACCTTCTGCCAAAATTATTCCAAGCTAACATCCTGTACAGTTCAGCTTGTGACAATCCCAATGTCAGGTAGTATATAAGGTACGTATTATATAAATAAATGACTTTGAATTAATATCTTACATTGTTAGCGATACGAGACGATACAAAAGATAGCTAATGCAAGCTTTAACTAGATGTCGATATTATTTTTTTGTTCGAATTAACTCATGCGCACGGAAAGGAATTTTTGTCGAATATTCAGGGCAGTAACACATTGCGCACTCTTATAACAAAAATGTCTTGCCGACGTGATGGAAGCGAATTTCTAATTTTTTTACTTCTACAATTGTTAGAAAATGTAATTTTACCACCATAATAAGCAATAACTTTCATTTTTAATTCTAAAATTACTTTGAAACGAATAAAAATGTACACAGTATGTTTTCTTGACTAAATTGATATTTGAAAATTTAAATTCCAATAAATGCAGATTTTTAACACTGACTGAAATTGTAGTCAGATTAAAAAAAATGCTAAGTGGAATATATTGTTTTAATCATTTTGAAATTATTTAACAGGTTAGTTTAACAAACTTATTGAACATATTATGTTTAAAATAGCATGTTATTTATACCCAGCCCGTATAGTTCATTTTCGTAATTTACGTGGAATTTTAAAATTCCAAATGCCAACTAATGCATACTTTAACACTGATTATAATGGGAAAATCAAATTTTTAAAAACTTTAAAATATTGGAAATATATACTTAGTTATAAATAGCACCAATCACGTCAGCGAGACAGTTGCGTGCTACGATTATTATTATTATTTTTATTAATAATACTAACATTAACATTATCATTTCCATTTCCATTACCTTTACCATTAATATTATTGTTATCGTCATTGTTATCGTTATCGTTATCGTTATCATTATCGTGATCGTTACCATTACCATTATCGTTATCATTATTGATATCGTCATTGTTATCGTTATAGCTATCGTTACCATTACCATTATCGTTAACGTTATAATTATCATTACCATTACCATTATCATTACCATTACCATTACCATTTTCAGTATCATTATCGTTATCAATACTATTATCATTATCATACGAAACATTTCAAAGACGTACATATTGAAATAAATTTTGCTTCATTTACTATGTTAAGTAGATTAAACAAGATAAAGTTACACAAACTTGTCCACTTGCATAAAATGTAAAAAAGCAATCGATACAAAATCAATCTCTTCGAAAATTCCATACTTTCTGGCACATTGCGGCCACCACATGTCGGATTCGCGAGGCAGTAATTGCTACGCGTTGCACTATTTCATTTTCAATATGTGGCAAGTCATTTATAATTTAAATAATTACAAAACTTTACACACCTATAAAAAACAGTGATGCAGGTAATTAAACTCATTTATTCTACAATCAGATTAAAGTAATTATACATGATTCACACAATGGTGGGTATTTAAGTTCATGTACAAAACTATGTATGCCAAGACGTTTCAAACTATTTACAAAAACTGAATTAGCAAGCTCTAGTTTTTGTGTACCATGACACATTTTTTTAAATACAATATAGCCTATATGAAATTTTGTATTTTATGTCGTTAAATTTAAATTAAAATTTTTAAAATATTATTTTCGGAAAGTAAATTATTGGAGTAACCGTTATTGAAAAACCCAGGTACGGGACATTCAATGAACCCGAGCTCATGATTTTCAGGCCTAAAGTAAAGACCTTTAGGCCTTTACACTTTTAAAATGATACTTCTTTCCACCTAAAAATAATCGCTGCACGCAGTTGTCTCACTGACCTGATAGAAGCGAATTTATAAATTTTCTTTACCTTACCCTTTTGGAAATTTTAACTTCACTATTATAATCATTGAACCCTGACCCCCGACAAAACATTATTTAATTTCAAACGATTTTGAGAATCCAAAATACTAATTTATGCAGTTGTTAACGCTGATTACGATGACGAAAGCAGATTTTCAAAAACAAAACAAGAAAAAAAATTTAAGAATTTTAAAAAGTGAATTGGCCGCCATTTTGAAACTGTTCACCGAATTTTGCGGGTTGATAAACGTGTTCCTTCTATTACGATAATTAATTTTGAGCCAAGTTTGAAACAAATCAGTCAAAAAATGCTAAAACCCAAATACACACACACACACACACACACATATATATATATATATATATATATATATATATATATATATATATATATATATAATTGAAAATACGAGTTTACTATCTTAAGCATCTTTGAAATACGCATAGATTGCCATTTAATATTTTTCATTTACATATTCAATGTAATATAAAATGTAATATGTATTAAAGAAAATAATGTGATATTGTTATTTTTTATTTTTTTTTACATTCTCTTCCATCACTATACTAGAGAGATAGACTAGATTAGGTTAAGTTATGGAGTTTTCGGATTCAAGTTTCTTGTACGTCCCAATAAGCCTGGGCGTATTGTACACTCCAAGTGCTTAATAGCAAGACAGACCTATACTTGTGCCTTCAACGAGGCTTACGAATTGTTCGCCCTGTACCAACATCAGATCTATCACCTGGTTACAGAGCGCTAAAAATAGTTTCTCTCTTAGACATCAGGCTTTAAACATTCTGTGATGACATGCTTAGCAATGTCTCAAGATTGTTTGCATAACCTACAAACAAGATCATTCTTGATGATCAAGAATGTAATTGTTTCCTGAAGCGGTCATGTCCAGTAAGTAGTACCATAACTTGCCTCTACTAACTACATTAATTAATCATTTGTTGAGTTATTAGTTTGTGTTTATGACAAGCTTTTTTCTGAGCGTTTGCCCATGATAGCTCTGCCAGCGTTGGTAATGACTCTCTTTGAATCATTTCCCAATGGCAGTGAATTTTGTGATACCGTATACTGGTTTTGGACTTAAAAAAAAGCAATTTAATGCCTTTTTTATCAATTCATCGGCACGGTGATTACAGTATATATTTGTAATGCTGAATAATAAGTAAACATTATTTGTTTCTTCGTAAAAAAGTAGGCCTACTTTTAAACAATGCAAGCATGCTACGCAAGAATGCAATATTACCAACACGTAAACAATTGTTCTAAAGGTCAAGACAAGGTTTTACTGTAGACAATGATTGTTAGCAAATCTGAAGAAATCAAATGTGAAAATAATGTGACACGCAGCTCTCTCGCTCAAGTTATGAAAATTAATTTTCTAAAATATTTCAAAGCCCCCTTTTTGAAGATTCGCAATCATGATTTGCATTGAAAACTGCAAAAATTTTTGTAAAAATGAAAAAAATAATCCTGAATACATTTACTCTAATATAATTATAATTTAAAAAACTGATTTTTGTATCAATTTCGAATTAAATGGTAGCAAGTCGTATCATAATTTTGTACAACATTCATGAAAATGGGCTTTAAATATTAAAATCAGGCGCCATTTTGAAACGGTAAAAGATATATTCCTTATTATTTATACAATTATAGGGCTAGGTACTAGTGCCAATCATACCAAATTTTAAGTCAATAAATACCTAAAGCTGTTATTGAAATAATGTTTTTTGTAAAAACACACTCATACAAAGTAAATTCACAATTTCAGGACTTATGTTTATTGAAATTTGCCTTATCACTGTTACTAAGAATACTGTTCTTGGCACTGAACAGTGAGCAGTTGTAATTGATCTTCAATAGAGGTGAGACTGTGAATGCTATCACTGCTACTGAGAACACTGTCTTGGCACTGAACAGTGAGCAGTTGTAATTGCTCTTCAATAGAGGTGAGACTGTGAATGCTATCACTGCTACTGAGAACACTGTTTTTGGCACTGAACAGTGAGCAGTTGTAATTGCTCTTCAATAGAGGTGAGACTGTGAATGCTATCACTGCTACTGAGAACACTGTTCTTGGCACTGAACAGTGAGCAGTTGTAATTGCTCTTCAATAGAAGTGAGATTGTGAATGCTATCACTGCTACTGAGAACACTGTCTTGGCACTGAACAGTGAGCAGTTGTAATTGCTCTTCAATAGAAGTGAGATTGTGAATGCTATCACTGCTACTGAGAACACTGTCTTGGCACTGAACAGTGAGCAGTTGTAATTGCTCTTCAATAAAGGTGAGACTGTGAATGCTATCACTGCTACTGAGAACACTGTCTTGGCACTGAGCAGTGAGCAGTTGAAATTGCTCTTCAATAGAGGTGAGACTGTGAATGCTATCACTGCTACTGAGAACACTGTCTTGGCACTGAACAGTGAGCAGTTGTAATTGCTCTTCAATAGAGGTGAGACTGTGAATGCTATAACTGCTACTGAGAACACTGTTCTTGGCACTGAACAGTGAGCAGTTGTAATTGCTCTTCAATAGAGGTGAGACTGTGAATGCTATCACTGCTACTGAGAACACTGTCTTGGGCACTGAACAGTGAGCAGTTGTAATTGCTCTTCAATAAAGGTGAGACTGTGAATGCTATCACTGCTACTGAGAACACTGTCTTGGCACTGAGCAGTGAGCAGTTGTAATTGCTCTTCAATAGAAGTCAGACTGTCAATGCTATTACTGCTACTGAGAACACTGTCTTGACACTGAACAGTGAGCAGTTGTAATTGATCTTCAATAGAGGTGAGACTGTGAATGCTATCACTGCTACTTAGAACAATGTTCTTGGCACTGAACAGTGAGCAGTTGTAATTGCTCTTCAATAGAGGTGAGACTGTGAATGCTATCACTGCTACTGAGAACACCGTCTTGGCACTGAACAGTGAGCAGTTGTAATTGCTCTTCAATAGAGGTGAGACTGTGAATGCTATCACTGCTACTGAGAACACTGTTCTTGGCACTGAACAGTGAGCAGTTGTAATTGCTCTTCAATAGAGGTGAGACTGTGAATGCTATCACTGCTACTGAGAACACTGTCTTGGCACTGAACAGTGAGCAGTTGTAATTGCTCTTCAATAGAAGTGAGACTGTGAATGCTATCACTGCTACTGAGAACACTGTTCTTGGCACTGAACAGTGAGCAGTTGTAATTGCTCTTCAATAGAGGTGAGACTGTGTATGCTATCACTGCTACTGAGAACACTGTTCTTGGCACTGAACAGTGAGCAGTTGTAATTGCTCTTCAATAGAAGTGAGATTGTGAATGATATCACTGCTAATGAGAACACTGTTCTTAGCATTGAGCAGTGAGCAGTTGTGATTGCTCTTCAATAGAAGTGAGATTGTGAATGATATCACTGCTAATGATAACACTGTTCTTAGCATTGAGCAGTGAGCAGTTGTAATTGCTCTTCAATAGAGGTGAGACTGTGAATGCTATCACTGCTACTGAGAACACCGTCTTGGCACTGAACAGTGAGCAGTTGTAATTGCTCTTCAATAGAGGTGAGACTGTGAATGCTATCACTGCTACTGAGAACACTGTTCTTGGCACTGAACAGTGAGCAGTTGTAATTGCTCTTCAATAGAGGTGAGACTGTGAATGCTATCACTGCTACTGAGAACACTGTCTTGGCACTGAACAGTGAGCAGTTGTAATTGCTCTTCAATAGAAGTGAGACTGTGAATGCTATCACTGCTATCACTGTTACTGAGAACACTGTTCTTGGCACTGAAACAGTGAGCAGTTGTAATTGCTCTTCAATAGAGGTGAGACTGTGTATGCTATCACTGCTACTGAGAACACTGTTCTTGGCACTGAACAGTGAGCAGTTGTAATTGCTCTTCAATAGAAGTGAGATTGTGAATGATATCACTGCTAATGAGAACACTGTTCTTAGCATTGAGCAGTGAGCAGTTGTGATTGCTCTTCAATAGAAGTGAGATTGTGAATGATATCACTGCTAATGATAACACTGTTCTTAGCATTGAGCAGTGAGCAGTTGTAATTGCTCTTCAATAGAGGTGAGACTGTGAATGCTATCACTGCTACTGAGAACACTGTCTTGGCACTGAACAGTGAGCAGTTGTAATTGCTCTTCAATAGAGGTGAGACTGTGAATGCTATCACTGCTACTGAGAACACTGTTCTTGGCACTGAATAGTGAGCAGTTGTAATTGCTCTTCAATAGAGGTGAGACTGTGAATGCTATCACTGCTACTGAGAACACTGTCTTGGCACTGAACAGTGAGCAGTTGTAATTGCTCTTCAATAGAGGTGAGACTGTGAATGCTATCACTGCTACTGAGAACACTGTTCTTGGCACTGAACAGTGAGCAGTTGTAATTGCTCTTCAATAGAGGTGAGACTGTGAATGATATCACTGCTAATGAGAATACTGTTCTTAGCATTGAGCAGTGAGCAGTTGTGATTGCTCTTCAACTATCCTGCTCTCTTTTCAGTGTTGTCTGCTCTTTCTTTTACAAGGAAATTTGCTCATGAAAAGCAATAATAAAAGAATACTAAAAATTACCTTAAATAGTAGTTAGCTTACTATTGATATTTATTAATAAATAACAAATTTTTTATTTTATTATGACTAATAATTAAGGCTTATTTTGTTATTTTCTTTTAATTAAATAGCTGAAAAGCTTCTTTCTACTTTTATTAATTTATCATAAATTCAGAAGGTTAACCAATGATTAAAAAAATTATTATTTATGTTAATTATTTTATTAATTTGAATGTTTATATTTGTTAAATTTTGTATTACTGTTTGCTTCATATAGACCAGACTAGCTGCTTCTATTGAGAGGATTTAGACGTCCCTAGCGGTACCCGAATCTGAAAAAAAAAAAAAAAAATGGTTTACATAGACTAATGTGAAAATATCTGATTCTTTTTACCTATATTTTTGATTACATTATTACTTTATTCAAATTTATAAATTAAAATAATATTTATTTTTAACAAAATAATTTCTAGTCAATTTAATGTTTTCCCCGATACATAATTATTACGTTAGCTACGGTAGTTTAAATTTTTAATATATTTTTGTACAATAATAATTGTATGTCTTTATTTTATTAATGTGATAATATATCTTGATTTTAATTTAAAAAAAATTGTAATAATAATTATTGTTTGAAAAATATTTACTAGCGTAATAAGCAGCACCTAGCAGTGAGCAGTTAGCGTATGACAGCACGTTGTATTATTAATAAACTGTTCTCTAAACTGTGATTAAATCACTGCTACTGTTCACTCCTCAGAGCATTCACTGCTAACAATAAAACACTCTGAAGCCTACCAATGTTTTGACCTTTAGAAAAACGTCCTGAAATTATCCCACATAACATGACTCACTCTGTATATACATAATTTTTAACACTTAAAAAAATAACCAGTGCTCATTTCAAAGTCACGGATCCGGATACTACCATAACGATCCTCGACAGTTCATTTTCCAATCTAATTTCGCAAACAAGATTAGTTGATTACAAAAACAAACATAAATACGACAGCATTGCAAGGTTAACTTGTACAGCAAAATACAAACGTGTTTGACACGGGCTACAAAGCCAAATGTGGTATTGAGGGAAATACCTTGACATTCATACATTTACGTAGGTACCGATACGGTGCATTGTAAAAAAAACAAAGAATTCCCATCATCGTCCAGGGATGGGAAGGGCTGGGCCAATCACATTCAAGGCAGAGCGGACCAGTAACTCGGTATATATAGTGGAGGCTTGTCCATCGCTTAGCATAGAGTAATAGCTAACGCACAATGGTCAAGTTGTTTTTGGTGAGTACGCAGCCTGCTGAGTGCATTCAATTGTATTTATGTAATATGAGTATTTAACATTTAACACTTATGTAGTCTTACATTATGTATCTGCAAACGTTTAATTCTAATATGTTCTGACATTTTTTTCCATATATCGTTTCATTAAGACATTATAATTTTTCCAAAAACATAAAGAAAATCGGGTAAAGAAATTTAAGTCAACAAACAAAACCTTTTGAGAAAATATTTTGAGAAATTTGTAATAACGCTTTTCTCCTCTCATACGTCGTTTTGTCTCTTTCGGTTAAATTTTAAAATAAATTTTTGACTTTACAAGACAATTCCATATTCTATAATAATTTGTTTACTTAATCACTTAATTAATTATAAATAAACGAGACACCTCATTTAAATTTTAACAAACAGTTAATATTAAATTTGCATACAAATTCAATGTTTGCATTTTGTTATATTTTTCAACTCTGATAAACTGATAATTCTTAACTAACCAAAATTAAAAGTCAACTAAATAATTCTACTTGAATAAAATGTATATTATAAAAATTTTGTTTAAATTTAATTTCCATTGTATAAATTTTAACGGTTTATATCAATATGGATCTGAAATGTAGTATTTAGAGACACAAAACATTTTTGGTACGTAGAGAGCTTTAGAAGTGAATACCATATTGAGTCTCTATTTCCTTATAAATTTTTATTGAGTTTATCTCTCAGTTTTTGCCCCCTTGATAATCTGTAGATATTTCAGAAACATTGGTATGATTTTTTTGCCGTTTATGCATCACTTTAACTTTATAAAACCATAAAAACACTTATTCAACATGGAATTACCTTTTGTAATTTAAAAATTACACAAACACGTTCGACATATCATCTTTAATTCAACACTTTTACATAATTATAGTTTATATTATTACTAGCGATATTTATAAATTTTATTATTTAACTTTTTTTTATTTATTTTAATGTTTTAAACTTAATTCTACCATTATTTTATTTGATGTTTATTCAAGTCTCGCCTTTCAGTATTCGAACTAAGTAGTCTATCTATGAACAAGTTTCTTGATTTTGTAAACCAGCTGTTTCAAGCATCAGCTGTGTCATACATTTTACACTATTTCTTTCCGTTACTCTTAGTCGAATTTCACTGCACCACAAAATTTAACTTAAAGGGCCTAAAGAAGTATTCACTTCAATAATATAAAATTGATCGTCCAGTTCCGAAGCCATTTGCAAAAATAAAAAGTTTATTCTGGCGACAATCTAAAACACCTTATATTTTTGAAATTTTTATTGTGCAATATAAAACAAAATATGGTAACGAAACAAAATATATAACAAAGCAAGTTTTACTCACATTTTAATATATTATAAAATGCGTTGTCCCCCAAAACTACAATAACTACAGACTTGAAATATTGCGGTTACATTCATTTAGTAAGGTGGAGAAGCACTTAGAAATGACTTTTTGAGAAACCGTTACGAAAAAGAACAAATTAGCCTTCAAAATTCCATTTTGTTATTATAGCCGTTAAAAAAAAATTAAAACATCTGTTAAATAAAAACAACATTAATATTGAATTATGTTGTAAAAAAGTATAATTTCCTTAAAAGCTGTAGAAATACAAACTTGCATAATATATAAATAATTTATAATATTGGTTTCTGTTAATTTAAATAAACAGATATTTCGTGGGGATGGACCACAAAGTGGGCAGAAATTCCTCTCATTTATTAATATAGTTTGTAGTCCAAAAGTGAATATGTTATATTAAATAACGGAAACAAATAAGATTCATTTATGTTATTGCTTTGTAAATCCTTATAAAAATATTTTCATTTTATATAAAATTATGTTTAATAATAATAATATAATTTATAGACTATCATTATGAAAATGCTTAATACATAAACCGCGTTTTTTAGTTTAACTTGTAATGTGATAGTTTTTTTCTTTTTACCAATAACTGACAAAGAAATATAAATGAAATTTTTTCATGTTATTAAATATCAGTTTGTAGCCTAGATTATAAAAATATAAATGCTTAATAAATGATATAGGGGTAAGACACCGGCATATGCATTCATCAGCATTGTTCTTATCAGTAATAGAAACAAGTATAAAAAAACTGTACAAGATATTACACATTACTTCTCTTATTGAATTATTAAAAATCATTTTACTATTCACTAAATTCCTTAATTAAAGTTTTCTGCAATTTGGAGAAATAAAATTTAACTCTATTAAAATTAAAACAAAAGAAAACATATTTTGAGTGTGAACAAATTAAATCGATTCGATTAAGAGTTTTTCGATTTATTGAGAAACAATGAATTTATTTTATTTCAAATTAAGTACACTGACATTACATAACCGAAATTTGACAAAAACGGATGTAACAATTTTGTTAAAATTGGACTGCTTTCCAGCATTGTTTCATTGCTCATTATCCTGATTTTGTAGTGTAAAAATCCAACCACTTTAGTTTGAGTACTTACGAGCAATATTTCAGCAAAATAACATCAGACTTCCTGATCTAATCTTAAGAAAATTTGAGGCAATGTTATTATTGATAAGAGCCAAATTATTTCATAAAAATCGGTTAATTTAATTCAACAACAGACTAATTAAAATTTATTTTCTTAATTTCACCGCATCGTGAGAATTTTATAATTCAAATTTACGTGAACACTGATTACGAAGGTGAATTAACATTTTCCAAAAAAACTAAGATAAATTGTGAAAACTAAGATAAATTAGACTAGGATTTGTTTCTGAGTTAAAGTAAGGGCCATATTGAAACTTTTATACGGATTTTGTTGCGTAACAACTTGTGGAAGCTTTTACAAAAATTAATTTTTAATAAATGAACTAAAATCACACACACACACACACACACACACACACACACACACACACACACACACACACACACACACACACACACACACAATTTAAAGGAACGGCGCTCATTGCAAGGTATCGGCTCTGGTTCTTACCATGATGGCCGCTCCTTGAAAATATAAACACTGCGAAATGTTTTAAAAATAAAATTATTGTACTATCACAATATATTAATCATAGTTAAACTGGAATATATATTATCACATAACCGAAGTTAATTGAAAATATTTTCAGAATAAACTTTCAGATATCCAAACTGTGAAACAAGTATTAATCTTAAACATAACCTCACCTATAATATTATCTAAAAACAGCTGTTTTGGGAAATCAGCTGTTTGATAAACATTCTTTCCACTTACAGTACTACATAAACACAGTACGTGTTCCATAAACACGTGACTGAATTGAGCTTACCGTAAATTTTATAAATACGATTTGTCACAAAACAAGTAAAAAAATTCACATGTAATAAATTAAACAGGTTTAAACTTGTTGACCAGTAAAATACCAAGGACCAAGGATACGCACAAGTGATAAGACATTCAGCCGAAAGTGAATCTTTTGAGTTCCGCGTGTTTTGTTGAAAACCACTTACTAACCGGTCCGTTTTAATTTATTGTTCTTAACGGTGTGTCTCACCGCCTTACACTTAAGGCATTGACTCACCGGTATAAATTATTTTGTACATTAAGGTACGATATTAACCTTTGGATTACTTACGCATTTCATGATCTTCAGTTGAAATGGAAAGTAAAAGCGGCTGGCTAGTTAGGGTGATAAGAGTGCACGTCAACAATATATTTTTTTTATTTTACAAATTTTGAAATACTCATTGCACATCTAATTCTAATAAATTTTCAAATTACATTGGACATACACAATGAACCCTGACCTCCGTATATGTTTACATGTTATAAATAAATAAATAAATAAATAAATATATATATATATATATATATATATGATGTATGTGTGTGTGTGTGTGTGTGTGTGTGTGTGTGTGTGTGTGTGTGTGTGTGTGTGTGTGTGTGTGTGTGTGTGTGTGTGTGTGTGTGTGTGTGTGTGTGTGTGTGTGTGTGTGTGTGTGTGTGTGTGTGTGTGTGTGTGTGTGTGTGTGTGTGTGTGTGTGTGTTTTTAGCATGCTTACTTTCACAATTTTGGTAAATGCTGCTTAGGACCTACTCAGAAAATTTGTTTAACAGTATATTCAAACAAATTTTAACGGCACCTCTAAAAGAGATAAAAAAATGGTCATTTTTAAGTCCCAATGACTGGGTCTTATTATGAACAAATAATCTTTGTTCATTTCAAAGTTCCAGGTCTGGGTCGAAATTTTATGACCGCTCCAATAGCTCAATTTATCAAATAGATTAGAATAGTTTTCAAATATTGTTCGAATTTTACTCTAAATTAGAACTAATCTCACATTATGGGATTAAACCAAATTTTTACTACCACTAAATGCAATACGGTTTATTATTATTATTATTTTTGTTAATTTGCTATTTAACCGTGAGTATTTCTATGTAAAATTTTGTTTGTTTTTTATTTCAAATTATCGTACAGTACTAATACCTGAGACACAGACTTTAGGAAATAAGATATTTTAAAAGTTATGTATTTTGAAGACAGTTTACAAAGTGGATGTTCTTGGTAATACAAACAATAATAACTGGTAGTTACAGGAACAATAGACCTCGTAGTGTATTTTTATTGTATTTATACATTTTATATCTTAGACAAGACCTTTTATATAACACTTGGTGCACTACTTTTTGTTACAATTTTCTACAAATTACTAAAACGTGTAAAACACATTTGAGAAAAGCGTTATTTAAAAGTGTTCTACTGCCGATTTCCTGATTTTCTTTACAATAATTTACAAACAAAGTTGTATTTAAGGCATTTCTTAATTAACTTACAAATATGTTACGTAATCGTTAATTATACTTTTGTACTTTACTGGTGCTCTTTGTGAATGATTAAATGAGAAAATAATTTTAAAATATTAAGGAAGTTTAATTGCTTTAATTAATACCTAAAATTCGACGTATTTATTAGAAATTACTTACAAAAAACTAAAATAAAACAGTTTTAAAGGCTTACTCTAACGGTTTATTTATTATGCGGTACGCAAGCGTGCAACCTTTAGGAATAACTTAAGATGAATCGCGATAACTAAAGTTGTAAAAAGTTTTATTTGAACTCAAGGTTTTCACGGATTTACAGGTGGTTCTTTGGCACTACTTTTGACACCCCATAAACAGCCTCTTGAATATGACTTGTTTGAATTTATTATTCAATTATATAAATCGACATGATTCACAAGTGCACTTTATTTTCCTTGTTAAGTCTAGTACAAAAGTCATTGTGTAACACGTTTTGTTATTTCCAACTCTGAACATGTAAGTTACATTATAAGGTTTGTTTTTGTTTCGATTATGCCATTAAAGTTACAAAACGTTATGAGATATTGGAGCGGCCATCATGGTAATGCCCTCGTCAAGTGACTTTAAAATGATCGCTGATCATGGCCACATTTATTATGGCACAAGTTTGTTACCCAACAAAATTTGTTCAACTGTTTCACAACTGTGTGATTTACAATTCTAAAAACAAGTCTTATTTTTTGTCGTAAGTTTTTTTAATAATTTGATTGTACAAACTATTAAAACGTAATAAACGTTAAAATTCATATTTGAAGATTTACTAAAATCAATAAAATTAATTAATTAATTCAACGATTGTCAAAATTCATTATCGTATTTTAAATGCAATCGTTAAGTTTTAATTAGTTAGAATGCAAATTTTAATGCTGATTATGATAGTGTAATGAGATTTCCAAAAAAGTTTAAGATAAAAGCAATATTTCTGGAAATCTGCTTCTATCACTACAGCTAGACACATGCGTCTCTCTGTCATTATGTCACAATAAATTATCACAATTGAACTAACGCATGTCTGTTAATATTGTGTAGTTTGACAATATTTTGTTAGACATTTTAAAACGTAAAAAAAGTTTTGGTTAAAACAAAGAAATACTTAAAACGTAGGCTACACGGAAATATTTGTCGAAAATAATATTGAAATTTTTAAAAAAATTTACGGAAGAAAATATATTTGATATTAGAAATTCATTACCCAACTCGGCTTTCAACCTTTTATCTCACTGCAAGTTAAATACAAACTTTTCCTTGTTTTAATTCTTTAATTACACTTATTATTAATAACACAACTTACAGTGATAAAGTACTGATAACAATTTTATAATTTAATTAAAGGCCTATTGAATAATAACAAAAAAATATAATAAGTTTATTTGCAATCGTTTGCACTACAAAGTAAACATGCAAACATATTGCAGATGCTGTTGCAACTATAATTCAATTAAAATGAACATAACCTCAAAGTTATCAACAAAGGTCTCGTGATGAAATTTTACAAGTAATAAATTACTCGAAATACCAGTTCTTATTAATAAATAGTTTAACAACAATCTCTGTTTACTTTACAACAGGACTTTCTTTTTTTCGAATTTCCTTTAATTTATTTTTTTAACGAAAAGAACAAACCGTTAAATAATTTGTAATAGTTTGGACGTAATGCATTAGTTCGTTAATTTCTGCTTGAAATAGAACAAGACTTTTTATGGAAAAACTATTGATAATATTTGGAACACTTATTATGTAATTCCAATAAAAATGAATTGGAATTAATAAGTCAAAATGCAATATAATATACTTTGCAATTACGTACACACACGTAATTAACACAACAATGAACCTAACAGTATATAAAAGTTAGGTCTTGTTTTATAAAAAAGTATATAAACATTTCATACTTTATAATAGTTTTCATAGATATATTCTATGAAATATTTTATACGACACTCAGTTCTTTATAACAGTTCTCTTTTTCGTTTTTTAAATCTTTTTTCACAGAAATCTAAAGAAAAAGTATTTATAACGATAATATACTAAAACGTTTTCATGAGATAATTAACTTTTTCCACGTTATAAGGACAAACGCACAGATCAATGTTTTTTCCTTTTCTTCTTCTTCTTTTACATGAAGTGGTTAATTTCCTTAAGCATTACAACCTCAATGTGTATCGTTACAAAAATATTTATAACCATAATATACTGGAACGTTTTCGTAAGTTAATTAACTTTTTTACCACGCTATTATTAAAAAAGCAAGGATCAATATGTTTTTCCTTTTCTTCTTCTTTTTCTTTTTTATATCAAGCATTACAACCTCAAGGTGTATCGTAACTTTTTAAAGTCATCACTTTAAATTTTTCATAAAATACAGGATATTGTTGATGAGGTTGTTTTCAAGGAATACTCAGTCACTTGGTCACTTTTCCAAAGATTCGGTTTTCTTCTGACTCTTAAAGAAGAATTTCAAAATGCAAGGGTAGACGCTCTACATTCCTTACTGCAGTTACATTTTCTACACCTTTTTTTTGATTGTAGGCTACATATCCTATATGTGCCCATGATAATGCTTATCGCCTCTTTAATTTTTGATTTTTTTAGTAGAAGTATGTTAGAAGAAAGTTGTTTAGAGCCCCAAAAGTGTAGGACAATATCCTTCTAAATAGGTGTGTTATTTTTTTTTACGTTAAACACCAAACAAAAAAATTTCATAAAATCTTTGAACTCAGATAGGCAGGAGACTTATCTACAGATGCGCAAAATTATTTACATTAATATGCCTTTGGTTTCAACTGATACTTAATAAACCGATTGCCAAGAACTGTTTAGGCATGGGAAATGTTTGATTTTATAGTTCCTTGTAAAACTGTCATGAATAAAACATGGGCTATAGAGCTTGACATCTTTATTTGTTTTTTTGTGCCTGGCACGTTTGATTCTAGAAATTGCTAATGCTTGTTGATTCTCGAACTTGTATCCTTTTTTTCGTAAAAAAGGGGTGTTTCAAAAGGCACTGAAAGAAATTAGTAGCCATGCGTGAAGGATTTTAATATGTATGTAAGACGATGTTTTGTTTTGCAGACGTTTTTGGTCCTGGCCATCGTCGCCACTGTCTGCTACGCGGACGTAGAAGCAGAAGAGCCGAAGAAGAGTGATGAGTCACTAGAATCTGCAGAGACCTTCTGGGGAGGTTACGGAGGTTACGGGCGTGGCTACGGAGGATATGGCGGCGTTGGAAGATATTATGGATATGGAGGGTTTGGAGGTTATGGAGGCTACGGTGGATACAGAGGTTATGGAGGATACGGACGAGGATGGGGTGGTTATGGTGGTTATGGACGTGGATATGGGGGTTATGGTGGATACGGGCGCGGCTGGGGAGGTTATGGTGGATATGGAAGAGGATACGGAGGATACTGGGGTTGATCTGTGAAAAATCCCGATCAAAGACTATGAATAATTTCAAACCAAAAAAAAAAAAAAAAATCATTGTGAAAAATTGTTTCTATCGGTCATATTGAAAATTTTCGAAAAGTTTAAAATTTGCCGAAACTTATTTATTGTGACAGCTGATGTGATAACAAGTGAAATTTTTAAATACATTTTTATATTTTTAATTAGTTTTTTATTTGATTCCTGCTTTTTTACCCGAAAGTATTGTGTTGGCGATTTGTTATAAAAACAAACAATTTAAGAATGAACCTTATTTATGTTATTAACTGCATTTATGATAAATATTATTTACGTTTCAGATAATTATCCCATTTACCCTATGAATTTTTAAAAAAGTAACAGGTAAAAGTACCTTCATGATATTTTTTTCAAAACGGGGGAGGAAATAATAAGATGTTACAAAAAGGTGTATTTTGGTATTTTATTTAAAAGGTGTTTTCAAATGCAAACAAACATGTAAAACTTAAGTTTGCTGTAAACGTATTTTATGAAGTTATTAAAATAACAAGAACGCACAATCGTATTTTTATAGATAAAGTAAAATTAAAATTTTCGAATCAATATAAAGTTATATTGTACATCACACGCTTATAAATTATAATTGTATTTTATTAATGTCACTGAAGCATCAAAACATTTTTCATAAGAAAAGTAATTTGTGAAACTGCCTCAATAACGATCTTCAAATATATATGACCAAAAAGTTGAGCAAAATTTGATGAACCGTTTTTGAGAAAGTAAGCCCATTCTTCTTTGATTGCTCCTGATCAGGATTTTGTGAGTATCCTATGGGATGGCAATCTATACGTTTTGTATAGGTATTTATGGATTACATTTGAGCAAATTAATATAATAATTATTTAAAATTTAAATAAACAATATTTTTGTAAGTTATTTATTAAATTATTTTTTATAAAGTAAAAAAACCCATAAAATAATAGATGATATAAGAAACAAAAAATACAATGAGAACTGGTATGAAGTAAAAATCTGTGCTTGTTTATAATTAATTACTAATATATGTAAAGTTAATTAATAAAATTACTACTATAAAAAGTACTATGAAGTACTATAAAAAGTTACTGTACGCATAATAAAATATTATTAAAATTTAAACAACGATACGTAGAATAAAAGTTGAGCATCAACTTGACTGTCGTTCATTGTGTATTTCTTAGATTATAGTTATTAAAAATCTGAAGTCATCAATATATTTATTGTGCATCATCCGCCATATTGACGAAAAGACAAACACTTTGCACATTTAAATTGCAATATCTATAACTAAGTTTCACCAAATTTTTCTTGAGAGCAAGAAACAACTAAATGTCATGTCTCCAAAAATATTATACATACACACATTTACAAACACAAGTAACGATTATATAACAAAACAAAAAGTGTTATAATAAAAGCTATTGAAAATAAACAGAACTGTATACAAATCTATTCTCTTAGAGTGTTAATGTTAAAATCTTCAAAGAAATCAGGATACAAAATAATTTCGAAGATTATTCATTATTAATATTGTTCGTCGAAGGAACATTATAGTTGATAAAACATCATAGTTGAATAAAACATTATACTTAATAAAATATTATATTTGGATAAAACATTATAGTTAATAAAATATTATAATTGATAAAACATTATAGATGATAAAATATTATAGTTGGATAAAACATTATAGTTGGATAAGACATTATAGTTGGATAAAACATTATAGTTGGATAAAACATTATAGTTGATAAAACATAAAGTTGGATAAAAAAATTATAGTTGAATAAGACATTATAGTTGGATAAAACATTATAGTTTAATAAAACATTATAGTCGATAAAACATTATAGTTTGATAAAACTTTATAGTTGATAAAACATTAAAGTTGGATAAAAAAATTATAGTTGAATAAGACATTATAGTTGGATAAAACATTATAGTTTAATAAAACATTATAGTTGATAAAACATTATAGTTTGATAAAACTTTATAGTTGATAAAACATTATAGTTTGATAAAACTTTATAGTTGATAAAACATTATAGTTTGATAAAACTTTATAGTTGATAAAACATTAAAGTTGGATAAAAAAATTTTAGTTGAATAAGACATTATAGTTGGATAAAACATTATAGTTTAATAAAACATTATAGTTGATAAAACATTATAGTTTGATAAAACTTTATAGTTGATAAAACATTATAGTTTGATAAAACTTTATAGTTGATAAAACATTAAAGTTGGATAAAAAAATTATAGTTGAATAAGACATTATAGTTGGATAAAACATTATAGTTTATTAAAACATTATAGTTGATAAAACATTATAGTTTAATAAAACATTATAGTTGATAAAACATTATAGTTTGATAAAACTTTATAGTTGATAAAAAATTGTATGCCGAGAATTTTTCTGATGGTAGAACTTTTAAGTCATTTCGCCTTTTATCTCTAAAAAAACCTACACATAACATGACGTGCATAAAAACCACTGTTATTAAATAAATGCCAACTATTTCAGAAGTCTGGCCTTGTGACTTATAGATAGTCGTTGCAAAAGCTGGTTTGACTGGAAATTAATGCCTTTGCATAATACATTCTAGTTTTTACTAGAGATAAATGTAATTCATGGAATGAGAACTTCTCGATCTGAAAATACACCAGTAATAAACTTGGCTTTATAAATGTTATTATAAAGTTCAGCCACAATCAAACTTGTACCCGTGCATAGTCTTTCCGAAGTGTCCAAATTTCGTAGGAGCATTATGCTTGCATTTTTAAGCTTCAATTCATGTGTTGGTAAATGAGCGATGTCAATAAAATTAAGAAATTCTTAAGTAAATTGCTTCTTCAGGTTCACTTTAATAGTGTCTTAACTTTTACACTTTACATTCCACTGGAAGTTGTTTTGTAATTTCGTCGTTAATTTAATTTCACTAACGTCTTTGTTTAAAGGCGCTGCCTCATTGATTAGTGAATACAGAAGATCTGGTAATTAACGTATAGAGTGACGTTGTTTACACAACACGAAATTAGTTATTTACCGATTTTTCGCAGTACGAGACTTCGAATCGTAATCCATTCTAGGTATAAAGAAAGCTTTACGTACAAACTTTAAAAAAATCGTTAGTGTCGTTTCTGATATAATTGGGGAAACACATACATAAATGAATACATACATACATAGAAATATAAATAGCTCGTTTATATTGTTAGATATTTTATTTGATGTCGTTAATTTAGTTTCAACAAATTTTCTACTTTCCCGATAAAAAGGCTGTAAAAGATAAAAGTGAAATTGTATATCTTTATCTGCAGAAACATAAATTTAACGCAAAGAGAGCAAAATATTTTTAATAAAAACAAATAAAAATACACACGCCTTTATCGTTGTAATATAAAACGAAACACTGACAATTTTCCGCTAGCAAAATACCAGCCAACGTTGAATCCGGGTTTGTTCAAAACACAAAGGAAGACGTGAAATTTGGTTATCATTGAGAAAAAACTGGATTTCTGGCTTTGTTCTGCAACTATATTTCCAAGCGGTGTAACAAGCGTATTAGAACACACAAAAACCGAGCAATTTAATTGATATTGTCAACAAAAGAACACAAGTTATTTTTAAATCAAACAAACAACGCCCAAAGAGGGATGCGTACACGTGTAAACACGGAGGGAATTGGAAATTAATGCCTTTATTATAAAGCGACACTTCATTAAAGGAGACATTTTGTATTTATTTCAAATGTGAAAATGTTTTCCACCGTCAAAGCTGTAAAAATATTCATCCTTTATAATTACTCTGCGCTATTTCTTATGCACTTGTTACAGAGTTACAGAAAGGTAATATGATTTACCGTTGCTTTTAATGGATGTTTTCAATTCGAAATTAAAATATTGAATGTCCTGTACAGGAAGTATTGAACATCTGTATATATATATATCCATATACAGGATGTTTAGAAAAAAAAGTCCAAGGATTCAGGGCCTGATTTCCCAGATCAAAATTTGATGAAAAGTTCCAATAAACGTAGGTCCAAAACTCTTCGTTTTCTGTCTGGTCACCATTTTGGTTTTTATAAGAAACACTTTATTGAGAACGATTCAAGGTAGCATCATGAAATTTGGCACACATATACGTAACTGTGTTGACGACTGTTTCAAAAAAGTACCTACAATATATCTTGAACATTTTCAAAATGGCAACCATTAAAAGTTTTTTATTTGTAATATTCTTATATTTTATGAAAATTACTTCTATTAGATAAAATATTGTTCATTTCATTGTGAACAAAATGAAACATTATTTTTTTAGATCCGATAAAAATAACCAAGTTATGACAAAATTTGTGAAAGCGCCATTACTGGTTTTCATGGACTGAAATTTGAGCCCGACATCTTATGGCATCCTATGGGAGACCTCCTATGGAAAATCGTAACATGGCAGATTCAAGTTTATTACATTTTTAAGAAAGTGACAACTTTTTATTAGTAGCTTTCAGAAATTATACCACAATAATATTAAAAATTTTCAAAATATTACAGTTCATTTCAATTTTCATGATTTCTGTAATTATTGTTTTCCTTTTTTCTGAACACACACACACACACACACACACACACACACACACACACACACACACACACGCGCGCGCGCGCACATACACACATTCACACACACACACACACACACACACACACACACACACACACACACACACACACACACACACACACACACACACACACACACACACACACACACACACACACACACACACACACACACACACACACACACACACACACACACACACACATCCCCGCAGGGGGTGCAGCTGTCCCTCGCGGTACCCGAGTCTAACACTCACTGACACTTACAACACTACACTTAGGCCTACTACTTTAACAGTTTGTACTCACACTCACATTTAGGGGTGCGATAATAGCCTCCTTGTGCTTAAAATAACAAAAAACACCCCCACACACTCACACACACATATCTATCTATCTATCTGTCTATGTATATATATATATATATATATATATATATATATATATATATATATATATATTTGTGTGTGTGTGTGTGTGTATGTGTATATATATATATATATATATATATATATATATAATCGTTTAATCGTTGCGGTGATAAGTTTTATTTTAATAATGTTCCATATTATTCTCTTTTTAATGGTATTAGTGTTTGGAAATTAGCTTCCATCACATCAGCGAGACTGTTAAGTGTTGCTCATATTGTTAAGTGAGAAGCATTCAAGCAGTATTATGCAAATTAGGAAACATTTGATTCTGTTGTTATTACCTACAATAAATTGTTTTATTTTCCTAATATAAAGGTAGCAAAAAATAAAACACCAAAGTATTATTATACAGGGTGGTCAGATAGTTAATGTGATATATCCTATTATGAAGTTTTCATATTTTAAAACGAATAAATTCAACCCATTAATATGTATGACATGTAAAGTGACAGTGTTGAAAACTTGTTAAGCTTAGTGCTCATATTTATATAGTTGTACATAAATTTCTTTTACAGTGCTCCCTGTCTTTGCGGACACACTCTATATAAAATATAAAATAATGAAGCCTGATTATTGGCCTATAAAACGGCAGCAGTATCAATATACAGTCTGGGTTATACTTTGACACTGTGCAACTTGTATTGAATTAAGTCTCCTGGGTGTTCTTTAGAAAGTCCTTCAGACATACACTTTGTCCTCCCATCCAGTTATTTTGTCAGGACTATTGAATTGTGTGCTCTGGGAGTATTTTATTCTAGCTTTGCTCCACTATAGCACAAGTCCTTTTATTTTTTTTCAATCCATTTTAAAAGAAAATGAAAAATAAAATAAGGACACAAAAAAGCACAAATTTAAAATTGAATAATTGTAAGATATTGTCGTTACAATTATTATAATACAAGTCAAAATAAACTCTGATTGCAAAGTCGGTATATTTTTTAAAACTGCAGTGAAAAGTATTATTTCCTTTATTATTGAATTTTCATTGCAAAAATGGGTTAATGGAGCTGCCATTATGATAAGACCCAGATCAGGGACCTTGAACTGAGCACAGATTCTGACCTCTAGAACACGTTTTGAGATATAGTTAAAATGTTTACCCACACACACACACACACACACACACACACACACACACACACACACACACACACACACACACACACACACACACACACACGCACGCACGGACGCACACGCACGCACGCGCGCGCGCACACACACACACACACACACACACACACACACACAAGTTATACAAGTTATATAGTCAATAATTGTAGACTGCTAGATTTAGTGTTGACAATGTAGTTTTTAGCATGGTAAGCATTTTCATTGTACGTAGAGAAGAAAGAGCAAAAGTTCACTGTTAGTGGATGTTTCACTCAGTTCGCATCTCAGTGAATATGAGACGAACTTAAATAATTATTATAAGTTTTTAAGTATATATATTAAATTCTTATTGTAATTAATAAAAGTGGTTCTTTTAAAAGCAACATCCTCGAAACCATACCATAAATTATATATATATATATATATATATATATATATATATATATATATATATATATATATATATATATATATATATATATATATATATATTCAAGATGTCTCTCTTTGAATAACAGTAACAAGTGTATACAGTTTTATCCAAATGCATTAATGTATTTTAAAAAAAATTGATACGAACGTATCTTGTGTAAATTCCAAATAACGAATGCAAATATGTCTCCTATTTACTTCCGTTTCAAGATGGTGCACTATAATCTAAAGATGATGAGTGCACGCAGTGTGGCCAAACGCATCGATCGATTGGGTGTTCCACCATTATGAAAAACGTATGTGTAAGTTTTTTCCAATTCAATTTCGTTTAAAGATGGCAGGCTTTGATTTAAAGTTAAGATCGTAGCTGGTGGTTGAGATAGTAACTGTAATACTGCCTGAACGGTAAGACCTGTCTTAATTTTGACAGTTTCTTAAGAAAAAGCGTAAAATATCCAATAAAGTAGATCCAGTAATATTATTCGTAAGTATTACTGTTACCACTTAAATCGGTGGACACGTCACGAGCGCTGTCGTGGAGCGTTCTGTAAATTAATTAAGAATATACTGCCAGGTCTGTTGAACTTTTCACAAAACGATTTCCTCAAATAAATTCCTTACATATGACAACAAAAATACTGGTCACTATTACTCTAAGATATTATTTTAGGGTTAAAATATCTATTCAAGTTTTCGCTCAAATTTTTGTCATAAAAGAAGATTAATTGGGCTTATTAATATCACTGCATAAAATCTGTGTTAAAGAAAATGTGTATTTTAAAAACATTTCGCAGTTTTTATATTTTCAAGGAGCGGCCATTATGGTAAGAACCAGAGCCGATACCTTGCAATGAGCGCCTTTCCTTTAAATTGTGTGTGTGTGTGTGTGTGCGCGCGCGCACGCGTGTGCCTGCGCGCGTGCGTGTGCGTGCGTGCGAGTGCGTGCGTGTGTGTGCGCGTGTGTGTGTGCGTGCGTGTGTGGGTGGGTGGGTGGGTGTGAGCTCGCGCTCAAATGTGTGTTAAGATACAGCTAAACGACACGCAGAGATTTGAAATTTTTACCGTAAATAAATACACGAAGTTCGAAAACACCTCGAAGTCGTATTTTAAAAGTTTATATTAATTTTTAAAAAAAGTTATTTATTAAAATGAAAATTAAACTTGTTTACTCAGGACATTCCTAGTAAAAAACATTTGAATTTCAACTATTTAAAATAAAAAAACAAATTGCAGTTTTGGAGAATAAATCGAAAAACAGCACAGGCACTAACAGTAAACGTTGCGAATTTATTCAGTTTTTCCTTTTACGCGTGAACCATTTTGTTTTATTTAAATTTTTTGACCGTTTGTATATACAAGAACGTTTATATATACAACAAAATCAAAACACGATCTGATGGACCGATTGTTAGAGATCAGGTGATTTTGGTTTTTTTGTCAATAGCTTGTAACGACCATTTTCAAACTGCCTAAGAGATAAAAAATTTGTTTGGAAAATTAATCAGACTATATAAATATAGGCCTAACTCTAGAAGGCTCACAATTATGTGCATTTAGCGATAACAGAGATTTAATTAAGAAATGTATAAGTTAGTTTATTTAAGTTTTGGTAATAGAGATTGTAATGTAGTTTTTAAAACTGACTAAGATTGGCAGTTCTTGTAAAATTAGGCTAGTGAAATATTTGTAACAGTTCGTATATTTTACAGTGTTTTTTCCTTTTATAGTTTAAAATTGTTTAAAATGTTTGGTAATAGAAAACGGCATTTTAAATTTGCGAAATAAGAAGATATTTGTGTATTAACACAAGTGAAAATATAACAGTGATTGTATTATTGTGTTTGTAGTTTAAACTCGTCCATTGATTCCTTTAAATTGTTGAACAAAAATGTAAATATTACAAATAATAAGACCGGTTGGTTTTGGTTTATCATGGTAGAAATATTACAAATTCGTTACTCACTGAAGTTAATGAAATATGTCATAACAATTTAAAAAAAATAATAAAAAAATAACCCTCAGTGGGGTGCAGACTAGCTGCACCTATTGAGAGGATGTAGACGTCCCTCGCGGTACCCAAGTATAACATACACTTACACTTACAACTTTAACACTTTACACTCACACTTACATTTAGGGAGGCGATAATAGCTTCAATGTGCTTTTCGCCATAAAAAAATAATAAAAAATCGAAATTAAGGTAAATTAAAAACGGATGTTAAAAACTTACGTAATATTTGAAATGGAAACATCTTGGGACAGTAAACATGTCCAGTGTGTAATTTATATTTGTTTATTTGTATTTAGAAGTTTATAACATTGCCGAAAATAGTGTACTGAATAATTTAAAATTACAGCAAAGTTATGGACTGTGGAAATGGTTGCTATCAAATGTAACAACGTAACAGAGAGTTTAGACGTTAAGATTATAAAATGGTATGGTCATTTTTAAATGGTACGCCCCGGGAAGAAAGGGGCTATTTTATAAAATTATAAATAAACAAAAAAAAAAGCACAATAACTTTCGAAATTTAACAAAATTAGTTAAGGTATTTATATTTCTTATTACTAAGACAATTAAATTCATCAAAGTTGTGGAATTACTACAGTGAATCGATTTTCTCTTCGACTCAGGAGGAAAGCATAAAAATTTTTGCGGAAGTCCGACTCGTTGCAAACTTCCGAAAAGTGCACTCATAATTTTGAAAATAAGAAAATTTGTGTAAAATATTAAGACTTGTAAATTATGTTTGTGGGTTAATCACTCCTAAAACGCTATATTTGTTCGTTTATCCGTCATCGTATAAACTTTCTGCTTTTGGAAATTCATGGAGTAAAAACATTCACTGATAGTTGGGTACTCCACTTAACAGATGTGTAGATGCTGGTATGACCATTAAATGACAACGGGATTAGGTTAGGTTATAGCGCTGAAGGGAGGGAGCTATTGTTCAGTCAACGACCTCTGGCATTTAGGTGCAATGAACCTTCACACCAAAACATACACTTCGAAGCTAAAAGCATTCAGTATTTTCTACGTAGACAAGTCGATTTTATATTACTCCAAGCGTACATACGGAAGTGCCTTTAGATAAACACTAGTTTACAGTAAACATTAATTGGTTTTGTGTGTAACAACTATAAATTTTATAACAACAATTTCAAATACCCGTTCCCTTTCAGTGCGAACGTCCTGTTTAAAAAAAGTACAAGAAGTGCCAACGTCGTTAACCGGAAGTTCGAAAAGCGTGAGAAATACTAACGCCCGATTGCACCGGATGTTACAGAAAAATATTAAAGAAAAGTATATAAAAAAGTAATATTATTGCTATTTTTTAATTATCTATCGGTTAAGAAAGAATTGTTTTTTTCATTTCGCATACGTTATAGTATGTAATACGAATTCACAGATACAGGCGTGCAAGCATCGATCGAGTTGGCAGTGATCATCGAGTCAGCTGTTTCAAAGTTATTAGATTTATATAGTCTTGATACGCAGTTTGTTTTGTCCGTTCTATGTAAGTTATGATCGAGTTTAGTTTAGTAGAAAATCACAATTGAGATAATCAGGGTGATAAATATCACAAATTATATTCATATTTCATATGGGTAAATAACCCTTAAGTGTTTTAATTCATACGGGGCGATTATTCTTTTACATAATTATTTGTTATTTTCACATAATATTATTTTCATTTCATAAATGTAAGGTTTTTGTAACATTTTTACTACTTACACAAATTTTACAAGAAAAAGAATAAGTATTGTATTTTTTTTAAATAGTGCAATTTTTTAATTTATGAAGATATTGGGCCTAAGCGTTTCAACATATATAGTGAACACATTGTGCCTTTACCTTTGTGTGCACATTTTTGGATTACATATTTTTTCCTGCCTGATTTCTTCAAGCAAACTGAAAACGCTTCGTCAAAAATTTTTCCCTCAGTTATGTAATTATATTTTTTCTAAATTTTACTGGTTTTTAAATTACTGGATATTATTGACGAATTTATTAGAAGAAAAAAAAGTCATGAAGATTCCTTATCAAACAGGAAAATTACAGTCTTTTTACGAAATCCTTAAGAAAAACCGAAAAACGGGTCGAAACTTTTGAAAACATTTTGTGAAATACCCGGCATTTCTCGCTCGTAACTGTACTGTGCCAGAAGAAGCGGATGGTAATCCGGAAGATATTTTGAATAGATTGTACTTTTATGTTGATAGTATCTGCAAAATTAAATTAACAAAATTTATTTCGCCGAGCACTAATAGTTTCAAAATTTTATTATAATCACAATAGAAGCTGTACCCCCGTGGGTATAGCCTCAAATGTCACGAAACTTTTCACCAACTAAACATCCAACTTCGATTACATTAAAAGACTTACCAAACTCATAACGTTTTCTAAACCTATGCAATACAATTACTAAAACATTTTGTTCATTAAAACAAAATTAATTACTGTAATCACTTTAGTTGGTTTTATTCTTCGCAGTCAAACAAAAATAATTCAATATCAAAAAATTAAAAATAATGGATAATGATTTACTTGCAATTATTATTTTGCATATGCTTAACTGTGAAATGAGAAGACGCATCCCCTCTCACAGAGTAGGGAAAATCACAAAAAATCCAAACACGGTAACAGTATTAGGCCGCGTGAGCACCAAATGCAGAGCGGAGCGGACTACGCATTCAGAATCTAACCTAGCTTAAGCATTTTAAGACAATAGCATTAAAACATTTAAGCATTAAAAACAATAGTTTTTAATTGTTAGTGCGGCTGCTGAAAGCTTAACGGAGCCGAACGTGGTCAATCGGTGTGGCTGGGCTCCGCGCTCCGTCGGTGGGACTCCGTCTTGTTCGGTTTTGAAGTTGAATCTGCTTCCCCCACCACTACGCCTCCAAACTTATTATTTCTCGTTACTTACGTTACGGTTTTTAAACACAGTAGTTCCTAGAATCCGTTACAGTAGGCCTAAATATCTAGATTTAAAACGCGTTCTTTAAACTGACTGAGCTCTGCTTCCGGTTGCCGTTTATCTTCATCCGCTCAGCTCCGCTCCTCATTAGGTGGCCGGCCGGCCTTACGCTTATAAACGTTTACAAGTAATATATGAGGTATTTATTTTAAGTTTTTATAAAATAAATATCGTATCTGAGGTGGTTAAGTCACCGGCCAGTCTGTTAAGTCTCACCTCTTATCCATAGTTCGAGAATGGTACTTCCATACCCGTTAACTATTTTAAGTTGTGTTTCTTAAAACACTTATTTTATTGTGAATTTTTCTGAATACTTCAACCTGATCGACAGTATCTAAGAATTCCTGTTATACTTCAGTCGTTAGAGGTGCCTCACTACATCTCATCCTTAGTTGTTTTAACAAAATCATCAGTCATAACATCGGCTGTTCACCCCATCCCAGTATCCAGCTCTCCGTCTGTTTCTCCGTTTCCGGTAGTTCCTAACACCAAGAAAGATATATAGTTACGCTTCTGATAGTAAGAAATGGCAGTAAACACCAACTCAAGTGAAAAAATATACTGTTAAAAAAAAAACCAATCCGGTGTGAATCAACTTATTTAATGGTGTATTTCTTACCGTCATAATAAACAGTTACTTTGTACTGTATAACAGTTTCTATGGCATCAATTAGTTATATTGTTTGCGGCTAGGAGCAGCACTATTACATGGAACAGTAGTTGACGTAGTTATACATTGCCGTACTAGATAGCAGCACGCATTAGATTTTAAGCTTTCTAAATTTTGGTTTTACATTGTATACGCAACATTGGCGATAGCATTGCTGAATTTTATTGTATTTTTTCGAGAATACTCAAGGATTATTAGCAGCTGATTAGGTTATATTTTATTTAATGATAAATAACAGAAAGATGATGAATCATAACGAATAGAAATTTTATCTTAACTTTATATGTCACGAAGTTAAAAAGGAATTTCCTCAAACCATAGTAAACCATTTAAAATTGTTGATCTAATTCGCTTTTTTAACTAACAAAGTACTAAAATGTATTCCTTTTCTCAGTTACAGACGCCATACAGAGTATAAACAAAACCGCTTTTTTAAAAATAAATGTTTTTTTTCAAGTGTGATATTGCATTTAAACAGGGAACAACCCTGCCCACTTAGCCAGTCAACCTTTTATTCTCTTTCTCATCTTTCTGTAAATAATTTGACATACACATAAAGATTTAATAAGGAGGAACTACAACATCTAGAATAGTCGTAGGCCTAGCTCAAATTCTATATTATTTCTAGGGTTTTTTAAGTGTAGGGGTACGAAAGTCTCGGGTACATTATTTATTCAGAATTTAGATAGTTTTATTACAAATATCTGACGATAAGAATTTTAAAAAAACCTGAGATTAGCCTCGGAAAACTTTTTTTAAACCTTCAGAAAAATCGAAATTTTTGTTTTTGCCCTCTAAACAATTGCATCCGAAGCATACAGCTTCGATTGACTATCTCAGGGATTCTGCCAGATCTAGGGAATTTTAAAGGTAAACGGAAAATGGATGAAGGAAACATTTAGTTTAAAACACAAACATTTAGGGTTTTATAAGATTAATAAATTGTTTATTTGTTTTTTTGCCTTATATCTGATAGTGCAGTAAGTCTAAGAAATGGCAGCATTAACTTCACTATTGTTATTGCTAGTATTTTTACAGATTGGAAAAACATTAGGGATTGGATACTTTTCTTTTGAATACTGGCTTCCAGCTATATAAACCAGAAACAATGGACTTCCGACAATAATTGAAAAACATAGTATCGTCACCCCATAACTTCATAAATAAGGTGTAAAAAACCTCCATACACGTTCTTTTTTTAAGGTTTATTTGATGATTTGAAAAAATACGTCATTTTCCTTTGTTTTTTTCGTTATTGCAACATAGCCACCGGACCACATATTTAAGTAATTAGGATTATGACCTATTCTTCCCGTCAGTGGTCTATCTACTCACCTCGTAAAGGCTACCGCGGTTTCGAAACTCTATCTTTCATCTTCAGGCCGTAATACAAAATGTTAAATCCCTCTGTCAAGGTCATCAAAAAGTCAAAAAAAAATTAAAAAAATAAATATGCGATTAAAATATGTACGATGAAATTGGCCAAACGATACGTGCGACTCGTATGTAGTTACATTCCGGACCGCGAAATCGTCATCAGCAATAGCGCGCCCGTCAGTATTATCAGTTACACTGTTACACTGTTATTATCAGTCTGTTGTTTTATGTTATTTATTCAAATCACTTATCCTTAGAGCCATGCCAATATATTAAATTTGATTTAAATGAAATTTCTTCATTGAGGATGTTGTGGAGTCTGATTTTTTGCTCTTGTAAATCTCAAAATCTTCATTCGCATCCATATAACTGCTTTTATGACATAAATGTAATATTTACATGTTGGTATGGATGTCTTCGAATTTATATTTTTTGTCCATAAGATGTTCTGCGAAAACTGAGTTTGTCGATAATACACTTCTGGGTATGTGTTCTATAAATCTTTTTTTAAAAGAGATATGTCTGACCGATATAGAAGCTTAGGCAATCACTACATTTTATTTTGTATATGCCATTTTTTAAAAAGTAATCTCCACTTGTATTTGCAACCTGCTTCTTTAATAATGTTGATATCTTATCAGTTGTTCTGAAAGAGACATTTATATTTTCCTTGGATAATTCTTTTTTTTAGGGTGTGGCTTAAAGTTGAACCATATTCCGTATAGATGTACGTTTGTTTATCAGGAAAGATTTTTTATTTTTGTTTTTGTGTTTGGCAATAAGCCTATCAACAATTCAGTTTTTATATATGTTAGAAACAGATATGTACTTAATAATTTTCACTTCATTTCCATAGCTTCCTTTGTTCATAGGGAGTGAAATTAACCTGTGTACCAAACTATTGTAAACTGCCATTTTTATTTTGTAAGGATGGTGGGATGAAGAATGTATATGTTTGTTTGGTTGAGGTAGGTTTCCTATAAACACTGTATTTGAAACTATTGTTTACTTTTGAAATGGATAGGTGAAGAAAATTTAATGTATTATCAGTCTCTTCTTCCAGTGTGAAATGAAGGTTCATTTTTTTTCTACGACGGGTCTACTGTATTGTTTTTTTTTCTACGACGGTACGAGGTTTGTCCAATAAATACGCGAACTGGTCGAATATGGTGGCCATTACGAAGAGTTAAGCCACGCACACTGGCCTCACGTGTTGTCTGGGACCCAATGAGCCGTCAGTGCTTGGCAGAACGTTACGCTGTGCGGATCTTGCGAGTAGAGTTATTTTTAGTTTTGCATTATTTTTTTGTTCGTCGATATGGAAATTGACCAATTCACTGAACAACGAATTAACATCAAGTTTTTGGTAAAGGTTGGTAAAAATTACCAAGAAATTGCTGAAATGTTGAGGGTTGTTTATGGTGATAATGCTATGAAGAAAACAGCCATTTTCAAGTGGATTAAGCGCTTTAAAGAAGGTCGAGAAGACGCCACGGATGATGCAAGAATTGGACGACTTTCAACCTCTTGTGTGCATGAAAACATTGATCGGGTGCGGCGTCTTGTCCTTACTGATCGCCGAAAAACTGTCCGAATGATAGCTGAAGAACTAAATTTAGGAAAATCAACAGTGCACACAATCTTAACCGAGCATTTGGGCTTAAGAAAGGTTTGTGCCAAAATCGTGCCAAAACTGCTGACTCCGCATCAAAAGTTCAGAAGAGTCGAATGTGTTACTGACTGGAAAAATTCCATGGAAAATTATGTTGGATTATTAAATAGGGTTATCACTGGTGATGAATCGTGGTTTTTCGAGTATGACCCCGAATCGAAATCGCAAAGCATGGAGTGGAAAGCAACAGGTGAAGCTCGAACAAAAAAATCAAGGAAAAGCCGATCAAAAATCAAAGTCATGCTCCTGGTTTTCTTTGATATCAAAGGTGTTGTTCATCATGAATTCCTTCCTGAGGAAAAAACGGTAAATTCTGAGTTCTACCTCAACGTTCTCAAGCGTTTGAGAGATCGAGTGCGTCGTGTGCGACCACATTTGACTCAAAACGATGGATGGATTCTTCATCAAGACAATGCACCCGCACATTCGGCTTTGATTGTTCGCCAGTTTCTGGCTAAAAATTCAACCACTATCCTTGATCATCCCCCTTATTCACCGGACCTCGCCCCCTGCGACTTTTTTCTATTCCCTAAATGCAAAAATGTGATGAGGGGACGGCATTGGGAAGTTGTGGACACAATAAAACAAGAAACGACGAGGAGACTGAAAAGCCTGACTTCCGAGGACTTCCAAGGGTGCTTTGAAGAGTGGAAAAGAAGATGGGATAAGTGCATAGCAGTGAATGGAGAGTATTTTGAAGGGGACAAAATCAATGTAGATGAAATTTTGTAAAATAAAGTTTTTATGACCTTAGTTCGCGTATTTATTGGACAAACCTCGTATAAGAAGAGATCGATAAAAACGTTGTAGCCGATCTATTTCATAATTTTAGCGTTAAACTGTTGTTAAATTACTACAGTAACCCAATAATGAAATACAAAAACTCTTAGAAAACTAATAAATTAACGCCTATTACATAACACAGAGCATATTTCATCAGTGTAAGGAAAATTCTTTTGAATTCTCAGCGGTGATTTTACTGCTGCGTATACAAGTAAATCTCTTGAGCGGCAGTAGTTGATCGCCGCGGCAAAAATCGCCACGTGTGAACACATACAGTCAGTAAATAGGATTCGATTCCCGCCTTCCATTTTAACTGGCTTAAATAACAAGCAGTGATAATTATCGTCATGGGGACAATGTAGGAGTTTATAAGAAATAAATCAAGCGTTGTAACTTTAGTTTATATCGCAATTATTGTAAAGTTGCCATACTAAGAACAACCGACTTATTCTTTTAATCTATTTTTATTTAACTGAAAAAAATGACATTTTGGTCTGTTTGGTTTCTAGCCTGAGTTATATAAAACATATATTATTTATTTATTTTTTAGCTCAAGTGAATAATTTAATCCTATTACGTCAAATTAATTTCTGAACAGCCATTGAAAAGTTTACTGAAAATGTTATTACTGTATTTCAAAGTTTTGTTTAAAAAAACACGAAGAATTTATCCTATAAGCTTCTTAAAATATATTAACTCCACATTAGGCTTATAATCGCCTTTAAAGAGTTATTTTAGGATTATGGCACTTATAACCCTAATATAATAGGCATCGGTGAGATGAAGCAAAAGCGGAATTTATATTTATATTACAGTCAACACCTATTGATAAAAATTAACATGATTAAAATTTTTAGCGACTTCCCATTGGGAAATGAACTATTAGGTTGGCTATTACGGTAAAACTCAGACTCAAGACCTTAAAATAAGCTTCGATTCTGACTTCTGGATCACTTTCATTAAATCATATATATATATATATATATATATATATATATATATAGGCCTATTTAAATTTTAAACAAAATTATTAATAAATAATTTTTCTTATATTTTTATTTTAGAAGTCTTCCTGCAAAATAATTTGCATTAAAATAATGGATTATTTAATACATATTATTTTGTTTTTAATTTAGCCTCTAATCACTCTTAAATCTCGGCTTATTTGGTGCGAAACTTTGACAAATCGATATTTACAGTTATAATCACACATAAAAACAATTTAAGAAAGTTCTACTCCCTCAAACATACAATTACAAAAATGTATAATTCATTTTACCTTCTACTGCAGCTCAGATCAATATCAAATTAGCCTACTTGATAATACTTAAAATTTATTGTATTGTTGAAATGAAATTCCATTCCAAACATTTTTAATTCTTGTTAGGCTATAATTTTATTTATTCAAATGTTATATTTTTGATTTTCTTCCCAATAAAATAAAGAATTACCTTAGACTTTATTATGTCTCTTTTTACTAGTTTTGTAGCGTATTTAGAAATCAACTTAGTTTTTTTTTTTAAATTACTTTGCCTTTTTCCATTGTAATCGCAATTGTGTGTGTGTGTGTAACTTTAGTTTTTATCGCAATTATTGTAAAGTTGCCATACTAAGAACAACCGACTTATTCTTTTAATCTATTTTTATTTAACTGAAAAAAAATACGTTTTGGTCTGTTTGGTTTCTAGCCTGAGTTATATGAAACATATATTATTTAATTGTTTTTTTGTTCAAGTTCTACTCCCTCCACACACACACACACACACACACACACACACACACACACATATATATATATATATATATATATATATATATATATATATATAAAATTTCCCCTACATGGGGGTGCAGACTAGCATTGAGAGGATTTAGACGTCCCTCACGGTACCCGAGTCTATCACACTTACACTTACGACTTTAAAACTTTAAACTCACATTTAGGAAGGCGATAATAGCCTCAATGTCCTTTTCGCCTTAAAAAAAAAATAAATTAAAATCATAATTCTTTTTATTATATTTACTTATAAATATTAATTTATGATTGAAATGACTTAAAGAATTCACTCTAAGGTTTTTCAAATGAAGTATTTAATATCCTACCAGCAGAATGTTTAATGATAAACCTAATATCACACGTTAATAATTTTCAATAAAAGGAAGAAATAATTAGTCTCAAAGTGGTTCTTTCATTTTTAAATATGAACTAAGAATATTTAGTTATAATGTGTAAATTAATTACAATCATTTACTTAGGCGTGATACAATGCTGATAACTAATACAGCGAGATATTAGGTTTAGTTGTTAAGATTACTTGCGACAGTATCAGAATGTGTCCTGGTCCTTACTTAGGCGTGATACAATGCTGATAACTAATACAGCGAGATATTAGGTTTAATTGTTAAGATTACTTGCGACAGTATCAGAATGTGTCCTGGTCCTTACTTAGGCGTGATACAATGCTGATAACTAATACAGCGAGATATTAGGTTTAATTGTTAAGATTACTTGCGACAGTATCAGAATGTGTCCTGGTCCTTACTTAGGCGTGATACAATGCTGATAACTAATACAGCGAGATATTAGGTTTAGTTGTTAAGATTACTTGCGACAGTATCAGAATGTGTCCTGGTCCTTACTTAGGCGTGATACAATGCTGATAACTAATACAGCGAGATATTAGGTTTAATTGTTAAGATTACTTGCGACAGTATCAGAATGTGTCCTGGTCCTTACTTAGGCGTGATACAATGCTGATAACTAATACAGCGAGATATTAGGTTTAATTGTTAAGATTACTTGCGACAGTATCAGAATGTGTCCTGGTCCTTACTTAGGCGTGATACAATGCTGATAACTAATACAGCGAGATATTAGGTTTAGTTGTTAAGATTACTTGCGACAGTATCAGAATGTGTCCTGGTCCTTACTTAGGCGTGATACAATGCTGATAACTAATACAGCGAGATATTAGGTTTAATTGTTAAGATTACTTGCGACAGTATCAGAATGTGTCCTGGTCCTTACTTAGGCGTGATACAATGCTGATAACTAATACAGCGAGATATTAGGTTTAGTTGTTAAGATTACTTGCGACAGTATCAGAATGTGTCCTGGTCCTTACTTAGGCGTGATACAATGCTGATAACTAATACAGCGAGATATTAGGTTTAGTTGTTAAGATTACTTGCGACAGTATCAGAATGTGTCCTGGTCCTTACTTAGGCGTGATACAATGCTGATAACTAATACAGCGAGATATTAGGTTTAGTTGTTAAGATTACTTGCGACAGTATCAGAATGTGTCCTGGTCCTTACTTAGGCGTGATACAATGCTGATAACTAATACAGCGAGATATTAGGTTTAATTGTTAAGATTACTTGCGACAGTATCAGAATGTGTCCTGGTCCTTACTTAGGCGTGATACAATGCTGATAACTAATACAGCGAGATATTAGGTTTAGTTGTTAAGATTACTTGCGACAGTATCAGAATGTGTCCTGGTCCTTACTTAGGCGTGATACAATGCTGATAACTAATACAGCGAGATATTAGGTTTAGTTGTTAAGATTACTTGCGACAGTATCAGAATGTGTCCTGGTCCTTACTTAGGCGTGATACAATGCTGATAACTAATACAGCGAGATATTAGGTTTAATTGTTAAGATTACTTGCGACAGTATCAGAATGTGTCCTGGTCCTTACTTAGGCGTGATACAATGCTGATAACTAATACAGCGAGATATTAGGTTTAGTTGTTAAGATTACTTGCGACAGTATCAGAATGTGTCCTGGTCCTTACTTAGGCGTGATACAATGCTGATAACTAATACAGCGAGATATTAGGTTTAATTGTTAAGATTACTTGCGACAGTATCAGAATGTGTCCTAGTCCTTACTTAGGCGTGATACAATGCTGATAACTAATACAGCGAGATATTAGGTTTAATTGTTAAGATTACTTGCGACAGTATCAGAATGTGTCCTGGTCCTTACTTAGGCGTGATACAATGCTGATAACTAATACAGCGAGATATTAGGTTTAATTGTTAAGATTACTTGCGACAGTATCAGAATGTGTCCTGGTCCTTACTTAGGCGTGATACAATGCTGATAACTAATACAGCGAGATATTAGGTTTAGTTGTTAAGATTACTTGCGACAGTATCAGAATGTGTCCTGGTCCTTACTTAGGCGTGATACAATGCTGATAACTAATACAGCGAGATATTAGGTTTAATTGTTAAGATTACTTGCGACAGTATCAGAATGTGTCCTAGTCCTTACTTAGGCGTGATACAATGCTGATAACTAATACAGCGAGATATTAGGTTTAATTGTTAAGATTACTTGCGACAGTATCAGAATGTGTCCTGGTCCTTACTTAGGCGTGATACAATGCTGATAACTAATACAGCGAGATATTAGGTTTAATTGTTAAGATTACTTGCGACAATATCAGAATGTGTCCTGGTCCTTACTTAGGCGTGATACAATGCTGATAACTAATACAGCGAGATATTAGGTTTAATTGTTAAGATTACTTGCGACAGTATCAGAATGTGTCCTGGTCCTTACTTAGGCGTGATACAATGCTGATAACTAATACAGCGAGATATTAGGTTTAGTTGTTAAGATTACTTGCGACAGTATCAGAATGTGTCCTGGTCCTTACTTAGGCGTGATACAATGCTGATAACTAATACAGCGAGATATTAGGTTTAATTGTTAAGATTACTTGCGACAGTATCAGAATGTGTCCTGGTCCTTACTTAGGCGTGATACAATGCTGATAACTAATACAGCGAGATATTAGGTTTAATTGTTAAGATTACTTGCGACAGTATCAGAATGTGTCCTGGTCCCACAGTTAAAAAAATAGTGCCTACACTATTGGGATTGACTACGAAGGTGGGCATATTTACAGTGACTTAACGTCACTTAAAAGTAACTTATTATGCTTAAAAGTAGCTGAATTAATGACTTCTATTTACAAAATAAAATTACTAGGACAATTTGTGCTGTAGAATCACTTAATCAACTATAATACTTTGTATAATTTAATTAAGACTTTAATATAACTCTTGGTTGTACTTTACTATTAAGCAATGACGGTAAACGTTATTGTAACAGTCTAATACTTGTATATATATATATATATATATATATATATATATATATATATATATATATACTCGTTATTATATCAAATATAAACGCTTCTTGCTTAGTTTTATTGGACTAGCTGCTAATCGCTAACTACTTTATTACTTTAGTTTGACCATCATGTGAGATGGTCAAGCAGTCACCAAAGCGCTGAGTTCTCCAACCATCAACTCAGCAGTGGTCCCAGAGCAACACTCCTTTGGATACCAGGACACGCTGGGATAGAGGGAAATGAAAAATCAAATAAGCCGACACTGAAGGGGCATCTACACAATTAATAGGACTATAACAGTTATTAGGATTTCAAGATGAAACTTAAAGAGGAAGAAGAACCTAGAAGGTCTAAACTATAGGAACATAAGAGAGATTTAAGAAGCAGTTCGGGAACTTTGACAGAAGCAGAGAAATGATTTGTAAAAATAGTAAAAATAGGTTAAGATTGTTGACGGGTTTTTCTTACGCGGAATAGCACACTTAATCTTATTAATTTTGACTTAGTAGAAGTTCCAACTTGCAGATACTGCGAGAAAGAAAAAGAAATTTCTCATCTACTGGTAGTTTAGGAAGCTGTAGCCACAAGAAGAAGCAGAATATTTGAAGGTTACTAATTATGGGAAGTGTGAGATATACTTATCTTGAGTGCTATTCAAATCCTAGACTTCATGAAGATGTTACGACTATAGGTGAAACCGTAACTGAGAGTCTCGGAAATACAGAAGAGGAGTACAATAGATCTAAGATTTTAGTGGGCTTGCCCTAATAACCATTAGTAACGAAAAAAATAGTAATTAGAAAATATAATAAAAGAAATTTCTCTGGTTCATCTTACACATTTTTCTCAAAATATTATCACATGGTAAGCTTTACTCAACTACTTTCATTATAATACTTTTGCCCTTTACAGTTTTACAGGTAAGTAACTTATTTTCAACATTATTGTTGCACTATACAAAATTTAATATTCAAGTAAATAATTAATTGAATTTATAAAACACTATTGAAATGAATTTCTATGTTTGGCGTGTGTGACATTATATATTAGTTTTTGTTAAAACTGATTTAACATAATATATTTTACAAAATATGTCATTAGTTTTCAGTATTTTCTGTAGAGTAGTTTATTAAAACAAATTGAAAAACGTTTGTAACAACAATAAGCTTACTGCCGTGATGGAAGAAAGTTTTCAAGAATAATCTGTTTTATGTTACACTTTTTCCGAAATAATGATTTCATTATCATAATTAGTGTTAAATAATTGAATATAAACATAGTAAGTTAATAACCCTTACGGACGATATGTAAGCTCTCGCTGCTGGTGACATCTTGCGGCAGAGTGTTCAACTAGAGTTAAACTAGATAATAGTACTGTCTATTTTCTCGAGCGTCTTACCTCCCCTGTCCTTGCAGCTTGCAGCGTTCGCAGTGGGGTTGTACTTCTAGTCCGTTTATATTCAGTGGTTAGATCCTACAATATGTAACTGATGGCAGCTTGGTAGCTTAAACAAGTTCGTTATCCAGTAAAATGTGCTCAATTATTTCAAAATGGGTGGTTTTACGAATGCTAAAAAACCTTAAGACATTTTTTATCTTTCACTCTTTTCTCTATCAGAATCAGCCTTGAAATTTGCATAAATTAGTACCTAACTATTGTTAAAATCGAAATTTGTCTTGGGTTGGGGTCAAAGTTAGTTTTCATATTTTCAATGTAATTAAAAAATTAAAATTGTATTCAGATTTCAACAGTGATCATAATGCAAAATAGGATTTTCAAAAAAGTGCAAGAAAATTAAAACGCGTTTTTTTGAAATCTGCTTCAATAACGAAACGTAATTATTTTTTTGTTACAGAATACATGTTAAACTGAAAAAGTTTATGCATATTTTTTATCATTTGTTGTTTGGAAGTTTGCAAAAGTAACAGATGTGCATGTTTTAATAATGAATATAATGACAGCTGTTTTTATCTATGATTCTATTATCACACACTCGTTTAATCTAAATTTATAATTTTAAAGTGAACAAACGTTGTAAGCTGTCATAGTGCTATGAACGTAACGATCGATGACGATGTCTTAACGTTAGTGAAAGATATGGGTATTTTCCTTTTCGGATCAAATATGGTGGTGTTTGGAACGTGCTTGATGGTAGTTTGTTTGATTGGTAACTCCTTAATCTGTTTTGTTATCGTAAAAAACAAACACATGCACACTACAATCAACTATTACCTGATCAGTCTGGCAGTGTCGGATATTTTGCTTCTGATTACATTTACTGTATTAGTTATTGTAAAGTTGCGATTAGAAAGGTGCGTATGAAAAACAATTGCTTGAACTAGTTTTACTTCATAATGACTTAATAACTTAATTAATAACAGACTTATATAAAACGAGTCGTATTTAAGTCGTATTCAATTACAAAAATGTTATCTTTCAAAATAACCGCGCCACGCAGCTGTTCCGCTGATGTGAGAGAAGCGAATTTTCAAAAATACATTTTTAATTTTAGCAATTTAGAAATTCTAATTTCAATAGTACGATCAGCATTAACGTTTTAAACTTTCAAATTTCACTGGAAATACGAAAATAAACCACGACCGCCGTCAATTGTTATCCAAGTTATTACCGAAATCGCTTTTTTGCCACTCTTGAATAAAGTCGCACCATATTTAATTGTGAACGTTAGTATACCAACACAGATACACACACACACACACACACACAAAAGCGCGCGTGCACGAATATATATATATATATATATATATATATATATACATTATGTGTGTTATATTAAGGCGAAAAGCACATTAAGGCTATTATCGTCTCCCTAAATGTAAGTGTGAGTGTAAGTGTTGAAGTCGTAAGTGTAGTGTTGTAAGTGTGTGTGTTAGACTCGGGTACCGCGAGGGACGTCTAAATCCTCTCAATAGATGCAACTAGTCTGCACCCTCTCTCTCTCTCTCTCTCTCTCTCTCTCTCTCTCTCTCTATATATATATATATATATATATATATATATATATAGAGAGAGAGAGAGAGAGAGAGAGAGCGAGTGAGAGAGCTTCTTATCTACAAAATTTTTTTGAAAAATTGATAGTTTTCTAAGTTTTCGGCCTACTAGATATTCAGGAGGGTTTTGAAAAAGTCTGATTTTTCTTAAGAATAAACTTAGTAAGAACATATTGAGAGATAATTGTGATAAAAATGCGAATAAATTACCTTAATCTAAGATTTTTATAAAAATATTCCAACATATCGTATTAAGAAAACGTATTTATATTTAACATATTAAGAGCGCATTTAACAACAACACTTTCTATATATGTTACGTGTTATTTCAGTGTTTCTTTAGAATCTGTGACAGCGATAGCGTTCAAGGCCATGATAGCACTTCACTACGGCGTATCCGAGGCGTCTACCTTAGTGACTGTGGCCATCACTGCGGACCGTTACATCGCCGTGTGCCATCCCTTCCTTGGTCGGACGCTATTCAACCTCCCTCGCACCGTCAGGGTCATATTTTGTGTATGGGCAGTCTCATTGGGCCAGGGCTTTGGTTTTGTTAGTACAACATGTAATTGCATTATGTGCTTATGATTATTGACTTTTGATTATTGCTTATGGTAGTACAATAGTCTGTCCATTCATTCTTCCAAAACACAAAAATTACAGGTTATAAATAAATACGAGTTATAAATACAGTTATAAATACAGGTTATAAATAAATGCTGCACTCGTATTATATAAGTGCAGCAAGCAGTTTCTCAGATAAGGGTTGAAACAAATTTACAAACAATAAAAAAAATTGAATAACAACTTGTAACCAATCATTTCGTTACTCGAAAATCAATGATGCAAGCATTCGTTTTGGTAAATACCTGTATCCGTTCGTTACCAAAAACTTTTATTTTTATTCGTTCCCCAAATTCAGGTATTCAAAACTATAACCTTTATTCCTACACTTTCTTAGAAAACTTATTTCACCATCTTAATCAGCATTAAAAAGAACCATAACTGTTTCTAATCTTTCTAGTCCCTCTCCCCTCTCCCTCCCCCTCTCTCTCTCACACACACAAACAAACACGCACGCATAAACACACGCACGCATAAAAAAAAAACACACACACACACACACACACACACACACACATATATATAGCCTATATATATATATCAGACACTACAACACAGTCATAAAACCGGAGGTATTATATGCAAGCGAGACGCTAGCACTCCACACATAAGCTACCATGGAGGGTATTTTGAAGGAAGAACACACAATCTTGAGGAAGATCCTTGGCCCGAGATTAACAGAAGATGGATACAGGTTGCACTCTCGGAAGACCACAGAGAAGATATCGAACCTGGCAGCAGATATCAGAAGGAGGCTTCGGTTCTATGGACACATCAGTAGACTCCCAACAACGAGACTTGCCAACAGAATCCTTAAGTATATACAAGGTGTCAAATCAACAACGTCGTGGATCGCACAAGTCAGAATAGACCTACATGACGCAGGAATGGACTCAACAGATGTTGAAGACAGGCGCGCATACAGGAGAAAGATGCTCGGTTGGAAGGTCCCAGAGAATGAAATCTCAAAGAGAGCAGGGGTAAAATGGACGAAGGAGCGGAAGAGGATCCATGGGGACAGGATGAGGGAGGTGTGGAGGATTAGAAGGAACAAGACATGAGTCGGAGTGCTTTGCGTGATCCAACAGGGTCTATGCGCAAATAATAATAATAATAATATATATATATATATATATATATATATATATATATATATATACACACACACACACACACACTCACGCACTCACTCACAGACATCTATATATAGATGTAGCATAATTTTTTTAAGTCTAGTAAATAACTTCAACTTTAAAAACCCGGGTTAGGCAGATCTGATATTCAAAGTAACGTCCTTAAAGTAACGGTTATATCATCGGATCTCAATGCCTTTATTTCCAGTGTATTTGCTTTCTTCGAGTTTGTGATGTCTTGAGTGTGCAAGTAATTAGCCCTCTACTCACACAGCTCAGCAGAAAAGCATACAAGCCTACCTGGAGATGCTTCAGCTGCCGGATATCGAGGCATGGCACATCTGCCCCTTCTGCCGGATTACAACCTTTTATCCGGTAGGTAGGGCCTAGAACCGCAGCATACTTGAGGAGCACAGGGGATATCCGCCAGCATGGGAGGCGTATAGTATTGGACTATCTTCTAATACGGATCCGGCCAATTCACAAGTTGTTTATATTACAGTTAGACACTGTAAATGATTTTAAAACACATAATTTTTATTTGATGCGTTTAATGATTCTATATCATTTAATTTTAGAGTTTTCATTCCATGAACAGACAACGCAATAAAAATAGTTTTGTGGTTTCATCAATTAATACAAAGGTAAGTAAAGACATAGAAAATGTTACGTTTCACATAGGATTAAATTCAATGTGCACTTCATAATCGTGGATTCGAGATGCAGTTAGTGCTGTTACTTTTCCACTTACTCTGTTACCTTGCTTTCATTTGTCTAACTAGAATAAATTATGAACGATAAAAAGCTAACCCAAAACCAATACTATATTTACAACAGCTAAACAACAGATGATATAATGTTTAACAGTAAAACAGCTGTTAAAAATATATGTTTTTTTAAATAAACGTTTCTGCAAATTTTATTTTCGTAAAAGAAAGTTTACTGAATTCCAACTGTAATTAATCTTGACCACTTAATAATTTAAAATGTGTTAAAAGTAGTCATTTTCTTTAAAAGTTCTACTGTCCTAAAATAATTCGGATAAATTTTATTAATTTATCCATTATTAATTATTATAACGTATATATTGATAATATAATTATAAAATTAATTTAAAAAGAAATATAATTTCAAAGTTTGTGATTAAATTTCAGGCTATCTGCTTGATGAACTCGATTTTCCAAAAGAACTTCGTGTGCTTTTTTCTTCCAGCCATTGGTTTCTTTACACCGATGTTAATCAACATAAGCCTTTACACTGGGATTGTTTACACCTTGTGGAAATGTTGGAGACAGCGTTCTATTCTCAGTGGAGTGGACAAGAAGCTAAGTGGTTACAAATCCATGAGAAGTGGGCTTCGAATGTCAGGTAATAAAATCGTTTAAAATTGATTGTGAATAACAATAATTTTTCTTTTTATAGTACAGAGTATACAGAAAATATGGTAAACATAGAAAAAAGATTTTGATGAATCCTTTATCATTAAAATATATTAAAATTAATTTTACATAGACATTAAAATTAGTTTTTTCAAGTTAGTTTTGACGAACATTAAAATTTTAAAGTGTAGTTTTCATGAGATATTTATGGGGTAAAAAAATAAGTGTCATCCAGGCATAGTTGGACGGATTTTATAAAATTTAACTCAATCGTACCTCTTAAGTACTAAAAACATATCATCCAGTATTTCCCATTAAAATACAATTAAGAAACTACTGAAGAAATGTGGCAGGAGGGGCCGGCACTATGGAGGTAGAACTTGGTTGGTTTTTACTAGTGTAACTGTATTACTGATCCTATTATTAAAATGAAATTAGAAACAACTGATATAAGAGGACAGCCGCTTATCTACATCATATAAAAATTTGAAATGCAAAGCTTGTACAATATATCCAACTCTCTAATAGTAGTGATGGTTGGGCTGGGCATGTAGTACAACGTCGTTCTTTTAAGTTTGGCGTCCACTAGAGACAAGGCAAGCTGTGCACAGGAAAAATTTCTCTCCAGAAATATACACATGCATTAACGGAATCTCGCCCACTATAGGCAAGGCCCAGTAATACATAACATCGAGCAGAAAGTACGAGGGTTGATCAAATATAAACGAGACTGATTTTTAAAAAAAATATTGCTTACTTACAAATTATTCTTGATACAACTTATTTTTCTACATAGTCTCCCGCACGAGTAACACATTTTTCCCACCGGATTGGAAGTTTTTTAATTCCATCTTCGTAAAAAGTTCTCGGGCGTTCATTGAGCCATTGGAGTACGAAGGTCTCCACCGCAGAATCGTCTTCGAAACGCTGGCCTCCAAGCGCCTCTTTGAGTGGCCCAAACAGGTGATAGTCGCAGGGTGATAAGTCTGGACTGTATGGGAGATGTTCCATTGGTTCCCAGCCAATTTAATCGAGTTTAAGCCTCGTAGCGTTCGCCGAATGTGGTCGGGCATTATCGTGAAGAAGAATGACGTTTCTCGCCGGTTTAGATTTCCTTTTCCTACGAAAAGACTGTTTTGCGGCCTCTAAAACATCGCAATAATATTGTGCATTTATTGTGCGTCGTTGAAGGAGGAAATCGACGTGAAATACAATTGATTGTCGAAAAATACAGTGGCCATTACCTTCCCGGCCGACGATCGTGATTTGGCCTTCAGAGAATTCCTTCGGAGAAGTCCTTCGGCGAATTCCTTGTGCCAAGCAAAAACGCGAGCTCTTGACAGGGTCCTGTCCCCGTATTGAGCCGTCAATCTACGAAAGATTTCAGTCGAATTGACCCCCTCCTTGGCCAAAAACTTAATAAAAATTCTCTGCTCCACGGAAACGTGCACTTCACTCTCACTCATTGTATAGTTTTATACTGAAGGGTCCGAATGGAAATGTTGCCCGTCTACGCCCGTCCCAAACCTCCCAGGCTACCTGAAACCCCACCCTTTAGAGTTCAATGTCCAACGGAAAAGTTTTTAGAAAGTCAGTCTCGTTTATATTTGATCAACCCTCGTAACAGTTAGACAAGTCAAGATTTTTGGGACCACGTCTTTTTAAGTCTTGCCTGTATGTTGTAGTCTCCGGAAGAAATAGTTGGAAGTCCTGCTGGGCGAGGCACTCTTCCGTTGTTACAACATGGAAAACTAGAATCATATTCAAAAAGTTTATGGCACTATAAAATGTTGGCATTTTAAATTTGAAATAATTAAGGTTTCCATGTACAAACTTTTTTCCTATCATGTAACAAATTTGAATTCTTAATTTATTTTGAGGTGGATAACAGAAGCCTGTAGGAATAGTTTAAGATAAATCTCAACAATTAAATTTAAAAAACTAGTTTTAAACGTGTATTTTAGAAAGCGTGCTTTACAAAAGGTTCTTAAAATTTGTATAATATTTACTACACCATTTAATCTGATCTTTGATCGTTGCATCGAACATTTGCAGCTGTTTTTATTAAGTCACTTTGGATTTTGTCCGGGTAGAATTTCGCAATTGATTTTAAAATACGATTAAAAATACGACTCGTAACTTCCCGATTCCTGTATATATTTCAAATTTTGTATATAGCTCTAAACTCGATGACAATACAATAATATTGGTTTATTTATAAATATTGAACAGTACCATGGGCACGATTACTGAAATTGTTTGACCATTATTTCAGCGTGATCAAATGTACAATAACGACATTCCGTCTGTTTTTCTCGCTATAGGTACGAGGGTTGATCAAATATAAACGAGACTGACTTTCTAAAAACTTTTTCGTTGGACATTGAACTATAAAGGGTGGGGTTTCAGGTAGCCTGGGAGGTTTGGGACGGGCGTAGACGGGCAACATTTCCGTTCGGACCCTTCAGTATAAAACTATACAATGAGTGAGAGTAAAGTGCACGTTTCCGTGGAGCAGAGAATTATTATTTTGTTTTTGGCCAAGGAGGGGGTCAATCCGACTGAAATCTTTCGTAGATTGATGGCTCAATACGGGGACAGGACCCTGTCAAGAGCTCGCGTTTTTGCTTGACACAAGGAATTCGCCGAAGGACTGGAAGCAGTAGAAAACCTGAAGGCCAAATCACGATCGTCGGCCGGGAAGGTAATGGCCACTGTATTTTTCGACAATCAAGGCACCTTTCACGTCGATTTCCTCCATCAACGATGCACAATATTATTGCGATGTTTTAGAGGCCGCAAAACAGTCTTTTCGTAGGAAAAGGAAATCTAAACCGGCGAGAAACGTCATTCTTCTTCACGATAATGCCCGACGACATTCGGCGAACGCTACGAGGCTTAAACTCGATCAAATTGGCTGGGAACCAATGGAACATCCCCCATACAGTCCAGACTTATCACCCTGCGACTATCACCTGTTTGGGCCACTCAAAGAGGTGCTTGGAGGCCAGCGTTTCGAAGACGATTCTGCGGTGGAGACCTTCGTACTCCAATGGCTCAATGAACGCCCGAGAACTTTTTACGAAGATGGAATTAAAAAACTTCCAATCCGGTGGGAAAAATGTGTTACTCGTGCTGGAGACTATGTAGAAAAATAAGTTGTATCAAGGATAATTTGTAAGTAAGCAATAAATTTTTAAAAAATCAGTCTCGTTTATATTTGATCAACCCTCGTAGTAATGCTGTCGTTTTTCAGTACTAAGTAAGGTGGGCTGAGTGGTCTAAGGTGCCAGCTTTTTAAGCTCTGGTTCTCAATTAGAAGCGTGGGTTCAAATCCAACACTTGATCAGGGGTTTTTGTTGCGTTTAGGCAAGTTTAATAGAAACGAAATTCGTTTTTGTTGCGAAGCCTTCATTTTTTCAAAACGTTTATGCTTTAAAAAGTATTTATAGTTGCATTGATGTCAAGGATTCAGCAGTACACTAATGTTCTAATTTTACCTTTAGAAATTCAAAGTTTACAGTAAATAACAAAATGTTCGATAACGGCATTCCGTTTGTTTTTTTGTTGTGTATTTCAAAATAATTAACAATACTAAAAAGTAAAAAAATAATTATATAAATAAAAAAATTTTTTTTTAAAATCACGTTTTTAAAATATATTAAAAAATATAAAATAAATTCTCATAAATCTACCAATCGAGATTTATAAACCTATACATTGTACATTATACATTATGTACCTATACATTATAATAGTAATAGTTATCTAATTTCATGCGCCCCACTTTGTTTTGTTTTTAATTGTACAAGCATTTTCATATCTATAAAAATTCACTGTCACAAATTTTTAAGACAATCTGTGTGTGATTATGAATCTGTATAGGCTTATAAATCTAGATAGATTGATGGATTTATGAGAATTTATTTTATACTTTTTAGTCCATTTTAAAAACGTGGTTTAAAGAAAAGTTTTTTTTATTTATATAATTCTTCTTCTTTTTCAGTGTGCATAGTGGTTGAGTTTTTAGTGTGTTGGACACCAATCAATGTGATAATGATACTCTACTGTTACAAAGCGATCCAACCATCCTCGTATCTGAGTATTACCGCGCTCTTTGCTTATTTGCTTTCCACAGTGATCAACCCGTTCATGTACAGTGTTATCAGCAAGAAATTCAGAAAAGCATTTTTGGTAAGTAGTAAGATGTTATGATAACAAATTAAAGTACAATATCGGTTATCTGAGCCAAAGATTTTGAGAACGATTTAGTTTAATCTTAATTTTATTGTGATCTGCAGTCTTTACTTTATTTAGCCTAACTTAACAGACCGAACAAATCCAACGGTATTACCTAGATTCTAAACTTTATACAGGACTGTGTTATAGAAAACGGTCCTGTACTTTAATGAATGAGCTAGAAAAGTTCCCCGGTTTTAGGTTCAGTGCAGAATGCAAAATAAAACTAGACTTAATACTAACAGCTTGAAGTAAAATTCAATTAATACTAAAAACGCAACTGTATTATAATAATTAGGCTTATGACATATTTTCTTCCGTCTGGTGGTCTTTTAACTTACCCCAAAAAGGCTCGAAGTAACGATTAAATTTAATAGTTAATTTAATTTTGGCAGTTATATTAAAATATCGGTTGTTTTATATTAATTTTAAAGAACAGCTGATTTCATTGAACAGCTGATAGGTTACAATAAGTTTCAGGTTGTGTTGTTAAAAACTAGCAATTTTAATTTGTCGTTTTTTCGAATAAAGTATTGTAATTAATATAAAAAAAGGAAGAGGAAACATGATACATGATTTTTATTTTATTTGTTGTGCTCTATTATTAATGTACTAATTAAATTTATGTAAAATTTGTATGTACACATTATATGAGGAATAAATTTATTATTATTTAAAAAAAGAAAAAAGTTCAGAATCATCATTTGCTCAACATTTCGGTTCTGGGCCTTACTATAATATCTGTTATAAAATAGTTTTCACGGGTATTTACTAAGAGGCTAAACAAAGTTACTTTCTTTGTGTTTTGTAACAACAAATATAATTGAACACAGTTTTTCTTAAAAAATAAAAGTTATATATTTATAATTTCAGTCAGTGTTGCGGAATGTTAACGTGTGCTGTTATGAAAGAATGCAGAAGAGGGTAACGGATGAGGATGTCGAAGCGTAAGCAACGGACTCGAAAAAGTTAGGAAAGAAAAACGTGTAGGAACTTGAAGAAAGATAAGCGCCGAAGGACTGAAAACTGATGTCTGTATAGGTTATTGTAAACCTTTCAGGAAATAAAAAGTATTTACAAACTTGGTTACATTTGCTTTTTATGTCACGTCAACTTAGATGTGGCATCATTTTTTCCATTAGGTCGTCCAAACACCTATCTTTGACGTAAAAAAACAATGGATTTATGGAGGCACTAAATATTGTTTTTCTTGGTTAGTGTTACGGTAAAGTTTCCTTGAGAAGAGAAAAAAACCGAGTGAAATGTCGATCAGCAGATAAGAAAGTTGTCGACCGGGAGATAAATACAACGAGAATTCCTAATACTGAAAAATCCACGGTTTGGCTGTCAATATTTGTCATTCTGTTGAAACGCAGAGTTGTTCAAGATTTAGCATAGCGTGTTTAGTCTATCACCCTACACTTAGGCCTAGACGTTATGCGATTGTGCAACATTTTTTTTTTTTTTTTTTTGCTAGAGAAGATAACTGGATCACCTCTCTTAAGTACACAAAATTTGCAATGATTACTGTAATTATTATATGCATTAAAATTTACATTACACAAATATATTTTAAACTATGTAATAAAATTTTAAATGTATTCTTCTTTATATATTGAAACTAAAATAATAACTCTAGCTATGGATTATTTACACATTTTAAAATGGATTTCATAATTTCAAATGATATTTTAAGGCTAATCACTATTAAAAGTGAGATTAGCAATTAGGTTTAATTTTAAAATAGTTTATTGTAATTACGTGTAGAATATATAATAAACGTTCGATTCTGTAACGTCATTAAATGTTTAAATGACGTCAGCCGCGTGACGTCATTATTGTAAGAACAAAACTACTGAAATTACGAACCTCTTTGCTAGTGAAATTCCAACATTGAGCCTGGTTTTGTTTCAAAACGCAAAGAAAGATGTGAAATTTGATAAACAATTTAAAAAAAAAACGTATTTAGAGATTTGTTCTAGAATTGAATTTCCCAACGGAATAAAAAGCGTATTAGAACACGACAATTTAATTGATAGTGTCAACGAAACTGTGCTTAAGTTATTTTTGAATCAAACAAAAACGCTCGAGGGTGTGAAAACGAGGGTTGCAAACTAAAGGCTTCGTTATAAAGCGACACTTCATTAACGTAGATGTTTTCTATTTATTTGAAATACGAGAAGGGTTTTTTCATCATCGGAGTGGTTAAACTCATTAACATTTACACTGTGCTAAACAATGTGGTCATAGATGTAGTAGCATTTCTATAGCAATAGAACACTATGAAAGGTGAATCGAGTAAGCAGCATTGTTGCTAATAACAGTAGCAAGTGTATGTATTAAAAGGTCAATGAAGTAATATACAGTTTAATATACAGAGCTATTTACAGCTATTTAAATTTAAGTTTCTAAACTAGCTGTTTACAAGTGCTTAACTATGGTATTTTTGTGCGAATAAAATTACAATTAATTACATTGAAAGTGATCTTTAACATTCTTCTCTTTTTAGTGTTTTCTATTATGATTCCCTTTTGTCTTGGCAGCGAGAGAGTAGCGTGCATTATTCATTTAAATTAAATTTGAAAGCAGGAGAAAACTTACTCATGTTTCTTACGTTTACTTTTTACAAGAACAGAAATAAGCGAATAAAATACAGCATGTTGAAAAATGATTACGTTATCTGATGATTAAACATCATCGTGTTACTGTCACTGAAAACAGTGAACAGATGTGCAAAATTCGAAGTTTATTAAAATTAAATCTTTTTTGTTATCACTGATTTTATTATCACATGTTATTCAATCACTTTTTCTAGATTTACAATTTTTAAATTTAACATTACAGTTATACAGTAAGCCAACAAAGCGCGATGAACGTGACAAACGGTGGTATTTTCGCGATATTGAAAGATTTGGGTAATTTTCTTTTCGGTTCTGATATGGTGGTGGCCGTATTCTGTTTGATGGTAGTTTGTTTGATCGGAAATTCTTTAATCTGTTTTGTTATCATTCGCAACAAACATATGCACACTACAATCAACTATTACCTGCTCAGCCTGGCCATATCGGATTTATTCCTGTTGATTCTCTATACGATACTAGTAACGGTTAAGTTGAGATTAAAAAGGTATGTTAATTCATTGTTCAATTTATGTTACTTTATGAAAGCTTAGTAACTTGATTAACAGAAAATATGTTTGTTCTGGTTTTTATTATTTTAGATCGACAAATGTTTTTTTTTGGTTAAAGTACCATTAGGTTTACAATTATGAAATGTTTACCTCATAACATAGCCTAAAATATTTTCAACAATTCCATATAGGCTACTCTAGTTTTTCAAACGAAAAAGAGTTATTATTTGTTCGTGTTTAAATATCACTTCTGGCGAGGTACGGGTAAAACTTTAAATATAATAAAATGACATGATTCCTTGCGAGACTTTCCTAATTAGATATGCGCAATTAATTTTTTTCAACAATCAAATATTGGGTCTTTTGTGGTATATCCCCACATTATATATCCTCAGCAGGGGTACAGATTAGCTACATCTATTGAGAGGATTTAGAAGTTCCTCGCGGTACCTGAGTCTAACACACACTTACACTTGCAACACTACACTTACGACTTTAACACTTTACTCTCACACTTACATTTAGGGAGGCGATAATAGCCTCAATGTGCTTTTTGCCTTAAAATAACAAGAATCAAAACACACACACACAAACCCACATTTTATATATATATATATATATATATATATATATATATATAAAAGTTTTATTTCACTGCATGTATTACCAAACACCCACATTGTTGAGCTAAACTTATTGAATTTTCTTTTTGAAAAACATGACACCAACTTCTACAGTCGTGTTAGGACCTCCAATTTGGTTTTTTTAACAATGCATCCGCACAGATCGCACGCAAGTAAATTTTCCAGTCTGTAGTCGAATGCGTTCAGTGCTTCTGCACAACACTATGTTGCGATGTATTTTTTTATCTATGAATAAATGAAAAAATGCGGTATCAAATAGCAATTTACCATTTTCTAACCATGATCTTACTACATTTTTAACGATCACTTGATTCACTTAAACACAACTTTCACGACTGTCACCTCGTTCTCCTTCGAATGTATTTCGCACAATAAATCAAGCAGTTGAATGATTGCGTCAGAACACTAACAGAACTGAAATGGAATAATCGCGTAACGTCAAGATTGTACAGACACAGTCAGAGAAAGCTTATCCTTCGCTCTTAAATTACAAGTCCAAATAAGTCAATACGAAAGAAAGAAATTATAAAATGTGGCGACAGAGTGTAAAAGACCTCAAATATTGAAACCTTTCTGCGTTTATTGTATTCAGTTGTGAGGTTCTCCCAAGAAAAGAAACACAAATTCAAACATTTCAAAATAAATTTTCGCGGAACATCGCCAATGCACCTTGGTACGTCAGTAACGCACCAAACACAAAGACTTGAAGATGAACATTGTTGCAGAGAGATCAGAAGATATGCAACAAAGCACAAACACTTTCACGACGAACGTTTTTACATGTCAAAACCTTTTGTGTTACGGTAATTAACATGAAATCTCAACTATAGGCGTAAATTTTTTCCGTAAAAGTATTAAAAATGTCTATATAAAACTGTAGGTGATATTCAAGCGGGAAACAACTGTATTCTGTATATTTTAGAGGTTATGTCCGTGTGTCACTGGTGGCACACGATACCTATTTGTAAACCGTAGCTATAACACGCGTAATGCGTAAGTGGTGGCACATTATTATTGATCCGTATATACACAAAAGTGTCAAATGAAAGACTCCATAATTTATATGATTTCGTCTTTAATGTCTTAGTGTTATAATTTGACAGTTATACAGGTGTTAATTAAACAGGTGTTAATATTTTGGAAGTATTTTCATTTTAGTTTACTAATAAAGGTCAGGAAGATAAAAAAAAAAAAATCAGTAGACCAAAATATAATAATACTACATTATATTTAAAATTAAGTTTAAATGTGAAAATAGTGCTTCTGTAATTTTTATTTAATATAAATTTATCTTTTTAAATTACCAATAAGGTGTGCCAGGGTAAATAAACAATAAAAATACAATAGATCAAAATCTAATCCGACTAAGGTTACTCTAGCTTACTTTAAAATGGTTGTACAACACAATTCTGGGCTTCAAACATGGTCATTACAAATAACCCCGTATGAAGTAATAAAGGGAGTGGCACACGCCGCATATTTTGAAGACGAGCGTGCGTCAGTGGTGACACACCATCGTCTCATCAGCAGTTGCAGCGTGAGTCACTCTTCTCTAACACAGAAACTGAGAAGTTACACATTGCAGAGTTGCGTAGATTAAAAAGAAACCAACCATTTGATTTACTGAAATAGCCCCGCAAGGGGTGCAGACTAGCTGCACCTTTTGAGAGGATTTAGATATCCCTCGCGGTACCCGAGTCTAACACTCACTTACACTAAAAACACTACCCTTACGACTTTAACACTTACATTTAGGGAGGCGATAATAGCGTCAATGTGCTTTTCGCCTTAAATAAAAAAAAAAAAACTGAAATAGTGTTTAAGTGTATTTGTTGTTTCCATTACAGGGAAATTTCTAAATCACTGTGTTGTTAATTTAAACATAATTACTTGTAAGCTTGTAAACAATAGTTGTAATATTACAATTAAAAAAAGTAAGTATATTAAAGCTGATAAAAAAGTAAGAAGTAAGGTTAAGAGTTGTTAGATTACATTGGCAAAACTGACGGCGTACTATGAATTCTGGTTAGTTTTTCGTAAAAGATTTAATATGCACGCTTTAACTGATAACGGTAACTCATTCCTAATTATCTTCATCTAAGAGTTTTCCTAAAGTCTCCAAATTACGAACATTCAAAATTACATGTTCTGCAAAGCGATGTTTTCAGTCTTCCTTTCGGAGGTATTACCAGCAAAAACGGATGTTAAACTTTTATAAAAAACAGATTAAAAATTATTTATATTTAATTTTTCTTCTTTTTCTACTTTTCGATCAATATTTTAATATTTCATTAGGTGTTTCTAAATACATAACCTTACAACTTACTTTACCTTCTTTATCTTGCCTTACCCTTTCATACCTTACTTTATTTACTTACCTCAACTTCTTTTACCAATCCTTACTTTACCTTATCTCATTTCAACTCCCCTTGCAAGCATTACTTGCAACTTTGTTTATTTATGTCGCAGAATTTTTATATTCCACTTTTATTATTAATAATTTTCCTATTTACCGTTTATGCGCTATACGTGCATTACCGACGAACAAACGCTCCCTAGAAACAAAACACCTTTATTTGTACTACATTTACAACTACAAAATCTTAATTTTTCTTGATTTTTGATTAAAATCAAATAGCAAAATGTCTTGTTTTTGAGCTTACCTCCGGAGTCAATCGCTATGAAGATATACAGTGCCACTATAGGTCTTCACTACGGCCTGTCCGAGGCGTCTATCCTGGTGACAGTGGCCATCACTGCGGACCGTTACATCGCTGTATGCCACCCCTTTCTTGCCCGGAGGCTCTTCAACCTTCCACGTACCGTTAAGATAATACTTTGTGTGTGGGCAATTGCATTATGCCTGGGGGCTGGATTTGTGAGTATAAAAACATTGTTTAATGTAACTCAATAATCAGAATATCTATTATTACAATACAATAACAGAGTTCACGATTTTTTCCATTGTAATCACAGCACAATGCTGCCTAAGTGTGTGCTTAAAAAAGTTTCCAAACATAATACAATTGGATATTGCCAAAATATCCAATGGTTTCTGTAAGAAATGTGTTTAATTATTTGTTACTAAACAAAATAAGTTACTTGCATTACGTAAGTAATAATGCATAGCGTGCAAAATAATGTTACTTGTATAAGCTCATATGAGTCTAATGTTATAGGGGGAAAGGGATTTAGTGCCTGCAAAAATGCTTGATACCGCTTCGATGCATGACAGTACTGCTTGCCGCTTCAAAGTTCATATCTTTTGCAGTCTATATTTATATTTCAGGCTATCTGTATATCGAACAAAAATCTCCAAAAGAACTTTGTGTGCTTAATACTGCCAACGTTTAACTTCTTTACACCGATGATCGTCAACATAAGCCTTTACACGAAGATCGTTTACACTTTGTGGAGATGTTGGAGACAGCGTTCTGTGTTCAGTGGTGGGGGCAGTGACCTTAGTGATTACCAGTCTGTTAGAAGCGGGTTCCGAATATCAGGTAATTAACAGGCCTTAAATTTTATATTTATAAGTTTTACTTTATTACTACACAAAATGAACATGAAAAACAATTTCGATAAATCGATTTTCATTAAACTGAGTATTGAAAAAACATTAAATGTGGACCTTCATGTTTTCTCATTTTGCACATAGTTCGATAAAAAAGCAAATTAACCAATTTTTATAAGAAAGTAAACTAACTGTAGTCTCGGGATAATTTTTAACATTTCAAAGTATTTTTTCAATTTCTTTTTAGGAGTTTCAAGAATCTTTAAATCTTTGACGATTTTTATAAAATGTTTATATGCTAGTATAATTGCGCCTTTTTCTCATTAAAATACAGTTAGCTCTTGACGGATGCCAAAAACGAAACAAAAATTCTTAAAATTTAGTAATAAGATTTTTTGTTGAGTAAGTAAATCGAAAAAATATATAATAAATTATGTACTCCACTTAAGGGGTACTTAAGGAGTGTAATCCTTAAACCGAATTCTCCCCGCAGGGGGTGCAGACTAGCTGCACCTATGGAGAGGATTTAGACGTTCCTCGCGGTACCCGAGTCTAACACACACTTACACACTTACAACACTACACTTACAACACACAGATACACACACACACACACACACACACACACACACACACACACACACACACACACACACACACACACACACACACACACACACACACTTACGTTTAGGAAGGCGATAATAGCCTTAATGTGCTTTAACAAAAAAAAGAAGAATTAAACCGAATTTGTTGGAAATATAATGAACAATTATTTTGTTTTGGTATTAAAGGTGTCTTTGAAAGTTTATGGTGCATTTATTGTCGTTGATCTACAAGCGACAAGTGAAGCAGAAAATCTTTTCCTAAAGAAAGTTCTAGTCAACGTTTTCTGGTTTTGCTTCTGACACGCTGAAGAAATCAAAGAGCATATAATGACATTTGAAAGAATGACTGAATGACTTTATAAAGTTATTTTTGCACTGCGACCTTGTATATCTACTGTGCCCCCTCTATATTCCTGAGATGCTTCAGAGTCTTCTCCAGTCCTAGTCTCTTCATGAAGTCCAAGATTTTGAGAACCAATTCCTCCAATTCTAATTGGTGATTTCCCAGTTAATTACTGAAGTACTTGAAGATGTTACTTGCCTTTGAATTTTTCCCCCTATCCATGACCCTTATCACGGAGGTTGTGCTCTATTTGGCTAACGTTTTGTTGTGTGGTGTATTATTGCTTATTCTATTTACATTCTTACTCATGTTCCCACTAGTAGCTAGGGAAATAACGTCAGCCCACACAGAACCCAAAGTGCATAGGTAAGGCTAAGGTATCCCAGGGCACCGTTTCATACACTGTTAAGCCGGTGTTGTACAATTCATCAACACGGGTCTTTATACTTTAAGTTAGCTGGGTTATGTAGAGTAGTGAATGTATGTATATTTGTGTTTTAATGAAACTAGTATGAGCTAGAGATGGGATCGCTAAACACATTAGCTGCTCATTTCAGCTGCCACCCCCGGAGCAATGACGTTAACAGAATTAATAAAATTACAGAAATCAACTTGTATGAAAGCACCAGAATCTTAGTGAGGATGTGACAGTGGACAGCAGAAAACGACAGAAATGTGTATTCTAGTTCATTCTCCTTGACATCTCAACAAGTGGAAAAGAAGTAAAGACCAACCACCTCAGCTAAAGCATATCAGTTTGAAAAACAGACTCAGTAACGTGCCATTAGATGCACCTCTCTTTGGTGACTCCAACGTTTTCGTACCAAATTCAGTAACCAAGCTTTCTCCAATAATTCTCTATGGCATCAATATTGTGAAAGAATAAATAAAACTATTCGAATCAGTCAACTGTGAAAATTGACTTAGGTAAGGAAGATTCTAAGGCGTATTTCTGGACCGCTTTGCATCCAGGGTGTATGGCGCATTAGAAATAATAAGGATCTGGAAATTTAATAAAGAATGAGAACATATTTCATGAAAGTACGAAGAATCGGATGACTCGGTCATGTGCAGAGGATGGAAGATGGTAGAGTGACAAGGAAATAATGGCTGGATGACCTGGAGGAGGATCTGGCAAGGAACTGGATGGAAGCAGCTGGCTCTGGATCGGAATGCATGGTTCAGAATTGTACGGGAGGCTAAAATTCAACTCGGATTGTAATACCGGCGAAAGAAAGAAGAAAAAGAGAAACAATCCTAGCAAAACGTATTTCGTATTCTTGTTAACACTGCATAGAAGTATAGAAAGAAAGTTGATAAATTAGAGCAAAAGATTTAATCAGACATAACAACTTGAGGAAGGAGACCAAGAGCTTTCAGGCCATTAGAAAAAATATTAAATGGTGCATAGAAGCTACGCGCCTTCGAAGTGAATACTTGTTAACGACCCTGTTGACACTGGTATCCGTAATCAACTTTATATGAGGTTGATGACTTGTGTTTGCCCTTTGTTCGTTAATTTTAACATGATCACGCTTTAGGGCGGACTGTGATATTGAATTTTCATGATTCGAGGGAAAAAATTTATATTGATATACGATATTTTATTTTGCACGTAGCAAGTCTCATATAAAATTAATTATAATTACAATTTCCTGTGTTTCCGCTCGGGATCGAACCGGGGACCTTGCGCACGTCATAACCACTACACTACAAAAACTACGAAGAGGTTTGACCGTTGACCTCTTATGATTAGGAAACATTCAGAAACTATATCCGTTAACGTTAAATCAGAAGCCGCCATCATGAAACGGATGTGTATGGGAAAAACCTTACCCATACGTTGTTCGAGTTTGTACCCATAACTCTTTACAAATTACAAAACAATCGGTCAATGCGTTCTTGAAAAAAACTGCTTACACTAGTCATCGTTAAATCAGAGACCACCATCTTGAAACGGAAGTAAATGGGTGAAAATTCGGCCTTCGCACCAAATTTCAAAACAATCGGTTAATGCACTTGGCCAAAACTAAACGGTCGAGTTGAAACAGAAACTTCGCTTCGCTCGGTCAAAAAACGGTGTCCAAAAAAAGTGTGTTTCTGAATGCATGTTCACTGTAACCTGTGGTCTTATAGCTGAATATTATTTTCTTTATCATTTAAATATGATTATTGCATTTCTTCAAATTTTTTCAACTTTTTTTCTTATGTTTCAGTGTTTATACTGGTTGAGTTTTTGGTGTGTTGGACACCAGTCAACGTGACAATGATACTCTACAGTTACAAAGTGATCGAGCCGTCTACAAACCTGAGCACTATCGTTCTTTTTGTTTATTTGCTTTCCACAGTGATAAATCCTTTCATATACAGTGTTATCAACAAGACGTTCAGGAAGGCATTTTCTGTAAGTTGTGAATGTAGATTATGCCAAAATGTAATAAAGCATCGATTATCCCAACTTGTATTTTCAGATCGAGTTTTGTTTTGATACACCTTTTTAGTATTTACTTCAAATCTGGTAACTAGGTGCTTCCAGAGTTCTATTGAGTTCGAATGTGTTACTAATTCTCCCTGGTTTTAAAAACAGTTTCGAATTTTAAAATAAACTGGACTTTAATACTACCAGCTCGAATTAAAATTTAGTTTACACTAAAACCGCAACAGTGTAACAATGCTAAAAAAAATTACATAGGATTTAAAATATTGGGAAACTAAGAACAAAATTAATAAATTATTTTATAAATATCTGAATTATTTTATCTCAGCTTAAAACACTGAACAGCTTTTCTCTCTGTGAAAAAACATGAACATTGCAATGAGTGAAAATAAACATTGCCAGTAAACCAAAGAAAAAAACGATCAGAAATTAGTTTTTATATTCTATATTTTTAGCTATATTTCACAAATTTATATACAAAAATTCAAAAATCTTAGCTATATTTCGATAATTGATGCTCTACTGTGCACAGATAATTTTAATGACTCAACACATTTATCTAAATAAAAGAAACAATAATTATTACGGCACTAATTAACAAGAACTATGTCTAATATTATTCATTATGTTCCTAAATATTCCGGTTCATATCATCAATATTAGCTTGGAATAATAAATTTATCAACGGTAAGGAGGTTAAGATGCATATTATTATGAAGTAAAACGTCAATTTTTTTCGATAAAAGATCTTTGATGTAACAAATTCGACGGTTCATTGATGAATGTTCTTTTTTTCAAACGTTGATGAATCTTCGACAAAGATTTTCGAAATATCTTGTTACAATCTCCACATTTCGTCATTTCCTGTTTGTGTCACATTATCCTTTCCGTTCCTTCCGTTGCACAAAATTTAAAACGATGGCGAAATTGTCATGGACGTTTGAAGCAGTAAAAACTTTAATTCTGCAATATGAAAACAGAGCCTTTGTGGAATTTCCACACTAATGCTTACAAAAACTGAGATTTAAAACACACTAATTCTTAAAAATCGTTTATTTGAACCATGATTTTCCAAATGCAGTTCTTTAATAATAATGGCATTAACATCTTTCTCCTTTTTAGCCATGGCTGGACTCAAAGTATTTAGTTTTCCTCTCTTTTTATTTAGTAGCACCGTAGTAAGATAAGCTTTCGGTAACATAGTCCCAAAATATACCTAGTTAATAACTTATCTGATCAAAGAAACTTGACGAATGCAATATGTTTTCTTTGGTACACAAACATTTGAATATTATTAATGGTCAAAGTTTTATCAAATATTTAACAAAATTTTGTCGACAAATATCTTTAATAGTATAATATGCCACTACGAGTTACGATTTTTTCAAAATAACTTTGCCATATTTTTTGTAATAATTAATCACGAATTAAGGATCATAACTCGAATTAGTGTAAAAATTAAATAAAAAAAATATAATAAAAATACGATTTAGACTGTAGAGAAAAAAAACTTCTCATATTTTAGACTTTTTTGTAGAGTGTTAAACGGTTATATTAATTTAATGTATTTATCATTTCAGTCTGTATTTCACGATGTCAAAGTTTGCTGCTTTGAAAGGCTAAGGAAGAGAGTAAAGGGGGAAGGAGTTGAAGAGTAAACAGTGCGCTTAGAAACTTAAGAGGGAAGAATGTTTAGGAACTTGAAGAATAATGAGCGCTGAGAACTTAAAATTGACAGGAATGATAACTTTATGCACACTGAAGAATGCTTAGGAACTAAATCACAACTGCAGGCAAACTTCGTTATAACGGAATGTATGTTAAGTCACCTCGGTTGTACCATCATTTTTTCACGTTCGGCAAAAAGTCTATCCTAATTTTAAGAAGAAATGATTTAATGCGACACTAATTATTGTACTACTTAGTTACAGTGTCTAAGTGTTACAGCGTAAAAAGCACATAAGAAGAAGAGTCCGAGTGGTATGCCGACCAACAGATTAGGAAGTCACCACCCGGCAGACGTACTCTCAGAATTACTGCTTCTGATTTGGCTGTCAAAATTTGCCATTCTGCTAAAACATTTAATTTTGCAAGAGTGATTACTAAATGATGTATGTTTAGTCTATCCCACTACACTTATTCCGAGTGGAATGCCGAACAGCAGATTAGGAAGTTGCCACCCGGCAGATACATCCACAGACTTACTACTGCTGATTTAGCTTTTAACATTTGCCAGCCTGCTAAAACGTTTAATTTTTCAAGAGTGAGTGCTAAATGCTGTTTGTTTGGTCTATCCCACTACATTTAGACCCGGGGAAAATTGGTATTTCCAAACTTCATTCAATATCCACTATGTTTTGCAAGAGAAAGATAACTGGATTTATAACTCACACAATTTGAGAAATCTGTAATAATTACTGTAAACAACAGTAATCATAAATATGTAAATTAAAACACTTTTTGATACTACATGTATAGTATGTGTTGGATTCTTCATAACTGCTTTGATACAACCGTGTTTTACTTAAACACATAAATATTGGAATAAAAATAACTTTATCAATATAACAATAAATTTTTTCTTGTTCTTCTTCACTAAACTTAAAGTTTATTCCTTTCTGTTATGTTTTTTTTAAAACAAAACTACAACATAAAATCATGTTTATCTTTTTATGTTTATCATGACGTTTTTATCTTCGCCTTTAAAATGACGTCATGCCGAAATTCCACAATACTGTTTATGAACTGGCGAGTCATTAGATATGTTCTACGAAATAGAAAAATAAGAATAAAAATGTTTTTGAAGAATTATTCAAAAATTAAATCTGAAAATATATACAGTTTTTAAAGAAATAAATAATCGCCGATTGTATCAAAACATGTAAACTTTTTCACGGCTGACGATCTGTAAAGGATAACAATGTACAGATACTTTTCAGACATGTTTACCAACACAACAACGACAAAATCGCTTGAATCGAAATAAAACGACCAGAGAAATTACAAAATTCCGATACATTTTCATCACGACTTGTGTGTGTGTGTGTGTGTGTGTGTGTGTGTGTGTGTGTGTGTGTGTGTGTGTGTGTGTGTGTGTGTGTGTGTGTGTGTGTGTGTGTGTGTGTGTGTGTGTGTGTGTGTGTGTGTGTGTGTGTGTGTGTGTGTGTGTGTGTGTGTGTGTGTGTGTGTGTGTGTGTGTGTGTGTGTGTGTGTGTGTGTGTGTGTGTGTGTGTGTGTGTGTGTGTGTGTGTGTGTGTGTGTGTGTGTGTGGTGAACTATAAAATTGAATGAGCTGCAGGCGAATATTTAGATCCAACAAAAAACATTTGTTCAAATTTAATCTGTCTAGTTGCTTGTTAACCTTATTTATGACTTAATGCACTGTCTTCCTTGGCAGATATAATTTCATTGAAGACATTTCAAGCAAATAGTTAATTTCGTAATACTAGCCTGTTCAAAAGGAATACCTAAGCGATTCATTGACTAAATTTACGTTATGTTTGAAGAGTATAAAATGATTTTTATTGCGATATCATTTCCGTTCTACTGGGAGTCGAATTGTTTAATTTTAGTTTATAGCTGTTAGATATTAGGTAATACAAAATATTGTAGTTGCTGAAAATAATTTATTAACACAAAAATCGATAAGCTATTAGTATTGTGGTAGTGTTTTGCGTGTGTGTGCGCGCGCTTGTGTGTCTTAAGTAGATTAGTGATAGTAATTTGAGCTAGTTTTACTGTGGTATCCCTAAACCCATCAAGTGCTCACTTCACCTGTCTCCGAAGGAATATTGTTATATAGATGTACTTAAAATTTTATTATATTTTTCTGTATTATAACATAACTTAAACATTTCTAAAAAAATGTTACCACCATAAAAAGATGTTAATACAATATTTTAACTATGATGGCCATTCCAAATAGATATTTTCCATTGGGCATTAATTAGTGATAACGTTAAAAAACATTACCATATAATAATAATGCAGCGATACGACGTTCTATGTGAATTTATATATCACTAAACACTCTTTTGTATAATGCGATAATTTAAAACCTTCAGTATTTCCAACCGGTTCAGACTATTTTTTATAGTTTTACATGAACGTTATTGTTCAGTCAAGTGTAAACTAATTTTCGGATCATAATCTATATAAAACGTAAAATGTTATATTTAATAATTATTAGCGTATAAAACAGCAGCACTATCAATATAAAGTCTGTAATATAGTCTAGCACTCTGCAACTTTTATTAACTTCATTCTCCTGAGTGTCCTCATCAGAAATAAACCTTGTCCTTTCACCCAGTTAACCTAAATATCGTTGTAGGATAATAACGGCAATGTTATTCTTGCTGCAATGTTTTAAAATATAATATAATAAACATATGAAACACAAACGTGAAATAGGACAAAGTAACTTAGTCAAAATATAAAATAAATCCAGATTGAACACGTAAGAACACGTCCTGAACATTTTTAGGATTAATCAGAGAATGTTGAAAAAAACAAGGAAAAGAAAATGTAAATACAAAAAGTGAGTCGCCAATTTTGAGCGTTTTTAATATTTAATTAGAATAACTACGAGTATAACATATTTAAGTTTTTATATTCACTGGGAAACATAATATCACCACAAACAAGTTTATATAGAACTAACGTTTAACAGTAACTTTCTAAAAATAAAAAAAAAACGTAGTGCGGGACTGGCCGACAGAAGTGGTCCAGACGTAAGTCTTTTGGCATGCCTCACTATACTTTTTCACTATTATGATTTAGTTATTTTTTTTTTAATTTTAGATGCAGGAACTCTTGAAAATTATTTTCGTATTAAATTTCGCGTGTGTAGGTACACAACTTAATAACTGTTAGACTATGAATTTGAGCATCTTAGGCTATGTAAGGGACTTTAATAAGTAATCAGTTTATAAACATACTTTTGACAGTTATACGTAACAGTTATACTGATTAAGTATAATAATAAATATAATATTTGTGATTCTGTCATTCCAAAATTGGTATATGTCATTAGTTGTATATGTTGCTTAACCTTCAGAAGTTAAAATGTAACTATAGCAGAACGCTGACAGAGTTTAGTTTAGTTATATTTTGGTTTTCTTCCTTTTGTAATCAAAGAAGTGAGTTTAAATATATAAATAGAGTGAAATTCGTTTTGTGAAACCCATTATTTTTGCAATTATTTTAAAATAATGCTGAGAAATTGCCAAGATCTACAAAAAAAAAAAAAATAACAAATTAGTTAATTAGGAAAGGAATCATGTAAAGGTACAACTTACATTAATTTAAAAAGTGTTTTATATTTAAATGGTGATCTTCTAATAAGAGTTGGCAGTTTTAGGACGATTTCTTTCTTAGTTATGTATCTTTTCACAAAGGTAATTTTTTTTTTTGAGCTGTTCACTCAATTAAGTAAACTTAAATAATGTTATCAGTAAATCAAAAAATCTTTTTACTAAAATCTTTTTATATTTCACAAATTTTTTGGCTGTATTTATTTTTAAAAAATTATACAATTTACAAAATTATGTTACGGGAGTAATTTCTGTATCCAGTTAAGTCTAAAGACCTAGTTTAAATAAGAAAAAATGCGATAAATTGTCTTAAATGTTTTTTGAGAAGTACTTTTTTGATATTATAGAAGATGGACTTGAGGCTTTCGAAATGTGATTCTGTAGGAGTATTGAGGATCTCATGGGTAGACAGAGTGACAAACAGCAGAGATGGAACGACTGGAGAAAGGCTTCAAGAGAAGAAAACTTGAATATCTCTGACATATTATGAGAAACAAAAGCAAATCTGGAATCCGTTTTCAGAGGGAAAATCTTTGGTAAAAGAGAATAAGGAAGAATAAGGATATAATGGCTTGAAAATGTAAGGACATGGTTCTCATGAACTAACATAAACCTATTCCAAGCAGACACGCACAAAGTTATTCTGACTAGTATACTCGGAACGAATAGACACCCGAAGACGGAAGATGAGATGCAGTGACCCCGTTTTATGCAAGCCTGAACTTATGAAAATGAGAGCTCAGAGTTAACAGCAAGGGAAAAGCGTACTGCATAAAAATCTAGTATCGAACCTACGAACGTAAAGTGGGCAAGTTTAAAGATGCAAAGACTGACCGGTGCTTAACCTCCACGAAAACGTCGCCTTCTTTAATAATAAAGTAATACAATTTTTTCTTACGTCAAAGTCATTAATTAAAAAAAAAAATGAATTGTGCAAACATTTATTAACGTTCTCGTATAAGTTCTAATTGTATTTTTGTTTTAAATAATTATTCACCTTCCATTTCCTATCAGTACTTGTACTATTTAAAAAATAACATTAAATCCGTATACACTCTATAAATGTGATACATTTTTACATTGTGTATTCAAAAATAGTATAACATCATTAACGCAGTATAATATGAACAATTGTTTTTGTTATTCTAAACTAACGCATATAAATTTTCCCCCCACACACTCAAATCTGTGGTTACACATACGCAACCCCAGTGCACAGATGTGTACATTCACAAACATTTATATTCCGGTAAACACAGATTCACAATTTTTATTAAAGCAGACCTTGTAACTAAAATAAGAAACATTTATTACACGCATTGTTTGGATTTAAAATAAAAAAAACACGTGACTAATATATATTATGCAATAAAACTGTAATTTATTAAGGAAACTGTCGCCGCATTATCGACTTTAGAGTTTTATTGGTACAATTTGTCCCGGTTCGGGAATGTGGGCTGTAATATATATTGCACCTTATCTGAGTCAGCTCCTCTAATTGGCAACGCTTTGTTTGAAAATATATCCGTACGTATGTCTTGTGTGACAAGGAACTGGTAGTATATAATACTGTGTGACGTAAGTCTGGAATGTTTGGAAATCACAATATAGCAACATTATTGAGATTTCAAGAAACACGAAAGATTTTTATTAAATTTATTTTAATAACATATTCCCGAATGATTATCACTATGCCCTATAAATAAATAAATAAATATATATATATATATATATATATATATATATATATATATATATATATATTTGTCTTTCCTTATCGTCAATACTTCATACCAAATCAACTAATGGGGAAGTAGGATCAGCGTTAAATGCAGGGGAAAAGATTAGAGTAGTAGTTCCAGTGTAAAATCTAAGAATTTTAAATGCGCAAAGTCGTAGTTGATATTCGCCTCAGAGATAAAATGCTGCCTGTGTATTTTTTACATATTTTAAGTTTAATAAAGAAATATGTACAACGGTTCTTCTTATAGAATCTTATAAAATCTAAAACTACCTTCAATAATTTTTTTGTTAAATTAGTATTTATTTAGTAATTAATTTAGTATTTAAGTTAAATTGGGTCTTTTATTTTTTTGGTTTCTTGAACTGTCTTTTAAACAGAATACTGTCTTTTGTTTTATAATTTATCAATATTTTTATTAACATTCAATTTTCATTTAGTTTTATTTTACAATTTGTTTTTGTTTTTTGTTCTTGTTATTTTAAGGCGAAAAGCACATTAAGACTATTATCGCCTCCCTAAATGTAAGTGTGAGTGTGAAGTGTTAAAGTCGTAAGTGTAAGTGTAAGTGTGTGTTAGACTCGGGTATCGCGAGGGACGTCTAAATCCTCTCAATAGGTATAGATAGCCTGCACCCCCTGCAGGTTTTACAATTTGTATAACTTTATGTTAGTTTTATTAGTAACTAACACTAATTTAAATTATTCTATTATAATTCTATTTAAATTATTGTAGAGTTTGCTCAGTGATACGTAACATATAATAATATTTCTTTTTATCTAGGCAAGAACAAAAAATGTTTTATTCTGAAGAGGGATACATAAATCCATGTCATAAAAATATATATATTCTCTCTTTACTTAATGCGTATGCAGGTCATAAAAGTTTCCTTTGCAAAATATCTTGCATTTCTTTAAAGTCGATGTATTCATCTAGATTTTTTAAAATTTACAATACGCAATACACAATACGTCTGTACTATGTGTAGATAACAATAAACAGTTAACACAAAGAAAATCTTTGTCAATGCTTACACTATCACTGTCTTTCGACTTGTTTAATGTTATTAAGCTGGATAAAGAATAGAGATGCGAAATACAGAGAATAATAGAGTAGAATTAGAAGAAACGTTAATTAAATTGTACTTTTCATCATATTATCTGTCTAGACGCAATTAATTAATACTTCTCTAAAATATTTTACTGAAGATTGTTTTTAATTAATATACAGAACGTAATTAAAGTTTTAATAGGCTGAAAAGTAGTTCTTCTCTGTGTCGACAAATTGATGATCCTAAAAATTATGCAATCATTACACAAGAGTAGCAAACGAGATTAAACACTAAGGTGGCAGGTATATCTACTAGTTGGTACAAGCGGACATAAAAACTTCTTTTAATGCGAGAACTTTATTCCGGATTTTAAACAGCTGTTGATAGTTTTAATTTTTTTTGTACTAAAAGTAGTTTCTTGTTAAAATTAAACTTTTAAACGCCACTCAGAATATTTAAAACTATGACCGGGAAAAACATGTTGGCAAAAATAAAACAGCTCTAAATATAAGGCAGAAAAAAAATAATAAATCAAAAAATAACAGAACATGTAAGATCAAAAAAAAAAGAACGAACTTAAATTCAATCGGGAAAAAGATAAATTCAATGTAAAAGAAAAATATATAAAGTCTAAAGTTTAAACACTAAAGCCTCTTAAATAAAGTTTATGGGTAAGCTTACGAACAAAATAGCATACAAATTAGGCTTTAGTGACTAATAACTAAAAATGAACTTTAAAACTGAACATAATTATAACTTTTATTAAAGAGAGATAAAGGTATAACTGCTGAATTAAGTTACTATTGCTAAAAGAACACAGCTTAAAAATTTAAGAGGTAGAGAATGAGAGAAAGAGATGATAACAGGATACGTTACCTTATTTGCCTTCAATTAGATATCGGCCAGTTTTACTTCCGATGCACACACAGTTAGAATATTGCATTTATTGTGCAATATTTTTTATTATTTTATTTGTATTGCTTGTAATTTTGCTAATTATTTGTAAGTTTTAGCTATCAGTTTTATTCAAACAGGACATGTGCCTTGAGCACTGAATAGACGTACAGCCACCATTATAAAAACCGTGCTCGATATCAGAGGTTAAAGTCCAAGTAATTTGGACTATAAAGCTGCAAAAGCAGTTGGGAAGACGTTTAAGAAAATAAACAGTACTATTATCTACTGAACTGTACTTAAACATTTTGCCGCAAGATACCACTAACAGCGAGCGCTCACATATCTCTCATAAAGATTATCATTCTAGTACGTTTATACTCAATGCCTTGATCATTTAGTTTAAAAGGAACGTAGTTATTTGGGCGCATGTTATACATTTTAGGTTTTATATTTTAAATTAGGCACTTGAGTATAAACAATTGACTCACACTATCAAAACATTGTGTTCTGTTCTACTTACAAGAATGATGAACATATATTTTATTAAAAAATAACAATAATGTGAACATAAAATAATAAAACTAAGCAATAACTTTGAAAATAAAAGTTATTTAAAAGAAGTTATAAATGAAGAAGTGTTTTCGAAGAAATTAATGTGTTTTTCATTTAAAATAACCAAAAAACTAACGAAAATACAAAAAAACTGCAATGAAAACTGTTAAAAAAACATGAGAGATAGAGGAAAAACATTTTCACCAAAAAACCTTTACAATAAAAGTGAAACGTATGGATTGTACCTAATCGCGGATTTTGTGGCTTAAAAACTGGCATCTGTCAGTTAGCCTCCCAGCTGAGCCTATTTGTTTAACAAAACACGTCGCCCCCCCACAAGCTGTCTGTGTTAAAACCTTAACCTGTGCCAAAATAATACATACATTGTTAAACAAAACAATTAAATGAAGTAATACTATAATGCTATTTTGTATATATGTATATATGTATATATATATATATATATATATATATATATATATCTTATTCATATTATATTTCTGAAAGTTTGTGTGTTTGTTTGTTATTCAATCACGCTTTAATCACTGGACCAATTGAGATGAAATTTGGTACGAATATGGTTTAAGTATCAGAGATACATATAGGCCTATTCCCGTTTTAAAAAACGTCATTAAACTACTTACCCAGCCCAAAATAATTATCAGTTTTTAGTTTTGTAACATGTGTTAACTGTAGTTAGGTTTAAATAAGTTTACTGGACATGATATTTAGGCCTCAGAGATGGACATAGATCTAATCCAATTTTACAAATCTTAATCTGTGTTTTACTTATTGCAAAATTATTGCTTTTAATGTAACATTTTCAATATTTTAGTTGAAATTTTTTTCAAAACTAACTTTAATTTGTTACTTTGTGTTGAATTTTCAATATTAAATGTAAAAAAATCCCTACGCAGAGTGCCAATTGTAAGGTAGTATATATATTTGTGTAATTACATTATATGAAAAAATGGTAAATATGCAGTATAGAATATCCTGGATTTTTCGATATTTTTGTTACTAAAATGCTTTATTATGTGCAAAAAGCAAGAATCCAAAATATGAAAGCACGAGAAGCACGATAAAAATCGAAAATAAAAGTGACCAATATAACCTCAAAATTGCTATACGGCGAAAATCAATAACGTGTTGTAAATCGGTAAAACAATAAAAATACGTCTAACACGGGCTTTGGGTGATAAGAAACCCACTTTTTAAAAGAATACTGCATAACCAAACTGACACGGTTGTTAGGCCTAACAAGAAGATGCGTGAAAAAACCTTTATATTTTTTTAAAAAATAGCCTACTATATATCCTAACACCGTTGTTAGGCCTATCACGGTGATACGTAAAAAAACCTTTATATTTTTTTAAAGACATATCCTACATATCCTAACTGACATGGTTGTTGGGCCTAACATGGTGATGCGTGAAAAAAACTTTATATTTTTTTAAAGACGTATCCCAACTGACACGGTTGTTGGGCCTATCATGGTGATGTGTGAAAAAAACCTTTATTTTTTTTAGAATAATACATAACCTAATTGACACGGTTGTTAGGCCTAACACGGTGATGCGTGAAAAACCTTTATATTTTTTTAAAAAAAAATTACATATCCTAACTGACATGGTTGTTAGGCCTAACACGGTGATGCGTAAAAAAACCTGTATATTGTTTTAAAGAATACTACATATCCTAACTGACACGATTGTTAGGCCTATCACGGTGATGTGTGAAAAAAACCTTTATTTTTTAAAGAATAATACATTACCTAATTGACATGGTTGTTAGGCCTAACATGGAGAAGCATGAAAAACCTTTATATTTTTTTAAAGAATAATATATATCCTAAATGACACGGTTGTTGGGCCTATCACGGTAATGTGTGAAAAAAACCTTTATTGAGTACTGAAAACTTTAACTGACACGGTTGTTAGGTCTAACATGGTGATGCGTGAAAAATACTTTATATTTTTTTTAAAGAATACTCCATAAGCTAACTAACATGGTTGTTAGGCCTAACACGGTGATCCAATAAAAAAACCTTTATTAATTTTTTTTGAAAGAGTATTTATAACCTGAAACGGTTTTTGGGCCTAATACGGTGATGCATGAAGGAAAAAAAACCTTTATATTTTTTTTAAAGGGTACTCCATAACTTAACTAACACAGTTGTTAGGCCTAGACCTAACACAGTGATGCGTGAAAAAATCTTTATATTTTTTTAAAGAATACTACATATCCTGACAAGGTTGTTGGGCCTATCACGATGATGCGTGAAAAAACCTTTATATTTTTTTTAAGAATACTAGACTACATATCCTAACTGACACGGTTGTTAGGCCTAACATGGTGATGCGTGAAAAAACCTTTATATTTTTTTAAAGAATACTAAGCTACATATCATAACTGACACGGTGGGGCATAAAAAAACCTGTGTATTTTTTTAAAGAATACCACATATCCTAACTGAAATAGTTGTTGGGCTAATCATGGCGATGTGTGAAAAAAACCGTTATTTTTTAAGAGTACTCCAAACCTTAACTGACATGGTTGTTAGGCCTAACATGGTGATGCGTGAAAAATCTTTATATTTTTTTTGAAGAATATTCCATAAGTTTAACATGGTTGTTAGGCCTAACGCGGTGATGCATTAAAAAAAAACCTTTATCTATTTTTTAAAAAAGAGTACTCCAAAACCTAACTGACACGGTTGTTGGGCCAAATACGATGTTGCAGGAAAAAAGCCTTATTATTTTTTTTAAAGAGTACTCCATAACTTAAGTAACACGGTGGTGCGTTAAAAAAAACCTTTGTTTTAAAAAAGAAATTTACCCTAACCTAACTGACACGGTTGTTGGTCCTAACACGATGATGCGTGATCTTTAATGTATATTACGATGCGGGCAAAGCCGTGACGGGTAACAGCTAGTATATATATATATATATATATATATATATATATATATATATATATATATATATATATATAGTTAAATAAAACAACTAAATAAAGTAATACTGTAATGCTATTTTGTATATATAATACATCGCTAAAGAAAGCAAGTAAAGAAAGTAATACTGTAATGCTATTTCGTATATATAATACATTGCTAAACTAAAGAAGTAAATAAAGTAATACTATAATGTTATTTTGTATTTATAATACTTCACTAAACAAAGAAGTAAATTATCATATTTTTAATATTGTGATAATATTGACTACGGACTTGTATTCGAATTAGAATGTCGAAAAACTCATAATGCGCAAAAATAACCCTGATGATATTTAACGGGTACTTAGAATTTATTGATTTATTCCCAGGGGGGATATACAGGGGGATTTATTCCCTGTATGTGTGTGTGTGTGTGTGTGTGTGTGTGTGTGTGTGTGTGTGTGTGTGTGTGTGTGTGTGTGTGTGTGTGT